>JAGDQO010001230.1:0-736663 GCA_018342035.1 Solanum appendiculatum | reverse complement strand
CTCTTTGGAGCATATGACCCATAGTTCTTCAGAAATGCTTCAATATTTTGGTGATCCTCAGCATTAGATTCCCAAAACCTGAGGCACTTATAAATTCATATAGTAGATACGTACAGAGACAAGAAATACAAGTCGAAAGAGCAAAAGGGAAGCAATGGTATCTATGAAACTGCAGTGGCAGTTACAGAGAAGAAAAAATAATATGAGTTACCTGTCGCCACCATGAACCAGGTTGTCCGAAGGTGACCCCTTTTTGATGTTCTTGCTGTTAAATTTCTAACATCTGCAATACTTTAAAAGCAAAAATTAAAGATCTTTTAAATAAAACTCAATAGAGAACAGCAGGGCCAGAATTCTTTCCACGAAGTTGGTTGATACAATATTAAGTTTCATTTACAAGTGAACAGTGCTTTGGAAGTTTGACACTTATATTAGCACTAGTATTTCCCAATGATTCTTTCTTGGGATGGTGATAGTAAACATTAAAATCTCCACACTCAGTATATCTATCAAAATCTTTGAAAAGGGAATCAATTGTCTTCTGGATGATGTCTGGACTTCTGTGGCATCTGTACAGAGTTAAATTGGGAACAATTTGGAAAGAAATCAAAGGGGATTTTGGAAATGAGAAGTTTCTGTAAAAAGACTTGCAACTTCTGTTATCTAAGTACTCTTGAAGTTTAGGATCTGAAATACGGAAAAAATCACACTTCTTCACTACAGCATCATATTTGTATCCACAAAGTTCAATCTTAGGATATGGTTTAGTATGACAATCAATACTGCATAATCCACACTCAGGGTTGCTGGAATTTGTGAAAGGAAACTTCATAGCTCCAAGGCCTCCACACTCGAATTCATCGGTGCAATTGGATTTGGAGTTACCTAGTGCTTGATGTAGGCTAAAGATCACAAAACAACACAAAAACAAGAAAGTAGAAGTCATATTGTGTACTCTATATGGACCTAAAAAGCAAGAAAGCTGGAGCTATGATTTCTTATGCAATATCAAACTTGTTATCTGGTTTTCTATGATACTGATTTGGAACTTGTCACAAAGACTGAGAAAAAGGGAAGCAAGCTTCAAGTGAGGGCCAGGATGGAAGACTTTTCCACTCTCCTTCCTCATTGACTTGAATTGTTGACTCTTAACCTATGAGTTACTTCTTCTCCTTTTGTGTTAAGCAGAATCTAATACAGAGAGGCAGTGTCTTTCCGAAGTAAAAGGTGCAGCATTTTGGCTCACATCATATATCCATGAGAGTAAGGGAAGTTGGAAAGTATTTCGGTTATGGTCATTTTCCTGTGAACTATAAAGGTATTTTGTGATCAACTAATCTGAAATAGTGCTGGAATTAAAAAACCTTCCCGTCTCCTGATTAACTAAATGGCCAAAACTAGACGTTGAAGAGGACCCATGCCTGTTCTGATGCCATGTGAAAGTGTGTGACCATCTCATCTAGAAGCTTTAACAGTTAGAGAGAACAGGCTTTTATTTACTTAGTATTCCCAACACAAGAATGTTATGCTGTCTTGATATAACATTCTTATCAATGATCCCTTTTGTATTTTTTCTTAGAGAAGAATCATGTAAACAATTCACATACTACTTTCTAATTGCTAATTTTATTTCAATGCAACGCTCAAGGATCGAGTCTTAGCAGTTTTTGCTTTTTTTCATAAAGATGTAAAACAAAAAATTGAGTTTTCTTTCTTTATCAAAAATATAAGGTGATAGGCAAAAGAAATGAATGACAAGGAAATAGAAAAGGGATACAAGATAGCATGGTTTCACAGACAATACCCTATCATTCCCAAGAACGTCAAAAGGAATGTTTGTTTCTCTTGTATATCATAAGGCAGCTCCATTATTATAACATCTTACTTAGCTTGCAACAAGTTCAATCTGGTAAATAGCACAGATGAAGAGATCGGATATTGATGGACCATTTGGGTCCTCACTACCTAGTCTGCAATTCTCATAAGAACACCTTGATCAAACTTTTCTTCTTGAAAATATAACTCAGTAGAAAAATGAGAACAATAAGTCAAGATTACTAAATTCCAGAAAGAGGGAGACAAGGCTAGGTGATACCCATTTTAACGGTCTCACGGTGGTCGAGGATATCAGTTGTAGTCTCCTTATTTGGTCTTGGACAGACCTCATCTTATATGCTAACTTTGGGGTTGATTAGGGACATGCCAACCACCACATATCTGTAGAAAGAGACCACAAATGGGCTAACCAATAAGGCTATACCATTCTCAAATTGTCTGGAAATTATCTTGTAACCAGACAATTGCTGAACAGGTAAAATGAAAAGCTCTAATTAGGTCTGCTTATTATGCTGACAATTATGGAATTCCGCTAAGCAAATCACTCTTCTTTCAGCATTAAATCATAAATAAAAACATGAATTTACAGCTTCTTACATTCAAGGACATCTGAACACATCAGAAACCGAACCTGTAACAATACCAGTTTTTGCTACAATGATAACAAAATGTGACTATAGTAGTATTAGCTGAGATATGAACACATAAAGACTAGGCCAGCTCTAGTATACATTACCAAATCCTCCTTGGCCTAGTTTGCTTCTGAAGTGACCGGTGATTCTTTTGATGTCTGTATAATTGTATCTGTTTGGAGCGTACGAACCATAGTTCTTTAAGAATGCTTCAACTTTTTGGTGATCCTCAGCATTAGATTCCCAAAACCTGAGGCACCTGTACCGCATAATCTTTTCTCTAAAGTAGAAGAGTAGAATCAACAGTCCAACAGTTAGTAAACCTGGACCTGTTGAAAAAAATGAAGTCATGCACCATCAGAGAATATAAATAGAACTAATTCTGAATGTCTTGTGCACTATCAGGGAAGTAGTTTGCATTTGGGACTATGCAAATAGTAGATATGTACAAAAAAATGCAGTCAGTTATCCATACAAAAAAATTGCTTCTCCAATTTTTTGAGATTTTACCACAATGAAGAAAAAAATCTAAAATGATATGCATGGAAATTCTGAAATAAGAACAAACTGTGCAGCTAATGGATATTTAACTACCTGCTCCCAGAGTCAGTCCCAACTTTCTTCTAGTCGTTATTGCATCTAAAAAAAGAGGAAAAATACTATGAAATATTATCAACATTTGATATGAAAATGAAAAAGGACTTTATGAAATATGCACTAGACCTTGAGCATGTGGATTATTTTCTTGATGACCTTGAGCTTGTGGATTATCTGGATATGTACAATGAAATTTGTTGGTTATATCAGTCTGGCATTGACCTCCGCCATAGTGACATCGGTAACAGCCCTCAGACAGTTTATATTCTACTAGAAAAGCTTAACATATTGAACAAACCAGCATCATCTGAAATCGAGCGGATTGGCAATCTGATAAGTGAACAGTTGGCAGGAAGATTGCCTGCTCGAACGGGTTCACCATCACTTCCAGGAAGCTTGTAGTATATGCTAAAACCTTTACAGCCATTGTACATTTTATAACCAGCAAAATGGTCATTCTTCTTCTGGGTAATGTTTGGGGTGCTACTACTAGTGCTGTTGCATTTGAAGAAGTTGACAAAATTCACTGGGACGATTTCAAAAGAAATAGAAGGAGAGTCTGGTAAGAAGAAATATTTGTTAAAAGCCTGGCACTTGTGTTGCATCAACTCGGCATGAAGCTTGGGATCCCCTAGCTCAACTGTATAATTAAACGGACTTCCTAAAGCATAGTACCAATCTCCTTCAGGAAACAGTTGGATTCTTGGAAATGGTTTAGTATCACAACCAGATAAGAACATTATTCCACAGTCGGGTTGTGTCGAAAGAGAGAGGAAATTTCAGATCAGTAAGATTTCCACATGAGAATGACTTTGGACAAGTTGAATCATTTCTGCCCTTTGTCTGAACTAAGTAACTGATCAGAAGAAAGCATATAAAAGAAGTGAAAGTCATATTAAATCCTCCCACTGATAATATCAAGAAGAGGAAAAATTATGAATTCAGTTGTTCACTGCACTTGCATTTAATAGCACAGTGGATGTGGAAAAGTAGTAAAAACTTATATTGAAGTCATCTAGCAATAACTAGACTACATTTTCAAGCTTAGTGAAAGAAAATGACTTATTATGTCTGGGATGACTTCATTTTAAGGTAACCTATTAACTTATACGAGTCCACCACACACCACAGGACTAGGTCCTTGTCACACTTTGAAGCAGTAAAAGCTAAAATACAGAACAAAAATAACACGGATGTTTACGTGGAAACCTCCTTGCTCAAGGGAGGAAAAACCACGACCTGTCTCACAGGATTTTCCAACTGCTCTTCACTAGCTTCAAGCAACAAGTGAATGCAGACTCCAATAATCATACGGGGATTAAACTCTTAATCCTACTACTTGTAACACCTCTATTACAGAATGAGCCAAAGCAATAGCTCTATTGCCCACTATATCAATTAACTCTAGTAATTAATATAGACTTCAATCACAAACTACACGGTTAACTCTAACTATGCTCATTGTTAGCTGGAATGATAAACACACGATCTATTCTTTAATAGATTAGGAACGGATCTTACAAGTTGAAACACACAAGACACAAACTCTTGATCAACAACTAAAGACACACTTGATAACTATATCAGGTCCCTTGCAGTTCTTGAAAGCTTGTGTTCATCTTGAGAGAGTCAAAAGGCACTTTTTGCTTGATGTTTTTCGGTTGTAAGAACTGGTAATTTCATGTCAACAAAGGTATATTATCCTCTGAACGAAAAACCTAGTGTCCTCCCATTGGCTGAGAGCTCTGTCCTCTTTTCCTGTGCTCACCAACCGTACCAGTGTTGGCAGCTTTACAGCTATTCCCCATTTGTCCAGGAACATGCGCGACTCGTGGGACCAGGTCCCATTGTTTGTTAGGATCATCAAAACAACAAAGTTACGTAACTCCTCAGTCTCAAAGTATTCATTTTGCCCATGGGCCAGCCCAACCCAGCCTCGGTCAAGCCTCAAAGGGCTGGCTTGATCCCATTTAATCAATGATAGCTACAAAGTGATGAAAAAAGCCCTCTTCGAAAGAATGTGACATGAAAAAGAAAAAAAAAATTCTTTGAGAAAAAAAAAATTGTGAAAGAAAAAAATGATTGAAGCATTCTTGAGATGATGAGAATTACTATTGAAATAATTGTTGAAGAGAGGGCTGAAAATAAAGAGAAGAAAATAATGGATGATGAAGTCTAAAAATACAAAGTGCTTAGGGAAGTGTGTGTCACTATTATATAATTTTCCTACCTGTCCCATAGCCTACATTATAACCCGTTAAAGTCCTATGTGATTTTAGTCGAGCATGCTTAATTAGTGGAGATGTACATAATGGGCAAGCATATGGTTCTTTGAGCATACATGTGAATTTTATTGGTGAGTGTGAGATTTGATCTTTGATGTGAAGTCCTTAATTTATATTCAATCTTTTGAATTGAGTGTTTGGACTATTTCTTCTTGTGAGGGCACTTGTTTCATGATAGATAGGTGATGTTATTAACTTTCTTTGATGAGAGTAGGTGAGCAAGCTTAAATTTGATAAGTTCAGAGTCTTTCCTTGAGGTTAGGAGGTTAGAGGTTTGTTATTTATTTGGATGTCTTGCATAATGAGCGGAAATTGTACTTGATGTTTTCAAATTTCAATATGGCCTAATAGTTTGTATCAACCAAAGTGATGGCTTCCTAGTATGATTTTTGAGATGAGCTTTAATGTTTGCTCGAGGACGAACAAAAGTTTAAGTGTGGGGTGTTGATCTGAGGCCAAAATATATTTTCTTATCATTAATTGCCTCATATTTATTATTTATATTTGTCTTTTTTGAGCAGGAATTTTATGGATTGTGCTAAATAGTGTATTTTATTTGTAGGATTGAATTGGTACAAAGTTGAAGAAGTTTGGAGCTAAAATGAATTAATTATGAAAGATTGAAGAAGGAAAATCAAGCAGGCAGCTTAATGGATTAAATTGAATATTATATTAATATTTATATATATGGAAAAGTTGGGCGAGGAAAGCAAATTGAGGCGGTTGGGCAGTGTTCACGCGGACGTAGGAATCCAATTCCGTTTTGGTTTTGGGTTCCTAATTTGTTGTGGACTCAGTTATTTTATTCAGGGTTTTCTACATCTATAAATAGTCCATAGAAATAATTATTGGAGGAGAAAATACTTTTTAAAAAAGGAACACTTTGTAAGGAAGACACTTTATAAGGAAAAGTTGTCAATACTTTTTAGGGTTCTTTTCTTCTTCTTTTTCTTAGGTATTAGTAGCTAAAGATCTTTGTTCTGGGGCTGCGGCCATGGGTAATTGTTGAACATCGATTGTTTTGAATTAATGTTGGTTATCGTTTAAATTATTTTTGTATTCTTGTTTTAGTATTTCATGCTTGATCACCATAGAAATAAATCTATTGTCTATTCTTGGACTCGAGAGATAAAGAGGTAGATAGACCAAAGAATGCAAAGAGCTTGTTCTAACTTTGTTTAGATTCGTGTTCATGAGTGACGCCCGAACGAACACCTCGCTTGGTTACGAAACAGGATGAAATATAAATGCTCGCCAATTAGGACTGCCTATCCCCGCTCAACGATGTAGTTAGACAGCTAGTTGGAGTAGGCGATTAGAGGACGAGAGATCATGATCATAAAATCAACCCTGTAAATCAGTAATTTGATAACCTTAGTTAATTCATTACATGAGATGCGATACATGAAACTCTATGCATGCTGCAGCCCTGAAATTGTCCCAATCACTGTAAGTTAATCTTAGTATTTAATTCTTGCATTTTTTAATTTCTTTTGACACTCTTAAATAAATAATTAGACTAGTATAATTTAGTAAATAGTTAATTGACAAGTCTCTGTGGGTTCGATATTCCGGTTCTTAAAGAGCCACTTATTACTTCTGCGACCACGTACACTTGCGTGTGCAATTGGAAGCAACAATAATCCACCTCAACAATTAGCTAATCAGACTCAATGAAGTAAGGAAAACAAGAGAGAGCTAAAAGGTATGAAGAAAGTACTTGAATATATGAACATCAACTGGATACAGTACAAAAAAAATAAAATGGAAAGTGTGTCTCATAAAATAGGACAGAGGGAGTAACGAATTCAGTTGTCGAAGAAGAATACAGCTTTTGCTAAAAGTTCACAACAAAATAAGACTAGGCCAGTTCTACTTCTGTTCTTGAGGGAGAATATAGATAAGGCTTGGGAGGCATTGGCAAAGAGTTTAGTTTCCCTTCTAACATTTCCACAATCTTGCTCATCGATGGTCGATTTGAGGGATCAGTCTGTATGCACCATAAACTCGCTATCACCATCTTTCTTGCACATTCTTTCTCCTCTTCATTCATTATCCCAATTAGTTGAAGCTCTTCGTCCAGTTCAATTCGTTGATAGAGCCAATGTGGAAAGAAGATTTCACTCGTGCGATCAACTCCAACATCAACATTTTTTCTTCCTCCAACCATCTCTAGGACCATCATTCCATAGCTATAGACGTCGGACTTGTGAGAGACACCTCCCAAGTTTCTGCAAACAATTTCTGGAGCAATATAGCCGATAGTCCCTCGTGGACCTAACATTGACACGATACTCTCTTGTTTCATGCACAGTTTGGCAAGACCAAAGTCAGAGATCTTCGGACAAAAATCTTCATCAAGCAGGATATTATGAGGCTTTATATCAAAATGCAAAATCCGAGTGGTACAACCACGATGCAAGTACTCCAATCCTCGAGCAATGCCTAGTGCGATTTTGTATAATATTGGCCAACCCAATTGACGAACACTGTCGGATCTTTCCTCATAGATAAATTTTTCAAGAGATCCATTTGGCATGAACTCATATACGAGAGCTCTTTTGTGACCCTCAAAACAAAATCCCACAAGACTCACGATGTTAACATGCGATGTTCTGCTAATACTTGCCACCTCGTTAATGAAATCTTCACCACTGCCTTTGAGTTTATTCAGGACCTTCACTGCCACTTGACTCCCGTTACGCAAACTTCCTCTGTATACATTACCAAATCCTCCTTGGCCTAATTTGCTTCTGAAGCGGCCGGTGATTCTTTTGATGTCTGTATAATTGTATCTCTTTGGAGCGTATGACCCATAGTTTTTCAGAAATGCTTCAATATTTTGGTGATCCTCAGCATTAGATTCCCAAAACCTGAGGCACTTGTACAGCAAAATCTTTTCTCTGAAGAAGAAGAGTAGAACCAACAGTGCAACAGTAAATAAACCTGTACCTGTTGAAAAAAATGAAGTCATGCACCATCAGAGAATATAGATTAAACATCGCAAGGAAAAAGTATGTCCTCTCAACTCCACTATCGGTACGTCGTGTAATCTAAAGTACTTGTCTCCCTAATTTTTTGAGATTTTACCACAAGGAAGAAGAAAATCTAAATGATATGCATGGAAATTCTGAAATAAGAAAGAACCCTGCAGTCAATGGATATTTAGCTACCTGCTCCCAGAGTCAGTCCCCACTTGCTTCTAGTCGTTATTGCATCTAAAAAAAAGAAGAAAAATACTATGAAATATTATCAATATTTGATACGGAAACGTGATAGGACTTTATGAAATATGAACTAGACCTTGAGCATGGGGATTATTTTCTTGATGACCTTGAGCATGTGGATTATATGGATATGTACAGTGGAATTCGTTGGTTATATCAGTCTGGCATTGACCTCCGCCATAGTGACATTGGTAACAATCCTCAGACAGTTTCCATTCTACTATAAAAGCGACGCTTAACATATTGAACAAACCACCAGGATCTGATATCGAGCGGACTAGTAATCTGAAGAGTGAACAGGTGGCAGGAAGATTGCCTGCTCGAACTTCATCATCATCATCTCCGAGAAGCTTGTAATATATGCTAAAGCCTTTACAGCCATGGTACATTTTATAACCAGCAAAATGGTCATTCTTGTGGGTATTGTTTGGGGTGTTGCTGCCAGTGATGTTGCATTTGAAGAAGTTGAGATTATTCAAGATTTTGAAAGAAATATAAGGAGAGTTTGGTAGGGAGAACTTTTTGTTAAAAGCCTGGCACTTGTGTTGCCTTAACGTGGTTTGAAGCTTCGGATCCACGAGCCAAACTGTATAATTAAATGGATTTCCTAGAGCATAGTACGAATCTCCTCCAGGAAGCAGTTGGATTCTCGGATATGGTTTAGCATCACAACCAGATAAGAACATTATTCCACAGTCAGGTTGTGTGGAAAGAGAGAAAGGAAAGCTCAGGTCAGTAAGATTTCCACATATAAAGGACTTTGGACAAGTTGAATCATTTTTGCCCTTTGCCTGAACTAACTGATCAGAAGAAAGCATATAAAAGAAGTGAAAGTCATATTAAATCCTCCCACTGATAATATCAAGAAGAGGAAAAATTATGAATTCAGTTGTTCACTGCACTTGCATTTAATAGCATAGTGGATGTGGAAAAGTAGTAAAAAACTTATATTAAGGGTTGTGACTTCAAAGACTTGAAGTCATTTAGCAATAACTAGACTACATTTTCAAGCCTACTGAAAGAAAATGACTTGATATCTGGGATGACTTCATTTTAAGGTAACCCCTCAGTCTCAAAATATTCATTTGGCCCATGGGCCAGCACAACCCAGTCTCGGTCAAGCCTCAAAGGGCTGGCTTGATCCCATTTAATCACAATCCAACTCAACAATTAGCTAATCAGACTCAATGAAGTAAGGAAAAAAGAGACAGCTAAAAGGGATGAAGGAAATACTTGATTATTTGAACTTCAACTGGATACAGTACAAAACAGATTACAAAGGAAATTGTGTCTCATAAAATTGGACAGAGGAAGTAATAATAAATTCAGTTGTCGAAGAAAAATACAGCTTTTGCTAAAAATTAGCAACAAAATAAGACTAGGCCAGTTCTACTTCCGATGAATCTACCTGTGTTCTTGAGGAAGAATATAGGTAAGGCTTTGGAGGAATTTGCAGAAAGTCTAGCTTCCCTTCTAACATTTCCACTACCTTGCTCATCGATGGTCGACTTGAGGGATCAGTCTGTATGCACCATAAACTCGCCATCACCATCTTTCTTGCACATTCTTTCTCCGCTTCATTCATTATCCCAATTAATTGAAGCTCTTCGTCTAGCTCAATTCGTCGATAGAGCCAATGTGGAAAGTAGATTTCACTTGTACGATCAACTCCAGCATCAACATTTTTTCTTCCTCCTACCATCTCTAGGACCATCATTCCATAGCTATAGACGTCAGACTTGTGAGAGACACCTCCCAAGTTTCTGCAAACAATTTCTGGAGCAATATAACCGATAGTCCCTCGTGCACCTAACATTGACACAATGCTCTCCTTTTTCATGCACAGTTTGGCTAGTCCAAAGTCAGAGATCTTAGGACAAAAATCTTCATCAAGCAGGATATTATGAGGCTTTATATCAAAATGCAAAATCCTAGTGGTACAACCACGATGCAAGTACTCCAATCCTCGAGCAATGCCTAGTGCAATTTGGTATAGTATTGGCCAATCCAATTGGCGAACTCTGTCAGATCTTTCCTCATAGATAAACTTTTCAAGAGATCCATTTGGCATGAATTCATAAATTAGCGCTCTTTTGCGACCCTCAAAGCAAAATCCCACAAGGCTGACGATGTTAACATGTGATGTCCTGCTAATACTCGCCACCTCGTTTATGAATTCTTCACCACTTCCTTTTAGCTCATTCAGGACCTTCACTGCCACATGTTTCCCATTCTGCAAACTTCCTCTGTATACATTACCATATCCTCCTTGGCCTAGTTTGTTTTTGAACCGAGTGGTCATCTCTTTGACATCTGAATAGGTGTATCTCTTTGGAGCATATGACCCATTGTTCTTCAGAAATGCTTCAATATTTCGGTGATCGTCAGCTTTAGATTCCCAAAACATGAGGCCCTTGGACCAGAAAGTCCTTTTTCTAAAGCAGAAGAGCAAAATCAAGATTCCAGTGCAACAGCTCAAGAAAACTGCAACTGTTAAAAAAAAATTGAAGTCATGCACTAAGAAAGATAAGTCTGTTATTAGGGCAATTCAACTAAGACAAGTGTTATTTACAAAAGAAAGATTTGGAAAGAGCAAAAATAAAAGTATTTAGCTTCATTTTATCATTACTATTGAAGAAATAAACCTATAAAGGCTAAAATCTTGTGATGGACAACAACAAATTTGTAGGTAAATACCTGTGACAGTCACTTCCATCTTTCTATTTCCTGCATCTATAGTAAACAATGCAAATTTAAGTTAAACCAAGGGAAAAGAGAACCAAAGCCTTTAATGTGAACCACGAAAATATTTATTTACCTTGGACAAAGGTATGAGAACAATGAAACTTGTTAGTAGTATTATCAGTTTGACACATGCCTCCTGTATAATGACACTGATTACACTCATCCGACACAGTCCATCCTAGTATAACTTAATCAGTTAACAGATTAAATAAGCCACTAGGATTGGATTTTGCTTCTAAACTTTGTGACACGGGCAACTGAATAAATAAACAGCCACTAGGAAGATCAAATTCTTGAACAAAATTGACAGATGTGTTATAGTATAGTATAAAACTTTCACAGATATTGTAACTTTGATAACTTTCGGAGTTGAAAAATTCTTCATGTGTACTCTCCTGGCTTCTGTAGCATTTGTACAAAGTGATTAAGCTATCTAATCTATGTAGATAAAGTGAAAAATTCTAGTCGTTATTGCATCTAAAAAAAGAGGAAAAATACTATGAAATATTATCAACATTTGATACGAAAATGAAAAAGGACTTTATGAAATTTGCACTAGACCTTGAGCATGTGGATTATTTTCTTGATGACCTTGAGCATGTGGATTATTTTCTTGATGACCTTGAGCTTGTGGATTATCTGGATATGTACAATGAAATTTGTTGGTTATATCAGTCTGGCATTGACCTCCTCCATAGTGACATCGGTGACAGTCCTCAGACAGTTTCCATTCTACAAGAAAAGCGGGGCTTAACATATTGAACAAACCACCATCATCTGATATCGAGCGGACCGGCAATTTGATAAGTGAACAGTTGGCAGGAACATTGCCTGCTCGAACGGGTTCACCATCACTTACAAGAAGCTTGTAGTATATGCTAAAACCTTTACAGCCATTGTACATTTTATAACCAGCAAAATGGTCATTCTTCTTCTGGGTAATGTTTGGGGTGCTACTACTAGTGTTCTTGCATTTGAAGAAGTCGACAAAATTCACTGGGACGATTTCAAAAGAAATAGAAGGAGAGTATGGTAAGGAGAACTTTTCGTTAAAAGCCTGGCACTTGTGTTGCCTCAACTTGGCATGAAACTTGGGGTCCCCTAGCTCAACTGTATAATTATACGGATTTCCTAAAGCATAGTACGAATCTCCTCCAGGAAGCAGTTGGATTCTTGGATATGGTTTAGCATCACAACCAGATAAGAACGTTAATCCACAGTCAGGTTGTGTGGAAAGAGAGTAAGGAAAGCTCACATTAGTAAGATTTCCACATGAAAAGGACTTTGGACAAGTTGAATCATTTCTGCCCTTTGCCTGAACTAACATCAGAAAAACAGATAGAAGGAAACAAAATAAAGAAGAAGCAAAATCCATATTGCAAGAAGAGGAAAACTAGCTGAAGGTTTTTTCATTATACAGTATCAACTCTACCATAGTCTTTAGCTTAATTGTAAAATTTGTCAAAAAGAAACACTATGTGGAACCAAACGTATAACAAGGGCCACACTTATTAGGAAAAAGAAAGGCAATGCAAAGAAAAAAAATTGAAGCTTTCACATTGACACAACTAGAAAGACTTGACTTCATGACTCTATTCAGTTTTCTCAAATTTAAATGGTATGCAAATACATCCAAAACATGAAAACGAAAAATGAAATAGTTCTAGTCACAATTCAAAGATAGTATGAAGACGTAAAAAGAACATTGCATATCTATTTGCTCATTTTCTCAGTAGAAACTACCAAGAAAGTTTCTAAAGATCAGAGCCAGAAATTTAGCGAAAGGTGTGCAAAATAAAATAATCATCATATCATATATCATCTACATATAATTAATAGGAAGAAAGTCTAGCCTAGAATCAAGCCAATTGGCAACACAGTAGAAATACACGTGGCAGTTTTAAGATAAAATTAGTTAATTAGCTCATCCATTACTATTTCTCTATTGGTTTATAAAAGAATTTTTCCTCTACAACTATGGTTGAGTTTATAATTTTCGTTAGTTTTTTCGTATTTTTTCTCATTACAATTATATGAGATAATTTAATCCGCAAATCAAACAACCCCGGCTAATATATGGAATATTAGTCTCATCATTTAAGTACAAAATAATCTCGGAATTAGCTAATACCTCAAACCAAACATGGGATGATTTACCGGAAAAATCACTCCGGTGATCCCCTTCACATTTTCCGACGAGCTAGGGTTCAATAACCCCTACTCTTTTCATCTTCACATAATTAATTTGAATATAAGTTACGATTTGTTGCACCAAACTTACCCTTCAATGTGAATCATCGGTGTATAATAATCTTGCTTAAATTATAAGGTACGTGATTTTATTTTATTTTATAATTTTATGATATTTGTGATTCACTGGACTGATGAAATTAGATCACACTTTTGTAAGACTTGTTTAAGGAAAAAGCGCTCCTTATATTGAATTTTCTTAACTTTCTCATATATATTTTTTTATATATATTACGGCTTTTCTAACTAAAATTTTAGCTCCGCCCTAACTTGTATTCAAAGAAAATGACTGATCTTCTAAATTTTTCCAACACTCTCAAGTAGATTTGGAACATATTAGCAAAGTCTTGAATAAACAGACAAAAAAAAGGGACCATCTAGACTAAGAAATTGGACAAATTTGCCACTCATATTATATAATTGACTTGGTCTTAGAGAAAATAGTATATATAGTAATTCTCATTGTTTTTACTCATGTGAAACAAAACATGTCTATTTTTATCTTTGAATTGAGATTTCCATTTGGTTCATTCTATGTTTTTATTTGGAAATTATATGTTGTGACACAATATTACAATGACTATTTTTGATAATGAAGTCAGGAATTTCATTAAAGTGTTCAAAATTTAATACACATGTAATAAAAAGTAATTTTGATATGTATATTGGGTATATTTTTATATACACAGTATAATTTTTTAATGAAGGATATTCAATTGATAACCCTCCATGTGGCTTTACGACATAGCTTTTTTCTACAAAAACTGTAGAAGTTGAGGTAATTTGTAATTCGATTCTTTCATTTCAATTTATGTGATGATTTTTTCATATTAGTCCTTTTCAAAGAGAATGAATTGTTTTTATATTGAAATGACTAAACTTTAAACGTTTCATTTTACTCTCAGTGAAATTTTTTTATAGCCATATAAATGTTTTGACATGTTTAAGATCACAAGTTTTAAAATCTTATAACAAGAGTCCAGACAAATATTATGGTATGTTTAAGATCGCAAATTTTCAAAAGTGTTTTTCTCTTTCTTAAAATTCATTTAGAGTCAAATTACGTCACATAAATTAAAACGAAAATATTTGTATGGATTTTTTAGAAGCATAATATACCTCAAAATGTCCTATCACTTTCAAGTTCCTAGTGACTTGAATGCTAAATGGAACTTGTCCCGTCAGTTCTTCTGTCCACAAAACTTATGGACTGCTAAACACACAAATGGGTTGTGTTAAGTGTCACATATTGATTGGCGGAATGGACTGTTGTCTTATGATCTTGGATAGTCCTCATCTCGAGAATTAGTTTTTGGGACTGAGTTAGCTCCAATGTCCATTTTATTCAACATGGTATTAGCACGAGGCTCATCTTTGATCTTGCTTTATCCAATGTTGGACCTCTATATTATATTATCCACGTTTCAAATTTTCAATCCTAGATATACCATGGTTAAGTTGATTTACCATCATTGTCTCCAGGACCTATGGTGCTCTGACTCTTCAAAAATATCATTCGGTGTGTGTTGGATCCTCAAAAGCTATGCAATTTTTTAAGGATCCGACACGGATGTGGAAAAACATTGCAACATAGCTTAGGACCAGCAAAAAAATCAGAAAAAGGAGGTAATTTCATGAACATTGACAGTTGAAAAAGCAAAAAGAAGCATAACATCAAGAACATAATTTATTATATGTACATTCCTATAAGCTCAAATGCTTTAGCTAAGAGTTAGTAGATTCTGAAGTCTGAAAACTACATTAGCTAAGATATTCACCTATGATACTCGAATTCTTCAAAAATATCGTCCGGTGTGTGCCGGATCTTCCAAAAGCCACGCATTTTTTGAGGATCTGACATGAGTACGGCAACATTTTTTGAGTGTCCGAGCTACATAGATAGTCAGTCACTCACTAGTGCTTGTTGTAGTAGAGCCACTAATCCCTACCTCACTATGAGTATCTGATGTACTTAAGAACTTAACTTTCTTTATGGAATTATCCCATGCTCAAACAAAATAATTCCTACCTCAAGAAAAGGAATACTAGATATTAAATTAATTCTTCAGTGGAATTATTTTTTATGATTATTATTTTCCAGTCAACCTATTGGATTAGGAAATTTCTCCGAAATCAAAAATAAGAGTCTAAGAGTTCTTTTTGAACTCCTCTTTTCCTTCTTCTTTGTCATGGACATCTGAGAAACATTGCATTTTGACTATGTAAAGTCATTAGATCCTTTCAATTTACATGTAACAATTTTACTAAAGATAATTGTAACAGAAATTTAAATCTTCGTTAAATATATCCGTTTCTTTGAAGATCTAGACAGATTATTACAACTGCATTGGTTGAACGAAACTTTTCTTGGTAGTTGACTTAATGTTTGATCTACTACACTGATATGAATATATTAAGACTAGGCCAGCTCTAGTACTGATGAATCTACCTCTGTTCTTGAAGGAGAATATAGGTAAGGCTTGGGAGGTGCAAGTACTCCAATCCTCGAGCAATGCCTAGTGCGATTTTGTACAGTATTGGCCAACCCAATTGACGAACACTATCGGATCTTTCCTCATAGATAAATTGGCAAACTGATAAGTGAACAGTTGGCAGGAACATTGCTCGCTCGAACATCTTCACCATCACCTCCAGGAAGCTTGTAGTATATGCTAAAACCTATACAGCCATTGTACATTCTATAGCCAGCAAAATGATCTTTCATCTTCTGAGTAATGTTTGGGGAGCTACTACTAGTGCTGTTGCATTTGATGAAGTTGAGAAAATTCACTGGGACGATTTCAAAAGAAATAGAAGGAGAGTCTGGTAAGAAGAACTTTTCGTTAAAAGCCTGCCACTTGTGTTGCCTCAACTTGTCATGAAGCTTGGGGTCCCGGAGCCAAACTGTATAATTATACGGATTTCCTAAAGCATGATACAAATCTCCTCCAGGAAGCAGTTGGATTCTTGGATATGGTTTAGCATCACAACCAGATAAGAACGTTAATCCACAGTCAGGTTGTGTGGAAAGAGAGAAAGGAAAGCTCAGGTCAGTAAGATTTCACATGAAAATGACTTTGGACAAGTTGAATCATTTCTGCCCTTTGCCTGAACTAACTGATCAGAAGAAAGTATATAAAAGAAGTGTAAGTCATATTAAAGCCTCCCACTGATCAAGCAAAAGTCTCCTCCTATATCAAGAAGAGGAAAAATTATGAATTCAGTTGTTCACAAGCACTTACACGTTTTTAAAAGCATAGTGGATGTGGAAAAGTTGTTAAAACGTATTGTCAACAGAAAGACTTGAAGTCATCTAGCAATAACTAGACTACATTTTCAAGCATAGTGAAAGAAAATGACTTGATATATGTATCCAGGATGACTTCATTTTAAGATATCCCCTCAGTCCCAAAAGGGCTTTCAAAATATTCATTTAGCCCATGGGCCAGCCTCGGTCAAGTCTTAAGGGCCGGTTGGCTTTCTTGGGTTGGGCTAAAAGGCCTCGGTCTTTTCAATGGAATCAAAATTTTTTAGTGCAGCCCTATTAAATAAAGGGCTAGGCACCAAGCCATGATAGTATAACTTCATCAGCTAACAGATGAAACAAGCCACAATCATTTGATTTTTCTGCTGAACTTGCTGCCAAAGGCAACTGAATATATGAGTAGCTACTAGTAAGAGGAAATCCTGGATAATAATTGACTGATGTGTTATAGTATAGTATGAAACTATCACAGACATTGTAACTTTTGGAGTTGAAAAATTCTTCATGAGTACTCTTCTGGCTTCTGTTGCATTTGAACAAAGTGAGTATGTAATTGAAGGAGGAATAGGGACAGAGAAATTTTTATCAAAAATCTGGCAACTTCTGTTCTTCAAGAATACTGAACCCTTTTTGTACAAAGAAACATCAATAAGGCAATCCCATTATCTAATTGTCTGGAAATTATCTTATAGCCAAACATATGCTGAACAGGTAAAACGAAAAACACTAATTAGGTCTGCTTATTATGTTGAATTCCTCTAGACAAATCACTCTTCTTTTAGCATTAACTCATTAAGAAAAACATGAACTTACAGCTTCTCACATTCAAGGACATCAAAACACATCAGAAACCGAACTGTAACAGTACCAGTTTTTGATACAATTACATAACAAAATATGACTACAGTGATATTAGCTAAGATATGAACACATATAGACTAGGCCAGCTCCAGTACTGATGAATCTACATCTGCTCTTGAGGGAGAATATAGGTAAGGCTTGGGAGGCATTGGCAAAGAGTTTAGTTTCCCTTCTAACATTTCCACAATCTTGCTCATCGATGGTCGATTTGAGGGATCAGTCTGTATGCACCATAAACTCGCTATCACCATCTTTCTTGCACATTCTTTCTCCTCTTCATTCATTATCCCAATTAGTTGAAGCTCTTCGTCCAGTTCAATTCGTTGATAGAGCCAATGTGGAAAGTAGATTTCACTCGTGCGATCAACTCCAAAGTCAACATTTTTTCTTCCTCCAACCATCTCTAGGACCATCATTCCATAGCTATAGACGTCAGACTTGTGAGTGACACCTCCCAAGTTTCTGCAAACAATTTCTGGAGCAATATAGCCGATAGTCCCTCGTGCAACTAACATTGACACAATGCTCTCCTTTTCCATGCACAGTTTGGCTAGATCAAAGTCAGAGATCTTCGGACAAAAATCTTCATCAAGCAGGATATTATGAGGCTTTATATCAAAATGCAAAATCCAAGTGGTACAACCACGATGCAAGTACTCCAATCCTCGAGCAATGCCTAGTGCGATTTTGTACAGTATTGGCCAACCCAATTGGCGAACACTGTCGGATCTTTCCTCATAGATAAATTTTTCAAGAGATCCATTTGGCATGAACTCATATACGAGAGCTCTTTTGTGACCCTCAAAACAAAATCCCACAAGGCTCACGATGTTAACATGCGATGTTCTGCTAATACTTGCCACCTCGTTAATGAAATCTTCACCACTGCCTTTTAGTTCTTTCAGGACCTTCACAGCCACTTGACTCCCGTTACGTAAACTTCCTCTGTATACATTACCAAATCCTCCTTGGCCTAGTTTGCTTCTGAAGCAACCGGTGATTCTTTTGATGTCTGTATAATTGTATCTGTTTTTAGCGTAAGAACCATAGTTCTTTAAGAATTCTTCAACTTTTTGGTGATCCTGAGCATTAGATTTCCAAAACCTGATTTATTTGTACCACAAAATCTTCTCTCTGAAGCAGAAGAGTAAAACCAACAGTCCAACTGTAAACAAAACTGCACCTGTGGAAAGCAAAATGAAGTCATTCACCATCAGAGAATATAAATTAAATTCAGTCTGGAAGTCCTATGAACTATTTGGGGAACAGTCTGAGTTTTGGACAATTCATATAGTAGATACGTACAGAGACAAGAAATACAAGTCGAAAGAGCAAAAGGGAAGCAATGGTATCTATGAAACTGCAGTGGCAGTTACAGAGAAGAAAAAAGAATATGAGTTACCTGTCGCCACCATGAACCAGGTTGTCCGAAGGTGACCCCTTTTTGATGTTCTTGCTGTTAAATTTCTAACATCTGGAATACTTTAAAAGCAAAATTTAAAGATCTTTTAAATAAAACTCAATAGAGAACAGCAGGGCCAGAATTCTTTCCACGAAGTTGGTTGATACGATATTAAGTTTCAGTTGCTCATACCTTTGGAACAACTATATTCATGTTCACCACCAACCAAGCATTTCCCTCCTTTGGCAAGACACTCAAGACAATTTTCGGACAGCTCCCAGTCTAGAAGAGCATTAGAAGTCAACAGTTCAAACAAGTCACCTGCATATGATTTTGAAGGTGTAGGCAATGGAATTGGCAGTTGTACAAGTGAACAGTGCTTTGGAAGTTTGACACTTATATTAGCACTAGTATTTCCCAATGATTCTTTCTTGGGATGGTGATAGTAAACATTAAAATCTCCACACTCAGTATATCTATCAAAATCTTTGAAAAGGGAATCAATTGTCTTCTGGATGATGTCTGGACTTCTGTGGCATCTGTACAGAGTTAAATTGGGAACAATTTGGAAAGAAATCAAAGGGGATTTTGGAAATGAGAAGTTTCTGTAAAAAGACTTGCAACTTCTGTTATCTAAGTACTCTTGAAGTTTAGGATCTGAAATACGGAAAAAATCACCCTTCTGAACTACAGCATCATATTTGTATCCACAAAGTTCAATCTTAGGATATGGTTTAGTATGACAATCAATACTGCATAATCCACACTCAGGGTTGCTGGAATTTGTGAAAGGAAACTTCATAGCTCCAAGGCCTCCACACTCGAATTCATCGGTGCAATTGGATTTGGAGTTACCTAGTGCTTGATGTAGGCTAAAGATCACAAAACAACATAAAAACAAGAAAGTAGAAGTCATATTGTGTACTCTATATGGACCTAAAAAGCAAGAAAGCTAGAGCTATGATTTCTTATGCAATATCAAACTTGTTATCTGGTTTTCTATGATACTGATTTGGAACTTGTCACAAAGACTGAGAAAAAGGGAAGCAAGCTTCAAGTGAGGGCCAGGATGGAAGACTTTTCCACTCTCCTTCCTCATTGACTTGAATTGTTGACTCTTAACCTATGAGTTACTTCTTCTCCTTTTGTGTTAAGCAGAATCTAATACAGAGAGGCAGTGTCTTTCCGAAGTAAAAGGTGCAGCATTTTGGCTCACATCATATATCCATGAGAGTAAGGGAAGTTGGAAAGTATTTCGGTTATGGTCATTTTCCTGTGAACTATAAAGGTATTTTGTGATCAACTAATCTGAAATAGTGCTGGAATTAAAAAACCTTCCCGTCTCCTGATTAACTAAACTAGACGTTGAAGAAAAATTTAATACACATGTAATAAAAAGTAATTTTGATATGTATATTGGGTATATTTTTATATACACAGTATAATTTTTTAATGAAGGATATTCAATTGATAACCCTCCATGTGGCTTTACGACATAGTTTTTTTCTACAAAAACTGCAGAAGTTGAGATAATTTGTAATTCGATTCTTTCATTTCAGTTTATGTGATGATTTTTTCTTATTAGTCCTTTTCAAAGAGAATGAATTGTTTTTATATTGAAATGACTAAACTTTAAACGTTTCATTTTACTCTCAGTGAAAAGTTTTTATAGCCATATAAATGTTTTGACATGTTTAAGATCACAAGTTTTAAAATCTTATAACAAGAGTCCAGACAAATATTATGGTATGCTTAAGATCGCAAATTTTCAAAAGAGTTTTTCTCTTTCTTAAAATTCATTTAGAGTCAAATTACGTCACATAAATTAAAACGAAAATATTTGTATGGATTTTTTAGAAGCATAATATACCTCAAAATGTCCTATCACTTTCAAGTTCCTAGTGACTTGAATGCTAAATGGAACTTGTCCCGTCAGTTCTTCTGTCCACAAAACTTATGGACTGCAAAACACACAAATGGGTTGTGTTAAGTGTCACATATTGATTGGTGGAATGGACTGTTGTCTTATGATCTTGGATAGACCTCATCTCGAGAATTAATTTTTGGGACTGAGTTAGCTCCAATGTCCATTTTATTCAACATAGTATTAGCACGAGGCTCATCTTTGTTCAAGCTTTATCCAATGTTGGACCTATATATTATATTATCCACGTTTCAAATTTTCAATCTTGGATATACCATGGTTAAGTTGATTTACCATCATTGTCTCCAGGACTTATGGTGCTTGGACTCTTCAAAAATATCATTCGGTGTGTGTTGGATCCTCAAAAGCTATGCAATTTTTTAAGGATCCGACACGGATGCGGAACAACATTGCAACATAGCTTAGGACCAGCAAAAAAATCAGAAAAAGGAGGTAATTTCATGAACATTGACAGTTGAAAAAGCAAAAAGAAGCGTAACATCAAGAACATAATTTATTATATGTACATTCCTATAAGCTCAAATGCTTTAGCTAAGAGTTAGTAGATTCTGAAGTCTGAAAACTACATTAGCAAAGATATTCACCTATGATACTGGAATTCTTCAAAAATATCGTCAGGTGTGTGCCGGATCTTCCAAAAGCCACGCATTTTTTGAGGATCTGACATGAGTACGGCAACATTTTTTGAGTGTCCGAGCTACATAGATAGTCAGTCACTCACTAGTGCTTGTTGTGGTAGAACCACTAATCCATACCTCACTATGAGTATCTGATGAACTTAAGAACTTTCTTTATGGAATTATCCCATGCTCAAACAAAGTAATTCCTACCTCAAGAAAAGGAATACTAGATATTAAATTAATTCTTCAGTGGAATTATTTTTTGTGATTATTATTTTCCAGTCAACCTATTGGATTAGGAAATTTCTCCGAAATCAAAAATAAGAGTCTAAGAGTTCTTTTTGAACTCCTCTTTTCCTTCTTCTTTGTCATGGACATCTGAGAAACATTGCATTTTGACTATGTAAAGTCATTAGATCCTTTCAATTTACATGTAACAATTTTACTAAAGATAATTGTAACAGAAATTTAAATCTTCGTTAAATATATCCGTTTCTTTGAAGATCTAGACAGATTATTACAACTGCATTGGTTGAACGAAACTTTTCTTGGTAGTTGACTTAATGTTTGATCTACTACACTGATATGAATATATTAAGACTAGGCCAGCTCTAGTACTGATGAATCTACCTCTGTTCTTGAAGGAGAATATAGGTAAGGCTTGGGAGGTGCAAGTACTCCAATCCTCGAGCAATGCCTAGTGCGATTTTGTACAGTATTGGCCAACCCAATTGACGAACACTATCGGATCTTTCCTCATAGATAAATTTTTCAAGAGATCCATTTGGCATGAACTCATATACGAGAGCTCTTTTGTGACCCTCAAAACAAAATCCCACAAGGCTCACGATGTTGACATGCGATGTTCTGCTAATACTTGCCACCTCGTTAATGAAATCTTCACCACTGCCTTTTAGTCCATTCAGGACCTTCACAGCCACATGACTTCCATTCTGCAGAGTTCCTTTGTATACAGAACCATATCCACCTTGACCTAGTTTGTTTTTGAAGCAACTGGTCATCCTTTTGACCTCTGAGTAGTTGTATCTCTTTGGAGCATATGACCCATAGTTCTTCAGAATGCTTCAATATTTTGGTGATCCTCAGCATTAGATTTCCAAAACCTGAGGCACTTATACCGCAAAATCTTTTCTCTGAAGAAGAAGAGTAGAACCAATAGTCCAACTGTAAACAAAACTGCACCTGTGTAAAGCAAAGTGAAGTCATGCACCATCAGAGAATATAAACTAAACATAGAAAGGAGAAAGAATGCCCTCTCAACTCCACTATCGGTACGTTGTGTAATCTAAAGTACTTGTCTCTCCAATTTTTGAGATTTTACCACAATGAAGAAGAAAATCTAAAGAAGAAAGAACCTTGCAGTTGATGGATATTTAACTACCTGCTCCCAGAGTCAGTCTGAACTTGCTTCTAGCTGTTTTTGCATCTAAAGAAAAAAGAGGAAAAATATTATGAAAAATATTATAGATATGTTATATGAAAACAAGAAAGGACATTAAGAAATATTTACGAAGGGACCGAACCTCTTTCAAGTGAAGAAATTTCTTGATGACCTTGATCATGTGGATTATTTGGATATGTACAATGAAATTTGTTGGTTATATCAGTTTGGCATTGACCTCCACCATAGTAACATTTGTAACAGTCCTCAGACAGTTTCCATTCTACAAGAAAAGCGGCGGTTAACATATTGAACAAACCACCATCATCTGATATCGAGCGGACCGGCAAACTGATAAGTGAACAGTTAGCAGGAACATTGCTCGCTCGAACATCTTCACCATCACCTCCAGGAAGCTTGTAGTATATGCTAAAACCTTTACAGCCATTGTACATTCTATAGCCAGCAAAATGATCTTTCATCTTCTGAGTAATGTTTGGGGTGCTACTACTAGTGCTGTTGCATTTGATGAAGTTGAGAAAATTCACAGGGACGATTTCAAAAGATATAGAAGGAGAGTCTGGTAAGAAGAACTTTTCGTTAAAAGCCTGGCACTTGTGTTGCCTCAACTTGTCATGAAGCTTGGGGTCCCGGAGCCAAACTGTATAATTATACGGATTTCCTAAAGCATGGTACAAATCTCCTCCAGGAAGCAGTTGGATTCTTGGATATGGTTTAGCATCACAACCAGATAAGAACGTTAATCCACAGTCAGGTTGTGTGGAAAGAGAGAAAGGAAAGCTCAGGTCAGTAAGATTTCCACATGAAAATGACTTTGGACAAGTTGAATCATTACTGCCCTTTGCCTGAACTAACTGATCAGAAGAAAGTACATAAAAGAAGTGTAAGTCATATTAAAGCCTCCCACTGATCAAGCAAAAGTCTCCTCCTATATCAAGAAGAGGAAAAATTATGAATTCAGTTGTTCACAAGCACTTACACGTTTTTAAAAGCATAGTGGATGTGGAAAAGTTGTTAAAACGTATTGTCAACAGAAAGACTTGAAGTCATCTAGCAATAACTAGACTACATTTTCAAGCATAGTGAAAGAAAATGACTTGATATATGTATCCAGGATGACTTCATTTTAAGATATCCCCTCAGTCCCAAAAGGGCTTTCAAAATATTCATTTGGCCCATGGGCCAGCCTCGGTCAAGTCTTAAGTGCCAGTTGGCTTTCTTGGGTTGGGCTAAAAGGCCTCGGTCTTTTCAATGGACTCAAAAAATTTTAGTGCAGCCCTATTAAATAAAGGGCTAGGCACCAAGCCATGATAGTATAACTTCATCAGCTAACAGATGAAACAATCATTTGATTTTTCTGCTGAACTTGCTGCCAAAGGCAACTGAATATATGAGTAGCTACTAGTAAGAGGAAATCCTGGATAATAATTGACTGATGTGTTATAGTATAGTATGAAACTATCAGACATTGTAACTTTTGGAGTTGAAAAATTCTTCATGAGTACTCTTCTGGCTTCTGTTGCATTTGAACAAAGTGAGTATGTAATTGAAGGAGGAATAGGGACAGAGAAATTTTTATCAAAAATCTGGCAACTTCTGTTCTTCAAGAATGTTTCAAGAACAGGGTTCTTAAGGTTGACATAAACATGCTGAACCCTTTTTGTACAAAGAAACATCAATAAGGCAATCCCATTATCTAATTGTCTGGAAATTATCTTATAGCCAAACATATGCTGAACAGGTAAAAACGAAAAATACTAATTAGGTCTGCTTATTATGCTGAATTCCTCCAGGCAAATCACTCTTCTTTTAGCATTAACTCATTAAGAAAAACATGAACTTACAGCTTCTCACATTCAAGGACATCAAAACACATCAGAAACCGAACTGTAACAGTACCAGTTTTTGATACAATTACATAACAAAATATGACTACAGTGATATTAGCTAAGATATGAACACATATAGACCAGGCCAGCTCCAGTACTGATGAATCTACATCTGCTCTTGAGGGAGAATAAAGATAAGGCTTGGGAGGCATTTGCAGAGAGTCTAGTTTCCCTTCTAACATTTCCACAATCTTGCTCATGGATGGTCGATTTGAGGGATCAACCTGTATACACCATAAACTCACCATCACCATCTTTCTTGCACATTCTTTCTCCTCTTCATTCATTATCCCGATTAGTTGAAGCTCTTCGTCCAGTTCAATTCGTTGATAGAGCCAACGTGGAAAGTAGATTTCACTCGTGCGATCAACTCCAACATCAACATTTTTTCTTCCTCCAACCATCTCTAGGACCATCATTCCATAGCTATAGACGTCAGACTTGTGAGAGACACCTCCCAAGTTTCTGCAAACAATTTCTGGAGCAATATAACCGATAGTCCCTCGTGCAACTAACATTGACACAATGCTCTCCTTTTCCATGCACAGTTTGGCTAGACCAAAGTCAGAGATCTTCAGACAAAAATCTTCATCAAGCAGGATATTATGAGGCTTTATATCAAAATGCAAAATCCGAGTGGTACAACCACGATGCAAGTACTCCAATCCTCGAGCAATGCCTGGTGCGATTTTGTACAGTATTGGCCAACCCAATTGGCCAACACTGTCGGATCTTTCCTCATAGATAAATTTTTCAAGAGATCCATTTGGCATGAACTCATATACGAGAGCTCTTTTGTGACCCTCAAAACAAAATCCCACAAGGCTCACGATGTTAACATGCGATGTTCTGCTAATACTTGCCACCTCGTTAATGAAATCTTCACCACTGCCATTTAGTTCTTTCAGGACCTTCACAGCCACTTGACTCCCGTTACGTAAACTTCCTCTGTATACATTACCAAATCCTCCTTGGCCTAGTTTGCTTCTGAAGCAACCGGTGATTCTTTCGATGTCTGTATAATTGTATCTGTTTTTAGCGTAAGAACCATAGTTCTTTAAGAATTCTTCAACTTTTTGGTGATCCTGAGCATTAGATTCCCAAAACCTGAGGCACCTGTACCGCATAATCTTTTCTCTAAAGTAGAAGAGTAGAATCAACAGTCCAACAGTTAGTAAACCTGTACCTGTTGAAAAAAATGAAGTCATGCACCATCAGAGAATATAAATAGAACTAATTCTGAATGTCTTGTTCACTATCAGGGAAGTAGTTTGCTTTTGGGACTATGCAAATAGTAGATATGTACAAAAAAATGCAGTCAGTTATCCATACGAAAAAATTGCTTCTCCAATTTTTTGAGATTTTACCACAATGAAGAAAAAAATCTAAAATGATATGCATGGAAATTCTGAAATAAGAACAAACTGTGCAGTTAATGGATATTTAACTACCTGCTCCCAGAGTCAGTCCCAACTTTCTTGTACTATATGTACATTATGCCAATGTGTGAATAGTAAAGTTATTACTATTATGCAAGGAACCGTAACAACAACAACATGGTGAGGTCACCTAAACATAGTAAACCACAAATGAAATCAGATACCAAAAGCCAAAGACTACATGAATCATAATTAAGGAAACAAACAAAAGAACAACAACAACATACCTAGTGTAATCTCACATGTGGGGTCTAGGGAGGTTATAGTGTACGTAGACCTTACTCCTACCTTGGAAGCTACAAAGATTATTTCCAATAGACCTTCGACTCTAGAAAAAGCATCTCTAAGTTGATTGGAAAAGAAATAACTAGGTGAAAAAATCATGGCAAAATACTAATAATTGAGGTAGCAAACAAAAGAGGAAGACTAATAATTGAGGAAGCAAACAAAAGAAGAAGACTAAAAGTCATATGGAATTATCCCATGCTCAAACAAAAAAATTTCTACCTCAAGAAAAGGAGTGGAATTATTTTTTGTGATTATTATTTTCCAGTCAAATTAGTGAATTAAGAAATTTCTCAGAAATCAAGATTAAGAGTCTGAGAGTTCTTTTTGAACTTCTCTTTTCCTTCTTTTTTGTCGTGGAAATCTGGGAAACTTTGCATTTTCACTATGTAAAGTCATTAGATCCTTTCAATATAACATGTAACAATTTTACATCCCTGATGAATAAAGATAATTGCAACACTAGGCCAGCTCTAGCACTGATGAATCTACCTCTGTTCTTGAAGGAGAATATAGGTAAGGCTTGGGAGGCATTTGCAAAGAGTCTAGTTTCCTTTCTAACATTTCCACAACATTGCTCATCGATGGTCGATTTGAGGGATCAGTCTGTATGCACCATAAACTCACCATCACCATCTTTCTTGCACATTCTTTCTCCTCTTCATTCATTATCCCGATTAGTTGTAGCTCTTCGTCCAGTTCAATTCGTTGATAGATCCAATGTGGAAAGTAGATTTCACTCGTGCGATCAACTCCAACGTCAACATTTTTTCTTCCTCCAACCATCTCTAGGACCATCATTCCATAGCTATAGACGTCAGACTTGTGAGAGACACCTCCCAAGTTTCTGCAAACAATTTCTGGAGCAATATAGCCGATAGTCCCTCGTGGACCTAACATTGACACGATACTCTCCTGTTTCATGCACAGTTTGGCAAGACCAAAGTCAGAGATCTTCGGACAAAAATCTTCATCAAGCAGGATATTATGAGGCTTTATATCAAAATGCAAAATCCGAGTGGTACAACCACGATGCAAGTACTCCAATCCTCGAGCAATGCCTAGTGCGATTTTGTACAGTATAGGCCAACCCAATTGACGAACACTGTCGGAACTTTCCTCATAGATAAATTTTTCAAGAGAACCATTTGGCATGAACTCATATACGAGAGCTCTTTTGTGACCCTCAAAACAAAATCCCACAAGGCTCACGATGTTAACATGCGATGTTCTGCTAATACTTGCCACCTCGTTAATGAAATCTTCACCACTGCCTTTGAGTTTATTCAGGACCTTCACTGCCACTTGACTCCCGTTACGCAAACTTCCTCTGTATACATTACCAAATCCTCCTTGGCCTAGTTTGCTTCTGAAGTGACCGGTGATTCTTTTGATGTCTGTATAATTGTATCTGTTTGGAGCGTACGAACCATAGTTCTTTAAGAATGCTTCAACTTTTTGGTGATCCTCAGCATTAGATTCCCAAAACCTGAGGCACCTGTACCGCATAATCTTTTCTCTAAAGTAGAAGAGTAGAATCAACAGTCCAACAGTTAGTAAACCTGTACCTGTTGAAAAAAATGAAGTCATGCACCATCAGAGAATATAAATAGAACTAATTCTGAATGTCTCGTGCACTACCAATTTTTTGAGATTTTACCACAATGAAGAAAAAAATCTAAAATGATATGCATGGAAATTTTGAAATAAGAACAAACTGTGCAGTTAATGGATATTTAACTACCTGCTCCCAGAGTCAGTCCCAACTTTCTTGTAGCCGTTTTTGCATCTAAAGAAAAAAGAGGAAAAATACTATGAAATATTATCAACATTTGATACGAAAATGAAAAAGGACTTTATGAAATATGCACTAGACCTTGAGCATGTGGATTATTTTCTTGATGACCTTGAGCTTGTGGATTATCTGGATATGTACAATGAAATTTGTTGGTTATATCAGTCTGGCATTGACCTCCGCCATAGTGACATTTGTAACAGTCCTCAGACAGTTTCCATTCTACAAGAAAAGCGGCGGTTAACATATTGAACAAACCACCATCATCTGAAATCGAGCGGATTGGCAATCTGATAAGTGAACAGCTGGCAGGAACATTGCCTGCTCGAACGGGTTGACCATCACTTCCAAGAAGCTTGTAGTATATGCTAAAGCCTTTACAGCCATTGTACATTCTATAACCAGCAAAATGATCTTTCATCTGCTGGGTAATGTTTGGGGTGCTACTGCTAGTGTTGTTGCATTTGAAGAAGTCGACCAAATTCACTGAGACGATTTCAAAAGAAATAGAAGGAGAGTATGGTAAGGAGAACTTTTCGTTAAAAGCCTGGCACTTGTGTTGCCTCAACTTGGCATGAAGCTTGGGGTCCTCGAGCCAAACTGTATAATTATACGGATTTCCTAAAGCATGGTACCAATCTCCTCCAGGAAGCAGTTGGATTCTCGGATATGGTTTAGCATCACAACCAGATAAGAACATTAATCCACAGTCAGGTTGTGTGGAAAGAGAGTAAGGAAAGCTCACATTAGTAAGATTTCCACATGAAAAGGACTTTGGACAAGTTGAATCATTTCTGCCCTTTGCCTGAACTAACATCAGAAAAACAGATAGAAGGAAACAAAATAAAGAAGAAGCAAAATCCATATTGCAAGAAGAGGAAAACTAGCTGAAGGTTTTTTCATTATACAGTATCAACTCTACCATAGTCTTTAGCTTCATTGTAAAATTTGTCAAAAAGAAACACTATGTGGAACCAAACGTATAAGAAGGGCCACACTTATTAGGAAAAAGAAAGGCAATGCAAAGAAAATAAATTGAAGCTTTCACATTGACACAACTAGAAAGACTTGACTTCATGACTCTATTCAGTTTTCTCAAATTTAAATGGTATGCAAATACATCCAAAACATGAAAACGAAAAATGAAATAGTTCTAGTCACAATTCAAACCCTAAAAGACACGTAAAGATAGTATGAAGAAAAAGAACATTGCATATCTATTTGCTCATTTTCTCACTAGAAACTACCAAGAAAGTTTCTAAAGATCAGAGCCAGAAATTTAGACAAAGGTGTGCAAATTTTCTCCTGAGTTACGTTAAAGATGTGCAAAATTAAATAATCATCATATCATATATCATCTACATATGATTAATAGGAAGAAAGTCTAGGCTAGAATCAAGCCAATTGGCAACACAGTAGAAATACACGTGGCAGTTTTAAGATAAAATTAGTTAATTAGGTAATACTTAGTTATTATTTTTAATAGATTTTTAAAAAATCAAATTGTAAAGAAACATTTTTAAAATATAAAATTAGTTATATTATTTTTGAATTTGAATTTAAAATAATTAAATAATTATATTTTTTTAATTAAAACTATTTTATATTAAATTGGGAATCATTAGTTATTATCTAAATTTCTACAAAGATAAATACTTTACTGTTTTAATTAAATCTATATATATATATAGGGACAAAATAGTTAAAATAGTTCATAATTAATTTACTTTTAAAATTTTATAGCTTTTTGTAAAAAAAAATCATATTTTAATAGTTAGTTTTTTTATTATTTTGTTACGTTTTTTAACATATATTTCAGATAGTTTTAACTTATTTTTTTGTCAAATAGCAAATTGTAGCAATTTTATAATTATGATGATGGTTGTCTATTTAATATAATTTTAGTTCTTATAAACGTGAGAATTTATAAATTTTATAACACATAATTTATATAATTTTTTTAAAAGAAATTATTCAACCATTTTTTAAAAAAAATTAGAAACTCACAATCCAATAATATACTTGCATGTAGGTGTACAAGAGCAGTTTTCTTTATTAAAATATTAATAAAGTGAATTTTCTTTATAGTAATACAAGGTCAATTATAAAAAACAGGATACAAATTTTGAACAGTTTTAAAATTAGCGTTATATAATTTAAAATATTTTTTTTTAAAAAAAATGATATAACTTAAAGCAGTTTTTAAGTGATATACAAAATTGTAAAAAAAAGAGAAACTAATAGACAAAATAAAATAAAATGTAATATAAGTAAACAATAATTATTATTTGCACATTTCTCTAATAACTGTATCATAGGGAGAAAAAATAACGGTTACATATTCCAACTACACTGATAAAAAAGACCACCAACTACAAAGAATTATTTATTCTCGCAATCTTCTTATTTACTCTCTTTATTCTTTCTTTATTTTATGTATTGTTATTGTGCTTCATTTTGTTCAATTTTTTTTAATTCAGGTGGCTTACATTTATAATCGTTTCAGTGCTTTTATGTCGTTGAATTCAAAAAAGGTAACTTATTGCTTGCAAAATCCTTGAAATAGAAAAGCAACACCGAAATTACTTCAAAGTAATTTCAGAGTTATACATTTATAATCCATATATTTAGAATTGAGATAGTTTGTTCATAGTATTCATTCACATTTTTTTATTCTTATGCTGATTTTCAATCGTAGCACAAGGTAGATGAGGAATTAAAAAGAGATTAAGAGTAATATTAGATACCATAAAAATGTGACATTTGGTTAAATTTATGAAGGGGAAGACTAAACAACTCCAAGCCTATATATATATGCGTAATATATTTTTTTCATGTATATAAAATAAGAATTTGAACAATTCATTCCTAATTCTCATCATCTATTATAGTATGATATTTGCTGAGTAATTTTAATTTATTTTTGGCCTATAGGAAGAATATTAAATATTAACTTTATAAATTTATAAGGATAACTCCCACCACAAAATAGTATTTACTCATATATCGAATTCATATCGGTTTTATTATTTTTTTTGCTCTTTGCTTATAATAGAATATTATATTTAGTTGAGAGTATATTATCTTTGCATTCTATCTTACTAAAATATATATATACATACATATAGAAATAAAAAAAATTCTTTACATGTGTATTTAACTTTACATATCGTAGAATGCATATGATGTTAAAATGGTATGATACTAATTAAATTTTTGATGACGTGTGTAAATCATGTTTTTGTATGCATCTTTAGCATTAATGCATACTGGTGTTTCATGATCTTGGTGGGTGGATTTCAAGTCCCACATCAATAAGAGGTTTAATGTATCAATCCTCCAAGAAAGACTTTGGCGTTATTATTCTATAGACCGAACAACTTTTATATTCGTAGAGTTTCACTTGCTTTTTTATTTTCTTTAGAAAAAAAAATCATCATAAAGAATAATTCAACTTTTGTAATATATGGAGCTTCAAATATTACTTTTACTTTCTTTTGTTAAGGTAGTACTTATCTTCTTTAGCATTAATTATGAGAAATCCAAATGTTCATAATGAAGTTGTCAAGGATCCAAGTGTTGTAATCGTGAATGGTTTAACATGAGTCGACATGTATAACTTGTCATCTCTATTCATAAAGGAATAACTTCAAGTATAGAGGTCTTTCTGTTACATTATTATTTTCTTCTTGATACTATTTAAAATATTCTTATATTAAGAAATATCTATATAGATTATAGTACGATACAAATGGTTGTCTCTTGATAGAAGAAATATAATTTCAATTATTTTGAAAGTTTTTTTTTAAACCAATTAACCATTCAAGTTAAAATATCACAAATATCTAGAATAACATTATTTTTTTGCTTTACCTTAGTGTACAATATTACTTGATGATTTAATAATAAATAATGAATGTACAAAGGAAACGTGCATTAATTCAATGTTTTCTTTCGGGCAATTTAGGTGCATTAGTATTTGTGCATAATAGATTTTCAATTTTAAGGTTATCAATGATAAATATTTAGATTAACTTAATTTAAATTAACATATAAAAAATATATTTATATTAATTTTTAAAAAAGAAAAAAAAGAAGAGAAAAAACTATTAAAAAAAAAAACTAAACAAAACTACCTTAGTGCACGTCCCTTGCCCCCATTTCCCCACTAACTTACAAACACACAGATGCACAATTTAAATTTTTACAGGATAAAATTAAACAGTAAATAATCAAAAAAAAAAATTTAATTTTTTTTTTTTTAACAATTCTAAATTCCACAACAGTTTGAGAAGGAAGTTATACACGTTTTTTAACACAACTCAATTTCAAAATCTATTTTTGTGGAACTGTATTTCTTAACCATACATCTAGGAGATAAAATCATATTCTTAAATTTATATGCTTTCATCTACTTAGCTTTTAAATTATTGTTAATATTTTTTCAATTTTGATAGTTTTTTAAATTTTTATAGTTTTTTTAAATTCAAACTACAACAATTTTTAATCATAGAAGGCTATCTATTTAATTTAATTTTTCAATACATTTAAAATAATTTTATATGTGTATAAATAATGCTCCTAAAATTTAGAAATTATGAAGTTACTTACATTACATGTGCTTGAATACAAATTAGTTAGATAGACTATTTTTGTGAAATTATATTTCTACAAAATACTCTTAAAAGATAATTTCACAAAATTAATATATTTTTAGGAGGTAAGTTTTAATTACATTCATTAAAAGAAAATATATTTTCTTATAATTTAGGTTTTAATAAATAAGAATGTGATTTATAAATATTTACATTTTAATTTGCGTGTATGTATAAAGAAACACCACATTAAAGAAATCAAATTGGCTATGATAATTTATAAAGAAAACAAAAAGAAAAAGGATAAAATTTAAAAAAAAAACAAAATGGGAGAAAAAAATATCTCAAATAATTGATTTTGTAATAGTAGTAGTTCCCTTAGCAACTTTTTACCTTCAACATTTTCTCTTTGTCATAATTGTAAGAGTTTTTAAATTCAAAGATACATTTCTAAAAAGAGTTATTATTTTAATCAAATATCAAAATAAAAATTTTAAATTTAAATACACTACTTACAGTTTTAAAGGTGAATATAACTTCTCCGCTTTATGTTAATTATACATATAAAAAAATAACCCCCAAAAAAATTAACTAATCTAAACTAACTCCAAAAATTCGTATTCAATATGTAATTTTACATGTGGTGCATTATATTCAAACCATTTTATTTTCATATTAATTGCATAGGTTAAAATAACGATAGTCACAAATAATAATAAACAAAAAATTATAACAAAGTTAGTCAAAGAATTTTTTTATTTAAATTTAGACTTATTTAAAATTATAATTTTAAAATAAACAAGATATCATAATAGACAAATTGATCTATAAAATTATAATAGATATAATGTGAGGTTATTTATTCATTAAATTAATTTGACCAATAAAATAAATAAAAACAATACATAAATAAATTAATATAGTAGATAATGTAACAATGATATGTAAAGAATACAAAGAGAAATAATATTTTTAAAATATTTGATATAAAATTTGAAAATGTGTTGTAATAGTTAAACATAAAATTAAACATAAAATAAATTTTATGTAAGACAATTGAAGATAAAATTCAAAAGTTAAGTTGTAAGAAGAAAAATTAATCATTAATTACACTTTTTAATTTTGTAACAATTATAACAATAATATAGTCATTAGTATTTCATACATGGAGTTTGAGAAAGGTAAGATATAGTAAGACCTTATCTTTATCTATCTTTGTGGGATAAAAAATTTGTTTATGACAGATCCTAAGTCCAACAAAAAAGTAAACTCTCACAAAAAATTTTGCTTAGATAAAAATTAAAACCATATTTTCTTCTAGAAAGAAGAAATATTGAAGCCTTGAAGGCACGAAAAGAACAAGAAAATATTAAGATGATATAGAAGAACTTATTTTGAGAGATCCTAAAATATGCTCTAAATTATAGTATGCTTATTTTTTGATCATTTATACTTTCAAATTATCTGTATCTAATTATGATATTTGGAGTACATCGAAAAGTTAATTAATAATTTTTTTTATAAAATTTACTTTCTTCAATTTTTCATTAGGTATATTGTATTACAAAATAAGATAATAGTTAGATATTTTTTTATTTAATATAATCTAACACGTTCAAATAAGTAAAATTATAATTATAATTTAATTTAATAACATAAGTTGAAGTTCAATAACTTAACTTTAATTCTTTAATAACGTATTAATTTTCAACCGAGATAATAAAACAAGGATTATTAACATATAAAAGTCTTCACTGCTAATAATATTTAGCCCCTTCAAATCTAAATCAGTTACAAAAATAATTACAATGTCCCATGTATTACCTCTCATTAAATGATTTATTTGCACTATTTAATATTTGTGTGCCACTTAATGGAAATACTTATATATCTCAAAAGATTAATTTATTAAGCTAAACTTCTCTTTATTTTGGAGAATTCGAGAAGTTATTTCATAATCTGAAGGAAAAGTAATATTAAATGGAATGTCAAAAAAATGAAACGTATGTTCAATAATTTTATTGTGTGCCTATCACTATTACTTAAAAGCAGTTGTATAAAAATAAAATTGATTAATCACTTGACATGTCAAATTTTATTTTGTTAACTCATTTTTTCTATCATGTAGCCTTTTCACATTCACTTTTCACTTTGCAGTTTTTTTGTAACACATTATTATGAAAATGTACAATTGTGTTAATTTTTAAATTTACTTTTTTTACCTTACCCTTATTTGTTGGCCGCCTTCCTGTTTTCAGTAAAAACATGTAAGAGCTCATCCATTACTATTTCTCTATTGGTTTATACAAGAATTTTTCCTCTACAACTATGGTTGAGTTTATAATTTTCGTTAGTTTTTTCGTATTTCTTCTCATTACAATTATATGAGATAATTTAATCTGCAAATCAAACAACCCCGGCTAATATATGGAATATTAATCTCATCATTTAAGTACAAAAAAATCTCGGAATTAGCTAATACCTCAAACCAAACATGGGATGATTTACCGGAAAAATCACTACGGTGATCCCCTTCACATTTTCCGACGAGCTAGGGTTCAATAACCCCTACTCTTTTCACCTTCACATAATATGATAATTTGAATATAAGTTACGATTTGTTGCACCAAACTTACCCTTCAATGTGAATCCTCGGTGTATAATAATCTTGCTTAAATTATAAGGTACGTGATTTTATTTTATTTTATAATTTTATGATATTTGTGATTTACTGGACTGACTAAATTAGATCACACTTTTGTAAGACTTGTTTAAGGAAAAAGCGCTCCTTATATTGAATTTTCTTAACTTTCTCATATATATTTTTTTATCTATATTACGACTTTTCTAACTAAAATTTTAGCTCCGCCCCAACTTGTATTCAAAGAAAATGACTGGTCTTCTAAATTTTTCCAACACTCTCAAGTAGATTTGGAACATATTAGCAAAGTCTTGAATAAACAGACAAAAAAAAGGGGCCATCTAGACTAAGAAATTGGACAAATTTGCCACTCATATTATATAATTGACTTGGTCTTAGAGAAAATAGTGTATATAGTAATTCTCATTGTTTTTACTCATGTGAAACAAAACATGTCTATTTTTATCTTTGAATTGAGATTTCCATTTGGTTCATTCTATGTTTTTATTTGGAAATTACATGTTGTGACACAATATTACAATGACTATTTTTGATAATGAAGTCAAGAATTTTATTAAAGTGTTCAAAATTTAATACACATGTAATAAAAAGTAATTTTGATATGTATATTGGGTATATTTTTATATACACAGTATAATTTTTTAATGAAGGATATTCAATTGATAACCCTCCATGTGGCTTTACGACATAATTTTTTTCTACAAAAACTGTAGAAGTTGAGATAATTTGTAATTCGATTCTTTCATTTCAGTTTATGTGATGATTTTTTCTTTTTAGTCCTTTTCAAAGAGAATGAATTGTTTTTATATTGAAATGACTAAACTTTAAACGTTTCATTTTACTCTCAGTGAAAAGTTTTTATAGCCATATAAATGTTTTGACATGTTTAAGATCACAAGTTTTAAAATCTTATAACAAGAGTCCAGACAAATATTATGGTATGTTTAAGATCGCAAATTTTCAAAAGTGTTTTTCTCTTTCTTAAAATTCATTTAGAGTCAAATTACGTCACATAAATTAAAACGAAAATATTTGTATGGATTTTTTAGAAGCATAATATACCTCAAAATGTCCTATCACTTTCAAGTTCCTAGTGACTTGAATGCTAAATGGAACTTGTCCCGTCAGTTCTTCTGTCCACAAAACTTATGGACTGCTAAACACACAAATGGGTTGTGTTAAGTGTCACATATTGATTGGCGGAATGGACTGTTGTCTTATGATCTTGGATAGTCCTCATCTCGAGAATTAGTTTTTGGGACTGAGTTAGCTCCAATGTCCATTTTATTCAACATGGTATTAGCACGAGGCTCATCTTTGTTCTTGCTTTATCCAATGTTGGACCTATAAATTATATTATCCACGTTTCAAATTTTCAATCCTGGATATACCATGGTTAAGTTGATTTACCATCATTGTCTCCAGGACCTATGGTGCTTGGACTCTTCAAAAATATCATTCGGTGTGTGCTGGATCTTCAAAAGCTATGCAATTTTTTAAGGATCCGACACGGATGCGGAACAACATTGCAACATAGCTTAGGACCAGCAAAAAAATCAGAAAAAGGAGGTAATTTCTTGAACATTGACAGTTGAAAAAGCAAAAAGAAGCATAACATCAAGAACATAATTTATTATATGCACATTCCTATAAGCTCAAATGCTTTAGCTAAGAGTTAGTAGATTCTGAAGTCTGAAAACTACATTAGCTAAGATATTCATACTCGAATTCTTCAAAAATATCGTCAGGTGTGTGCCGGATCTTCCAAAAGCCACGCATTTTTTGAGGATCTGACATGAGTACGGCAACATTTTTTGAGTGTCCGAGCTACATAGATAGTCAGTCACTCACTAGTGCTTGTTGTGGTAGAGCCACTAATCCATACCTCACTATGAGTATCTGATGAACTTAAGAACTTAACTTTCTTTAACAGTGAAACTTCATCTGATTCAGGGGAAAATGGAGGGATATTAACACTCTTAGACTTGAATAAATTAAAAATAGCACTAGTGTCAAATGTCTTCTCATTTTGATGAAACTCTCCACCTTGAATCTTTCTTAAAATGTCCAATACTTCATCCATTGTTGGCCTGATATCCTTATCAAGTTGCAAGCATCGAAAAGCTAGCTCCGCAACAGAGATAGTCATTTTCTTAACAAGCGTATCTGGTGCAAATCCGAGTGATGGATCAATCAGTTCATCAAATGCACAGCTTTGTATCTTGTTTATCGCCAAGTTAGACAAATTGACCTCGTGTTTGTGCCTGTTCAAGTCAACAGCTGGCATTGATGATACAAGCTCGATAAGGACAACCCCGAAACTGTAAACGTCACTTTTGTCAGTAAGCTGATAACATTCATGATACGCAGGATCAACGTATCCAAGTGTTCCTTGAGGAGCTGTTGATATGTGAGAAACATTGTTAGGGAAAAGTCTCGAGAGTCCAAAATCTGCTACTTTGACACGAAAGTTGTCATCGAGAAGGATGTTGTTAGTCTTGACATCGCGATGTATCACATCAGAAGCATGGAGGTAAGTCAATGCATTGGCTGTTTCAACTGCAATGTTCATACGGATGGGCCACGTAAGAGATCCCTCTGCTGCTCTTTCGCCATGGAGATGATCAGCAACTGTTCCATGTGGAATGTATTCGTAAACAAGGAGAAGTTCACGGCTGCGTCTTGATGTGCAGCCATAAAGGGACACAAGATTTTGGTGCCTCAAACGAGTAAGAATCTCGATTTCATTTGTGAACTGCTGCATTCTCTTGCAGTTGTGCTCATAGAGGCATTTTACTGCAACTTCTCTTCCATCATATAGTTTTCCTAATTCATAATGTGCAAGAACAATGAGATACTGAGTTTTCCAACACATAGTGAAAAGTGATCAGTTGAACACCCTTTGTCAAAATCATCAGACACTCAAACTTGGCCTCAGCCGGCAAGTAAGCACTACAACTTTAAACAACTTGGTGTCAACTGACAACTAAACACTCCAACTCATCCCCACTGTGACTCGTGGACACCCAACCCTGACGTGGCACATAAATTTTGGAGGTTTCTAGATGATCATTTTGTAAGTTGGAGTATTCAACTGACACAGTGGAAATGAGTTGAGGTGTCTAGATGTTCATACTCAAAGTTGGAGCGGTGGATTGCCAGTTGAGGCCAAGTTGAAGTGTCTATACACCCTCAACGAAATTCTTGGTTTCGCCACTGAGCATGAACACTTTCACCTTCTGGATATTGCTTTCTTTTCAATACAATTCTTAGGTTCAAAGAAAAACTTACCATAATATACAGTTCCGAAACCTCCATCTCCTAGTTCATTCAAGGGATCAAAATTATTGGTGGCTTCCTTAAGTTCAGCATAGGTGAAAACTGGAACCTGAAATCCAAAATATTTGCTCTCTACCTCAAGATCCCGATGAAATTGCGTAGAATCATTCTTCCCTCTCTTGCGATACCAGATAGAAAAGGCGACAATGGAAGATAGTAGGATCAAACCAACTCCACCTAAAACTAGAAAACATAAGATACAGTAATCAAAATCTGATCCTTTGAAAGTGTACTACAAGAAAAAGGGAGCCTGGCCGGGGAAGGGCCGCACCCCAAGGGGTGTCATATAGACAGCCTACCCTGATGCAAGCATCAGTGGCTGATTCCACTGCTCAAAACCCGAGACAACTTTACCGTTGCTCCAAAGCCCCCCTTCGAAAGTGTTCTACTGTAAAAATGTGGTCATTGGCTAGATAATTACCTGAGGCCAGAATAATCATTCTCGAATTACTTTGTCCTGCTGTAAAGTTAAAAAGATAATCTTTTTAGATAAACCTCAATAGAAAACAAGCAGAACAAGAGTTATTTCTTAACAATACTATATATACCTTTCGAACAATGAAACTCGTGTTCATCGATCATCTGGCATTTCCCTCCTTTGTCAAGACACAGATGACAATCTTTGGACAACTCCCAGTTTAGAAGTGTATTAGAAGTCAACAGTTCAAACAAGTCACCTGCATATGGTTTTGATGGTGTAGGCAATGGAATTGGCAATTGTACAAGTGAACAGTGCTTTGGAAGTTTGACACTTATAATAGCACTAGTATTTCCCAATAATTCTTTCTTGGGATGGTGATAGTAAACATTAAAACCTCCACACTCAGTATATCTATCAAAATCTTTGAAAAAGGAATCATTTGTCTTCTGGATGGTGTTGCCATGACTATGTTTGCATCTGTACAAGGTTAAGTTAGGAACAATTTGGAAAGAAATCAAAGGAGATTTTGGAAATAAGAAGTTTCTGTAAAAAGACTTGCAATTTCTGTTATCTAAGTACTCTTGAAGTTTAGGATCTGAAATAAGGAAAAAATCACCCTTCTTCACTACAGCATCATATTTGTGTCCACCAAGTTCAATCTTAGGATATGGTTTAGTACGACAATCAAACCTGCATAATCCACACTCAGGGTTGCTGGAATTTGTGAAAGGAAACTTCATAGCTCCAAGGCCTCCACACTCGAATTCATCGGTGCAGTTGGATTTGGAGTTACCTAGTACTTGATGTAGGCTAAAGATCACTAAACAACACAAAAACAAGAAAGTAGAAGCCATATTGTGTACTCTATATGGTCTCACAGAGCAAGAAAATTGGAATTTAACCTTGTTATCTGGTTTATTTTTCTATATGTGAACTTGGAATTTGGTTACAAAGACTTTGGAAAAAAGAAACAAGATTCAAGAGAGGGCCAACATAAAAGACTTTTCCACTCTCCATCCTCATTGACTAAGTACTATGTAAAGACTTGAGGACTCTTGAGATAAGATATTTCTGCTCTTTTTTGTCTGTTTTAAAGAAAATCTCGTCCAGAGTCTTAATAAGTATGTATCTTCTTTCCTAAGCGGAAGGCAAGTATTTTGGATCACATCATATTTACATAAGATAAAGGGAAGTTGGTAAGAACAGTAAGTATTTTGGTTATAGGTCACTTTCTTTTGGCATAGGTGAACAAAGTGCTTTAAAAAGTAGCCGGATATATCACCTTCCGGCTTGACTGAACTTTCGAGTGAAATAGCAAAAAATAAGTGACTTTTCTGATACTAGAGAAAGAAAAATGACCTTTTGAGTGAAATAGCAAAAGATAAGTGACTTTTCTGATACAAAAGAAAGAAAAGTAACTTCATTGTATCAGAAAAGTAACTTTGTTCACTTATTTCCAATAGTTGAATGATCAGATCATTCAAGAAATCAACTCGATGTTCTCAATCAAAAAAATTCCAGTCTGCATATCAGAAACCGTTTGAAGAGCTGTGTCCATTAGCTAAATGATCAAAGGTAGTGAAGCTTTCTTGATATAAAATGTGCTCTGGTCCTTTCTACATTTCTTTCTTATTAGAGAACAAGCACAGAGTATCTCACACTGGTTGATGGAAGGCAGATCCATATACAGTGTACATCCTGATAGTATAAGCAATGTACTCGACATACAATCAGAGACCAAAACAATGAGAAGAAATGGAGCACAAAATATACAAACTTGTAATACATTGAAATGTCAAGAGAGGATTTTGTAAAGCAAGACGTCTAATGTTGGTTGTGGTAGAGCCACCAAACCATCTATCATCCGTTGAATTTGGTGAAGAAATGGGTCGCATTTTCGGGGCACTCAGTTCCTTCCTGTTCCCAGAGCCGAGGCATTGTAAAACTTAGTCCAAATTTCTTATGGACTTAATCCCATAAAATTTTGCATGTCTACACTTACCAAATTAGGTAATTCTTCGCTCTCTCATCCTGAAAGTGATGTGCAACTAACTTTTACACTGAAATGTATTCATAAATCAGGAGGAGTTCACTGTTGCGCCTCTATGTACAACGATAGAGAGTAACAAGATATGAAGTCCTGGTCGTGTGAGATGCATTTTATGTCCATAGAGGCGCGTTTCACTGCTACTGTCTCTTCCATTGCGGAGTTCACCTAAGAATGTGCACTGTTAGCTGATGTATATATAGCGAGTTACTAAACCACAGTACTATTACATTAATGAAAAATCTGCCAAATACCTGCTGTAGCTCAAGTCGATATGCTTCTTACCATGGTAAACTGTTCCAAAACCTCCATCACCATGTTCTGTAAAGGAAATATTGTGCACACAGCATTATTTGGTCATAAGAACTGCACATACTAGCTGTCAAATGTCCCGGTAAAGAGGCTGATAATCATTTAAGTAACCTCGAATCTAGGATAACGTGAAAAATATGCATGCTCGTTAGTGCAGAAAGCATGTCCATATTCAATAGTTACACTCCACTGTGTTCAGAAAATGGCGAACAAAAGTAAAAACTAATAAAGATAAAAAGAAAGGTCTCAGCAACTTATTCCTTTACAGATTATCAAGGAGTACATATTGTAACATTTACGTTGAAATGAAAGAAAAGAGTGTAAGAATTTCACCCGCAAATATTACTACTGCCACAGCTACTAACCCACCTCTCAGTCACAGAAATAGGTGAAGGTGGCAAATGCACTTTCTCTAACAAAACTATTTTATCTGATGTAGGAGAAGTAGGGACTTTTTCACCATTACATTCTGTGTTATCGACAATTGAGACATTCGTTTTCTCATCTTTGATGTGATCCGTATAGGTGCCTTGTATATGTTTAAGTGTCTCTAGTACTTCATCCATTTTTGGTCTCAAGTCCGTCTCAAGCTGCAAGCATTGAAATGCTAGCTCTGCTACTGAAGTAGTCATTCTCATAACCTGTGCATCTGATTTAAATCCCAGAGATGGATCAATTAGCTCATCAAATGCGCATCTCTGAATCCTGTTTATCGCTAAGTTGGCCAAATTTATCTCATGTCGACGCCTAGTAATATCAACAGCAGGCATTGATGAGATAAGTTCAACAAGGACAACACCGAAACTATAAACATCACTTTTATCAGTGAGCTGGTAACATTCATGATACTCTGGATCAACATATCCAGCAGTCCCTTGAGGAGCAGTTGAGACATGAGTAGCATCATTCGGAAAAAGTCTCGAAAGCCCAAAATCTGCAACTTTGACACAACAATTACTATCGAGGAGTATGTTGCTAGTCTTCACATCGCGATGTATTGTGTCAGAAGCATGGAGGTAAGCCAATGCACAAGCCGTTTCTACAGCAATATTCATGCGGATAGGCCATGGGAGGAATCCATCCTTCGCTCTATCCCCATTCAGGTGATCCGCTACTGTTCCATTGGGAATGTATTCATAAACAAGGAGGAGTTCACGGCTGTGCTTTGATGTGCAGCCATAAAGGGTAACAAGATTTCGATGCCTTAGGCGAGAGAGAATTTCAATTTCATTTTTAAACTGTTCCATTCTCTTGCAATTGTGTTCGTAAAGTCGCTTCACTGCAACTTCTCTCCCATCCCTAAGTTTACCTAGTAAGAAATGTAGTACAAATTTAGTTATCTAGTCGTGTCATTCGAACATCTGATTTGCTTTTAAGATTCTTACCATAGTAAACAGCTCCAAAACCTCCATCTCCTAGTTCATTGGAGGAATCAAAGTTACTTGTAGCTTCTTCAAGTTCAACATAAGAGAAGACCGAGACTCCATGGTAATTACTACTTCCATCAAAATCATGTGTTAAGGAAGGATCAGAAGATTTTTTTCTCGAGGTGAAGTATAAACAACTTTTGTGTTCTTTCTTGTAACAACAAACAATGGAAGTGACCACGAGGATTATTAACACAGCTCCACCTAAAACTGAAAAAGACAAAAAAGAAGTTAACAAGATGTGGAACTATGTTGAAATGTCAAATTGAGGGATAATAATAATATAGTACTGATTTACCTGAGCCAAGAATCAACCCCAAATTATTTTTCCCTGAAAATGAAGTAAAACATCAGACAAATCGTGGAGGAGGTAGTATCGAAAAATAATGATCAGCATCTGATAAGGAAGAAAATAGAAGTTATAAAATGTTTCAGTGGATGGAAATGGATATATAGAGACATGCATTCATAAAATTATTGGTTTTGGACCAGTAGGCAACTGCTTCTGGATGTGCTATACGATCTTTAGAAAAACAAAATGTCCAAGGATTGTCGGTAAGACATTGGTTTTCTTTAATGCCACACTTAGAACAGCGTCAAAAATCCCATATGAGAAAAATTCATAGGTCAATCTTAGACAAGTTAGCACTCTATGACCATGAATTAAGGCAGTGGAATAAGTGAACAGTCACCTATAATCTCACTATCGCCAAACTATACTCAGTGCAAACTGGTAGTAAAAGAATGGAAAAGAACACAATCCTCTCCACATTAGATTATGCAGTTTATAGTATTCCCTCCGTCCCAATTTTAAGTGTCTTACTTTCCTTTTTGGTCTGTCCCAAAAAGAATGTCTTTCTATATTTAGTAAATTTTTCAATTCCAACATTCTACCTGGCAAGTTTAAGACCACAAGATTTAAAAGACTACACAAATCTTTAATTTAAGACCATGAGATTCAAAAGTTTCCCTTTCTTTCTTGAATTCCGTGTCAAGTCAAACTAAGACACTTAAATTGGGGAGGGTGTAATAGATAAGAGAAGAGTTTTGGAATTTTATGATACACATGAAAGCCTCGTCGATCGTTGTTAGCTTTTATTATTCTGCAAATAATCAGTATCATATGCCTAGAATCTTAAAGTTGCAGCTGGTAGTAGTAGTTACCATCACAGCAATGATTCTGGCAAGACCAGTCAGAGCGATAACAAACAGGTTCACCATTTTCAGAGCCACAATGGTTGCTGTCACAGCCACTAACTTATTCCAGACCATTGTAGTATTAATTCATTTTCGGACAACCTTAAATAGTCTATCTATTGGCATTTCTTATTGCTTTTTCTTTTTCCTATTTCAACTGGTGCAGCAACATATGACTCTCAAGGCATTGCACTACAATCGACTTGGTTTTTCCTGTTGTCTAAAACAGGATAGGGATGATTCACATCATTTGAAGCACAAGCAATTGGATTTTTGGCACACTTTATGGGAAGAGAGTTATTGAAACAATTAAAGATTTACTATAATATAGTTGAACCAAACGTGAAGGGAGATCGATCAAAAGTAAAAAACCTCAGAGGAGCTATGCACGAAGAACTCACAATGACAGCATTCACTAACCGAAATGGTTGACTCTCATAGGAGATACTTTGGGTAATGTAGTGACTGCTGGAGGTTTAGTAAAGTGGCATAAATAACCAAAACCAAATAAACATGGATTTATATCTAAGATATAAAAAGGGTACTTGATGAGTAAGAAGGAATAATATGTAGCGTATACAACAACAACATAACCAGTGTAATCCCACAAGTGGGGTTTGGGGATGGTGGTGTGTACGCAGACCTTACCCCTACCTTGAGAAGGTAGAGAGGTTGTTTCCGATAGACCCTCGGCTCAAGTGAAATAATATGTAACGTATGCCAAGTGTAAAACATAGTAGTTGTTGCAATTTTAAGTCAGCTCCTGATCACATACTTATGAAATGTTCTACTTATTCTTATTTTAAGTTTGACTTGGTTTTACATGCTGCAATTTCCTACCTATATTAAAGTCAATAATGTAAGTTCTGATTCTGTCAAACAAGCAACTGCACAATATGAGCAGCCAATGTATACATACTAATTACAACTGTGGTTTGTTAACAACCCGGTTCCTGAGTTCATGTTAGCCTACTTCAATTAATCATGTCAAACTATTAACCTAGTCCTTCATAAGTATCATTAAAGATGGCATCTTGGACATAAATTATCACAAATAAACCTCAACTAAGCAATGATCACAAGGTGTATTCCTTTAACGGACATTCGAGTCTATAATTTTGTCCTCAAAATGTAAACCTGAATTAGTTGATAAAAGGGAGATTAAGTGGCCTATTAGATTGAGAACAGAACTAAAGAAATCTTCAATCAGCATCCTCATCATATACTTAACAAAATACTACTGGTGCAATCAAAAGATTAACAGGACAAAATATCAAACCCCGAAATGCTTGGATTAATTAAAACTAGACACCGTTCAGTAGAGAAGTAGCTATAAGGATATTTCCTTGGCTGGAAAAATTTTGTCGTAAACACATTATTAATCATCCATACGATCAATCCAGTTGTATCAACAACAACATACCCAGTGTAATCCCACAGGTGGGGTCTAGGGAGGGTAGGATGTATGTAGACCTTACCCTACCTCATTGAGATAAGAGGTTGTTACCGACAGACCCTCGGCTCAAAGAAATGCTTTCGAAGAATGATTGCAAGAAAAATATGACGGCAAAATAACAAGATATAAAACAAATGAAGCAATATATAGTAATACACATTAAAGAATAAGATATTACACGACTACTAAATAATACTACTAATAAGGATTAATCCGGCTCTATCATGACGCCTAAATCCTCAAGTTATAATTTTTTGGGTGCTTGTAATCACACGAAAAGAATCTAAAGCACGGAGCATAATCATAGGATAAGGTGCTGCAAAATGATACTCGAAATTTAACTTATTTTTAGAAGCTATAAGGATATTTCCTTTGCTGCAGTTTGTAGTAAACACATTATTAATCATCCATAGCTATATCCATTCGATTAATTCAGCTGTATCTTGATGCCTAAATCATCAAGCTATCACACGAAAAAACCTTAAAGCACGGTGCCTAGTGATAGCATAAGGTGCTGCATAATTATACTGGAAAATTAACTGGTAGATAAGGTCATAGGGGCTTACTGGAAGGTTTGCAACTCAATGCATGAGGCCTGTCAGTGCAGAAACATTTGAATTGATAATTGATAACATCAAATCCGCAATGTCCTCCACTTTCTGCACATTCACTGCAATTACTAGCAGTCCATTTCAATCTAAACCCCTTTCTCAAAAGCACCAGATAGTCAACATCTCGATTACTTCCCTCATCTCCAAGCATTTCTACTGGTGCCATTACATGTTTTTCACACACTTGTAATGCAGACTCAAAGCTTTCATCATCAGTAGACATTGCAAGAACCCAATCATTCACATTTTCTCCACCACAACCAAAACTAATCCTATGCTTCGAAAGATTCTGGGATATCGAACCATGACACTTCGACAACAAGTAAATTTTTGGTTCCTCCACAAAATTAAAAGGGCGATTATCGAGTGATACATTCTTGATATCAGAAACACATCCATTCCTTACACTACTGTTAAAAACTGAATCTTTAAGCTGAAAAATATGATCTTGATATCTAATATCTTCAACTACATACTCATTTCCAGCAATATGTACAACAGGAAACCCTTGTTCATTACAATTTAGCCCAAATCGAGGGTACCCACAATAAGATTCTTGAACATCTTGAATATAAAATGGAAAGCTTATTCTTGGACCATATCTACAATTTACTGATTTATTACATACTACAAACTGTGGATCAACAGCAGAACATTTATCTATTTGCAGAATGAAGCAAAAAACACAAAGGTTTAATGATACTATCAAGAAATACCTTTTTTCTTGGTTCATCTGTAATCTTGAAAACAGCTGAAAATATACAAAACTAAACAAGTAGATAATGAAAAGGGGTTCTTGGATTTTTTTTCTTATAGAAAAAAAATTGAATTTTTAAGCAAAAAGATGGATTTTTTTGCTCTCTGCAACTGGCTCTGACAGAAGGGTTGACTATGTATCTACCTCATATATCAGAAAGATTGAATTTTCCAGATAATTTTTGAACCAAAAAAAAAAAGTTGCATTTATTGACCAATAAACTTTTTGACTGATGATTAATTAGCTTGAAATGGCATTAAAAATGGCTGCTTTTAGAGACATTAGTCATATTCACAGAGGATATATTGTATTATATTACAATAAAAGAGGGACAAGAGTTTATTGCTCATATGTCTGCTGCAATTTGCAGCACCTGTAGAAGAAAGATTGGATTTTTAGCTAGTGTCTCGTCATAAATTTTGGATTAGATTTTGAAAAATTATGTTCAAACATATCTGTTTGGCCATAAAATATGAGCTAACGTTTGGTTATAGATTTTGAATTAACTTTTGAAAATTTATTTTCAAATATTTATTCAGTCATGAAATTTGATCAACTTTTAAAAGATGTCATCTTCATATTTTCAAGCTCTCAAAATTAAGTTCATAGTTTTGGAGAGAAAACTCACTTTTAACTCATATATCCACCGGAAGAAAATCACCTAAAATGTATATCCATTAAAATTCAAAAATTAAAATTTTCAAATTTCAAGTTTGATAGCCAAAATTTATGCTCAAACGAGAGCTTACTCTATGAAGGGTATTTTTGGCCATTTCTATTAATCAAGTTCTACACTCAAAAGGCTATAACCATTCAAAAAATTGGAGAATCAATATAGGAGTGAATATTCTAAGGTTCTTTTCAAAAGGAAAAAGGATCAAATTTGCTCTGGTATTATTCGAAAATGAATAACTTCGTTGTCTATTAAACTTTTGGATTTTTTATCTAACATTACTTACGTTGTGAGAGAAAAATATGTTAGAAAAAATAATAATAGGAAATATGATTGAAGAAGAAGATGGCTTTGAGGCGTGAAAACATTTTCTTTAAAGAGATATTGCACATATACATATTGGGGTAAATACAAACAATTATCTTCAAAGATACAACAAAGCCCTTTGTTTATACATGCAGATTTTCTTTGGCTACTTCTAGAGAGTCTTTATATTTATAGAACTTAAGAGATGACTCTTCATAAGAGTCATGTTCTTTCATGAACACACGTGTCTCTTCATAAGAGTCATGTTCTTTCATGAACAGATGTGTCTCTTTATAAGAGTCATGTTCTTTCATGAACATATAACTTTTCAAAAAGGTCATGTTCTTTCATGAACAAATGACTTTTCATAACAGTCATGTTCTTTCACGAACAAATGTGTCTGTTCAATTTAAGACCTCTATATATTACAAAATATCCAACAATCCCCCACTAGTTTGTAATATTTCTCATAATATCATGCATACCAGAGAGTATCTTATAATAGATTTGAACTTTCTGTTAGTGCAAGTACTTTAAAGTTCTGACGAAGTAATTGGTATCTTAAAAGATTTGAACCACAACTTCTTGTGTCAAAATCAAAAATATCACACACATAATATTATTTGTAGCTTAGAAACTCCAGTATTTGCTTTAGCACGTTTATGGCCATGTGCTCATCTTGATTTCATGAATATTTACAAGACCAATCCTTTAGATCTTGCTTGAAGCGGCACCACTTCAATATACATATAGGTGAAATTAGCTACTATGTCCCTGTTACTGTAGACATTTACTAATTTCATTAAGAATTAATTCAACCTCTGTGTAACAGTTTGCACTATGGAGTTTGTCACTATGCCTCTATTATATCAAGCATTTAACAACTCCTCAACTTCTCACATAACAATATGCAGTACACTTGAATCAAGGCTCTAAAAGGAAGACTCGTGCTTTAGCAACACAAAGTAACTTGTTATTACCCGTTGAACTTGTATTGTTAGAGTGTTTACTAACTCAAAGTTGGGTTCCCATCACTTGTGTTTAGTTTAAGGATTTTAGCCTTACTCATTCATACATTTATTACATTGCATCTTTTGAAACTAGATTTTACAAGATTTATATAAATCATAAACAAATCTTTCACATTGGCATATCACAAATATCATCATTATCTCAATAGCTTAGAATGGTTGCATCAGTTGTGGCCACAACATTTCAAAATCATATATTTTTTCCAACCATTACATTTCTTTTCAAGCATTTATATGATAAATATATTTTTATTCCACTATGGAATTCAAGCCTATTTTGATGCAAAATTTATGACATCTTCATACATGTTACAAAATCCAACTTATATGAATTTTATCATTATCATTAGATGATTCACTGTTTATAGAGCAACGCACCAATTCATCTATGTATGAATAGTCATGTCTATACAAAAGGTATCTTACAATCGATAGTTCTTTTCATGAAAAGCCACAACATTTCAAGTGGCACTACTTCACGAAATTACATAATATTTTTTACGAAGGCTTATAGCCTAATCATTACATTAGCAGTCTAAACTAATCATCACTGAAATTATCAAGTTATACCATGTCAAATACATCAAAGATATATCTTGTGGGTGTTGAAGAAACAATTTATATCTTAAAATTCTTCAAATATTATTGATTATTAATCATAATTCAATCACCCCCACACTTTAAATGTTTCAAATGTCCTTTTCATAACTTGTGTGGACATCTAATTAACATCAGTAAATCATCTTGCTATCAAATTTATAACGTTTCAATACTATAACACATGAACATTTAATAAGAAGACAAAATCTTCAACCTTTAATGAACACAATTGATCTAATAAAAAGTAATCATTTTCTTAATTTCAATTATTCTAGTAACTTTCAAGTACAAATATTATCCATCAAAATAAAGGAATTTATATATATATCATCTCACAACTAGAAAATACAATTCACATGATCTTTATGCAATACTATTATGCCATAATAATTTTCTTTGTCCCAAATAACAAATTCATAATAGGCATACCAAATATGTTATTCCTAAACTTATTTAAAAAGCATTTCAAGATCATCACAAGTGAATTAATTTATCCTAACATTTATGAAAAATCATTTCTCAAAAATTTCAAAAGATAAAACTTCATAAATAAATAATAAGAGAAGTTAAGAAAGCAAAACCCGATATATGTCATTTCCTTCGTGATCCATTGTTGGCTCACTTTTTCCATATGACTTGCTGCCTTAGAATCATACTTTAAATCAGTCGAATATTTTTTCTTACAACCCCACTTCGTCAAGAATTCAAGGATCTTGTCTCGTTTATCTACTTCAATCCCAATATCTCTTTAAAATTGTTAGAAAAATAATAGTAGGAAATATGATTGAAGAAGAAGATGGCTTTGAGGCGTGAAACACTTTCTTTAAAGAGATATTACCCATATACATATTGGGGTAAATAAAAACAATTCTCTTCAAGGATACAACAAAGCCCTTGGTTTATACATGCAGATTTTCTTAGGCTACTTCTAGAGGTCTTAAATTGAACAGACTCATATGTTTATGAAAGAACATGACCTTTATGAAAAGTCATATGTTCATGAAAGAACATGACTCTTATGAAAAGACACATGAAAACACTTTCTTTAAAGAGATATTGCCCAAATACATATTGGGGTAAATACAAACAATTCTCTTCAAGGATACAACAAAGTCCTTGGTTTATACATGCAGATTTTCTTAGGCTACTTCTAGAGGTCTTAAATTGAACAGACTCATATGTTTATGAAAGAACATGACCTTTATGAAAAGTCATATATTCATGAAAGAACATGACTCTTATGAAAAGACACATGAAAACACTTTCTTTAAAGGGATATTGCCCATATACATATTGGGGTAAATACAAACAATTCTCTTCAAAGATACAACAAAGCTCTTTATTTATACATGCAGATTTTCTTGGGCCACTTCTAGAGAGTTTTTATATTTATAGAACTTAAGATATGACTCTTCATAAGAGTCATGTTCTTTCATTAACACATGTATCTCTTCATAAGAGTCATGTTCTTTCATGAACGCATGTGTCTCTTTATAAGAATCATGTTCTTTCATGAACATATGACTTTTCATAAAGGTCATGTTCTTTCATGAACAAATGACTTTTCATAACAGTCATGTTCTTTCACGAACAAATGTGTCTGTTCAATTTAAGACCTCTATATATTAATAAATATCCAACAAAATCTTGTTTTTCTTTTTCTATTTGACTTCTTGGAAAGCTCCAACTCAAAGGTAATTTTAAACTATAGTCAAAAGTTAAATGATAATTATTTATATTTTCTTCCAAGAATGAAATTCATCCATTTGTCCTTGGAGTATATGATATCAAAAATTTACTAGCCTGATTTATTTAAATTTGCGTCACTTAGGAGTGGATCCAATAAAGAAGAAAATGTTCCCTTTTACGAAATTCTTCATTTTCAAAGTTCAAATCTGAAATCTCATATTAGATGAAAAAAGAAAAATTCAAACATTCTACACTGTCTTTTTATATAAAATAATCTCCTAAACAAAGATCTTAGATTCTCTTTAAGCAATATCCATAATTAAGGTTTGAGTTATATTTTACTAATAAGTTGATTTATTTTATTTTTTTCAGATTCAAACATTGACTTTTCTCTTCCTTGTCGTTGACCTTTCATATTTTTTTTTAAGGAAAAGGGTCAAATATACCCCTGTACTATTTGAAATAGTTTAAATATACCCTTCGTTATATTTTCGGTTCAAATATACCCTCCAGTTATAATTTCGAGACAAATATACCCGTCTCATTATATTTTAGCTCAAATATACCCTTAATTTTAACGGATGGTTAAATAAAATCATATATAAAGGTAAAAATTGTAGATTACAATTGTATAAGTATAATCAACATATAATATTATATTCATGAAATTTAAAAAATCATGGAACGTAAGTATTTATTAATAATAGTATAGTCATGAAATTTAAAAAATAACTTATAGTAATTATTTTTTTAACCAAACTAATCATTACGCTAGTGTTTACTAATCCATTTTCCTCGTATGAAATACTTTAATCCATATATCACAATCTATAATTTTAACCAAGCAATATTTAAGTTAAACAACGAGAAAGATGATCGCATATTGGAAATTGATACATAATAGATATCACTTTATATAACTCGAGGTTAAGAAATAAGTATGTCATTAAAGAGGAAAAACAACATATTCAAAAGAATGAAGAAAAGAGCCTATCATTTGATCGAGAGTTAAAATTAAGGGTAAATTTATGTCAAAATATAATAGGAGGGGTATATTTGACCCTAAAATACAACGAAAGGGATATATTTGGACCGAAAATATAACGAAGGGCATATTCAAACTATTTCTAATAGCAGAGGGGCATATTTGGCCCTTCGCCCTTTTTTTTAAGTATTGAAGTTAAGCTTGGAATGTACACATTAATATTCCTGTGATGTAACATATTAAATTGTTACATCTTTTTAAGTTTATAAAACAAGATAGAATATGTCCCTTCTTTGATCTTTTTATTTTTGTCTTATTTGTGACGGTCACGTGCTTGATAATTGATGATCATCACATTTTTTTCAACTTTATAAATTTAAATCTATTACGGAATGTTTGAAAGTCCTTTTTTTAAAAACAAATATTCCTTCATGAATCTCTAGAAAATTGAAATGCCATGTGTCCAATCTAATAGCAACACGCAACACAAACAAACCTAAATTGCTATATCGAATCGTCTTGCTTTACTAATATATACTTTTTTTTCACCTCAAGAGAAGTGATATTTATTTATTTGCTAGTTTTGGTGAGTCACTATTCAATTTTTTTAAAAAAATTTCAACTGGTTTAGTACCTTTTCTTTTATGTCCTAGGAAGAGTACTTATGTACAAAAAGAAATGAAATTAATGTAAGTTTTAGTTTAATTAAAAGGTCATTTTCTTTAAGCTTAAGTACAAGTGTTAGAAACTGACTTTTATAAAATGAAAAAAATTGATTTCACACATAATTATTTTGTTTCTAAATAATGAAGCACTATCAGTAAGTGATGCAAAATAGAAAAAGATTTGATATTGATGAGCCAAGGGGGATGTATTGTGAATTTGTGACAAGGAAGGATTGAGACAAGACTTAAGTGCCAAAATTTCAACTAATATTGTTGCTATCATTATTTAATGTATGGTTGAGATGGTGAGATTTTTTCGTCTTTAATCAGATGTTATTGTTACGAGTTGTAAAAATAAAATATTTTTTTGATAAAAGATGTTTTTTATCATGTTAGTAAATTTATTTGGCGAGAACTTAAATTATTTCAATTAATGAATGTTGAATACCTAACAGGATTTTAGGAATGAGTGGTTTATATGTGTGTCAATATCGTCTTTTGTCTTTTTATTCTCAGATTAACTTATGCTCGTCTCAATTATTTAATTATGTACATGTTATCTTTCACCAATAGAAACGAAATCAAGATTTGAATTTCATTGATCTTGATATTTTATTTTTCTGAATTATCGTATTTTAAATTAATAAATCGAGCATATTAATAATTTTTTAAAATATAAAAATAAAGTTTGAATCAAAACTAATGAATTTATTCATATTGTCAAGTCATCACCTCTACTGCTCTACATCCGCATTTGTACATCAAATATACCGTTTCAGTTATATTTTCGAGACAAATATACCCCTTTCAATATATTTTGGCATAAATTTACCAGTAATTTTAACTCTTGATCAAATGATAGGCTCTTTTCTTCATTCTTTTGAATATGTTGTGTTTCATCTTTAATGACATAATTATTCCTTGACCTCGAACTATATAAAGTGATATCTATTATGTATCAATTTCCAATATGCGGTCGTCTCTCTCGTTGTTTAACTTAAATATTGCTGGGTTAAAATTATAGATTATGATATGTGAATTAGAGTATTTCATACGAGGAAAATGGATTAGTAAACACTTGCGGATTGATGAGTTTGGTTTTTTTTAAAAATACTATAAGCTATTTTTTAAATTTCATGTCTATGCTATTACTAATAAACTTTTACTTTCCATGATTTTTAAAAATTCATGACTATAATAGTATATGTTGATTATACTTATACAATTGTAATCTACAATTTTTACCTTTATATATGATTTTATTTAACCATCTGTTAAAATTAAGGGTATATTTGAGCCAAAATATAATGAAAGAGGTATATTTGTCTCGAAAGTATAACTGGAGGGCATATTTGAACCGAAAGTATAACGAAGGGTATATTTAAACTATTTCGAATAGTACAGGAGTATATTTGACCCTTTTCCGATATAAATATCAAATAACTCTACACTAAAATTTAAATTGACATGAAAATTTAATTTATTATTTTCATGAACTTACTAGTCAATATAATTATTGTATAATCAATGTGTATATTGAGTATACTCTGACAACGACTATAATTTATTATTGTTAGTGATGGGTATCAAAAATTTATATAAAGGGATTTTTTTAATTAAAAAAATCTAGAGTGTCACAAGTGTAATTTGAACATAGGACTTAAAGGCAATTCTAAACCCTTTCTCATGTCAACGGGATTCAACAGCTCATGAATAATTTAATAAGATCTTTTTTTCTCTATTTGCATAGTTCCCTACTAAGAGAGTTCGATTGAACCCCCTTGACACTACTTAATTCCGCCACTAATTGTTGTTATGTGAGTAAACCTTTTTTTAATCAATTGGTTAAAAATGTTAAGATTTTGTTCCTTCTTAAGAGTTATAGTTGCTAATTTGGGATATAGCCCATAGTGACCTGAATTTAGCAACATTTAGAGAAAGCCCAATTAGTGCTTTGGCCCAATATTTAGTTCTCTCTTCTTTTCGCTTTTTTTTTGTTGTTAATTTTTTGCATTTCGATTTCGATTTATATTTCTCTACAAAGAAACCAAATCAACTAAATCGGTGTTAACTAAAATTAATGTAGTATTTAAATAGTTTGTTTGCAGACTATCGAATTCAATATCATGTTAAGTAACATTGTTTTTTTGCAGATTATCAGATTCAGTATACATCCATTGATCTAAATCACCGTATAATCGACTAAAATTTTTAGAGTTCAGAATTCATATGTTCTTATGTTTTTATATAACATGATCCGTTCGATGGAATGTGAATCAAAGACCTTATATGAAGCTTATTAATTTGTCATAGTGAAAGTCATTTTCCAAAAATATCGTTCGAAAATAAGTTAATTTTTGAAGAACAAAAAAAGTCAATATTTTATTGCTGAGTAAATATTATTTTCTTGAAAGTTAAAAGATTGTCGTTCAAACGTAACAAATTTAAAAGATTGTCGTTCAAACGTAATAAATTTAAAAGATTGTCGTTCAAACGTAACAAACTTAAAAGATTGTCGATATTTAATTGCCTCGAATAGCGTGTCACCAAGGAAATCGTATCAGACAGATACATTTCCTTCCTCTTTCGCAGCGTCGAAACAGAGGATGTGACCCCCATAATTTGATTAAATTAATGAAAATAAATAAATAATGATTTATAAATATATTAATTTTCTCAACTTCTTATATTGTCATCCACATAAAATAAATTCCAACTACCAACAACCCCCTCGTGTGGGGTTCAATTGAAAAAATAAAATAAAATTATTAGCTCCTTTTTTTCAATCATTATTCTATAAAGATTAAAAGATATCTGATAAAATAATTGAGATGTAAACAAATTAATTCAATTACTATAATAAGATTTATTAAGAAAATTATTAGCTCGTTTTCCATAGTTTTTCCCCTATATTTGATATTATTGTTATGAGTATTTTATTTGTTTTTTTTTTAACTTGTTCAATTTGAATTTTGTATTCATTTTAAAATAATTCTAATCATATATTTATTCTATAAATTATACTTTTATTTATACTCACTTACTAAAATAGAAGTGACTAAAGAAGTGGTATTGCTTCATATGTTTTGTTGTAATAATCTTATAAAATTGTTGTTTTATTTATATGGAATTAATTAAGAATAAAAAAATCGTTTTGATAGATGTTGCTATTATGACAACACACGTTAGAAAACGATAAATCATAATTAAATTTAGAAAATGTCAAAACAAGTACAAATGAATAAATAAATAGTATGGATTTTTGGCGTATGCAATTTGTATTGGAACTTTAATTAATTTAGATTCGCATCATGTGATACTAATTAAAGAGGTAATTAAGTACTCTCTATCAAGATTTATTTCACAATCAAGACGTGAATCTGAAATCTCTGATTAAAAATGAAAGGATTATATTCACTCCCATCACAACTTTTGTTTTAGTATACGCTTTGATGTTTAAATCAAATAATTCACTTTATAAACAAAACTAGTGGGGGGAAACCAATTTTGTAACGTAACATATTTGAGATGTTGAAAGTTCTAAAACATTTATGAACTTATACAAAAAAAATCTTTTCCATTATTTTTGAGAGATATAAATATAAAATATCACTTGACTAAGATATAATTTAAATTTTAAAAGTCAAATCACACAACTTTTAATTATCTTTTTTTTCATTAAAAAACAATGTGGGGCTAAGACAAGTCTTTTTAACAACTTTAAATGTTTAGGTTTACTAAAACTTAAAGGGTGTTTTTGAGAGTCCAAAAATTTCAATCAACACCTAAATCACTTGCAATTATTTTAGGAATTTGGTCAAATAGCTAAGAACTAAATTTAGGCAGCTTACATAAAGTTAGTCGATGTTTATTTTTTTGCACATGACTATTATATTTTCTTCGAAAATGAAAGTTTAATTAAAATGTGTGAGCCTTCTATCCCCGTGCAATATTGTTCAGTCAAATTTTTGATCGTTACTGGAAATTCTTCATTGCTGACTCCAACAGGAGTTTGATCATCCTCTCAGACTCAGCTATTGATCATCACCTCATTAATAACGATCAAATAGTCGACTATATTCTTAATTATTCAATTTTATTTCGATCCAATTCAATCAACCTAAGCCATCATTAAATTTTTTCATCCTTTTTTTTGTTTTGTTTCTTCTCATTTTTTTTTTATATGTGAGTCTCTTTGTTGGTATTCTTAATTATTTTAATAATTTGGTCAAACATATATGTGTGTGGCAATTGAGAGGCTTGGACCTTAACTCCAAAAAAATACAAGAAGAGTCAAGATGTCACAACAAGAAGTATTAAAAGTAATTTTCTTTGTATTATTTGTTGGTTATTATAATTCTTGTTTTTTTCCCTCTAAATGTTTGGTTATGAATATTTCTTCATTTTAATATCATTATTTGTTTCAAAGTTTTGAAAGGTACTCCAACTTTAACTTAGAAAAGAATATTAAATTTAATATTTCTAAGTTTTTATTTATTTAAATTATCTTGTAGTCAAAGTAAGTGGCAAATATTGAATTTTTTTTACCGTTGTTCTTCATTTATGATATGTATACGTTCTTTTTTAAATATAAAAAAGACCTCATATGTACGATATAATTTTATAACGGAAAGGCAGGTACATAATTTTAATAAGAAAATTTATCATCTATTATATAAATATTAAAAAGTATGTTGTATATATATAGTATAATTTTCCGAATAAAGAATGTTTCTTTAGTTTTGTCTATATTCGAAGTTCACATTTCATAGGCACAATTATTTCTAATCTACATCGAGTAGAGTTTATTAAAAGGAGAAACACTTTTTATTAGGATTTTTTTATTATCATGACTCAACCTTGAGACCTCTAAATAAGGGTGAAGAGATATCGATAACATAGAACACTAATTATAAAAAATCTGATAGACATCCGGTAATCTGCTCTGAGCTCCAAATAACTCAAATATGTGTTGCATTAGGTCCTTTTAAAGATGAAAGTGTTGCATATGCAACTTTTTTTCTTTGTGAAAGTTCGAATTCAAAACTTCTAATTATACGTACTAATACTTTATCCATCACATCATAATTTTGACAGTAAAACAAAATGAACTCAAGATTACATAGAACTTCTTCAATTTAACTTTTTATTTTGTTTGCTACCTCAACCACAAGATATTGATTTTGTCCATCTCCTCCATAAAATGAATGAATTAATTATTAGTTAGCCTTCCAATTTGCAAATTAAATTAGGAATTATAAATCTAATGGACCATATGGACCTACAAATCCTAACAATTAGGTGAGAATTGTGGATACCAAATATTTTGTGGGTAAGTTGGAGGTTTTCATTGATAAGGACATATTTCCTTTTTATGATATAAGAAAATATAGGAGTATTATCTAATTATAGTGACCTTCTAATTATTGTCTAATCTTATCTTTAATTTTTTTTATTAATCTTGTCCCTTAACTTGTTTGGAGGAGAAAATTGTGTTTATATCCATAGTTTCGCCTTTAATTACAAAGTATAACGATAGTTTGTATATTCATGAAATATACTAACAGTATTGTATTAGTGCGAAAACAAAATATGGTATATTGTATATATGCATAATAAATAGGCTTAACCCATTAGTGGCCCCCTAAAGTTGGCATGATGTTTCACTTAGACACCTCAACTGGGCGAAGTTTATTTTAGACATCTCATGTAGGGTACCGCTGTGTCATTTTGACACTATTTTTAGTATCAGCAAGATATATATAATATGTGTGCCTTATACTCGCGAATGACGTGTAAAGTGACGAATTAAATGATGACATTTGTCATTTGTGTCAAAAGTAATTTTTAAATGATTAATTTTGAGTAAAAATAAAAATTGACCAACGAAGAATTAATGACACATGACCAAATAATTATAAAATATAATAAAGCTTAAATCAATTTTTTAAAAATCCCACCCCAAACAGTTGTCTTCTCCAAATAACCCCCTCCCACCCCCCGAATTATCCTCTCCAGTGGTTGTCTTCTCCAACGGCAGGCACACCAAATCGCCCCCCTCCCCCCAAACGCCTGTCCTCTCCAGTGGTTGTCTTCTCTAAATACTCATATTCCTTTGGCAGAAACATCTACATTGGTTCACTAAATCTGTGTACCGTTGAAAAATTTTACGATCACTTTCTCCATTTTTTTGGCCTAATAAATAGCTTGATAGTGAATGAAAGATTTTGCTAGTTCAAAGAAATTCACTTCGTCATTTTGCTGAAATCTTCATTCACAATGGATGAAATTTAACTTGGGCAAAATGGTGACTAAAAAATAGAGGAGAAGAAGAAAAAAATAATTAAAAATTAACAAAAAAATCATTTCACGCGCTAGTCAATGAGTGTATCACACTCATTATGCGACGTCAGCAAAAAGTGTCAAAATGGCACAACAGGACCCTACATAAAATGTCTCACCGTCCACTTCAGGTGTCTAAGTGAAATATGATGCCAACTTTAGGGGGCCACCGATGGGTTAGGGCCTAATAAATATATTCTCATTTATACAATTAGTAATTCTATAGCGAAATACATTATATCAGCAACATAATAAAAAAAACTACATAATCTCTTCATTAAAACTTAAAAAATTAGGTAACTAATAATCCTTTGACAAAATGTGAATAGAATCCCTAAAGATCTTTTATTTCATTTTTATATCAAAGTGGGGTTCCAATATGATGCACATGCAGAATCAGCACTATCTTTTAGTGATTAAATAAACTAATAAAGTATTAAACTTTTTATTATAAATATAATCAGTTGTCCAAGCATATTTTGGAAGATCCAATGTGCTGAAAATTATAGTAATATTTTTATAATATCAACTTGTAGGAAACTCTTTAAAATGAGTACAAATTACCTATCATTATTGTGGTAGAATAATCATGATCATAAATTTTAGATTTATACTGTAATAAACTTTTTGAAGTGTACACGGGAATATCAGGCTTTTTGTACGATTGTCATGTTGAAAATGAATACACACTATTCAATACGTACTAAGGATTACATTGTAATAGATGAATATCATCACTCCCCTCTTAATTAAATTTGAGCTTTTTAAATTAAAAGAAATCTTAGTGATATATCTTTCTCCTTTTAGTAAATTTTAGGATACTCAAATTTAAACTAATTGAATTTTACTATAACTATCGAACATCTATCGAATTATATGTTAAAAAAAGTACAAACTTATCATGTTTCCATAAAGCCTTTGCTTTCATGTTAGAGGGCAAATAATTGTAAGTAACATATATATGTGATCTAAAATATTTTATCTTTTTGAAGGTTGATTAAATATCTCTCTCTTTAAAGGTATGATTATGTAAATAACATTTCAAATTTTATATGATAGTATTAAATATATTAGATACACTTTTCATTCTTAAATAAATTTTCATATATTAGTAGTTATAATTTTTAAATAATGAGCCCTTTGCAAATACTGAAAAAATAAATGTACATACTTCATAATCAAATTTATTTTTATTTCGATTCTCACCCCGAGTGATACTTATATCCAATCCTAACTAATCCAAATTCGTACATCATGAGACAAACTAAAGGAGAACCAAAGGCACTAACTTTCTATCGAAACATAAAGTTGAATCTCTGTTTGAGAATTAAAGATTTTATTTGTTCCACCATAATTCATAATGATTCAAATATTAAACTTCAATAGTAATACTTACTTTACAATCAAATACTTGAAATTTGTACAGTCAGATCTTTCTACAATAGTTATCTTTTATAACGACATTTGTTATAATGATCGTTTTTTGTCATGTTACATTATTCGCGATAACAGTCAAAACATATTCAAACAATAGATGTCGTTATCGCCACCTCACGCTACTAGTCTTGGGAGTTGGGATGATAACTTTAGGTAACAAAACGACACAGTTTGGTATCTCATTGCACACGTGTCTCAATAATTTTCATTCACAAATCCAATTGTTTTCCCTTTTAGCCAATCACTTTATGGCATAGCCATTTTGTTGTTCTAGCCTAACCCCAATAGATAATGTTTCATATTCCACTTGTCCAAATTATATTCCTATAAAAATCCGTCATTTTTCACATAATTCCAATATTGGTCATTTTGTTTTTTCATTTGCTATTCAATATCCACACTGATATTTGATTAATTTAAATTTATGTCGTATAAGATCTATTAAAAAGGTAAAGCATTTCGTATTGTAATATTTTCTGTATTTAGAATTTAAACAGAAGACTTTTTTAGTAAGGATTAAGGAATTCTATTCATTCTGTTACAAGTCACGATAATAATTCCTATATAATATTATTGCTTTATTTGATATGAATTATTAAAGTACACTATGGCTTTAAAAAAATTATTGAATTATTAACTCACTTTCCAAAATCTTTTCACTAGATTTGGTAGACTTCTATTTTTTCCAATTTGGTCCATGATTTTGTTGGTAAGTATATATTTGGAAAATCATTAACACAATTTTAAGAATTTACCAAAAACTAATAAATGAAAATGAGAGTGAAGAAATAGTTTTAAAACATTAATTTTTATATTGAACTATATATCAATTTTTACATGAAAATAGATGCAAGAAAAATAAGATTGGTATTATTATAGTTCATAATGATAGAGATATTTTTATTCTAATTTCTTACAAAGTGAACTAATTACTATGATTTATAAAAATATTTATGATGAACAATTAAACTTTAATGAAATGAACATATTAGAATATCTCTCCATCACAACTAGGTATAATCCAATCTCCAAACATAAAATGAGATTTTTTCAAAAAGGAAATATTATATGGACCAAAATTTTATAGTTCATAATGATAGAGATATTTTTATTCTAATTTCTTACAAAGTGAACTAATTACTATGATTTATAAAAATATTTATGATGAACAATTAAACTTTAATGAAATGAACATATTAGAATATCTCTCCATCACAACTAGGTATAATCCAATCTCCAAACATAAAATGAGATTTTTTCAAAAAGGAAATATTATATGGACCAAAATTTAATAAGTTCATTTTTTTTCTTAACCATAGTACTACTTCAAATAAACTGTAAAAATAACAAACAAACAAAATAAAAAATACCAACAAGTATCATGGTTAAGTCAAATCTCGAGTTCAAATTTTAAATATGTAACATTTGTTTTTGTTAGAAAGCGTTTTATCTTCGGTTTGTGACTTTTTAACGTGAATTCAAATTGATACCATCTACAATACAAATATCGCATACATAATAAAAAAAAGAACATATTATCATCAATGTATAAATTTTTTATGCGAATTTAAACTTATACTATCTGTAATATAGGAAACAAATAATAAACAAAATAAAAAAAGAATCAGCAAGTATTGTGATTAAGTAAAATCTTGAGTTTGAATCCTAAGTACTTAGCACTCGTTTTTATTAGAGAGCATTTTATCTTCACTATGCAACTTTTTAACACGAATTCAAATTCATACGATCCGCAAATACATATATCTTACAAAATAAAAGAAGCACATATTATCGCCAAAATATAACTTTTTAATGTGAATTCAAACATATACGAGCCACAATGCATAACGTATTTCATCCCTAATACATATATAACGTTTTGATGTAAATTCAAATTTATACGAATCATAACACATATATTAAACTCTCAATGAAAAATATACGAACAACGAACACCAAACCAAAAAATAGAACAACAAAATGAATTTTTTTTATTTGATTTCTCACTTGATGTCCGAAGCCGCATTAAAGTCCCCGACTAAATCTAAATCAGGCATTTCAGGGATAGTGCTCCGAACAAGATTTTTACAAAATGAAAAGATAAAACTATGTTTTCATTACATTGCTTTCTTCTTCCCAACTTTCCCCTGCCCATACAATTTTTATTCTGTCACTCTGCTTTTCTCTCTCTCTCCTCCATTTTCAACTGCAATTTTTCTATTTGAAACCAAAAAAAATTCTCTTTTTATACAAATCCACATGCTTTTGATTAATATAAATGTTAGTAATATTTTGATCTGAGTCAACATTTGCTAGGGTTTATATAAATTCTCCATAAATTTCAATTCGTCGAATTAATTTTTTTTTTGTGGCTAAATTTTACTCGTTTGATTCATTTCTACGAGAATCAATTAGCCTAATCAACCCCTTTTCGTTTTCTTGAAGAAATTCTGAGAAAATCGATATATAAATTGCAATTTATCGATATATATAGAGAAAAAAAGGATTTTTTTGGGATATAGATAGAGATTTTAGGGGTTTTTCGTATAAAGAGATGATGGGTAGTGGATTACAGTTTAATCGGAGTTTTAACGATGAAGATCGGTTTTATAGTGCGGCGAAGGCTCGCCGGAATGTTAATCGAAGTTTTAATGGTGAGGATAATTTACGGAGAGTTAAGAGTGATGTTGCTGTTAATAATTTTCCGACGAAGACGAAGATGAAGGTGGCTGCTGCTGATGAATCGACGAAGGAGTTACCGGTTGCTGCTGCCGTGCCGGAATCGGAAGTTTTGCCGCTTTGTAATCTACAGCGGTTTTTGAAATCTGTTACTCCATCAGTTCCTGCTCAATATCTATCTAAGGTTTTAAAAAAAATTATGGCTTTATTAGATTCTTAAACTCTTTTTTGATTGAAAGTACTTGAGCTTGTATTAGTGGTGAGTTATTTAAGAGTTCAATTGATTGGATTAGTATGCTAAGTATAATACTTTATTTCATTGTTGTTACTGTTCTTTCTCCGGTTTGTTGTGTAATGCTCTCCATTTTGTATTATTTTGGCCCTTTTTTCAAACTGTCTGGCATGCTTTATTTAAGCTGAGGGTCTATCCGAAACAACCTCTCTATCTCTACGAGGTAGGGGTAAGGTCTGTGTACACTCTATCCTCCTCAGGTCCGCACTTGTAAGATTACACTTGGTATATTATTGTTGTTGTTTGTTGTTAAGATTATAGGTTTGATTGAAAATGGTTGTATTGGTTTAAATTTATTATCTTTTGCTGTAGTTTGGTTGGAATGGAGGTTTAACTGCTGTTCCTTGTTAAGATTATTGGTGTTGATTGGAAAATGGTTTATTGATATAAAGATTTAATCTTTTACCGGGCATGATTGATCTATTGGTTGTGATTGAAAATTTGACAGTAAAAGAAAAATTAGCTGTTGTTTGTTGTTAATATTACAAGTTTTGAGTGAAAAATGGTTGTGTTTGTAACAGACAACTATTAGGGGTTGGAGGACGTGTGATGTGGAGTTTCTGCCTTACTATGTGCTTGGCGACTTATGGGAGTCTTTTAAAGAATGGAGTGCATACGGAGCTGGCGTTCCGTTGGTTTTGGATGAAGGTGATGGTGCAGTTCAGTACTATGTGCCCTATTTGTCAGGTATTCAGTTGTATGGTGACTCTTCAAAGGCTTCAGTGAAAACAAGGTATATATTTGCATGTTTTTTCCTTCTATGTTTAAAATTAGTTTTTGTTACTCATGGCACAGCCAATTTTTCTGGCCTTATGAATTGATAGTCTCTAATCTCTATACTTCACACGGAAGGTACTTGTTTTTGTATTATTTTTGTTTTCTGTTTACTCCTTGATGCTTATTTCTGCTCCATAATTATTATTGGGTATATTTAAGTTTTGTAAGTAATGATCATCTGCTTTGACATGAAGTGTGGATACAAAATAGTTGTGGCATTAATTCAAATTTGTGTATAATACTCTCGGTATACATTATCAGAGACTGAGCATGGAGCAAGTCTTTGCATGATATTTTATTTGTGCGTATTTCCTTTTCCTCTTTGTCATTACTGCATAATGTTTTTGGCGATGTTGCTCGGACTCTTCAAAAATGTCGACGGTATGTGTGTCGGATCCTTCAAAAGTAGTGCATTTTTGAAGGATCCAACACCGTTGCGGCATCATTTTTAGAGAGTCCGAGCAACACAGGTTTGGTGGAAATATTATTCATAATATTGATAAGAGAAGATAGTTCTATCACCATCTTTTCAATAAAGAAGTGGAAAGCAAAGAGTTCTCACGACATACAGATAGAGGCTAGAAATTGTCTACATGCTTCATTCCGCTTTTATAATGTCATAAAGTTACTGAATCTGGAATGAGCTTTTGGGTGGATGTGTGGGTTGCTAGAATCCAAATCGGTATCCGATTCTGAGACGTGGCTCTTTAACCAAGTACCTCAGTCTTTTTTTTAGATGACCTCTTACCATGATTGTGCATTTCTTCGTTCACCAGTAGGCTGCTGCTTCTGTAAGAGCTTTCTTAGCCTTTGCTTGGGCAGCTCTTAAACCTAATGGCTACTTTCTCACTTAGTCTTTGCGGATAGATGCAAAACCTATTGCACCGCACTAACTGAGGAGTCCAACAACACGTGCTATTGTCACCATAATTTATATAGATGGAACTGAAAGTGTGGGCCTAATGCGGACACAGAAACTGGTTGTTGTTCTTTTTCTTGCTTAGGGGAATGCTATCTCATGCTTACTACATGAAGAGAAATAATTTTCCCCATTAAGTTAAATAAATAAATAGTTTATCACTTTATTTTCGATCAGTCAATAAGTTCTTTAATTACCTTTGGGAATATGATACCCCCAAGTTGATAATATGAGGACATTATTACAACCTCATAATTGAGGATTTCCTTTGTGGAATTTGATTGTAGGTTTGGATTTTTTCATAGGGTAATAGTGGAAAGGGTGGAGAGTTCTAGAGTAAATTTGGAGTTCGTCTCTATAAAAACACAGTTGCCTTCAATGTCTTTAGTGAATTCAAAATTTTACAATCATCCTCTGTTACATGATACTAGTGCAATTTGCTACACTACGTATCTAAATTAATTACCCGGTGTTATGAGTTTTGAAACACCATTTGCTCCTTGTATGACTTGACTTTACGAGCGTGACTCCAGTAGACCTTTTGTTTTCTTTATTTAGTATGTTCTGATAAATTACAAATTATGCTCTTGCTCTTATGTTTAGCAGAATCATCTATATTTTAAGAAAATTTAGTGCTTACATTAATGATGTTTTGGGGTTCCATAGTATGAGGTAAAGAAGTCGCTTTGATGAGCTGTGCTGTGCATTTTAGGTTTGGTAGAGAACAATAGTTTTGGTCCTTCCTTGAACTGAATGCATGGTACAGATCTTTTTACAGGTAAACCAGGCTTGACATGCTGGTACTAGCCATTACAATACACGAATCAAAACTTGAGGTTGTTAACTGTTTTGAGGATCTTCTTTGATGACCTCTCAAACATCTTAGTAAATGTTCAACTAATTTCCTTATTTAGGGGGTAAATGTTCTGCTTTTCTGCCCCCTCCTCCCCACTAGCTACATATACATACATACATACATTATATATAGGATTTTAGAAATATGTTCATACATTTTATTTATAATGATTGAATTGCATGCTATTCTGATTATCTTGATGTTAGCTTATACTTGTTGTTCGACATGGTCCTCCAACGAGCCTAACACTTCCATCTCACCAGGAAGACCCAAAAAACTGAGTACTAAGGGGTTGTTTGGTATTTGGGATGGGATAAACAAAGTTATCCCATGATTGGGATATTCCATGGGCTAAGTTATCCCACCATAAATATGGATAACTTATCCCATCATTATAGTATATTCCCGGGACTACTTAATACCCCTAACCAAACGCATAGGATAAATAATCATGCATTTTATCCCGGGATTATTATCCCTTGTATCAAACGACCCCTAAGAGTGATAAATGCTATTTTGTTTTACCAATCAAAAAAACATGCCGTATATTCTTTCCATCTATTTTTATTGGTAAGCACTGAACCAGGCTTCTCATTTGCACTTTGCTTTGTTCTCCCTCTCCCTCTTCTCGAGTCTGCCTTTCCTATTTTCAATGTGCTTTTTCTGCTTTCCAAAATAGGAGCAGAATATTTTGTCAAATGCTATGGAATTGCTATTTGCCATTCTCTCTTCTGCATCCATCCTTCTTTCTGATGTATCATTTATATCATTCTGCGCTTTCCTGGAATATTGTTGATCTCAATGCACTTCTTTAGATAGTACATGGATGGAGTCATGGACACGTGGGGTATAGCTCGATCTCATGTTTTATGAGTGTGTTTATGTTGTAAATGCACATGATTGTCTCAAAGATTGTCCTATACTACCCCTCACCTCCTCTTTTCTGAAAGGGTCTGAAAACTTGAATTGATGCTGTTTAGATTTTGATTGAGTAGCTTTAAGAAACATATGATATTGAATCGACATTTTCTCTTGCATAGTAGGCGACCAGGTGAGGAGAGTGATAGTGACTATTTTCGGGATTCTAGTAGTGATGGAAGTAGTGACTCTGAACACGAGAGACGTTGCTTGAATTATTCAAGGGAGCAGCGGATGTATTATAGCCAAGCAAGTGAAAGCTCTCTTAGTATCGATGGGTTATCATTAAGAGACAGTAATGCAACCTTTCAAGAAGGATTTTCAAGTGATGAGGGTGAATCTGGGTCTTCTCAAGGTTCCTTGTTGTTTGAGTATCTTGCGCACGATCAGCCTTATGGTCGTGAACCTTTGGCAGACAAGGTTGGTCTTTTTTTTTTCTTTTTTTGATAAGTAAGATGGTTAGTCTTTTCTCCCTCTCCCTCAAAGTAGTCATCTTTTGTTTCTTTTGTTGATACGGAGTAATAAGCTACACTTCTTGTCTTTTTGTTTTATCTCATATTCTCATTATGTTTCGTGTTCTGTAGATATCTGATCTTGCTCAACGTTTCCCGGAATTAAAAACAATGAGAAGTTGTGATCTCCTTTCTTCCAGTTGGATTTCCGTAGCCTGGTATTTTTGCTTTTCTTGCCCATTTCATATCAGATTGTAAACTTGTTTTCCCCTGAATTTTAATGTTCTGATGTCTCTCTTGCAGGTATCCAATTTACCGGATACCTACGGGACCTACTTTAAAAGCTCTGGATGCTTGTTTTCTGACATTTCATTCTCTTCATACACCCATGCCAGGTATGTTACATTTTCCACCCTAAATTGCTTTTGTTTTTCGGTGAATATTACAACTGCGGCTTCTTCTGTTCCCTTTTGCAATTTTCCATGTTTATTCTTTTCATAACGTGATAGGGTGTTTTTTGATATTTGCATATGTATGTTCATTTGTACTAGTATGTTGCATACATATATTTCCTTAATATATTCGAGAAAAAAAAGAGAAGAGAATTAATCGCTGTCAAACGAAGAATGATTGACTGCATCAATTTCTTAGATTCACTGCAATCAATATATTTAACTCATCCCACATGGGAATAAGGATTTAAGAAGCTATCAAAAAAAATAGTTCTATAAAAGAAACATAAACATAACCTATGTGGAAGTTGTATAGCAAGGTTTCCTCTTCCTTTTTTATTTTGGACAGAAAATCCATCGGCTAAATGTTAGGACCAATCACAGCCTTCGAAACTCGGGGATAATGGGTCCTCTCCTGTACCCTTCTCCACTTAAATACCAGGCATAGTTTGCATGGTGCAGGGCTTGAACTTCTGGCCTAATTCACAAGACCTTCAACCTTTGCCACTTGAACCGAGTCGTGGGGCTTGTCTCAGTCCTTTTTAATAGCAATAAGAAGCCAACTTATTCTTTTTACTTTGTTGTTTATCTTGAAAGATATAATCTGAATGGAATAGAATAGCAAAAATTTTGGAGTTTGGTTTCGTCAGAAGTTAAGTCGGCACAAGACTTAGTTTGTGTCATGCAGTGTTGTTTGGCTAGAATGACATGCAGCCTTAAATCTGATATCCTCCAAATTTTTGGCGTTGTCTTCTGTTGAGTTTAGCATGTTGTCCTGGCTATAACTGGGGCATTAATATGGTAAAAAAGAGTTTGTTATGAAAAAGATGTCCACCGTTCATTAGCTCTTTGCTAGCATGTTGGAACTTGGAAGCGTATCTCTCTTTGAGTTTTGGTTTTGTTATTCATGTATGTCCCGGTGAACAAATCTGGTGAAGTATGTGTTAAGAGTGTGTATTACAATAGCCTAACGTGGGTTGCTTGTAGCATTTAACAAAATTGTTCTGTTGCAAATGCGTCATTGAAATTTTACATGGACTTTCTGCAGGAAATCAAAGTGGTCATACTGCAGTTGTTGCATGTCCAACTGATACGGATGCGGCCCCTAAGATTCCACTACCTGCTTTTGGCCTTGCTTCATACAAATTTAAAGCGTCACTTTGGACTCCAAATGGCGGACCTGGAAGACAGTTAATGAGCTTGCTTTTACAGGCAGCTGATAACTGTCTAACGCGTCTTCAGGTCAATCACCCAGATTTCAGTTTCTTCTGCCAGAGGTGAAAACGAGATACTCTCCTCTGTTTGTGGTGAGAGAACCACTCTGTGGTTGATGCAGCTGTTGATTTTCCAAGGAAAAATGGGTTAAGACTTAAGGATTTGCTCTAACCTTTAGTTACAATGCTGTTATCTATACTATGAGGCAAAACAAAAAAAAAAATAAAAGAAAAATAAAAGAAAAAAAGAAGAAAAAGAAACAGTAAATGGAAAACCAGTCCTCAGGCAAGGGCTGAATATTGATATCGGAAAGGAGTGGAAAGTTAGTAACGAAACAGAAGTTCGAGGGAAGTTACAAATAAAAGATCGGTAACAGATGAGCTGATGAGCAACAATGCCTATGCAGTGATCGAGCGACTGAAAGAAAAGAAAAAACGAGTATAATATTAAGATGACACCATAATGCTCCTCATTTTCGCTTTATAGTAGAGAGAGCTGGCTGTTTTTACTGCCTTGAATTTGTTGGTGTGTTATTTATACTAGCATTCTGGCATATTTTGATAGAGCTACTATATACGGTGGTGAAATGTAGCTTCCCCATGTCATGTACATTACTTTTTATTTGACTTTATTTAGTAATAATAGACTATTTAGGTATAATTCTGCCTCTTGCTTATTCTCTTTTTGTTTTTCTGGGCAGTTCAGTATCTCTATTTTTTCTTTCTGATCTGTTCTTGGTGCTAAACTGAGTTATTGACTTATTGGTGTGTGTTCTTGGTGCTGGTTAACAAGTTGTGGCGCCTTTTTCCCAATATCAGTGTATCGGAAACAACCTTTCTACCCCCACAAAGGTAGGGGTAGGGTCTGCAGACAACCTACCCTTCCTAGAATCCCCTCGTGGGATTGCATTGGGTATGATGTTGTTATATCTAGAGGATTAGTCATCCATCGGTGTTACAGAGTGAATGAAGCGATTGAAATATAGTGGCAGCCTTCTTACAGTTGTGAGGCTATGTTTGAACTTTTTAGTAATGTTGTAACACTCGTGTCAGATTCTCCAGAAATGCACTTGGCGGCAATTTTTGAAGAGTCTGAGCAACATAGGCGTGAGGTTGATGTGTCACACAAGGAAAGATAATATGCTACTACCTACTTGATAGCAATTCAAGTAGTTCTTCGTCTTGTGTGATCTTGCTCATATAGCCTATTGGCAATCAATGTAAAATAAGCCAATTTATGATGTGTTTTTTTTGTCAATTGACACGTTCAAGATTTCGAATACCTCTCAGGATAAAAAAAAAGAATGTCGATGAAAGCTGTCCTAATTGGTTTGAAATTGAGACGTAGTTGTAGTTGTTAGATGAAAAATCCATGTGTAAGTAACGCTAATTTTGTGACCAATCCATTAATAAAAAAACATTTGATTAGCAACCAACCAAAAAACCAAAAAACTTGATTTAATATCATAAACATGGAGAGAGATTTTGTATAAAAAAGAAGATCATTTTACAATGAAAAAGAGATGTATAGTTTCAATAGACCCTTGTGGTTCGATCTTTTTCTGGACTTCACGTATAACATGAGCTTAGTGTACTGAACTATCTTCTAGTTCAAGCTAATTCCATGTCATTGAACTTTTTGTCTAAAGCCTCAGAACAAAGTTGTCCCATTTTATGATAGAAACTAACCATATCTGAGAGTTGTTCAATTGACATTTTTGCAAGAACAACCCTAGCCATTTTTTCCCTTTCTTCATTCATCTTCAATCTGTTCATGTATGTTGATGCATTCCTCACTGTTGCTCCCATTTGCTTCAACCTATTCTCTTGTTGTACACTCAATGCTGTATTTGCCTACATGTCATGCACAAAATCGTTCAGAATCTAGAGTCAGTAGGTACAAATTCTTTCAAATGATCGTGATTTTATTATATGTATTCATTTTTTTGGGTAAGGGAAAAGGAAATGAAGGAAAGGGCTACAAGGTGGCCGGAGAATCAAACCCTCACTAACAAAGTCGAAAGTTCAAATAGTCAACCAACCAACTGAACTACTAAGAGCGTAAACCAATAGAATTCCCCTCTGGCATATGCACATAAAACAACATAATGTAATCACGCAAGTGAGGTCTAGGGAGGATTGAATGTACACAAACTTTTATAGAGTAGAGAAACCGTGATGTAGTAGGGTCAATCATGAAAAACATGTTTATAACCGCGCATTTGTAGGGTTTGGGAGAGGGTCTAATGCAAGTATTAGTGACTGCTCGAATCTGTGACCTATAAGTTACACATAGACAACTTTACTGTTACTCGTCAAGAAATTTCAAAATGTATATATATATATAAAATGTTGTACCTCAAGAAATTCAGCTCCAGGCTCAAGTTCAGATTCTATTTCTGAAATTCTGCCTAGTCCAGTGCTATACATATTTTTTGCAATTGAAAAACTTTTAACAATGCTTTTTCTTTTGCTCTCTAATTCATGGTTCAATTTTATACCTCCACTTGGTATAGTTCCAGAACCATTAAGCTTCTTTGCATATGCAATTACTGCTTTAACAAATTCCTACAAAACCAATCAAATACATTTAAAACATCGTCAAGTTCTATGCACTGTCAGTATAAAATACATTAAAAAAAAGAAGTTTAATACTATCAAACAATTTAAGTACTCTATTCCGACTATGGGACGTGGTGGAACGGTAAATGTTCTTTCATGTTTAATCAAGAGTCACAAGTCCGAATCTTGGAAGTGGAATCCTCTTGGTAAGGAGCTCTAAAATTCCCTTATTTGTTTTTTTATGGCACGAATTCGAATTAGTCGAAATATTAGGTTTTGAATACTAATCATTGTGGTTAAGTTGATTTGACACATTTCTTTCTGTATGTATTCTGAAAAAGTGTATATTACTCTAAATTATAATATACACAATTTTTTTGAAATTTCTTTCTTACTTTCATAGCTTACTTTCTTTTCATTAAATTTTCTAACACTTTATAGGTGATCAATCACATGATTTCATAAACAAGTGGCCAATAATAATATCAAACTTTAAAAAGCCTCTTTTTATACTCTTTATAATAATCATTATATGGTATTCAATATCTCCTGACCCGACTAATTCATATTCAATCCTCGTAACACCTATTAAGGGTGGAAATTTTACAATGCAAGGCCATGACACGTATTAATTATACGTTTTGGTCCAACAAATCTCACAGATCTATTTCTCAGACTATGCTATCTTTGAAAAGCTCACGGCCTAAATATATGACACATATTATCCGCTTTGACTCAGTATACCTCACAGATTTGTTCATCGGTCTACGGCAACATTGAGCTCAAACACATATAATATATTTGTCACCGCCCAAGCTCATGACACTTATTGACTACACCATCATTGAGCCCAAAAATGTGCATACCATGAGCTTGGATAGTGACAATGTCTAATCAAAAGGTTTTTCACTATTCCTAGGACTCGAACTCAAGACATCTGAACTCGATAAAATTAAATTAGCAAGTAAGGAGCTTAATTAATTACCTGGTAAGCCATAGCACAACCTGGATAATCAAAATCACCATTATCTTGTCCACGCATACGTTCAGGATGAAATTGTAATCCCATAATAAATTTACCTTCTTCAGGATTATATGCATCTGGATCATAAAAACCTTCAATTAATCCATCATTAGCAAATGCCATTGGCACAAATCTTTGTGCTAATTTTTTAACTCCTTGATGATGATAACTATTAACCCAAATCTCCATTTTTTCATCATCATTATGATCTTCTAATGACTCTTTAAACCATTTGTGTAATGGTGTATTTTCAACTATTTTCACCACATGTCTATGTCCATCATAATTTTCATAGTTCATGTGTACAACTTTTTCATACTTTAGACCTATGTCGCTCGGACTCTGACTCTGACTCTTCAATGTTGATGGATGTGACAACATTTCTGGAGAGTCTGAGCAACATAGCTTCTGACAACTATTAGACAATTCTTTCTCTATATTACTCGGACATGACTTCAATCCTCCCATTTGACACAAGCATGATGACATTTCTGAAGAGTCTGAGTAGCATAGGTTTTTGCAATCCTTGGAAAATTCTTTCTCTATGGTGTTGAGGCACTTCAATAATGTTGACGGGTTCGTGTCTGATTCTCCAATAAGACACGGGTGCAACATCAACGACATTTCTGGAGAGTCTGAACGAGATAACGTTTGATAATTCTTAGACAATTCTTTCTCTAAATCTTGATAAAGGGTGCCACCACAAGCAACATTAAGGACTTGTGAACCTCTACAAATTCCCAAATAAGGTATATTCCTTTCAAGACATAGTTTTGCAAGAGCTAATTCAATTGAATCTTTTTCTCTATCAATTGTTGTGTCACTTGAATGTAACTTCTTGATTTCTTCAAGTTCTTCTTGTGATAATCCAGATAATTCATTATCATAAAGTGATGGATCAATATCTTCTCCTTCACATAAAAGAACTCCATGAATTGGTTGAAAACTTTCTAGACACATGTGTACACCACTAACTCGCGGCACTATAACAGGTGCGGCTCCATAATTCACGATAAGATCTAAGTGATATTCACCTACAGACAGACATTAAGATATAATCAAGTAAATTGAAATTTGCCCTTTAGACAATTCAATGATGAGTGTGTTATTTTTAACTTTTTATGTTTCTAGATGAGTCGTTCACACAATTCACCAGCTGAAACAAGTCATCAAAAAACAAGATTTTCTTCTTATCAATTAAATCAATTATCAACAACAATTTAAAGCAAATAAAAATAGAAAAGAAGTTAATATTTTTTTATTCATAAAACATCTTACAACAAAAATCCCTCTTTTTATCTCTCATCCAATTCCTCCACCAACATGAACCTCAATTAGATTCAGTCATGCTACACTTTTTAGTAATAGAAAGAATTCGAGTCCTCGATTCATAAAACAACTCTAATAAAAAAATAGGAATTAACTATGAAATTTCACATACAAAATTAAAACAAAGAGAGAAATCGATCGAATACTCACCAACAAAATCAACAAATTTGTTCTTACGAACAGTTCTTCTAGAGACAATTAGAACCCTAGGAAGAATCATTGATAGATCTGGAGCCATCTTTAATTTCTCTATACTTCAAAATCCAAGAAAAAAAATTAATTTATAGAGATAAAAAAAGTTAAAAAAATCCACAAAATATATATAAAAATCTTTAAAAATATATTTAAGACTATGAATAAGGTCGTGATCACAACCAAGTTTATGTATGTGTTACTAATTTATGGTTATATTAGAAAGATATATATAGGGATATATCATGCAAATAAAGAAAAAAAATATTAATTAAAGGATAGGCGTAGTCGAGTTGCCGCATAAAACAAATATAGTGGGTTTGATTGGTTGGTGAGCAGAGTTACTGTTCTACTTACGAGTTTAGTCATTGGTAGAGTCGGAATTTAGGGTTTGCGAGTTCGATTTTTGAGGTTTTTAGCTATTTTTAAATTTGTGGGTTCATGTCGAATATTTGTTGCAATTTTAGTGAACTTTTATTCATATGTATAAAAAATACAGGGTTTCGATGAACTTGGTATTGTAACTTTATACAACGAAATTTAATAATTTTGACTCAAATTTTATATATGTATATATAGTAGTTTATCTAAAATCTAAAAACTAAAATTTTTGTTTCGTCTTGAGATTAAAATATATAATAATAATAATAATAATAATAATAAATTATTATTATTATTATTATTATTATTAATATTAATTTATATTTCAATATTGTAAATCTTTTTTTTTAAGCATTATCTAAAAATTAAATTAGAAGTCAAAAGGCTTGATGATATTGCTGACGTGCCAATGAGTGTATTAAAACTTTAATGGATCTTGACGAATATGCCACCTGGATTTTAGAGGTGCTCTTTTTTGGATAATATTTATATAATTATGTTTCGTTTAGGTCAATAAAATGAGATGAAAATAATTCGAGATTCGAAAATAGCTATTGTATATAAAAATTTATTCGCATATGACGATCAGTGTCAAACAGATTTATCTTGATGAAGTTACGATTAAAGGCAAAAATGAACAGTATTGGTTAATTATAATTTAGTGATAAAAATATTATATATATAAAATACATGTCAAGTATTCATTAGATTCAGATAAATTTTCATCTTTCTTTTCATTTATCTTTTAAAATTTGAATAGAAAGTGTCTAATAAGGACGCTTTATTATATGTTCAAATGTACTTCAACTGAATCAAATTGTAGTTGAACGTTTTAATGAAATTTGATGATAAATTTAAGAGGTTGTTGATGTATTAAGCCCAGTTATATTAATGTAGTTATATGTTTCCCTTTTTAATATCAATAAATTTTCAACTTAATTAAGATAAGGCACAACCAAAAAATTTAAAAAAATTCACAACCACCTATTAGTAGACACAACTAGTAGTATATTAATTTCTTAATTAGTTGGCTGTTTATAATCTCAATCTTTAACCAGTTGGTGCTTTGAATATAGACATGTTCTAATTTGGCATAATCACATTTTGAACATTGAAGATAACTTTAAATTTTCTCTATTTTCTTGGTTGGTCATAAAATATAATTAATAATATAGCAAAAGGTCAATCAAGATAAGCTTCTTCCTGTTATAAAATTTAATGTGGATGAGATCATGATATATAGAGTTGTGAATTATTAATTATCTTGAACCTAATTAAGAAGTGATTTAATAATCAAGAAGTTATCTTCTTCTTTTTTATTATGGATTTGTACATCCTAAATCATGTATAGACTTGTCTTAAACACCTATTTTTTTCACTCGATGTTTGATATACGTATTGAGATCCAACTAATCTAAATATATTAATGCTAAAAGATATCAAGAATCGAGTTCAGATGAATTCAATAACTTTTGCTTGTGAATTGGTCAATCAAGCTAGGGATCCGAACAACTTTAGGTTCATGAGCATATTGGGAGATTAAATGACAGTTAAAATAGTAGCTCGAAACAATAAGAATTTTCTAGAACAACCTTTTTTCTGAAAGAGTACCTAATATCATCACTTAGGGTGTGTTCAATATAGAGGAAAATATATTTTATCATACTGAACACACCCTTAATTTCATTTTTTAGGTACAAGAACCAAAATAGTGAAAATAAAAGATAACTTACCCCCCCCACCCACAACCCCCCAAAGATTGGTGGATCATATTGACATGATAGCTTTGAAATGAGTTCAAAAGAACAATTTTTAAGAAGTTTTTGGGCCAGAGGTTGGGTAACAGGCTAAGTTATTGGGCCAAAACTTTGAAGGGGAAAGAACTGGACAACCCAATAAGAGATTAGGCTTTGGTTGGACCTAGGGCTGTTCAAAATCGAACCGAAATCGATAATTCGAACCGAAAAAGCGTTATTGGTTTATCAATAATGGGTTATTGGTTTAGTGGTTTTATAACGATTTTGATTCTTTTTTTATCGGGTTATCGGTTCTTAACGGTTTGAGGTTTTTTCTTAACGGGTTAACCGATAACCCGATATTAAATTAAATAATTATATTTATATCATTTTTTATATAAAGTTCTTGACTTTGAGTTTAGTTTCTTACTTTTATTTCTGGTTATCTCAAACTCCTGGGTATTCTACAATGTAAAAGTGTTTGCTTTTTAGCAAGATGTAATTTGTGAACTCATGTGCATGGTTTATTTAGTTTGTCACCTTGCTTCTAAGTGATTTTCAATGACTTTTTGTGTCAAATCTTAACGGTTAAACCGATAACCGAACCGATAACGATCAATAACCGATAAACCAGTAACCGATAAGTCAATATCTTAATGGTTCTTTAACGGTTTAACATCTCTACAAACCGATAACCAATAAGTCAAACCGATAAACTTCAAAATCGAACCGAACCGACTGATACGCAGCCCTAGTTGGACCCATGTTTTTTTGGAAAAATTACGTGATTATACGACTTAAGATTACATAATCTCTAAAAATCTCTACTATTTGAATTAATTAGAGAAATTCCCTTTTCTTTCTCTCTCTTAACATCCCGATACATTACTCTACCTCTGTCAGATACATTATAATTTTGTTTCTATACAATGTATCTGGTACAAATGTTATTGTTGATATATAACCCTAATTATTTTAAACCTAATTTAGTATGAGTTTGGTTTATAGTTATGTATCTGATACATAACTCATGTATCGTTTGCTATGTATCTGGCGAAGAAACAATGTACCCGCAAGTTCTTAAAAAATCGGGAATTATTATAATTTGAAAAACTTTCGAGGTATGATGTAATTAGTGCTTAAATTGTTGGGTTTTTGTACTTTATTCCTTATAAATTATTTCAATATAAAAAATATATATCTTTTAAATAAATTATAATAGAAAATGTATCACTTAAACTACAAAAGAGGAATACTTATATTACAAACATAAAGGGTGTGTTCGATACGGATAAAAATATTTTCTAATTTTCATATTTGATTGGACAAAATTTTTAATTTTTTTTATTCTTTAAGAAAATAAAAAATTTTAAAATATTTTTCAATATGGAATCACCCAAAAAAGGAAAAAAATGCATAAAAGCCGGTGAATAACAACCGGATAACCGGCAGCCACCCAAACTCCAGCTCTATATTTGTTCTCTTTCAACTTTTCACATTTTGCTGTTGCACAGACTCACACTCAAAGTTTTGGGAATCGTGTCGACCATACTATTAGTCTAAAGTGATCCTTTCAAAGGTAATAAAATCGTTAGAATTAGATTTCGAGTCATCTTCTTGAACTTTTGATAAAAAATAATGGTTCGAGGTTCAAAAGCTCCAAAATACGAAAACTCGCATAAAATAAAACGAGCGATTAGGTAATCGAACTATCAATCCCAGCAAGTCATAAGTGACTCGAGGTCACTAATAGGAACGCTCTAAACCATGAACGAAAGGATACGTAAGATAATTTATTTCCAAATATCTCATATATTCTATTCAACTTTATATCGTAAACAATAATCTCGAGATAACTTAATTCCCAAACCTGACACCAGTCACTATCAAACAAAGGAGGAGGAGGAGGACCCTACCATCCAAAAACACTATTTGATTAATCATTTTTCTCATGAATTTACAAAAATGATATACACTTGTTATAGTAAGCAAAGCTTGAAAAAAGCAGCTGTTAAGTGCTAATTATATTCGAATAAAAGTAAAGTAAAAGCACCCCCACTTATAACAAAAAGAAAGTAGAGTGAATTTGAGAAATATTAAAGAAGGGGAAAGTGAAAAAAATTGTTTTCTAGTTTGGCCAGTAATGGCGGTTTCTATTCCTGTTCTTGTAATTGTTATTGCACTTCATCTCATTGCTTTTGTTCTTGCTGTCGGTGCTGAACGACGTCGTAGCACGGTACCCTTTTGAGCTTATCTTATATTTTCTATGTTTTTTGCTTTTTTTTTGCTTGTGGGTATAGTTAAAGATTGGTGTTTTTGGTTCTTTGGTTCTTGGAGATAGGTAAAGATTGTTTTTTTTCTGTGTTAGTGTGTTTTTGTTTCTGGGTTTAGTTAAAGATTGGATTGTGTTGGATGTTTTTGTTTTTTTTGTGTTGCTAAAGATTGAATTTTTGGATGTTTTGGTTTCTTGTGTTGCTAAAGATTGAACTTTTGGGTGTTTTTTGTTTCTGGTATAGTTAAAGATTGGTTTTTTTGGGTCTTTGTTTCATGGAGGTAGGTAATGATTGTTTTTTTTGTGTGTTAGTGTGTTTTTGTTTATGGGTTTAGTTAAAGATTTGGATTGTGTGTTTTTGGTTTCTTGTGTTGCTAAAGATTGATTTTTTTTGGGTGTTTTTTGTTTATGAGTATAGTTAATGATTGTTTTTTTTTTGGTTCTTTGTTTCTTGGAGTTAGGTAAAGATTGGTTTTTTAGTGTGTTAGTGTGTTTTTATTTCTGGGTTTGGTTAAAGATTGGATTGTGTTGGATGTTTTTGGTTCCATGTGTTGCTAACGATTGATTTTTTTGGGGTCTTTTTTGTTTCTGGGTATAGTTAAAGATTGTTTTTTTTTGGGAGTTAGTGTGTGTTTTTGTTTCTGGGTGTAGTTAAAGATTGGATTGTGTTGGATGTTTTTGGTTTCTTTCTTGTGTTGCTAAAGATTGATTATTTTATTTGGGTGTTTTTTGTTACTGGGTGTAGTTAAAGATTGAATATTTTTGGTGTTTTTTAATTTTTGGGTGTTGTCTGGGTGTAGTTAAAGATTGAATATTTTTGGTGTTTTTTAATTTTTGGGTGTTGTAAAGATTGAGTTCTTGGTTTTATTTGCTTATGAGTCTTCCTTGAGCGGAGGGTCTATCGAAGGCAGCCTCTCTACCTCCCAAGGTAGGGGGTAAGGTCTGCGTACACTCTACTCCTATGTTGCTCGGACTCTCCAAAATGTTGCCGCACCCATGTCGTATCCTCCAAAAATGTACTACTTTGGAAGGATCCAACAGGCACCCGTCGGTATTTATGAAGAGTCCGAGCAAGATAGCTCTACTCTCCCCATAGTGGGATTACACTGGTATGTTCTTCTTGTTGCTGCTAATGAGTCTAGTTGAAGATCAAATGTTTTTGGTGTTTTGTTTTCTAGGGTATAGTTAAAGATTTGTACTACTTTTGGTTTTTGAGTATAGTTGCATGGCCAGAAAGGATTCATATAGCCAACCCCAACTTGCTTGGAATTTGAGGCATAGTAATTGTTATTGTTGTTCGAGTTGGGATTGAGGCGTAGTAGTAGTAGTAACTGTTGTTTCTATGTAGTTAGTTCCCTTTTATGGGGTTTTCTTTGTAGTCAAAGATTGAATTTTGAATGTTGTTTTGTGTTTGTGAAGGCAAAAGTTGTGCCGGATAAGTATGATGAAAGGACGTACTGTGTGTATGGAACGGATGCTTCTACAGCCTATGGATTGGCGGCATTTGGGTTGCTTTTGATTAGCCAAACACTGGTTAATGGCATTACCAAGTGCTTGTGTTTTGGAAGAGGAATGATGGGTGGTAATTCTACTACTTGTGCCATTTTCTTCTTTGTCTTCTCCTGGTAAGAATATAGTTACTGTTCTCTCTCTTTCTTTTAGTTTGTTTACATTCTTTTGCCTGGTTGTAGTGCGTTTACCCCCTAGAGTTTACGAAATATTCACGTGATTTAGGCAATGAGATTGTTTTTGTTGATTGGCTTAATTGTTATTGTTTGTTTAAGATTGGTACTTCTGCAATTATAAACTAATGAAGGCGCCATCATACCTTGTTGAAACTTAATCTTGCCATAGAGTAATTGTAGTTGGGTGCTAAGTATTCCAGAGTCCCATTAGTCACCTTACCCTTCCCTTCTGTTTACAACATTTGATGAAGTTCTGTACCCCTTTCTTTCTTTCACGGTTTAGATTCATTTTGTTTGAGCCAAAACGGTGCCACTAGATAAATTCTGATCTTTATAGTGTGCACTAAGTTGTGACTTGTGATCGTACTTGTGCAATAGGTAAAGAAATGGTCAAAACCAATATCTATATTGGTTTTGAGCATTTCTTTACCTATTGCACAAATACGATCACAACTTAGTGTGACGCTATAAAGGTCAAAACCAATATAACTTTTTCACTGTGGAAATTGATTCAATAAGTTGTTTGTGAGTAGCTGTGACACCTGTAACAGGTGCAAACCCTTAATGGATCTTTGAATTGCCACTTGATGTTTGCCCCAATCTTACCGGCACTAAAATAAGTGGTCGAATAGATAATGATAATGAAAATATTTTGGAGTTCCGCTCAGGTGAGTTTTGACTTCTTTTTTCGTACAACAGTTAGTCTGGTTATCTCATGATGTGTGAGCCTTAGCAAATGATATATGTATACACAAGTTAATTAGGAAGAAACATGAAAAGTAATTTCTTATTGTAACTGAATTTGAAAGAGGAAACTTCAACAATCTGTGATGATAGTTTTTGCCTTTTGGAAGTATACATATGTAACTTTCAGCCAGTTCTGCTTAGTGTTTGCTATACTTTTGTGATCAGTCAGCAGGGGCGGAGCTAGTGTGGAGCATGCGGGTTCGGCCAAATCCAATAGCTTTAGTCCAAATTTTGTATTTTTCTTATGTTCTTATGTTAAATATGTACAAATTATTTAGTTTAGAACCCAGTAACTTGAAAGAACTAGAATTTCGAACTCATAAGCTGTAAAACCTGGCTTCACCTTTGTCGGTTAGTGTCTCTAAATTAGGAGAGAGATGACAACAACAACATACCCAATCTAATCCCACTAGTGAGGTCTGGTAGAGTGGTGTGTACGCACACCTTACCTCTATCTTGTGAAGACATAGAAGCTGTTTCTGAAAGACCCTCGGCTCAAGTAAATTCTACCACTAGTTTGATGGAGTTACCGCAAATGATTTAGGTCTGAATAAAGCAGAATTGATTTATACCATCGACCCCTGCTTTCTTTGGGAGTAAGGAATAGTAATATTGTTGTTTAATAGACTTAGAGACAAGTAATGCAGTTTGTTATAGACGACTAGCATAGACACTACCCTAGCATAAACACGGATGGTTTTGATGGCGATGATTGAATGTGGTGATGATAGGTGATATCTAGTTTGAATAGTTGGCTAGTGCATGAGGCTATCCGCTTCTCATTGGTTTCGATGTTGACAGTGATGTTTTTGGTGGTGGATAAAAAGCAACAAAAGATTCGTATGTAAAAGAACGTAAAGTCATATTAAGATGCAAATTGAAATTAATAATCCATTACTTGAAATGATGATGTTGTAAGGTAAGATGCAAACAATAGGCAAAGACCTGTTAAAATAAACATAATGAAGAAATAAGAACACATTCAACTTTAATCCCCAGAAAATGATTCGCTCTCGTTTGGCCATAGTTTTTGAAGTTGAAACTTGAAAATTTGAGGTTTGGATGTTGTAATTTTTGGAATTTGAAGTTGTGGAAGTCCCAAAAATCCAAAAACTAGTCGAGCCAGTTTTGGGAACTTGAAATATTTGAATATATGATCAAATTTGATGTCCCAAAATCTATGGCCAAACACTAGCCGAGAAATGAAGAGGGATCAAGGGAGAGGGGAGTGAGAATACTAGCAAAATTCTCAGAGATACTTCCGTTACTTTAATACACATTTTTTCTCTATCACATTTCTTTTGCCTTTTGGCTCTTCAGTCTATGGCCGTTGTCACGATAGTTACTTTTTCAGTACTTAACCTCCCTATCTGAAGCAGCCACGGAAACTTGATGGCAGTAGAACAACATATATCTATTGCTTACTTACTCTTTTGTATGACAAACAGGGTTAGCTTTTTAGGAGCAGAAGCATGCTTATTGGCAGGATCAGCAAGGAATGCATATCATACAAAATATCGTGCGGCTTTCCAAGTTGAAAACTTGTCATGTGCCACCCTCCGAAAAGGTGTATTTGCTGCTGGTGCTGCCCTGACGTTATTATCAATGATCGGATCCATTTTCTACTACTGGATACACTCAAAGGCTGATACCGGTGGATGGCAAAAACACCAAAATGAAGGACTTGGAATGGCAGCATCTAACTATGCCGAATCTACTGAAAGAAAGGGCTGAATCCGTGTTTCTTCTAAAAGGTCCGTTACACTTACAAATCGAACAAGATGTTTCGATAAGGAACTTAAACATGAAGAGTTCTAGTTCTTGGTTTGGTTTTCTACCATCCATAGTTACATACATAATATATTATATATGAACGTAGTTCGTAGGAATTTAAGTAAATTCGTATTTAGCAGCATCCGCGTCCACGTCATGTCTGTAATAGCTTTTCTGAGGAGGTTATTATAGATTATGATCTGTATGATTTTCTTGCTAGTGAACTTGAAAAAGTGTACAATTTTCTGCAGTTTATTTTGTAATTCTATGCAAGTGAGCAAACTATGAAATGAAAGAATGGTATTCACTTAGCTTATTAGTGTGAAAAGATTAGTTTTTTCGAATGTCTTTCGATAGAATGTACATTACTTTGTGTAGATTTTGAGTGCTATGATGTTCGTTTGGATGTAACGACCCAATTTAACTCCGTCGGTATGAGCTTGCTCACATTGCTAGTCTCTAGTTTGAATAAAGGAGGAAGATTGTGGTAGGCTGACAATCAGCGTAAAACTTGTCAATTCATGATGAATTCTCGTAATATTTGTGTTTGTTGTATAAAATGGCGAATTTTTGATGGAAAATACTTTTGTAAGTATTTAGATGTTTCATGAATCCAATGGGTTCTGAATGATCTCCCTCGTGGTTAACCATCTCGAAAAAAAAAATCATACTTGGTTAATTTGTACATGCTAATTGTCTTTCTACAATCAGTTTCATCTAATCATGAAGGGGTATTAATTGTGTGATGGATAAGATTTCTTTATTTTTAATCAAAAATCTCGGGTTCAAATTTGGAGAATGGAAAACTCTCCCGGTAGGCAACACTTTCCCATTAATAAGGCCTACAATGCAAATTCAGATTAGTTGAGCCAAGTGGAGGAGATATATGAAATTTATCCCTTCTCGATGTTGAACTAATTATTGTAATTTGTACTATTAATCATGGGTTAACAAAGTTTTAATTAGTTGGTTAGGCAAAAAATGAATGAAATATAATTCATATAGAAGACATCATTAAAAAACACATTTTACTATTTGATCAAACACATTTTTCTTAAAAGAACACTATAGTTACAACAACCAACATTGGTAAACTTATATATTACTTAAGAGTAACATTTTCAAGATAATTAACTCCCAACATTAATACCAAAATTAATATATTACTAATTGAAGAACAACATTTAGGATATATTAATATATTACACTCTTCAACAACAAGAAGATACACATCTTAGTTATATCTTAAACATAAAAGCTAATTATAGAATACAACAACAATGTAACAACTACATAAGTCCCAAACAAGTCGGGAATGACTTTATGACTCCTTACTAACCATGTTACTCCATATAAAATCACATCAGCGCAACATTAGAGGCTACTACATAAACATGTAGGGGTTGACTGTATGACTCTTCATTGGTCGTACCATGTTACTTCATATAAACGCGTCTTAGGCCAATATTAAAAGGCTAATAATATAGAAGTGGAGAATATTAATTTTCTTAGCAATTTGGGAAAGGGGAACCACAAGTAGTAGCAACTTTCTTGGCATTAGGAGAAGAAATCATCTTTTGAAGCCTTGGATCCTTCATGTATTTGCAAAGACATGGCCTTTGTTCTTTCAACTTTGAGCAACAAATTGAAGTTGGAGTTGTGGATGATGTTATGGCATTAGCACATGGACTTAGTTGCAATGGATTGCAACTCACATATGCTGCTTTTGTTACCTTAGTTTCTTGAACAAGAACCAAAGAAAGTACAATTGCAAAAATAGCCACATACCTCATTGTCATTTTGGATGATCTAGTGTGTGTGTGTTTTAGTGGGTAGCAAGAGAGAATTGTTTGCAAGTGATGAAAGTACTATGTTGTTGTTGTTGTATGTGTTGTGATGAATGCATTGACATGTAAGCTCTATTTATAGAAGGAAGGTCATAGGCATCCAAACACTACTAAAAGAATCACTATTTTTTCATTGAAATTTTCCACTGAAAAATGTTTAGTGGCTATTTTCATAAATATTTTAATTGAATCAGTGAGAGAATAAAAAAAAATAGTAGTGTTTTCCTACGGCAAAATTAGGAAGTTTTCCGACATTTAAGTAGGAATCTATTTTCATTCTGTATTTTTATAGTGAGCTGGTTTGATGAGAAATGAGTGGGAAAATTACGTTATGTATAACAAAATTTTCACTAATTTACGATGAAAAAACCTTTTGTTTCTAGTAGCGAGTTTGACGAGTGCAACTTTTAAGGCTCTTAGCACATATAAAATATTATATTTTTGAAATTTATAGTTTCAGAATTTTGTATTAATCCAAAATTTAATAATTTTTCACGTTTATATCTATGTTTTGTGTCAAAAATGTTGAGTCCAGTCGTATAAGTTAAATATATACCCAAAAAGCAAAATAAAAAGAAGATTTTCTTTTTCTCCCCTCCACCTTTTTTTCCCTTAATCATGTGCTGGGTTAATTAAAGTAAACTAAGGATTTATTTTTTACAAATCATTTGATTTGGAAGATTGTAATCTTTCCACCTTTTTTTGCTACACAGAATAACTTTGTCATGTTGCATGTTTTATTATTTAAAAAAAAACTTAAATTACAAAAGGAATATAAAAATAAAAACTAGAGAATAAAGAAAAGAAAAAAGAAACTGATAAAACCAACTAATATTAATTATGAACATCTACCTGCTATTTTTCTTGATTTATTTTTGTTATTATTGATTTTGTGGATTTACATTACAAAAAGAAAATAAAAATTAGCGATGAATAACTTTTATCACTAAACAATGGAAGTCTATCGTTAACGACAGTTTAACAAAAAATATTATGATAGCTATTGATTATTTAGCAATATATAAACAACGAATTTCGTAGTTAATTTTTTTTCATTCTTTTAACTAATAGTGGTCGGTCATAATATTAGTATTTAAATTGCAACTCATGAGTACATTTATCTAAATATATGTATATCTATAAATAGAAAGTGGACTAGATTGAGCCAAGTATATAAGTAGTTGATATTCTAGAAAATGAAGGGCTTTAAAGTTGTTTTTTGGAAATCAACAAAAATATCGGCATTGTATAAATTCACTCATGTGCAATAATTTACGAATCACATAAAAATATAAATTGTTTTAGATAAATTCGATGTGACGAACTCGACTGAGATGGTGTGGATAGAAACTTTAAAGTTATTCACACATTATTAGTAATAATATCGGCATGCTTACCATCAGTTGAAGCTATCATAACAATCATTAGTTATGAGCAAATACTATGAATCAATAAAGAATTTTATTTTCACCTTTTTTTATGTGGTCCTATTCTTTGGTTGAGCGGAAATGGAGACAGATTTAAGATTTAAAATTTATGAATTCTGAATTTTAATTTTTTTAAAATTATTAAATTTTATTAATACAAATATAACACTTGTGTTATATCGGAGGTTTATATTTTAATCTTCATTCAGATAAACGGAAAATTCAATTAATAACTTATGAGTTCATCCGATCTCAATAATTTTTTATGAAGACTATATAGGGACGGAGCTAGTGTAGAGTTAGGGGGTTCGGTTGAGCCCAGTAACTTTAATTCAAATCTTCCATTTGTCTTTAAAAATTCATTAAATATGTACAAAATTATTTAATCTAGAACCCAATAACTAACAAAAAATAAAATTTCAAACTCACAAACTTTAAATTCTGACTCTGTCTCTGACTATATATCTTGCTAGGTATTACTTCACTTCCTCATAGTTCAAACTATTCCTTAACATACAATTATTCGTCTTCCACTATCCCAGACCTCTATAAAGTAGGCATTCTTTGCGAGAAAACTATCTTGATCTATTTTCAACTTCGATTAATTACGCTCAGAAGCACCATCAAACAATGGATTATGCTTTGGTGATTTACTATTTGAAAAACTTTCACATCGAATCGAAAACTATTCTAGGAGAAGTTCGAATCTGTTTCATTCGGATATTGGTTGGTCTTGGTTTGATATAGTTTACGAGAGAATGTTATTGACATAAAATCTTAATAGTCCAATGGATTATACATATTTATAATAAATATTATATTTATTTTGATGTGATATTAATATCGAGTGCGAGTAAATATTTATCGTAAAAATAATAGTACCTCCTAATCATGAAGAAGTCATTTTTTTCGGTGATGTGATCCAATCCATTAACTTTTGGGCATGGCATGCGGCCTCCTATATAGTAACACTTTATTGCTGTCCTATTTTATTTCAAGTCAAATCAAATATGATTTCATCATTATATGAAGGGCCCAACCTTGGCATGCATCCCGTATAAAAATTCTTCAATATTTAGAATATACTATATATATATACATACGCGATTCAAGTGCACGAAGCATTTTTTGTCCGTGCGAGATGAAGAAAGATCGCATCTTATAATAGTATATATGACTCTATAATGCACAAAGTATCTTGTGTATGCAGGATGAGAAAAGATTGCATCCTAAGAAGTGAACGTAATGTTAGGTACATAGTCTATTATGAAACAAACTCATGACCTATATATAGGCCGCACGAATACACCTCTATCATAGCTTTGACGATCCCCTTAGATAAGCCTTAATCGCTAATGTGGTAAAAATTTATGACTAACATGTGATAATATCAAGGAGCATGACAAGATTGATCTTGAATTCGAGTACTGAAAATGAAGAAACTCCCAATAAACAATGTTTTTTCCTTTATGAAATCTGCACGATGCGAATCTGAATTAGCATTCTTATGTTAAAAAGAGCATACTTCAACCCATCCCCATCCCCATCCCCACCCCACCCCCACCCCAAAACTTGAGTTGAAATTCAATGAATAAACAAATGCTTTTAATTAATTTTGGCAATGATTAGTCTATACAAATAGTTTTTCACAGGACCTAAAATGTACCATAAATAATAAGTGTTACTAATGATTGCTTCATTGTAGAATTTTGATACCCTATAGAACTTAGAGGTTAATTTTAAAATTTTATACTGTAAATATAAATCTTTTGATGATTAATAAGATCACCACATCAAGGTAAAGTTAGAATCTTTTTTTGTTAAGACAATTTAGTGGTCAAAGATCTTATCTAAATATTTGATTATATATGAAAAGCCAATAACTATGGAAACTTTTGTTGCAAAAAGTTGGCATTTTAGTCTAATGTTCAGATTGCATAAATAAATTGGAAAATGACATGACATTGGTATATGTCTTTGATTCTATTACTTTAAATTAAATTTTACCAACAAATTATACAAAAATAATGCTATCACTACTTAAAAAAAAAATTGTAGTTATACAACACAATTCATTGGTAACTCTATTTAGTGACGAATTAGGAACATAGTTTTATTAGCTATGAGCGAAATAATGATGGATTAAGTCCTGACATGAGGGAGAAGTGCCCAAATACCCGGTTTTAGGACCGCTATTTAAAAAATAACCATATTTTATAATGTGTTTAACATTAGTGCAGTCCAAATGTCCAATTCTAACAGAAGACCGAAGTTTAAACTGAATTTCTGCCTGGTATGATCTGTTTGATTCTAAATGGGCCTGCAAAAGCAATTGGGTTTAGTTAATTAAATCATAATGTGGGTCATTTGCACTTTTGTCCTATTTTATGTTAGATCTTTAATTTTTATCGCCGGGGTAAATAATTTTTTTTGTGGAGCATAGGTTTAGATTTTTGCATCATAATATTCCATAGTAATGCTTCACGCCCTTAACGAACTTTTGTTTCCCTAGGCATAAGTTCCATTTCTAGGGGGTAAAAGTTAAAGGTCAGCCTGTTTGAAGAACAAAAACTAAAGATTAGTCCATTTAAAGGATAAATCATGCAATTATAACCAGTAGTGTACTAGCACAATTTTTTCATCTGGTGTCCGGTATCGCTTTGGAAGTCTAGACTAATTTAGGTTCGCATTGCATACGACCCATTAAAAAGACAAACACTTCTTATTAGTGGCGAACTAGAAATTTTATTTAGAGGTGTCAAAATATAAAACAATAGAGACACACGTAAAATTGAACCTGGCTAAACAATGTAATTTATACATAAAATGGCTCCGCCAATACTTCTTATCATGATTTCTTTTTTCATTTTAAGAATTTGATTCTGTGACCTCTAAGTAACGATGAAGAGATATCCTATCTGTCCCACCACAACCTTGTAACTTATATGTTAAAACTCACATACATGCCAAAGAAGATGAATTAGTAATATAATGTTATAACAAAAAAAAAGCTAGCTAGCTTCGGTTTCCTAATGAAGCAAAACTTCAATGCCATGCTAAAGCTATTCCTTTCTTTGCTTGTTGTATTGTATGTATACTTACTTGTCTCCCAAAATTTAGAATTACAACAAACTATAAATAAAATTAAAACCATAGTACTTTTCTATTATATTCAAACTCCAACAAGTTTCAACAATATTATTACTCATAATAATTCAATATTGTTCATAAAATCCATAAAACAATATGCCAATTTATTCTTCTGATTCTGATGATCCACACCCTTCACATTCAGCTCCCACAAGAAGATTTTTGGTTCATGATAAGCCAATGCATGCAATTCTTGGAGAAGGAAAAGGTAATATTCATTTAATTTTCTTCAAATTTACGGTGTTTTTGCGTGTTCACTTGAATTCATTATTTTCGATCTGAACTATGTAAACAAATATGTTTTTTAAATGCATACATATAATCTATCGACGAACCGTCGTACAATGGATGTGAACTTATAGCATAACATATATATTGATTGAGGCATGTTGGGCTAATTTAGCACGAAGAAATTTTTAACATGGTGTGATATTGTTTGTTTTGCACAAAATATGTATAATCTTCTCCAAGAAGTTTAAAATCATTAAGATTATTTCAACACGATATAGAGATAACTCCTTGTTACTGTTCGGCCTTGTCTTTGTAAAATAGGCACATAATTGTCACATGAATTTCAAATTTCACGAGTGAAAGTACTGATCCATGACATGATCTTGGGAGATTGATGACTTATGAAAACTTAAAACTCGAAGACAATGACTATTTTGCAATTACATGGACTCTTGAAAGTGGCAATTTGTGAATTTTAACCCTTGATTTTTCTGATCATTTTTCAATATGAGACTTTGTTGATACACCTCAAATAATAAGACAGACGAAAGTCTCATATGCAAGTACCATTGAAACATTGTGCCTAGTTTTCTCATGAATTGGCCCGTATATCCTAAAGAAATTCTTAACATAGTGTGATAATGTCTGTTTTGTATTTAACTCACACGATTTTCTTCAAAAGTAATATACCATTAAGATTATCCCTAGACTTTATATATAGCCTGTTCTTCTTTTTAATCAATTTAAAAAATATAAGACTTTATTCGCAGATAAGTATATAAGCCTATATGGCATGCTATTTTTTTGTTCTTTTTTAATAATAACTTGTTATTTTTTTTTTGACAGTTGCTGACATATTGTTATGGAGAGACAAGACATTAACAACATCAATTTTAATTGGATTCACACTAATTTGGTCCCTTTTTGAAGTTATGGAGTATAATATTGTGACTCTTTTGTGTCATATTTCCATGAGCATCATGATAATTCTCTTCATTTGGTCTATGGGAGCTGGATTTATTGATTGGTAAATTTTCACTAAATATGCTCGAATTTAATTTATATACATTGATAGTATACAAAATTGTTACATTATCAGGTCAATTTTATCTGTGGTAATAAATAACTTGTCTTGTTAGTTACCACAAATCACTAATATCTTATGGATTCATCTACTTTATGAAGGGTTATTTGATTATCAGATAATGTGAAAAATTCACAATTTTTCAGGAATCCTCCCGATTTTCGAGCATTTATGGTATCAGAATCAACATTTAAATGGTTATGTGGGAAATTCAACTCTATGTTAGTGAAATTCTATGAAATTTCATCTGGTCAAGATTTTAGAAGTTTTTTCCTGGTACATTTTTATCATATTTCATATGCAATTTCATTTAATTCTTTTGCTTTTATTTTCTAGAGAAAAAACATAAAATTCCTCCTAAACTTATCCGCACAACTTAGTTTAGCAATGTAACTTTACGAATGTTTCTTTACCCCCTAATCTAGTTTGAGTTGAAATTAATACGTACTCAAAACTAAAGAACCAATCTTACCATTGAAGGTGTTGTTCACTCGCTGCCACGTCAGAACTTTCTATTATTGTGTTTTCTTTTTATGTTCAATTTTTTTTATTAATCATAGTTTCACATGAATTAATTACTAAAATCTCCATAATAATTATTTCTTTTCTTACATCAATTGTCGTCCCCTAAAGTTCCCCACCTCCTCAACAACAACTCTGTCCTTTTTCATTTCCATGGAGAAATTTGAGTAGTCTCTGCAATTGCATAAGCTACAATGATTTTTTCTTCAACTTTTCTTCTAAGATAAGCTACCACCTTTTGTCTCTTTAGGTTTTAAAAAAAATCTTCTCTAATTTTTTTTTTAATGAAAATAGGTTTCACGGTTCGATTTGAAGAACTCAATTTCCTCATTAAACCAACTCCTAACCCCACCATAATTTTATCTAAAATTGAGCCAAAATCTGAACCTCTTGATGAATCTACCCTTCAATCTACAAACCCTAATTCAAATTTCAGCTATATCACCACCTTCTTCGAAGATTGAAAATTTTCTTAGCATAAAAATATTAATTTTTTGATGAATTTGTTGAAGACTCTAAAATCTGTTTTTTGCTGACAATATTTTTGATTATTTAAAAAAAAATAAAAATCAACTTGTTCTTTAATAACTTTTTGAACTGATGATCTAATAATCTTCTTGATGTCGAAAATATGTAGTCGAAAATAATGTCAGCGAATTAAACCGCAAATTTTCTGTCAAAAAAAAACAAAAAAAGATTTAAAAGAGAATAGAAAAGAAGAAGAAATATGTAAAAGAAGTTTGTCATTTGAGAGTAGATGAACGTTCACATGAAACTGGAATGAAAAAATAAGAAATAGAAAAGAAAGAAGAATAAAGGAGGAAGAAGAAGAAAAGAACAGATAAAGAAAGAGAAAAGTTAATTGAAAATAAAATATTTAAAATTAGTAAAAAAAATAATTAAGGTATGTCATCCAATAAAAAAGATGACATGTGCATAATTTGACTTAATATTTTGTGCTTTTTACTTGTTCACGCGCTTGTAGAAAGTTGGTGATACAAATTTGCCACGTCACCCATTAAGGGGTAATTAAATTCAACTCAAATTAGATAAGGGGATAAAAAAGCATTTGCAAAGTAACATTGTTAAACTAAGTTGTGTGGACAAGTTTAGGGGGTCTTTTTCTCTATTTCTATTGAATTTTTTGTTTTAACTCCAATTTTTTTTGGTTTATTTGGGCTTAGGCAATCACTTACCTATGGATATTATCAGTTATTGGAAGTTACTTCAGCTCTCTGAATTTATTGTACCTAGGTAAGGTTTTGGAATTTTTGGACATTTTATTTTTCTTTTATAATATGCTCCCTCTATTTCATTTTATATGAACCTATTTAACTGATTATAGAAAATTCAAAAACAAACTTAAATATGTTATGATGTTTTTATTACTATAAAATAATGTCAATAATGATAAAATTTGAAATTAAAGTTAAATTTTTTTTCACATTTAGAAGCAATTTAACTTTGAAATTCTTATTTTATCCTTATTGATATACTTCTTCGGTATTATCAAAACGAATCCAAGATTTGAACTTTATGAATTCTGAATTTGAGGACACAACGACCCTCAAGTGTATGTTAGTAACTCGATTGGTTCTGAATTTACTTTTTCTGCTTATTTAGTAAATTTCTTACCACTTATTAGGATTCGGACTAAAACTATAGGATCCCGCCGAACTTATATGTTAAAACCTATCTTCGCCCCATAGCTTTTTATAACTACATAAATGTCATTTAAATGTCATTCCCCCTTCCTTAATATGAAGACGATGGAATAATTAACACATAAATCAAAAGAAAATCAAAAGAAGAGGGCGACCAGGATTCAAACTCGTGACACTATGATTCGAATTATGATATGTTTGTGTTTAATTGGTTTATAGGGTTTGTTTGCCTGGCAACATTACCAGCTTTATATGAAAGGTATCAAAATGAGGTGGATTATTTACTAAGCCAAGGTAACCAAGATATGAAGAAACTATACAATAAATTTGATACTGAAGTGCTCAACAAGATTCCAAGAGGACCTGTCAAGCAAAAGAAAAAGTTTTGAGTTATTTCTCAAAATTGGAAAGAAAAAAAAAAGTTCAAGAAAATTGGCTGTGGATTGTGTATAAATTATGAACAATGTAATTGTAAATTATTATTACTATAAATAGTTCAATGTAATTACTTATATTTTCTGTAAATTAATTTATGAAAGTAATAAGAAAGTGACATTATTCCATGTGCATCATTGGAACTATATATTTGAACTTAGAATTATTTGGTTAAAAATATGGAACTTTAGCCCCAAAAAAAATGTAGATAGATTTCGCTCGAAAAAATACATATTATTAAAATAAACAGTCGTTGTATTCAAATAAGAGATGAAATAAATTCACAATTTGAACTTTATTATTTTATCTAAAATAATGTATATATTCGATTAATACATATGCAACATCCATTGATTTGATGTGAATATCTGATACGAAGTTTTTGTCACTGATATAATTAAAAGTGATACTCTTCTAATTGTCCTCTAAACTATGAGTAATTAATTAATGCTGCAACATGCTCTTTTATGCCAAAATTACCCTTACTTATTTACTTGTTCCTTCAATGTAACAAAGAGCCAATTATTCCACCAATATTTTCAAGAAAAAAAAGGAACTTTAGAAAATCAAAAGATTTTTGGGAAAGTAAAATAACTAGGTTATAAACTTACAATATATATGTTGCTTCCAATTGCACACGCAAGTGTACGTGGTCGCAGAAGTAATAAGTGGCTCTTTAAGAACCGGAATATCGAACCCACAGGGACTTGTCAATTAACTATTTACTAAATCATACTAGTCTAATTATTTATTTAAGAGTATCAAAAGAAATAAAAGAATGCAAGAACTAAATACTAAGATTAACTTACAGTGATTGCGACAATTCCAGGGCTGCAGCATGCATAGGGTTTCATGTATCGCATCTCATGTAATGAATTAACTAAGGTTATCAAATTACTGATTTACAGGGTTGATTTTATGATCATGATCTTCTCGACCTCTAATCGCCTACTCCAACTAGCTGTCTAACTACATCGTTGAGCGGGGATAGGCAGTCCTAATTGGCGAGCATTTATATTTCATCCTGTTTCGTAACCAAGCGAGGTGTTCGTCCGGACGTCACTCCTGAACACGAATCTAAACAAAGTTAGAACAAGCTCTTTGCATTCTCTGGTCTATCTACCTCTTTATCTCTCGAGTCCAAGAATAGACAATAGATTTATTTCTATGGTGATCAAGCATGAAATACTAAAACAAGAATACAAAAGTAATTTAAACGATAACCAACATTAATTCAAAACAATCGATGTTCAACAATTACCCATGGCCGCAGCCCCAGAACAAGGGTCTTTAGCTACTAATACCTAAGAAAAAGAAGAAGAAAAGAACCCTAAAAAATATTGACAATTTTTCCTTGCAAAGTGTCTTCCTTCAAAAGTCTCTCTCCTTAAAAAGTGTTCTCCCCCAAAATAATTATTTCTATGGACTATTTATAGATGTAGAAAACCCTGAATAAAATAACTGAGTCCAAAACAAATTAGGAACCCAAAACCAAAACAAAATTGGATTCCTACTTCCGCGTCCCAACCGTCTTCATTTGCTTTCCTCGCCCAACTTTTCCATATATATAAATATTAATATAATATTCAATTTAATCCATTAAGCTGCCTGCTTGATTTTCCTTCTTCAATCTTTCATAATTAATTCATTTTAGCTCCAAACTTCTTCAACTTTGTACCAACTTAATCCTACAAATAAAATACACTATTTAGCACAATCCATAAAATTCCTGCTCAAAAAAGACAAATATAAATAATAAATATGAGGCAATTAATGATAAGAAAATATATTTTTGGCCTCAGATCAACACCCCACACTTAAACTTTTGTTCGTCCTCGAGCAAACATTAAATCTCATCTCAAAAATCATACTAGGAAGCCATCACTTTGGTTGATACAAACAATTAGGCCATATTGAAGTTTGAAAACGTCAAGTACAATTCCCGCTCATTATGCAAGACATCCAAATAAACAACAAACCTCTAACCTCCTAACCTCAAGGAAAGACTCTGAACTCATCAAATTTAAGCTTGCTCACCTACTCTCATCAAAGAAAGTTAATAACATCACCTATCTATCATGAAACAAGTGCCCTCACAAGAAGAAATAGTCCAAACACTCAATTCAAAAGATTGAATATAAATTAAGGACTTCACATTAAAGATCAAATCTCACACTCACAAAGAAAATTCACATGTGTGCTCAAAGAACCATATGCTTGCCCATTATGTACATCTCCACTAATTAAGCATGCTTGAATAGAATCAAATAGGACTTTAACGGGTTGTAATGTAGGCTAAGGGGCAGGTAGAAAAATTATATAATAGTGACTCACACTTCCCTAAGCACTTTGTATTTTTAGACTTCATTACCCATTATTTTCTTCTCTTTATTTTCAGCCCTCTCTTCGACAATTATTTCACAAGTAATTCTCATCATCTCAAGAATGCTTCAATCATTTTTTTTTTCACAATAATTTTTTTTTTCATAATCAATTTTTTTTTCAAAGGATTTTTTTTTTCTTTTTCTCCTTTTTTTTTTCTTTTTCATGTCACATTCTTTCGAAGAGGGCTCTTTCATCACTTTGTAGCTATCATTGATTTTCTTTTCTTACAGCCATTTATTTTTTTCTTCCAGATATAACAATTATAATCAGTCTATGCTACAGTGCTCAAGGAAGCAAGGTGCAAAAACTAGGGATTCAACAAAATAGTTAAGGGCAAAATATGGCTACCAACAAAAGGCTACAGGCTCAAAAGGGCGAACTAGTGATATAATATCTGAAAAGGCTAAAATTTACAAGGCAAATCAAAGAAAGCCTATTATCATATCCTAAACTGAGCAACACTTTTTATTTCGCTTCAATAACATGCAGGGCAAGTTCTAGACTAAGATGCAAAACATGGAATAAACAAATTCTCACCACACATGGCACAAGTATCAATCAAGATGGATCAATTCCACTTCTAAGAGACACAGGATCATAACAAACTACAAAATAAAATAAGCTATAAACAAAGTCACAACCATGAGCCTAAGTGTCAAAGAGTCTGCAATTTCATTAGCAATCAAGCATTCACAAGAATGTACTACTTAAAATTAGGCCTAAATAGCAAGTATCACACAACTCAAAAGGGTCTTTTCTTTTCTCTAAAAAAATAAAATAAAAAATAAAAAATTTACTCCCTATCGGTTCAAAGGGACTATCCTCAGGAAAAGTACCGAAAACAAAAGCCGAGGAACCCACCTAAAAATACAAAAAGACTCGATAAAGCAGTAAAAACTAGGAATTCATTCCTCCACCCCACACTTAAAAAGATGCTATGGCCCCAAAGCATCAAATAAAATTTAAAACAAGGGTTAGGAAAACTCCCTGAGGCCTCTAGGCCTAGCTAGTAGCATGTTCTCTTAATTTTCATCAAGGGTCGTCACCCCACCCTTAAGCTCAAACCTGCTCCTTAGCTCCAAATTTTGGATACTCAGACTTCCCCTAATCTGCAAAAACAAGACCAAAAGAAAAGAAGAAAAAAATGACACTATAAAAAAAAATAATAAGAAGCTACACTACCAATTCGGTTGCCTCCCAATAAGCGCCTAATTTAATGTCGTGGCACGACACAAGTAAATTCACTACTTTTCTTTCCACTTTGAACTGATGAATTGTACCCCTAACTTCGCATCAATTTTTCTGCTCCTCTTTAGGGGCGGTGGTATAAAGATAACAGAACCAAGTAATAAATGTCGCATCTTGCACTTCTTGGCCCTTAAGTGAGGAATGTCGTTTTGTCTATGTGGATTAGAAAACTTTAGGATGTCGGGGCCTTGTTCCTCATCTATAGTCAAGTGTTTTGAATGAGATCCAAGATGCCTCAACTCCAAAGCAACATTATTTACAACATTCTCACTTTTGTACTCTTTCTCAACATTGACATTAAGGAATAAGGTATAGTTGAATGGTTGGAATTCCTCTTTTTGCTCCACTATCTCCTTCACATACTTGGCGTACTTGGGAATTCCCAGAAAAATATCAACCAAAGGGAGATTAATGTGAACTTGTTTAAGGAGAGACAAAAACTTACCGAAGCATGCGTCCTCGTTCTGCTTTTTGGACTTTTGAGGAAACGAAGGGGGTGGTTTTAATTGAGGAACAATCCTCTCAACATTCGCATCTTGACCCACTTCTTCGGGTTTCTTTTCTTCTCTCACCGCCTCAGAACTTCTCTTCTTTGGAGCTAATTCTTCCTGTTGTAATCCACTCCTTGTGCTCACCGCATTCGGTTGCCTTGGGTTAGGATCCGTGTCACCCGGAAGATCTCCAGGAGGACGCACATTGACTGCATTAGCCAATTGTGCGAACTGCCTTTCCAGATTTTTCAGCGCTAATTAGGTGTTTCTCAACTCTTCTCCTAACTTCTTGTTGATTTCTGTACTTAGCTTTTGGAACAACTCCTCCTTAGTCATGCCCCCTTGCTTCGCACCTTGATTATTTGGCTGTTGAAATTGTTGTCCATTACCTTGTGGTCTGTATTGGTTCTGCCCTTGAACCTAATTTTGGTGTTGATTCTGATTTCCACCCCATGAGAAGTTGGGGTGGTTCCTCCAACTAGAGTTATACGTGTTCCCATAATTCTGCGTACCTCCACCTCTTTGGGCATTCCCCACTTCATCACCCCTGTCAACATCACAGATAACAGAAGAATCATAATAGGGGGGAGGGGGAGGGGAATAAGAGTTAGGACAACCATTCCAATGACCAAATTGACCACCACATATATGACATATAGGACAATCGATATCCAAGTGGGGTCCATTACAATAATTACAAGGATACTTATAAGAATACTCCTCCCAACCATGGTTTATCCCAATAAGCCATATCAATAAGAGTACCAAATTATTCAAAGGAAAAAATTAACTAAAAACATAAAACAAAAAAATAAATAAATAAAAAGAAAAAGTATAACCTAGAAGAATAGTTAATTTCTAAGTCCCCGACAGCGGCGTCAAAATCTTGTTGCTCCCAAATGCACACGCAAGTGTACGTGGTCACGCAAGTAATATAGTGGCTCTAAAAGAGCCGGATTATCGAACCCACAGGGACTTGTCAATTAACTATTTACTAAATTATACTAGTCTAATTATTTATTTTAGACTGTCAAAAGAAATAAAAGAATGCAATAATTAAAGAAAAAGATTAACTTACAATAATTGGGACAATTCCAGGGCTACATCATGCTTAAAGTTTCATGTATCGCATCTCATGTAATGAATTAAATACGGTTATCAAATTACTGATTTATAGGGTTGATTTTATGATCATGATCTCTTGACCTCTAATCGCCTACTCTAACTAGCTATCTAACTACATCGTTGAGCGGGGATAGACAGTCCTAATTGGCGAGCATTTATATTTCATCCTGTTTCGTAACCAAGCGAGGTGTTCGACCGGGCGTCACTCCTGAACACGAATCTAAACAAAGTTAGAACAAGCTCTTTGCATTCTTTGGTCTATCTACCTCTTTATCTCTCGAGTCCAAGAATAGACAATAGATTTATTTCTATGGTGATCAAGCATAAAATACTAAAACAAGAATACAAAAGTAATTTAAACGATAACCAACATTAATTCAAAACAATCGATGTTCAACAATTACCCATGGCCGCAGCCCCAGAACAAGGGTCTTTAGCTACTAATACCTAAGAAAAAGAAGAAGAAAAGAACCCTAAAAAGTATTGACAATTTTTCCTTATAAAGTGTCTTCCTTCAAAAGTCTCTCTTCCCTCGAAATAATTATTTCTATGGACTATTTATAGATGTAGAAAACCTTGAATAAAATAACTGAGTCCAAAACAAATTAGGAACCCAAAACCAAAACGGAATTGGATTCCTACTTCCGCGTCCCAACCGTCTTCATGCTTTTGTTGTTGCCTTCTTTGCTGTATATATATTATATATATTATTATATTTAATTTAATCCATGAAGCTGCCTACTTGATTTTCCTTCTTCAATCTTTCATAATTAATTCATTTTAGCTCCAAACTTCTTCAACTTTGTACCAATTTAATCCTACATATAAAATACACTATTTAGCATAATCCATAAAATTCCTGCTCAAAAAAGACAAATATAAATAATAAATATGAGGCAATTAATGATAAGAAAATATATTTTTGGCCTCAGATCAATATACTAGAGAATTAAAATATTTTTCATTCAGGTTCGATATCCACTTTAATTACGATTTAATTAATTTAAATTCATATCGAAAGTTTCACTTTGCAGGTAAAATATTGTATATTAAAGATGATTTGATTCTTACTACTTAAACTCAAGATCTTGATTCGATATCAATCTCATGCATTTAAATTAAAGTCTCATTTTATCGATAAAATATTGTCTATCAAAAACGATTTCATTCTTAAAACTCGAACTCAAAACCTTTTATTCGACATCCATTGTATGCATATTAAGGTTCATGACTTAGTGGGGAGGTGTCATACAAGAATGTGAAAATCTAGAAGTTTCCATGGAGTTATCTTTTTGCATGCAAGTGGTTACAATTTAGACCAAGTGTCCACATGTCAATGGTCTTTATTCATGTTTCCAATTTTCTAACTTAAAACCCTAATATGGAAGGGGTACACTTTCCACCATTTTTTTTCCATTCTACCTTTGTTTTCCACGTCTATCGAAAGTAATTTCTCTTTCTCTATTCTTACAAAATAGAGATAAGATTGTGTATACATCTCCCCCAAAATAATTAGACAATCTCAACCCTCAAATAATTAGACTATCAAAATCACTCATGTAATGGAGATCCAAGATTTATATTATATGAGTTCAATCTTTAAAGTTTCGATCGTTAAACTTATTATATTTTAAAACTATTATTTATTGCAATGTTCAAGAATTTTTAGAGATAAATTTATATTTCCCATGTCATAACTAGACAATGAAAATGAAATGCCTATTCATAGATAGGATTCTTCAACAACGTACTAAATTTCCAACTTGATAAATTTGATGTAATATTCACATCAAATTGTACAACAACTCACTCCAAGTTGTAATCAAATACTAAATGTCCAACTTGAAAATTTTGATATATTAATTATATGTATTGGAATTCATACCAAATTGTGCACCAATTCACTCCAAGTTGTAACCAAGTTACAAACAATGGGGAACTCAATTGGCGAAGGATTATCAATTAAACTCTCTTTGTCGACGAAGAGCTATATTGTATATATATGTTAAAAATTAATTTTCTCCACATATATATTAAATCTTGAATATCCCTATCGAAATTTTTTACATTGCTATTACCGGTTACAAATTTTCCAACCAACTCTCACTTGAACTTGCAAACAAGTTGTCAAATTATTATTATTATTTATATAACAAGTGTGATAGTATAGTGCATGAGTTACTTTTTCGAGGCAACGACCTAACTAAAGCTATTAACAGATAATCCCCAAGAGTATATAGAAAAATCAAGTTGTTAACCCCTAAATCTCATGAAGGGTCAATTAAATAGTGGATAATCCCATAAATGTGAATGCTCATTAATCAAATACTATAAAATAGGCAATTACGATGCTTAGAAGGCGTTTGGACATGATGTGATTGAGATTTGAGAAAAATAATAATATTTGACGTTGCAGTTGAAGGTGGAATTTTCATGGCCAAACGCCCACTACATAACCTATCTAACTTTCTCTACTTGACTTTGCTATCAAGCTCAACAACTTTTTGCCATTGTGTGAATCACAAACAAGAATCTGTTCACACTACATTTAGCCATGTGCCAAGTATTCTACCATTTGGATTTTGGATAAGCACTACTAAAAAAAAAGTCAGAACACTTTACCTAAAACACAAGGTAGTTTATTTTAACCACTCATTATCAAGTCTCCATCCGTCTTTAAAAGCCATTACTTGATAAGAGAAACTCATTTTTTGTGATAAGAAAAAAGTCTTGTCAAACTGCTCTTATCATATCACCCCATATAAACCACTTGGGCAAAATAGACAAAACATGGTTAGGGAATTGAGAGCAATAGGAATAAGAGGTGTTGAAGATATAACAAATGTTGGCATTTGGAGTCTGTGGTTGATGATTTTGGTTTGCTTGTGTATCATTTCAACAATCATTTTCTCTTGTGCAGATGGTGTTTCTAAAGAGAAAGAAGCAACAACTCATACCGATAACTATGGTGCAGGATGTGGTACAGGCTGTGGTGCTGCCTGTGGCGCCTGACTAGTAAAAAGGGAAAGGGAAGAGAAAGGAAATAGTGAGAATCAAATCCACGTCTATTACGTGGAAGATGACTCTCACTTTCCATGACTCTCACTGATACCACTAGACTAAAAGTCTTGCTGAGAAATTTCTTTCCTTCTGCATATGTTCTACTTGTAATGGGAGAGGGGAGCGAGTGATAGCTCGATTACATGTCATTGTAATACTTGGATGGTAATGTTCAATTGTACAATTCTCAGTCAGCTATTTTTTCTGAGTAGACTGTAAGAAATACCCCAGCAAACGTCATAATGAAGAAAAAAAAGGTTAATTCAACGATTTGGGTATAAAATTGACAGAATCTGATTATGTTTAAAACCAAGAACTGTTTAATATACATATGTTAGTAAGGAAACTCAAATCAGAGAACAACAATTCCACATATTCTCAGTTCTGTTGAGACTGGAAAGAGCAAACAACGAAAATGGATAAAGCTTTCTGTTTTTTTCCTTTTTGGTGCTTATTTTCATGTTACATAGATAAAATTAATTGTTTAAACGATGCGAAGTAACAATGCAGATACCTGAGTGAAAATGATGCAAACAGCTTACAAGAGTCCTTGAGCCTTTCGAATTTCAGTGGATGATATATCCATACGGAATTTTTCGACTGGTATAGGCACAAACATGTCTTTTAGCTCTGCTGGAATGTCGAAATCCTCAAGAACCTACAGAAATAGACATGATATAGAATTCATAAGAGTTTCGAAAAGATGAAGTGTTATGATACATGAAGGCCGCAGAGAGTTTGTTAGTGTACCTTGAAAGTTCCATTAACATTTCGACCACCCACTAGGAAAGTACATCCCGTGTTTTTACATCCCAGAAGTATCTCCAACATCTTTCCATAGTCATTACCATAGTATTTCGGCTGGAAAGAGCAACTTGCAAAGATCAGTACATACACTTTTGGGAACCTTCCTACTTATAGAGCAGGTTATCGCCCCATTTATCAGCAAAGGTTGGTTATGCAAAAATCAGAACTTAAATCACAAATAAGGACCTTCCGAGTACACACTTTCGTTTAATCTCCTTCGTACAAACTTAATCTTATATTTGAGTGCTAGTGTTTCTATACATGTATATAACTTGCATCAGGTGGTAGGTTAGCAGATACTCTTAGAAACCAGCAGGGTGGCTGGATTCTCTATCACAAAATTTGACAAAAATTCTCTTCCTCCCAATAATTGTATTCCCAAACCTAGTAGACAAGACCATGAATTGAAATAGACTAGAACACACGATTAGTTTAAGAAAATAGACCACCAGACTATCAAGTACCGCCAACAATGCAGCGTTTTTGTTCACTATCATCAAAAGAACAAAATACGGAGTACACTTTCCCTGTGTTCTTGGAAGACAACATGTTTGCCATTCAGTAAAAGGTTGGAGCTTTATTGAATTTACTAAATTCTTGATCTCATGTAATCTCAATCTTGCAGAAGCAAATGAAAGAACCTTACATGTACAAGTCTTGCAACTGTGTCTGCACCAATGACAAAAGCACTTCCAGGAAAAAGTTCTGCTTTCTTGTAAAAATATGGCTGGTTAGACACTATAACCGTCTTCCCTGCATTTTCAAAGGCCGAAACCATTCAAACATCAGCATATTTTGAATAGGGTGAAAATCATTTACACCCCCGAACTTCTGTTTAAAAATCGAACTCCCCCCTCAATTTTATAAGTAGAATAATTCTTTTATGAGTTTGTTGCAAAATAAAATGTTGATTGTTATTTTAATATTACATACATTCAGTATGTATGTATGAATGTATTATATGCATGGATATTTAACTTTTACTTATTTCTTAGGCATAATATATTAACATGCTCTTTAACTTGGTCTCGACTGGCATTTATACCCTCCAACTTATGGGTTTGAACAAGTAGGCATTTAAACTTGTATAAAGTTGAACAAGTAGACACACACGTTCTATATATACCATAATATGTGTCCTACATGACATAATACTAATCAGTTCGAGTGTATCTCACGTGAATTGTCATGTAGAACGTATGTTTTACTTGTTCAATCTTATATATATAGTTTTAAGGGTTTAGTTTTGCACACGGCACTCTCAGAGTTGAAGGGCGTAGATGACAAGTAAAGCCAAGTTAAAAGGGCACGTTTATGTAGTTATTTACTTATTTATAGCTCTTATTCTCCATTGTCAATGTAGATAAATGAATTTTGATTGTCACTAATGAAATATTTTCTAAATTATAATTTATTTATTTTTTACAATCTAAATAGATTATCTTTTAAGAAATTGTTCCGAAATATATCTTTATTTTAATTAATTATTTTTATTATTTGCATCAAAATATATTTATAAAGTTATCACATAATTATAGATTCCGTTAAAATTAATAACATTATTTTTTATTCTGTCCATTGATTTTATTATAGAATGACATTAAATTTATACTCTCAATCAATATTTTTTCTTTTCTTTACTGGATGAAATTAATTATTTTTTTGATAAAAAAAACTTGTAATATATCTTGAAAATAAAAATATTATGATTTTTTAAAAAGTATAAAAAGAAGAAGATAAAAAGGTTGATAATGTAAAGGTAGAATGAACATTTAAAAAAGTTAATTAGGAAAAGGGGAGAATGATTATTTCTCAAAGTTGAGGGGGAGTTTGGTTAACCAACCCATTTTGAATATGAAAGCAGGGTAAGAATGTAATTGTAAGAATAGGAATAGGTATACACAATCCAATATTGGAAGGCCAGGGCGGAAAAAAGAGATTGAAATAACAAAAACAATATATAACATAAACTTCACATTGACAGAGGAAAATGCAACTGATTTTCCAACTAACTTGTCTTAATGGAATATCATAACTTGACTGAAAGTTACACGTGTCCTTTGTTAGTAACTACTGGTGCAACCTCAACCAAAGAAAACCATCTGAGAAGAAAACCTGTTTTACAGAGATAAAGACTAGCATTGACCAACAAATGCATTCATAGCTTGGTCCCGCTAGACAACGTGTCCCAGACGAGTTGACCACCCACTGCATATAAGAGTCTTGATTCCTCTAACAAACCGATAATGAACAAGTTTCCCTCGCAATAAACGCAGAGACAGAAATGGCTGCCCAAAAACTAGTCCCAGTACTTGATCAAACCATCCCAACCACAAGTAGCAACTTTACTTTGTTCCAGAGGATGCCACTCTGCACCAATACAGACCCCTTCATGACACTTAAGAGTTCTGAAGACCTTACACGATTTCCAATCCCAAAACCAGCATCTGCCTTCACCATCTCCTGACAAGACAAACCTTCCATCAGGTGAGAAATTGACCTAGCAGGCATAACCAGCGACAATGTGTCCGGCAAATCTTTCTTTTTATTCAGCTGAAATCTCTCTTGCGTACTATAAATAAGAATCTGGTTATCCAGACTTTGTGCTGCAATCCAATTCCCATTTGGATGGGACGAAATAGATGGCATGGAATGCATATGGGGTTCACTTATATACTTAATAACAACCGGAATACCATATTCCCAAACACATAGTGATTTATCATCACTAGAGGTCACAAACCTCCTATTATTGTCCACAAAGGTAATTGTATTAACTGCCCCCAGATGTTGATCGTACTCTTGTGTAATCTGTTCACTGTTTATATCCCACTGCACAATCTTCTTATCACTCATACCAGCCAAAAGTACATTCTGCTTATCCTCATCAGGATTAAGCCTCACCACATAGGCGTATCTTACCCGTCGAGAACGTTTGAATTACTTGTCCTGTTTCTGTATCCCAATACTTAATGTGCTTATCATATCCAGCTGTCAAAAACTTCGACCCGTCATTGCTAAACCAAATATCCCTCACTGCCTTTGTATGCCCCATGTAAGTCCTCATACATTTACCGGAATTGTAAACATCCCAAATCTTCACCTTTGTATCCATCCCAGCTGACAAAATCAAATGACCATGCTTAGGGAAAAACCTAATAGCTGAAACCCCTTTCGTGTGTCCACTCCAAGTATGAACTAATCTCTTTGGTAAATAGCAATGATCATTAGCAGCCTTTGCATCCTTCGGTGGAGCGATCCAAGACCTGCCCTGATAATCCTTTTCCTCTTTACCATGAAATGTGCTCTTTTCAACCATAGGCTCCGCCTTATCTTTATCACCACCTCTTTCTTCACCCTTCTTCTTAGCATACTCTTCAGCATACTTTTACTGCTCCTCAGATAATTCCACTTGCGACCCTCCTTTCTTTCCAGCCCATGGACTCTTCCTGTTCTTCATCAACCACGTGTCTGTGGATAGATTTTCAACTTCCGTCATATCCACGTCCTGCTCATCACCCTCCTCCTCCTCCATTTTTTCCTTCTTTTCCTCTAACTTTCTCTTCTTCTGTTCATGCTGTGGTATGCTATACACAAAAATAGCATCACATTCCATCATTTTTTCCAAATCACCGATGTAGCTATTTTCAGAGGGATCAACAGCATACCCATACTTCTGAAAAGTATTGTACTGCTCGTCAAATACAAAGGGTTCAATGGATGCATCCTCAACGAACCCTAGCTTGTGATTTCTGTGTCCTTGAGCTAACCCGTCCTTTGCATACGGGTGAGCTGGGCCGTAAATTGGTGCCCATAGTTGTTTGTACGTAGGGTTGAATCCAACGAGGTTCTGGGTCGGGTCAAGGAGTTTGGATTGAGCTCTGACAGCTTTGCCAGCGACTGTTAGGGCTAGCATGGTATCGTCGATTTTAGGGGCGGCGGATTTAGAAGGAAGCATTCGGATTGGGGAAGAATCCGGCGAAGGATCGTCGTAGGATTGTAAGAGATCCATATTGGGGATTTGCAGATACTGTGAAAATTGGTAATATGTTTATACTTAATTGAGTAAAAACCAAAGCTTTTTAGCTGTGAATGTATTTTCCCCTAAAATCTAGATAGACTATACCAGGTGAGAAATATAGAAGAAGAATATTATTGAAATTGTGTGTCTACATTATTAGACTGAAAACTATTTATAGACACTAAATTAGATTCTTTTTCCTACTAGAACACTACAGTATAATCCTTTTCCAAGTAGGATACTATATACTATTTATATTCCTATTCCTATTCTAAGTAGGATTGTGTATACCTATTCCTATTCTACCAGTAATAATACTCAGATATGAAACCACTATGGATAAACTGTAGTGAATGCATATGCTTCTCTCGAATTTCCTTTTCTTGTTTTCCTATTTGTATTGCATCAAAGACTGAGTGGCGATTTATAGATCAGTTTTTGGAAGGAAATAACCTCAAAGTACAGTTTAGCATTCTAAGCCTTTGAGAAACTTGACAAAGAATTAAAAGAACAGGTCAATGTAGCCATTTTTCAACTCTTACTATCTGTATGTGTAAAGTATCATATTTTAGAATCTTACCAGCTTTCTCAAATTGCTTAACACGATCATTGATTTGAGGTATTTCCAATGGAGGTTTGTCTGCATTGACAGCTGACAACTCAAAACATGGATATCCACCACCGCAAATACTGCATGAAAAAATTTGGCATTCTGCCATTAGATGTAATTCCTTAAGTGATAAACAGATCTTTCTTGATGCTTATAAAAAATAAATCTTTTCAATCGTTGAAAACCATGTTTGATGTTAGAGATGTGTACCTAGTTGCAATTTCCAAGAGCTTAAGGTGACCATCATGCAATGGATTAAAGGAACCAGACAGGATTATTTTCCTCTCTACATTAGACGTGTCTGCAAAATTCCTGTATCAACATATGCAGTGAATTGTTGGCTTCTGAATGTGACTATGTTGATTGCATTAACACATACCACTTGAGAAAGGATACACTTTGAAGCATATAATCCCACTGAGAAGTTGCTTTAGCTCTTCGTCTTCATCAAATTTCTTTTCATATTCATCTGGAACTTCTGATTCAGTCAAGTCTGGAACAAAAGTTCCTGGAACCTTGCTAGCATTTGCAATTGCCTGATCCAGAAGACAGAAGCTAATATAATAATCTACGGGGTGGATTTGATAAAAGTTCCAGCAAAGAAGGATTAGCAAATACTACTGAATAATGAGTTAAAGAGGATCTACAGAAAATTTCAACTGCAGACAGAGTTACATTTTAGGTATCTACAAACCCACACTTCGAACTAAAACTCTACTGGTTATCGGTGATTGTCTTAAAGTCTCAATGGTGCTCAAACAAGTAAACAACGTATCCACTTAATAGACTCATTCAGTTGTAAGACACACAAATATATAGCTGCAAAACCTAAGAGAAAATATTATAATCTCCCCGGACAAACAAGCATGGATAAATGATGGAGGAAACAAGTCCATTCAATGTAACCTTCCATAACACATTTAACTTTAACCCACCCAATATCAAGATAATGCAATAAAGTCTGGGCTTCTACTAGCGAATACTATCTGGGAATGTTTTAAGTTTTGATTATGTTGTATATATAATACATTAAGGAGCCTAGTATTATAACATTCATTATATACTATAATAAGTAGCATCTAGCTTTGGTTTTGATAATTGGGGAAATACCTAAAAGGCAGAATTAAAAACTTTGACTGAAAAACTGGAAATGTTTAAGTTTTGATTATTTACGTTAAGGAGCACAGTTATATAATATACACATTCATCGAACACTATAATAAGTAGCATCTAGCATTGGCTTTGAAAATAGAGAAATATCTAAAAAGAATTGGAACCTTTGAATTTCCAAATTGGCCATGCACTATACATTTCGTTCAGGTTATGTACATTTAGTTGATTTAACCAGTGCAGTTGTATGTTGAACTTGTATAATTATCCAAATGGGAGTATGAAATGTTCTAATTCCTCTTTTAGAAATTCCATCAAAATTTTATACACACCTTGATTAAGTATTGACTCGAGACTCCATCTTCCTGCTCACGAGTTCGCAGACCCTGTATACATCCATTCAGTTTAAGCAAAAGCAGTACTTCAGTCATTGAAATCCAAAGATCCTAATATAAAGAAGGTAAAGATGACTAAAGGAGAAACATGCATGAATAATACCTTAGTCAAAGTAACCGTCGAGGTCCAAAACCGGTCAGATGTTCTGGTTGACACGTGAAACCTACTCATAAAGCACTACTAAGACTCATAAAGAGATCCAAATTTTGAAGTACAACCGAATGAGGAATAAGTTCTCAAATCAAAATTCCAATGCTAGGAATACCAATTACTTGGGCAAAAGGCATCTTTGTAGAGATCCAAACATGGTCCACGTGTGTCTTTGAAGGGATACAGATCTTTCAAACTTCATTAAAAAGGCAAAGTTTGGTGCTTTTATTCTTCCCTTTAGGGGATACAACTGACAGATGAAATGATTCTAACATGAACACAACTCAACCACATTTTCAGAAAGAAGAATCCTTGTTCTTAACGTCCATACATATAAGATGTCAATAAAATTTGTGCTTTGTTGATACCAATTTAAAAAGTAGGATGTGCATGAAATATTAGCAAAAGGTTCATCAACACAGACAAATATGTTATTCCTGACTGCAGAATCTTTTGGCATGTCTTCAACAAACAAGAAAAGCAGTTATTTTCACGACGTCCTAGACATCAAGATCAAGGAGGAAACTGCGTTCATTAATATTATCTTGTGCTTGGATGACTACCCTTTAGTCGACCAGCTCCATTTTTCAAAGAAGAATAAACAAACACATCTTAGCATATATTATGGTTTGCCTTAATCTGATCCATTTCATGTTGTCGTAAAAGCGAATGGTAATCAGGATAGTCATCTCTGCTTATAGAATAGAAATCTCACGTGAATCGTTAAAAAAAAACCAGTTTATACCCCTCCTAGTGAATCTAGGAAACAAAAATGATAATTACTGAATGCAAGTTGCTCCTAAGGGAATAAGAATCTGAAAAGATATATCAGGACGGACTGACTGATGCTACAAGAATACCTATGATCTCCACGTTTTGGATGTGCACTAGCCAAGGCACCAGTAAAACCCACACCTAGAACTGGTGAACCTGTACAATCAAACAAATTGAAATCATGTCATTTAAAGAAAACAACACATATCAAGGAATAAAATGCTACTAAATAATAAATGGTGAAACAGTGTAATACACATCTAGGTGTAAAATAGTCAGATGACTTTGAATCAAAGTGACCTCACTAGTAATACGACCATGCTCCAATCCAATATAAAAATGAGGAAGAACGATAAAATTAGGGTGTCTCCTTTTCGTAAGACAGAATATTTATCAGATAGAGTAATAATAAACCTATGCTGCTAAACCTAGTAGTAACAGAAAGGATAGTACCCTCTTTGGCTTCTTGGCTGTATCTATTACCTTTATACATCTTCAGTAGCAAGCACAAATTTCACACTCTAGAATGCCATTATAGCTTGTCATAACAGGAAAACTGAAGACCTTCATCATTTAGGGATGGCATACAAATTATTACATACCCATAGATCAAATAAACCACTCATGATTAATCGCAGTCATCTAGGATATGAGCCGTCTCTTCAGTGCTTCCAACCACTTCAATTTGACACTAGAAAGTTTTAGCCTTTTAATCGTTCCCTACATGCTTCACTGCCAATCATGTAAAATCAACTCTAAACTAGTAAGGCTCAGCAAAAGATGCAACATGAGTACTTTCCCTGAGGTTACACACTAGTATTACGCTCACCTAAGCATGCTTAACTTCCGAGTTCTGATGAGATATGTTGCCTTATTGTTAGTATGATAACATCCCTAGCATATTTAAACTATTTACCTACCTCCTTTTTGCTTGGAACTGACTATTCTTTGAGCTCACATAGACACAGTTTTCTCAAATCTCTTAACTAAACTAGAAAATTTCTAGAAATGTGTGGCCAAATTCGTTTAGCTAAGAGATAAATGTACAAGACAACACCACAAAATCCACAATCAAACCACGAAATTCCAATAGATTCAAAATCATTACCTGGTTTAGAAAGCTTTAATGCTCTATTATAAGCCAACAATGCCATTTCCTCCGCCGTTTGCGAACTAGCAGCTTGAGCAGGAACCTGTTCCAGAAAAAAGGAAAAACACAATTTATAAGGAGTGAAATCGCTATAATTGCAAAATCAATGATTAAACTTGAAAATCAAACTACCTTGCCAAGTAATTGAATCATAGACATTCTGGAATATGTAACTACAGATTCAAGCACAGTGTTCGATGCTCCCGGAACTGACATCAACCACCCCAGCGCCTGTACAAATTCATAACATAAAGTGATTTTAACAGTTAAATTCAGCTAAAACAACAAACTTATCACAACAAATCTAGAAACCTGAGAGGCTCCGCCGGAGAGATAAATAACAGCTTGAGTAGGAGACGAATGTATAGCTTCCACAAGAGCTCGGCGGCAACTATCGGTCATCGTCGCCGTCGCCGTCGCCGTCAATGGACGAATACGATCACTCCGCTAGATTTTTTGTCTGCCTTTTCCGTCAAATTGATTGCGTCGAAACGGCGTCGTTGGTTGCTGCACTACCAGAAATTTAGAAAATTACCATAATGTGATTAGCAAAGCTCATTAATTAATTGCATCACTAAATTATGTCTTAAATTTTTTTTGAAAATAAAAAAATTTAAGAATATAATTACTAGAAAATCAAATTAAAATATTTTATTGCCACATTTTAGTTACTATTATAACAACACACCGATGTAATTTCACAAGTAGGCGATGAAGAAAATATATATAAACAGATTTTACTCTTAGTTACGTATTGTTTTTTCTCTTTTACACACTTTTTAATAAAATATTACTCCTTACGTTTATACTAATTGATGATCTTACTAAAAATAGTTATGTCATATTAGTTTATCATCTTATTAAATCAAGAAGCATTAATTAAAATTTTCCTATATTATCCTTGCAATTAATTTCTTTTGAAAGTGTACACATTTATTTGTAAAAATTCCCAAGAAGTTTTTTAAGAGGTAAATTAGTAAAATTATCTTCTTATTTATTATTTCTTAATATGTGTGTAAAAAAGAAAGTGATCAACTAATATGATACGGACGGAGTAATTAAGAGAGGTGTTTTGATATTTTACTCTTATTTCTATTTTAAAGATATAGTTTTTTTCATTAAATATTTACTCTATTTATGTGTTATCAGCTTTAATTGAAGTGTGTGTCATATTCAAGAGCCATTACTAGTAAAGATAAATGAGAAAAGAATGCATGAGTCATTTATCAATCATGCTTTCATCTTAAATTTAAAATAATAAATAATTTGAGATAATTATTTTTAGAAATTACGATAAATAATATAATACATCAAAAATATTATGTTCGATTGAATTCATTAAATATCAATCAATTAATTGTAAAACAATTCCAATGACTTGAAATTTTAGTCAGTTAATAAAGAAATATTTTAATTAAATGACTTAGAATTTAGGTCTATTTGACTATTTTCTGTGACTGCTCCTTTAATTGCGCTAGATTAAGAATTTTGAATAGATCATTGTGTGATTATTTGCTTGTAGTAGAGAATTATTCTGCACGGAGTTTGAGAAAGGATCGAATGACAAAGGATTTAATATAGTCAATCTTAATTTTCTTGTATTTTATTGCTTTAACTAGTGATCTTTTATTAATGACGGAGCCAGGTAAGGTCGAGGTAGTTCATCTAAACTCTCTTTAGATAGAAAATTACATTAGTTACATATAGTTAAAATAATTTTTTATGTATATTTAGTATATGTTGATCAATCCTCTTCGACTTTTTCATGTATTTATTTCTTCATATTTTGAACCTTCTTAGTGAAAATCTTTGCTTCATCACTGCCTTTTATCATGCAATGACAAATTTTACTATTGCACCAAGACTCTCTTATATTGTGTAGAACTTCTAGCGAACTGTCTGGTATATTATTGCGCCAAAACTCTCCTGTATCGTGTGGAACTTCTACCGAACTATTCGATACACTAAGTTTTTGTTAAGTCCGAAAAATAGTCTGATCACATATCAAGTCATATGTACATCAACTTACTTGGCATTGTTTTGAGAGAATAAAGCATAATTGATTGATTGATATATGCAAATTTACTTAGAGATGCTTTTTTTTTATATATATTTATATATATAATAAAGTGGACGTGGCGGCTATTTCATTTGGGTTATGATTATTATGTAATATTGGGACCAACTTGTATATAATAGAGGCAATTTTTAAAGTAAATCAAAGAAAAACAAAACAAAAATGGGAAGAATTTATTAGAGAATAGCATAGCAAATTAAAAAATGTTCTCTTTTGAGGTTTAGTATTGAGAATACAATATTTCATAAAATAATAACATATCAGGATAATTTGACAATCTTGCGAGATTACGCTATACGTAAACTTTATCTTTGAGGGGTATTAGAAAAATTATTTCTAATAGACACTCGATTCAAATAAAGTGTAATCAATATAAAATAGAAAGAAGAGTATTTCAACCAACATATCCTTCTATCTAAGGTTATATTCTCGGTAAATATATTATATCATGTGTAATTATTTCTTCTCAATACTTATTCAGCTTATATCTACCTCTTCTCAAATACGACATAGCCAACCTCTCACGTCTTTTCACTTTGATACAGGTCATGTGTATTCCAAGAATTAAAGTTGGGAAGCTATATTAAGTGCAAAAATGTCCCTAATTCCTTTTATGAAATACACTAACCAAAAAGAACTCTATTTTCTCTTTCATTTTCACTTTTCACGAGAATTTGAGCCTTTTCTCGAAATATGATAAAAGGAGCCTTTTAGTGGCCTACCCATGGATGAACCAGGTATGGTCGTCAATTGTCCGATTTGCTACTTTGAATCGTAATTGTTAATTATTCTAGAAAGTAAAATATGTGAAAAACATCTTTAATATACGAGAATTTTAGAATAAATCACTGATTTACTGAAGTGTTAATCACGTAAGACTTTAATTCCAAAATCATCTCAAGACATTTAGAAATCACTTCACCTAAGTCATGAAGAAGATTTTTGGGTCAAATAAAGCATGTATAGTAATTAATTAGTCAGTCAAAGTGCATGCTTTTATAGAAATCTGTTAATTATTATTTAATTTTGCTAATTAACAATAGATTATTTTTACCTCAATTGTCCAACAATATAAAGACAATCCTCACTGTCATATGTGGACACTTTTTTTACCAACTTTAAATCTTGGCCCTACATCTCTTCTTGTAATTCCAACCCCTCAAAAAACAAAAAACAAAAAAAGTGGTCCTAATTTTGTTTATTATTACAAAATTAGCTAGTTTGTACTTTTACCATTTTCTTGATAAAATATAATAGAGTTACCCCAAACATGACTTGTTCTGAGTTGTCATTTTTTTTTCATAAGGTATGGGTTCATCACTTGGTACATATTTCCAATTTCTAAAAAGAAAATTATAGTCTATTTTTTTAAAATTATGTAAAGATATTTGTGTAGGTGTATAGATAGAGAAAAGATGAAAAAAGATATAAAATATATTATAATGAGATTTTAATGACTATATAAATATGTTATTTAATGTTAAAAGGCTCTCGTTTGATGGATTAAAGTTATGTCGTGAAATATAGATTGATGACTCTCAAGAGCTTCTATCCATAGAATCGTGAACAATTAACTATAGAAGGAGGTGTTGTAGCAAAAATTGATTGCAAAAGAAGGGGGGAAATCGAAAACATCTAAATGGTGATAATTGCTCATTCTATGTGATTAAATTGATAGATGTAAAATTCTTATTATTTTTTAAATTTAATCAATTAGATTAGACATATGAATGTCGACTCATCAAATTATGAAGTTGGAGAAGGTTTCAAGGATTAGATTATTCGTTGATTCTAACTAACTCAAAGTGTCGTTAATTCAATCAGATTTGACACTTATACTAGGAATTTTAAATTATCTATCTCAAATTCGATAAAGGAGAAGAATTGTGGTAACTAACAATCAACATAAGTTTTTTTAATTTATGATAAATCCTTATAATACAGATTTCATCCGAAGGTATCCATGTAAGCATGAATTACTTCGATACCCGAAATGTGACGAAAGTTTATGCAAAATAAAAATAATATTGGCATAATATTTTACCCCTTTTTTTCTTACCTTGTATAGTATGGTATGGAGATCATGATTAGACTATAAGTTTAATAAATAGTTGAATATTGTCTTATTTTTTAACGGAATTAGGCTTGGTGGTGGAGTACCGTATCTATCGTAGTATTAACTCTTTAGCGGGATTAGGCTTGGCGGTGGAGCACCGTGTTTTATCATAGTATTAACTCTATTCATATAGTTTCTTACTTTTGATATCTGATACCTAATACTCTTTAGCGGGATTAGGCTTGGTGGTGGAGCACCATGTTTGTCAAAGTATTAACTCTATTCATATAGTTCATATGGTTTCTTACTTTTGATATCTGATACTTAATACTCTTTAGCGGGATAGGGCTTGGTAGTGGAGCACTGTGTCTATCATAGTATTAACTCTATTCATATAGTTCATAACTTCATATGGTTTCTTACTTTTGATATCTGATACCTAATACTCTTTAGCGGGATTAGGCTTGGTGGTGGAGTACCGTGTCTATCATAGTATTAACTCTATTCAAATAGTTCATATAGTTTCTTACTTTTGATATCAGATACCATTTGTTGTACTGTTCCTTTCATAAATGTTCTCATTTTTGAAATTTCACTGAATATGTTATCGTTGTTGGCACTCCTTAACAAAGATGACTTCGTATCTAGGAAAACTCAAACTCGAAACCTTTGATTAAGAATAGAGGAGTACTTATCAGTGAAACTGCAACCTTGGTTGCTTTGGTTGTTGTTATTATTTCAACTGTTTCAAATCTGTTTTTTCTACATCTACCTAATATTAATGGGTCCTAAAACTGTCCCATATATCCTTATAACCCCACTACATTGATATACTACATTAAAGCTTCCTTTTAGTTCTTTCTTCTGTTTGTTTTTCCCCAAAGTTGAGAAAAAACATTAGTCTATTTTCCCAACGTCTCTTTATTTGCTTAGCTGAAATCAACTTTACCTTTCTTCTTTCCACTATTCTCATTTCTCACTCTCAAAAGTCTCACCTTTCACACTCTTTTTTCTCTCTTAAGCTCCATTCTTGGTTTGCTGGTGTACAAAAGGTAAGGTCTTCGAGACACCCTTTTGCTCATTTTTCATTTTACAGTTGTCACTGTTCTTGATTTCATCATTTTTGTAGATAAAAATGCAATCTTTTTTGTGTTTTTGCATTTTCTTGATTTTGTGTAGTTGTTGTGTTTTTGTGACTTCTTTGAATGATGAAGGGTTAGCTCTTTGGTCATTCAAGAAAGGTATTGGACAAGACCCTGAAGGGTCACTTAAAAATTGGAACTTTTCTGATGAAACCCCTTGTTCTTGGAATGGTGTTACATGCAAAGACCTAAAAGTTGTATCTGTTAGTATTCCTAAAAAGAAACTCACTGGGTTTCTTTCTTCTAGTCTTGGATCTCTTACTGAGCTTAGACATGTTAATTTGAGAAGTAATTTGTTTTCTGGTAGTTTGCCTGTTGAGCTTTTTGAGGTTCAAGGTTTGCAAAGTTTGGTTCTTTATGGGAATTCCTTTTCTGGGGTTATACCTTTTGAGGTTGGGAAGCTAAATTATCTTCAAACTTTGTATTTATCACAAAATTTCTTGAATGGGTCTGTGCCTATAACATTACTTCAGTGTAAGAGGTTGAAGTTTCTTGATTTAAGTCATAATAACTTTACTGGTGTTGTACCAGAGGGGTTTGGGGGTAATTTGTCTGCATTGAAAACGCTTGATCTTGCATTCAACAAATTTGAGGGTAAAATTCCAATTGATTTGGGAAATTTGTCTAATTTGCAAGGAACTGTTGATTTGTCTCATAATATGTTTAATGGTTCGATTCCGGCTAGTCTTGGTAATCTACCTGAGAAGGTGTATATTGATTTGACTTATAACAATTTGAGTGGTCCAATTCCACAAAATGGTGCTCTGATTAACAGAGGACCTACTGCTTTTATTGGAAATCTTGGGCTTTGTGGACCTCCGTTGAAAAACCCGTGTTCCACGCAAAGTGACGTGAGTTCACCATCCTCGGAACCTTTCTTGCCCAATAACTTACCTCCCTTAGATGGTGCCGGAGGGGATAGAGGTTTGAGTAGAGGTGCTGTAATCGCGATAATCGTGGGGGATGTGGTTGGGATTTGTGTTATTGGGTTGTTATTCTCGTATTGTTATTCGAGAATCTGTGGTTGTGGGAGGAAAAAGGATGAATCCGGGTTTGGTTTTCAGAAGGGGGGAGGGAAAGGAAGGAAAGAGTGTTTATGTTTTAGGAAGGATGAGTCGGAGACGTTATCGGAAAATGTTGAACAATATGATCTAGTGGCACTAGATAATCAAGTGGCATTTGATCTTGATGAACTTCTCAAGGCATCTGCTTTTGTTCTTGGTAAAAGTGGTATAGGCATTGTGTACAAAGTTGTGCTTGAAGACGGGCTTAACTTGGCTGTGAGGAGATTAGGCGAGGGTGGTTCGCAAAGATTTAAGGAATTCCAGACAGAGGTGGAAGCAATTGGAAAACTGAGACATCAGAATATCGTGACTCTTCGTGCCTATTATTGGTCTGCCGATGAGAAACTACTGATATATGACTTCATTCCAAACGGAAACCTTTCCACTGCAATTCATGGTAAGCTTCAAACTTTGGCTGTTGCATTCTTGTTTATTGTTTTTTCTTTTATTTCTATAACTGTTTTTAGCTCTCGCGGTTATAAAGTTGTTAATTTGTCTTTTCGCTTGTGTAATCAACTCTTAGGAAAACCTGGTATGGTGTCATTTACACCGCTTTCATGGTCCATTCGACTGAAAATAATGAAGGGAACTGTGAAAGGTTTGGTTTATTTACACGAGTACAGTCCCAAGAAATATGTTCATGGCGATCTAAAGCCATCTAATATATTACTTGGGCACGACATGGAGCCCAAAATCTCCGACTTTGGACTTGGTCGTCTTGCTAATATAGCCGGAGCATCCCCTATGTTGCAATCCAACCACATGACCTCTGAGAAACCACAACAAAGTAAGCAAGGCAGTGCACCGTCAGAGTCCGGGACAGTTACGTCAACTACAACTTCTGGTTCTTGCTACCAAGCTCCCGAGGCATTGAAAGTGGTGAAACCATCACAAAAATGGGACGTTTACTCATACGGAGTTATCTTGCTTGAAATGATCACAGGAAGAACCCCGATTATCCAAGTAGGTTCTACTGAAATGGATCTAGTGAACTGGATTCACTGGTGCATTGAAGAGAAGAAGCCACTTTCCGATGTATTGGACCCGTATTTAGCTCAAGATGCTGATAAAGAAGAAGAAATGATCGCGGTTTTGAAGATTGCAATGGCGTGTGTGCACACCAGCCCGGAGAGAAGACCTTCAATGAGACACATATCTGATGCATTAGAAAGACTGCCAGCTTCCTCTGAATGAAACAATCGAACAGAACCCGTGTCACATTCTTGGTGTTAGCACTGAAGCTTCACATTGCAGAAAGGATCGCAGCATCTAACCGATAAACTATGGAGCACGATCACTGCTTGACGCGATACATATTGACTAACAGTAGTAATCTCCTCTTGTTTGTGTAGGAAAGTTTGTTTGAATATTGGCCTTCTTGCTCTCTAATTGCAAGGTTTTTGTTGTCTATTTGTTGTTTCCTTCTATTGATCAAGAACATTACTATTACTATTCATCTTTGTTTGTCACAAATGAGTATATGTAAATAAAAATGATTGTCAAAAACAATAAATAAGATGGTGTAAGCAATAATTATATGTCTGTTGTGAGTCTGCAAGTCTTGGTACTATTTTTGTCAATATTCTTTGTCAGTAAATGAATTTCTTTTAACAAAAAGATATTAATGTCTTGTAGTACTACTAATAAATGCATTTTTGTGACAGCTGCATGATTTTGTCATCTACCCTTCTCAGTTTTATCTTCAGTTATTGGTTGTTTGTTTATTGTAACTTTGAACACTGCAGGTAGATGGTACACTGTCTGGCATAAGACACGTAAGACGCTACGACTTATATCAATATCATAAATATCATAAGAGAAGAAAGGCAAGTCAAGCAGTATGCCTGGTTCACGAGGTTCTACCACTGCAAGGGCCAGTTGCGATTGGATTCCCCCTTTAGGGTAATAACCCTCTGAACGACTCCGGTCCCTTTGAATATGTTAAATGGCTAGTCCAAGGTAAAGGAAATTAAAAAAAAAAAGCAGAGAAGATCAAAGAAATGGAACCTAGAGAGAGAAGGATGCAAATTATCGCGTAAGATGTCATGTAGGAGATGCATATGTTTACTTATTTAACTTTATGTAAATTTGTGCACATTCAAAGTTGGAGGGGATTATAAATGCAAGTTGAGGTCAAGTTAAAGGGTAATTTTGATGCAATAAGCTCTCCGCTATGTATGGGGTTTAAGGAAGGGTCTGACCACAATAGATCTTATGTGTACAACTTTATCGAGGTTATTTCTCGACTTGAAAAAGTGAAATCCTAATCACATGGTGCCAACTTTAAACGTTTCATCGCAGCTCAATTCACATTCTTAACTTCTATTATGATGGTAGTATACATATATTTACGCTATTAAATTACCTAAAAGATAATTACATATAATCATTTATTGAAAAACGAGATTAGTAACCTAGAAGAGCACATGAACTAGCTTATCACTTTAATGCATCCATCATTTATACATTCACAATACAAAAAATATCTGCAATATCAAATCACCTAAAAAATAACTACAGATAATTGTCCATAAAATTTTTAATCAATAACCTAGAAAAAAAAGACATGAATGGAATTATTATTTTGATGCATGCACCTAGGATGCCATCTAAAAAAGTTTCTTGAAGGAAAGAAGTGGCTAAATTTAATCATGAGAATAAAATGCAAATAAAAATTTGTGGACCATTTTTCATATTACTTTTAGTACATTTATTTCTGTATAAAAATAAATCTGTTTGATAATTGATCTTTAATTTTTCCTTTCTAGTTACATCAAACAAATTATTGATTCTTGGTTGTGTCAATACTACCAATTTCTTAAAGGAACATGTTTGATATGAAAAGATTTCACACAGCTAGTATACCTCAATAATCCCTCCATTTTCGTTTTAATTTATTTGTCTTACTTTTATTTATAGCTCATTTAAAAAAGAATGTCTCTTTGATTCTAACTTCCTACATGTCGTGTTTAAGACCATAATAAAACCATAAGGTTAAGAAATATTTTGATACATTCTACGCATTTTTAATTTAAGACCACAAGATTTAAAAGTCTTATTTACTTTCTTAAACTCCGTCTCAAATCAAAACCAACAAATAAATTAAAACGAAGGGAGTAGCATAAATCACTACACCAAAAATAATCTTTAGCGGCAATCAATTAACGATAATAACTTAATTGCCGCTAAATATATACTTTTAGTGGCAATTAGCAGTCTTTGTAAATGTTCCTAAAGCTTTTAGCGACATTGGATCCAATGACAATTAACTAATGTCGGTAAAGGCTTTAACACTCTTTGTTAATGTATATATTTAATGCCGCTAAAAGGTATTTTTGTTGTAGTGCATTTGCATTCTTCATTGTAATATTATTGACTCTGTTTAGAATTTAGAGTTAATAAATTCAGAATTGTATATCGAATTATCGATAGAGCTTTTCATGTCCTTTTTTTTCGCACACACACATATAGTGAAAAAGATCGGTGTGATCGTCACACACAAGTTGTCATTAAACAAGATCTAACAACGTCAGATGCAAAACTCATGATGAAGGGCTTGTCAATGAGGGCGAGTCACAGAAAAGAAGGATTGACAAGGTTCTAGGTTGACAATCTTCCGAATAAGGTATGCACGTGATACATGAAGAGAAAAGCAAAGAATTTTATAACTAGACATAACATGACAAGTTACATGATACATACGCTTTTAGGTTCGATGATAATGTAACTCGAGGGACAAATTTGAATTATGTTTATGAAGATGGACCTCTTATTATTTTTCAAATATAACTTTTTCATATTCCATACCATGATCAACTTCTTGGTGATGACTATAAAGCTAGCTATATAGTCTATAGAGCACATGAACTTTGGCCAAAAGACAATAATGTGTTACAGATACATTGAAGCTTATTTGACATTTTAGTAGGTAGCTATGCATAGAGACATAAAAGTATGGCAGCTTTTAGAAGTAATAGTATTCTTAGGGTGTGTTTGGTATGGAGGAAAATATTTTATTTTATTTTTTATGTTTGATCGATCAAATTTTTTAGAAAATGTTTTTTTTAGGATAACAAGATCTTAAAAATGAAGAAAATTAAACGACTTTCTTGTTAGAGGTAGAAAAAAAAGAGTTTCATAATAACTTATATTTTACACGAGTAGTCTCCTCCCAATCACCTAACACCCCCGACCCCCATAGCCCTAGTGGCGTAGCTATATAGACTAAAGGATTATCAGTCAAACACCCTTCGTCGGAAAGCTATATATATAGAAAATACTATTGTGTATATACATCAGATACACTTTCTTTAGTTATATGCATTAAATCTTGAATACGTTTAACGAAATCCTTAGTTTCACTACTACATAGACGCCACCCTCCACACCCTTAGCTCGACCTCAACTCCCATAATATTTGTCTAGATTATAAATATAAAATATTTATGATTATCTACTTATCAAATGTTGAAAAATAAGTAAAATATCATTTATTTTTCAGAAAAATATTTTCCAACTACCAAACACACCCTTAATGACTATGTATGAAGATGCAAAAAAAATCTAAAAGGTTTTTATTTGGATATGGTTGGTCTTTTTAATTAGTTGAAACTTTATGGCTGTATACCATTAAATAAATTGACTTTTTTTTTCTTTTTTTTTGTGTGTGTGTATAAAGCTTGACATATTCTTGGTCTTGATTTCTTTTTACTTTAATTGCATGATATTTGACTTTTTAAATAAAACTTTATTGTCGGAATGTAATAATTATTGCGCCATTCATGCCAACTACTATGGGAGAATTTTAGTACCTACTTGAAAAATTATTTCAATAACATAAATAATAATTGTGTACCTGTTAATAATAAGAAAAAACAAATAATCGTTAAAATTATCAAGAAAATCGTCACAAGTTAATTTCGTTTCTCTTGAAAATAAATTTTTATTTCTCAAATTAGATGTGTTAATTTTTTATGGTTTTTTTTTATTATTCCTTCAATTAATTGAATAGTGCATTTTTTATTTTATTATTTGTGGATATTGACAAATCTACCATTATTGATCGATACACGACTTAATTACTCATGTGTTATCGTTGAGTTTGTACTGTAATATAATTTTATAAATAGTCAAATAAAACATCTTTATGCATGAAGGGACCAAAAACGCATATTTTAACTAATATATATATATAGTTTTTCAACATATAGTTTTAATTAATAAAAAGAAGCATTAATAAAAATTGATCTCGAGTATAATTAGGGTCAATCAACAACCTTTTTCTCAATGTTTTAGAATTTAAATTATTCGTAGTCAAGAATAGTAGATACGACTCAGCAAAATAATTACATTAAGAAGTTGTAAATTTTTTGGGAGATGAAGTAGTCATTTTTAATACATAAATATTGGGCCGGTATTCGGTATTCATGATTGGGTTCCGACTAATTCAAATAGAGTCGAATAAAACCCATTAAAGGGGAATATTCTTATGTATTAGGATTTTTTCCATTCTCATAATTCAAATCGGAGTCTTCTGATTAAAGATGGAACATTTTAATCATCCACACCCTCGGCGGCAAATAGAAAATGTCAGTATTCTATTTAATGACGAATTATCAAAGAATTATATAAATTTTTTGTTAGTTACGATCTATTTAGCAACATATTAGTAATAGAATCATTCACTCCATAGTCCCGTTCTATATGTCAATACCAGCAACAATGAAATTTATAGTAAAAAACAAATTCATCAACTTTAAAATAGTGTATTTCGGATATTTTTTCCTTGTTTGACTATCTTTGCACGAAGCAGCATATGATTACGATTTTATTATATGTCTTTTTCATTGTGTCGAAAATCAATTTTACGATATAAGTGCTTGTGACCTCCCCTTTATGTCTTGCAGTAATGATTCTTTTGTAGTAAACAAAAAAAAAAAGGAAGAGTAGATGTGACCATACTTAGTAGTGGAAAGTCCAATATATAATGGGCCATATTCAAATTGGGAAAATGTCCCCTCAAATGACTTCAATTGCTATTTTTTCTTGCATTAGAAAATTAGGGCAACAAAGAATCAATCAAAGACTTGGATATGTTATGTACAGCTTGCTTCTCATGGGCATTGTCCTTTGTTGTTACACCTTTAATACACAATATTAGCTAGCTAGCTTTCATAGTGAAAATTATATATATATAATTCATTGATCATTGTTGACTTATAATGATTATAAATGTCCTTTTTTCTTTTGGTACAAATAGCTCTTTGCATTCTAGTGATAATAATATATTAGCCATCAACAAGTGAACTGTGGTGGGATGATTAGGATCAGTTTATCTTTAATTAAAGGTTTCGAGTTTGAGCTTTTGAAAATGAAAATTTTTTGGTCGGGATCACTGGCCCTAGAAATGAGCATTACAATGTGCAAATATGAATTTAGTCGGGCTCAAATACAAGTACTGAATCATCATGGTAGATTGTAGTGGAATGGTTGAGATCACTTCATGTTTAACTAAAGGTCTCGGATTTGAGCTCTCGAAAATGAAAAAATTATGTTGGTATCATTGCCCCCCAGAAATGAGCATTACGATGTGTGAATATGAATTTAGTTGGACTTTAATACGAGTACCGAATATCGAGTGAGAAATTAAAAAAATAAATAAAGCCTGGCCCGTGCTTTTTTTTTTTCTTTTCATTCCTTTTAAATGTCTAAAGTTCATTAAGTTTTACTGTTTTAGTAGTCTTTGTGGTTGGATCATGGACAGGCAATAATATAAAGGTGAAAGGTCTCTTTAATTAAATTAAAGGATCCTACAACACTTAGCATATTGCATATTTTTGTAACTAAAAAGTAGAATTAGGATTTTAAGTTTATAAATATTGAATTTTAGAAAAATACAATTTATTGGTCTTCTGATAATTTAGTCATGCATGTTGGATGAATTTTTAAACATAAATTTAGGAAGTTTGATTCTCTGTTATCGAATTGTGCTGAATCTGTAAGCAAAACTTTAGTTTTGCCCTTGCATATAACATGTGTGGCCTAAAGACTAAAACGAAATCTTAGTTAATAGAAAGTTTTAAAAAATTATTCACTAAAACTTGTTCGTGTTTGTTTAGATTTTTTTCATCTTACACGCACTTTCACTATTCGTATATTACCTCTCATCAGAAAAAGTATCGAGTAACTCCACTTTCTACAATTGAGCTATTTATTCCTGGATAAGGTAGGCTAGGGAAGCCCAACCTTCTGGGATGGCCCAATATGATGTCCCTATTTGGGTTACAAGCCCATGTTATTAAGCTCGATCTCGCCAGCTATAGATAATTGTCTAATGAGCATTTTGGTTTACAATAAAGTTATTTTTAAAAAAGTCCCATCATCTAATAATCTTGATATTTATAATCAAGTTTAATGGACGAATGTTTTGAAGCGAAAAAAATACTTGATCTATTAAGAAGTAGAAACAATTAACTCTTAATACAATACCACACAAGTTATATATTACCATGGACCTAATTAATATGGTCATTCAATTAACAGAAATAATAATACAACTAAAACATGTCAGAACTTATCAAATAGAACTTGGTAAAAGATGATCAATTGGAGAAGAATGCTTCATCTTTCCTCACAATTCTTAGCCTCTTCACTTGATCTGCGAATTCGCTGTATAAATAATAGGAATTTAAGTTTTATGCATTAACGGTACCAAAAATATTTAAACAATCAAGTTAGTTATAAAGTAAGATGAATCTATGTGATGATAACATTAATTAAATCTTTATTAAATTATATAACAAACCTGTTATACATGTTAAATCATGCAAACTCGCGAAAAGGGGTTTAATTTAATCCCTTTACCCAAAATATATATTGTACAAAAATATTTCTCACAAATCATTTTGGATTAATTATCTAGTCCAAGTTCAAATAGCTCAAATTTTAAATTGGGTAGAATCAAGCACATCAAAATAGACTAAGTGAATAAATAAATGAATCATTAGCTCGGTTAAACTTGGACCGATCAGGCAAATCATATTTATGTAGGCTAATTTTATTGTCCCTACCTACCTACCTACATTAATAATATCAAAAGGAATATTTACACCATTAGACATATTTATTCATATTTAAAAAGTTTAGGATAAAAAAACTCACTTCCATGGAACATCACCAACAATCCTCCATTGGTCATTCCTGTCTTTGTAAAATAAAGAGATCTCTGAACCATCTTGGAATAGCCTTAGCCCATCCATACTTTGTTTTCCTTTATACCATTTATAAAAGAAACAAATTATGAGGTAATTAAACATAGTATAAAAAAACGAATAAAAAATAAAACTTAGTAAGAGTTGGACGAGTTAGGCTATGACCAAGCTTACTCATCTCGACCCAATCTACCTCAACCTGCTCATTTATTAATTAAATCTATTCTAATTTGTTCAAATTCAGCGCAATCTGCTTATTTGATGCCCCTACCTACAACTACATTTTAAATGACCTAATAATAGTGTAATAATAAATGAGAAACAACTTAAATAACTGTCACCCCAAAAAAATAACCGACAGATGTATAATATCTTTATGAGAATTTTGATATTTTGGAACATACCAAACATGTCTTCAAGTTGTATTGCAAGGCTAGAATAGCTTGAATGTTCAAGAATGCAAATTTTCCTTCCAACAATAACTCCATCCATATTAACTTTCACATATTCCCATCTCTCTTTGCTTTGAATTCCTTCACTTTCATCATCATAATTATTAATTTCCATAAAATTTGTAGGATATTCACTTCTTGAATTTTTGCTTGATTGTGGATGCAAATGTTGCCAATCTGTCAACTCATCAACGCCACCTGCATGAAGTACTTAACAAGTAAGTCCTAAGCTGATCAGACTCTCCAAAAATGTTACTGCATTCATGTCAAATTCTTCAAAAATACTCTACTTTTGAAGGGTCCGACACACACTTTTTGAAGAGTCCGAGCAACATAAATTCAGTCCATTAAGTAATAGTTTCATTAATATCAATGAATTTTACCATAACACTTTCTAACTTCCTAAAAGCTTGGTCAAACAAACTTTAATTTAAACTTGTCATATCACTTCTATAACTATAAGAACATGCCATTTATAAAAATAAAATCCAAAATTAAATTATTTTCAAATAAAATTATACTCATGAATCTTATAACTTCTCGTTAGTATACAATGATTAAGGAAAAGACTTGGGGACGTTCCACCCTTAACCAAAGTCTCGGGTATAGAAAAATCTTATCTAAGGAGTGCTTCTCTCTTAAATAGGCCTTATACGATGCAAATCTGAATGAGTAGACTTCAGAAATAAAAGATGAAAACATAAACATACCATGACTAGATGGATAATAAGCCTCAGGCTGCAAAGCTCTAAGACTTAGCCCCAAATCAATAAAATTACCATTCTCCTTATTATTGCCTTTATAATAAACAGAAGGAAGAGTTGCATGGTTTAGAAGATATTCAGAAGAACTAGAATCCATATTTGAGTCTTTCACAAAATAAATATTTTGCTATGTCAATGTAGAGATAAATAGAAGCAAGATATATGATTGAAACAAATTAAAGAGACATATATAAGCTCTATATAGTAGTACTAGTTGTTTAGTGGCGAATCCAGAATTTAAACGTTTGGGATCAAAACAAGTTTAGACTTATTATATATTTGCAAAAAAAAAATAATTGTGAGGGGGAGTCTTGGAGTAATGGTAATAAATTTATCACCTATAGATCGTGAGTTCGAACAGTAAAATCAATTATTGATGTTTACGTCTAAATAGACTGTATACATCGCACTTTCTTGAGGTGCATGCAACTAGCCTTTTCAATAACCCTATGTGAACGCATTATATTTCGTACACCAAAATATCCCTTTCTATGTGCGTATAATTTGAAGAAAAAATAATAAAGCAATGAATTTAGTTAAAGTCACGTAACACATCACATCCTCCCTGTACTTTTCATGTCCATGCAAAACAAAACACACTTCTTGCAAGAATAGAAAGAAATCTAGCTATATGCTTGAAGCAATAATTAACCTCTATATATTATGTAGTATAGTATTGTTCAGTGGTAAATTCAAAATTTAAATGTATTGGGTTTAAAATAAGTTTAGACCTATTATATATAATATTCATTCTTTTCGTATATCATGTACAATTCGAGAAAGGAATCTTTAAAGCAACGATAAAATTATTGCTTGTATCAAAATAGATTGTGTACGATGTCATATTCCTTGAGGGGAGACCCTTCCTCAGACCCATGTTTCGTATTCTGAGCTATCCCTTTTTATACGTGTATAATTTAAGAAAAAAATAATGAATCTAGTTGAACTCACAGAACGCGTACTATAGTACTTTTCATGTCCATGCAAAACAAAACACACTTGTTGCAAGAAAAGAAATAAATCTATCTAGGTTAAGAAAAATTCAAACATGGATGGTGGACATAGAAAGAAAAGGAACTCATTTCCCATAATCAATCATTGTAGTGTTAGTTAATTTTGTATTTTTTAAATTTTCTGACATTTATTACATGGAAAATCTCAATGAATAACAGAAAAAAACAAGATATGGGCACAAAAAATCCAACAAAAGTAGGGTTCATATGTTGTATACTTCCAACTCTACAAAGATCTTTGCAATATGTTCTTTAAACCTTTAAATCTTGAGTTCAGGGGCGGATTTAAAATTTAAATTGTTTGTATTCAGATTAGCTCTGAACCTATTGATCAAAGGTGAAATTATCTTTTTCATTATTCATCAAAAAATTATACTTGTAGATATAATAAGTTGATTTATTTTTTTGATGTGTGTGTATACATATATATGAATATTCTTGACTTCTTTTTTTATACTCTGAAACCTCTTAGTGAAAATCATAACTTCACCACTAATGTTACTGACTGTTTGAATTACTAGGTTCGAAATTTAATATTTATATTATATTTAAGAAGGACGCTGAAGAAACCAATCAAATTTTTTATAATTAAATTTGCCGAATGGTCTTTTCAGATAATTATCCCAATATTATTTGTGTGTGCTATATTTTTGACACATCTGACAACTAAATACATATGTATGTCTATGGCTCAACAGGGCCTACAAACATCATCAGAATTGACTCAGATATTATGCAGTATTTCAGAAAAGGATAAACAAAATTAATTAATTCCAGAAATCTTCTGACTTTGGATTTTTTTTCTCATTTATTTATTTTTGGTATTATATATATTTTTTTTTTTAAAAAAAAAAATTCTTCCTTTTAATCCTTGTTATTTTCTTCTTATCTTGTGAATCCCAACCCATATTGTATGACCATTGATTTAGTGACACATCATGAATGTATGGACAGGAGTGAAGCTACATGTTCGGATAAAGATTCAGTTAAACTCAGTAACTTTTAATTAAATAAATTGTATATTTATAACAAGAAATTTATTAAAATATATACAATTATTAAATTTAGAATCCCAATTATTATTAGTGTTTCCAAAATCCTGCACATTGATAGAGTGGCCTCGAAAGAAAATCACTTTGAAGTGTTTAAACATTTTCACAATTAAATAAAAATATTTAAAACAAAGTCACGCTTAATTTTAAAAAAAGATTCTAACAGATAAATTTATCAAAATTTTCATATAACGGGTAAAAGATTTCTATTTTCATTTTAAAGACGATATTAACACTTGAAATATCTACTAACATATGATTATCCGACAATTTAATTAATATTGTTTGACTAGCTTGAACAATTAATTTTAAAAGTAAAAGGAAAAAAGACATTTGAGTCCTTTCAAAGGGTTTTTAACTCGAACAATCTAAAATAAATCAAGGGTTAAGCAAAACTTTAGCCAAATTCAAAATGAAGTATGTGTGTCCAATCAACGAGGGTTGTGATGGAGTGGTAAATACTCTTTTATTCTTAATCAAGAGGTCTCGGGTTCAAATCCCCTCCGATTTTGAGCTTCCCTTGCATTACGACTTTTATTCACTACTTCGAGGGGGGTCATCCAAATGCCACGAGGGGAATGAGTCGAAATTTGACTCGGATAGGGGTGACAAAATTAAATCCAACCTGTCCAATTCATTTAAGTTTAATCCGCCCATTTCATTGCGCAATTTATTTCTGTTGGGGAACAGTGAAATATCATAAAAATAATATAACTTATTATTTAACAAAAATAATAATACTGAAAACTAGATAATATTATTACAATAATATTTTAAAATTAGATAACTAAGAATTTAGTTTCATACTTTTATTTCTGATTGTCTCAAACTTTCGATTATCCTATAAGGTGAAGGTGCTAGCAAAACTTACAATGATGATTGAGAGATAATACCATATTCAATAGGTCATAGTGGCGTGCGCAGTAGTGAAAATACAAATATAAAGGTCAAATATAAATTTTAAGCTAATACTTAGATTTTAGCTATGTTGTAAAAATTGATTATGATAGCTCCATGGTCAAGGGTGTGATGAATTCACATGCTGCAGATTATAGATTCGAATCTGTTATGAATCACTTTTGTTGTTATCTGGCCCAATAAGGGACTGGTACCGATAAGACCGGAGCGGTAGCTGGACCATGAATATTATTCGGATGGTGTAGTAACCCGGTTAGACCGGCCCGTTAAGGGACCGGTAGCCGGTCCACTGGTGCACCAACCTGGTATAAAAAAAATAAATTATTGTGTGTGTATTTAGTATGCATTATAAGTATATATATATAATATAATGTATGTATTCTATTATTATAAATAGTATATTGTGTGTATATTTAGTATACATTATAAGTATATATATAATATAATGTAACTAATCTATTATAATAGATAATATATTATGTGTATATTTATTATACATTATAAGTATATATATATATATATATATATATATATATATATATATATATATAATATAATGTAAGTATTCTATTATATAGATAGTATATTTTGTGTGTATTTAGTATACATTATATATATATATCCTTAGAAGCAGACCGGGCTCAAGTTCCCTAGAAAGGGGGGGAGGGCAGAGAGAGTGAGAGCCCTGTTATGCTCGAATACTATCGCACAATGAGACATTGTCTAAGAGTCGGGTTATTTGAGAATGAAGTCCAAATCAGGCAATTTAATTTAATAGAGTAATTTCTAGTTACCTTTTTAAGGACTTGATTGTGTAAGTATTTTTATTTATATCGTCAGTGCATAGAACTTAGATTTATTTGTTCAAAATCAACTATTTGTATTTGTATTTGTATTTGTTTTGTGAATTTTTAACACATATATAAAGTCTGAGCCAAAGCTATTGACTTGAGATGAACCCGTAACAAATACACTACATCCAATGTCTCTCAAACTCTTCAAAAATGCTACCACATACATGTCGCATCCTTAAAAAATATATTACTTTTAGAGAGTCTGGTGACATTTTTGAAGACTCCCAGCAACATTGCATCTCATTTTCTTTCCGGTAAGATCATGTTGCTTTTCTACATGGATTTCAGTTTTAGCATTGCACTCATAATATTTAAAATATTTTTGTTCCATAAAATTTCTCTGTTTTTGTCACAATTCACTAATAGAAACTTACGAATTAAATTGTGTATGTTTTGGATTAATGCATTCGAATAGCACTCTCGTCTCGTGAGGAGAACTACAAATGGTGAAGCAATTTCTAGGTCTCATACGTCTAATATAAGACATCATTGCCCTCACTCTCATCATCGTCCTCGTGTAAGTAAAAAAAAAACTTATCTGCACGTGATGTTTACACCAATCCTATCCTTATTTATAATCTTAAAAGTTTTCCGTTCGATTGTTGTAGATTATGATCCTCAGACAGAACTTAACTTGGAAGGGGTTGATCAATATAAATACGTTAATAGTGTAAAAATTCTTTACGTTGACGATATATATATATATACTTTATATGCAAGTATTGAACTAATTTGGTCCTTTTTTTTTGCAGCAATTGATTGAACTATACTGGAGTCTTTCCCAAGAAAGGACGGTTATTAACTTATTATACACTCAATACCTTTCACGCGTATACAATATATCAATCTCATACGCGCTACCGTACTTAAATACTAGTAATAAATAGTTCAATTCTCCCCCGTCTTTTCAATCCTTTTCAGAATCTCATCATGCTGTTACCGAAATTCTCCCCCGTCTTTTCAATCCTTTTCAGAATCTCATCATGCTATGATGCAATCGATATCACCGAAATTTTCATAACAACGTTGCTTTAGTGAATCATAATCGTTCTATACATCGGAATTGGCCCTGTGGCATTGCTACTCGAGGTATCCGACGGCAGTGGGATAGTGAGACACAATGGTTCCGTCAACAAAGTTGTAGACGCCCATGTCCTTATCACCCTCCTTTTTCGATAAAAAGTAGGTTTCTTTACAATCATATGTGAAATAAATATGATTTACCCAAATTTGATGAAAATGTTGTTCAACAACCAAAGTAGCACTAGAGCCTACGAATAATGTCCTCTTTCCCAAGTCATTAACTTGCTCATAGCTATCATCAACCTCATTGATCTTGTACCCATGAAATTGTTTAATCCAAGAATCAGCGATTATTATACACTCAATCTCATGCATATATAATAAACTCAATCTCACGATGATTATTATACACTCAATCTCACGCGTATATAATAAACCCAATCTCATGTGCACACATTACTTAATAGAAAACAATGCAACTTTTTCAATGAGAGTCATAATTCCTCTTTTCTTCCCGATTGTTCATCTTTTCACATAGAGTCAGAATTCATTTTATCGCATAACTACCATTCATTCATACATATTTATATAGTTAATTTTGTATTCAAAGAGTCTGTATTTGACTATATAACTTTGGAAATGTTCTTACAAATTAATAAAATGTTAGTTATTTGTTGCAATATAATACATTGATTTTTGTTGTCAAAAACCTTATCGGTAAATAATAAATTTTATTAGTTTTATTAGTTTGATCCAAAATTCTAGAATATTAGATAAATTAAAGTTCTATTTCAATTAACTAAAAACTTAAATATTTATTTTCTTTATACTACATTCTAAGATAAGAAAGAATAGATTAACTATTTTTCATTTAACTAAAAACTAAAACCCTGAATTTCTTTCAACTATTTCATTTAACTTAAAACTTAAAGGCATAATATATAAGCATGACCCTTAACTTGGCGTCAGCTGGCAACTATGACCTTTAACTTTGGGTGTGCACAAGTAGGCACTTTAACTTGTATAAAATTGAACAAGTAGACACACATGTCCTACATGGCATAATACATGTAGGACGCCACGTAGGACACAAAATTGCCATGTAGGTGCCATGTAAGACGAATGTGTCTATTTGTTCAATTTTATACAAGTTAAAGTGCCTACTTGTGCACACCCAAAGTTAAAGGTCATAGTTGCCAGCTGACGCCAAGTTAAGGGTCATGTTTATGTATTATGCCAAACTTAAATTTCTTCTACTATAACAACAATAATATATTTGATACTTGTGGTTCTTTTTTTTTAATTATCAAAAAATAATTTAAGAAAATAAAATGAATTATGAAAAAAAGATACACTTTTAAATCCTTTTTATTGCTTAGATTTACAAATAAACACAAGGAAAATACTGCAAATGTTTTCATAAGCAATTTCAAAATATAATTCTCATTGGTCCACCACAATATTCCTCTATCTCTATTATTATTTTCTTACTATTTGTGTCAAAAAAAAAGATTGAACATGAAAGTATTTACTATTAAATGAATGAAGTTAATCTTGTTAGAGGATAAATTTTTTCTTTGTATATATGTCGTATCACTATAATAAAAATACCTTTTTAACAACAATAAATATTCATAATAACAAAGAATGTTAAAGCACCGGTAGTAGTTAATCACCATTAGATTCAGTGTCACAATAGGCTTTAAGAACATTTACAAAGAGGGTTAATTGTTTACTAGGGACATAAGTGTAATTAATAAAATGTCATTTGGTTTTTTCGTCAATATTTAATAAGGGTACAACTTTTGTGGCTCAACTTACAAGACTTATTTAGCAGTAACCAGAATAAATACCAAAAATGCCCTTATGGTAGATAGAAGTTTAAAACTCATCATTTCAAGTCTCATATTGTTATTTTTAATTTTTAATTACTTTTAAGTCTCATTTACTTATAAGACTAGGATGGTTTTCGGGAGAGGTAAAGGTAGGCCGACATAACACCGCTACAATTTATCAAGGTCGATAAATAGGGTAGAAGGCTAGTAGTAGGTAATCGAGCATTGTTAAGTCTTCGATTTTATTATTACCTGTTGTTATCTTTGCTTCGATTATGTACTATTTTTTCTTGCGACTATTTTTCCTACTCCCTTCGTTTTAATTTGTTTGTCTGATTTATACTTGACACGAATTTTTAGAAAGTAAATAATTTTTTTGAATCATATGGTCTTAAATTAAAGATATATATATGTAAAATGTATCAAAATATGTTTTAAACTTATGGTCTTAAACATGTAATGTGGAAAGTTGAAATTAGAAAGTTGCCGAAAAAAGGAAAGACACGTTATTTTTGAAGCATACTAAAAAGGAATGTAAAACAAATAAACTGAAACGAAGAAAATATATTTATTCTTCACTATTATTTTTCCTTTCAATACTTCACAAAATAAGAATACGATCGCATACACACCACCCTTTTCGAACCTCACTAACAGAATATATAAAGTGTTGTAAAAAAAATTTGTAAAGACTATATGATTAGTGGATTTAACCATGCTCAAATGATGTTAGCTCATATAAAGGAGTGAAATGACTTAAAAGTTATTTATTATAATTATGAATTCAACTCCAAAATAGTACTGAACAATGACTAAATTGATTAAAGTTGTTGACAGCAAAGCCAAAAGAGTAAAGAAAATATAATCATAGGTTCATTTCTTTTATAATCGTGGTATTTGAGTTAACTTATGATCACCTCAACTAATCTCACAAGATATTTACTATCAGCTACCAACCAGGGGCGGATCTAGAGGTAGTTGAGGGGATCACCTGAATCTCCTCGACAAAAAATTACATTGTATATATAAGGTAATTTTAAGGAATTTTTATGTCTATATATATTGATTTTGAATCTCCTGAATGTAAGATTAGAGGTTGGTTCAGTGGTTGAGGGGTTCAAAACTCACCTTAAGGTTCTAAGTTCAAATCTTAGGCACTACTCCTTTTTTTCGAACCCCCTTAATGGAAATTTTGAAGCCGCCACGTGAGAAATTAAAACTATAAAATATGATTTTTCTACCTAATCAACTCATTTTAAAAAATACATGATAGAAAACAGATCTTTCTAATTTTTTTGGTATGAAAACATAAATATTTTTTATTATCTCTCTGATTCAATCAAATATTCTATAAAAATAGTCATCGAACATTTCCTACTGGAAAATTTGAGAGCCAAAAGAGTGACCTTTTTAGTAGTGAAAGCTATTAATTTATTATTATTATTAATATTGTATATAGGTTAATAACTTTTTATTTCCACCAGAATTCAAATTTGCCTAAAGGCTTAGACAAAATGTCTCTCAAATAATTATAATTATTAGAAAAGGTAAAAGGCAAGGTGAAAAAGTACTAAAGGAATATTTACAAAATAAAAGTAATAATAATAAGATACCAAGTATTTTGTTTGCAACTTAAAAACAGCACATAGAAAAAGACAGAAAACAACTGTATTTTGAAAAAATCAATAATTTTGCCACCCTCCAACAGACCTAAAATATGAAAAGCAACTTTTAATAAAAACCAACAGTTACATATATACATATTTCTCTGTCCCAATTTATGTGACGATATTACTATTTACGGAGAAAACTTTTTTCTTTAACTATGACGTTTTTAGTTGTTAACGATGTTGACTTATAGTAATCTTCGTATAATTTTCAAATATATCAAAATTCACAACAACAAAAAATACTTTGGTTCTCGTGCTCTAAACATCTTCACATTAATTGAACCACCATTTATGCCAATGATTTTTTTTAGGTTATGATTTAGATTTAATCCATATTTTTAAAATTTAAATTAACAAAATCTTAAACTATCATCTAACGTTTATAAAACCTACGATCTAACGTTTCCTCATTCAATTTGCTCAATAAGATTTTTAGATTGTCGTAAAATAAAACGAGGGTCATTTACTAAACAGCTGACCGACAAAAAATTTCCTAATAGGACAAAGGGAGGCACCTAATTTCAGATATTTCAAAACCATATACAAATGAACAAAACCTTTGAAACAATAATTCATGTGTTCTCTTCTTCTTCTTGTACTTTGTAATCTCTCTAAATTTCATTTTCTTTAACACAATGTCAATATCAACAATTGATCATCAACATTCAAGATTCAAAAATCCTAAAAACAAAACCAACAACACTCATTCTACTCCTAATCATCAATTTTCCAACACAAATGGCTCAAATGTATCTAAAAACAAGAAGAAATTTATGTCTATGAGCTTTGGAGGGCTAGGATGTAAGGGAAAATTGAACTCACCGGTCGCGTCGACACCGGAAGTTATTAGAACAGCAGCAACATGGGAGAGTAGTAGTAAGCAAATGAGGAAAAATAGAAGAAGAAAGATGACAACATTGTCGACAAGTACTAGGAATTCAACTAATGTTGTTTGTTGTGCTCCTCCTGGTATTGGTTCTGCTTTTGATGTTGCTCCTAGGCCAAAAACAAGATCAAATAATAGAGAGGTAATGGTTTTTTATTATGGATTTAAGTTATATATACTGATTAGTGTAATGTACTTTCTTTCGTTTCAAAATAAGTGTCGCTAACAATAAATATGAGGTATAGTTTAGTATGTTACAACTATTTATTAGATGTTTCTTGAGAATTGTTCTCCTTTTGATGTTGCTCCTAGGCCAAAAACAAGATCAACTAATAGGGAGGAAAATGACCTTTTATTATGGATTTAAGTTATATATATACTGATTCGTGTAATGTACTTTCTTTGTTTCAAAATAAGTGTCACTTTTGTTCGTTTCAGGACCATTAAGAAAAACAATAAATATAAGGTATAGTTTGGTAAGTTACAACTATTTGTTAGATGTTTATTGAGAATTGAACATTATTAAGAAGAAGTTTTTTTTTACTATAAGGGTATAGTTGAAAATAATTATTATTTTGTGTTGAAATCGTAAAGCGACACTTATTTTGAGACAGAGGGAGTATATGTCCTCAGAGGGGCACAAGAGAGAATGAGAGCCCCGTTATGCCCGGATCTTGTCGCACGACGAGGCATTGCCTATGAGTCGAGTAATTTGGGAATGTAGCCCAATTAGACAGTGAATTCCATCCAAGGCTAAAAACGGGGCGAGAGAGACCAATAGTGGGAAAAATTGACTTATTTAATAGTAATAAAGTTATTTCTAGTTACCTTTTAAAGGACTTGATTGTGTAAGTATTTTTATTTACATCGTCAATACATAGAACTTAGATTCGTTTATTTTACGTATAGTAAATTGTGACCTGTTTAGATAAAAAGAACCTGTTAAAGGAGTGAGATTGTCTCCCCTGTTTCCCCTGGTTACAGGTATATGAAAGTCCTGTTATGGACTTTATAGTCAAAATTTAAACTTTATGAATTCGAGTTCAAAATTCTATGAAAACCCATTTGATTTACTGTATTGGATATTGACTATTTGTATTTGTTTGGTGAATTTCTTAACACATATATAATGTCTGAGCCAAAGCCACTAACTTGAGATGAATCCGTAACATATACACTACATTCAATCTATGTCACTCAAACTCTTCAAAAATGCTACCACATTCATGTCTTATCGTTCAAAAATACACTACTTTTATAGAATCTAGTGACATTTTTGAAGACTCCGAGCAACATTGCATCCCATTTTCTTTCCAGTAAGACCATGTTGTTCCATAGTTCATCTCAACGTCACAATTCACTAACAGTAACTTACTAAATTGTGTATGTTTTGGATTAATGCATTCGAATAGCACTCTCGTATCGAGAGGAGAACTACAAATGGTGAAGCAATTTCTAGGTCTCATACGACTAATATAAGACATCATTGCCCTCGTTCTCATCATCGTCTTCATGTAAGTAAAATAACTTATCCGCACCTGATGTTTACACCAATCATGTCCTTATTTACTATCTTGAAAGTTTTTCGTTCAATTGTTGTAGATTATGATCCTCAGACAGAATTTGCAATTTGCTAGAGACTTAGAAGGGGATGATCAATATGGATCTTGGAGACTAGATGTAGATGATATGTCATACGAGGTTCGTCTTTTAAATACACTGATAGTGTAAAAATTCTTTACGTTGACGATGTATATAAGTTAATTTCTCTTTACAATATACCTTTTTTTTTGCAGCAATTGGTTGAACTAAGTGATAAAATTGGGTATGTGGGAACAGGTTTAGAAGAAGAGAAGATAGTTGAATATATAAGAAAGTTTAAGCTCTCAACAATTGACTCATATTCAATGCTAATATCTACTGATAAAACTTGTAGATGCACTATTTGTCAAGTGAGTTCATTACTCCACTTCTTTTATTTATTTTTTTATGTTTTTATTATCGGAGAAATAAGAGTTTACGTCGTGCGATTAGGAGGTCAATGCGTGTTTAAGATGAGGAAACAGTCTCTTGGATATATGCAAAGTAAGGTTGCATACCTGATATGGACCAACCTTTCTTGGGATCTTGCACATAGCAAGAGCTTAATGTATTGGGTTACCCTTCTTCTTCTTTTTTTAGCAATGATAAGAGTTGTCGTCGTGCGACCAGGAGGTCATTAGTTCAAGCCGTGAAAATAACCTTTTGCAGAAATGCAAGGTAAGATTGCTTAGAATAGACCTGATATGGTTCAGGCCTTCCCTAAACTTCGCATATAACAAGAGCTTAACATATCTGGCTGCCCCTTTTTTGTTTTTATGCAACAATAACAGTTGTCATCGTGCGATTAGGAGATCATAGGTTCAAATCATAGATACAGTCTTTTACAGAAATATAAGGTAAGGTTGTATACAATTGACTTAGTGTGGTCCCACCATTTCTTGGACTCCACATATTATGATAGTTTAGTGCAGAGAGCTACCTTATTGTAAATTAAAAAAAACACATAGATAAAAGTTGTCGGCATGTGACTAGGAGGTCATGGAAACAACCTCTAGTAAGAATACAAGGTAAGATTACAGAGCAAGAACTTAGTACACCGAACCACCTTTTTTTATGAAAAAGTTTAGCAAACAATAACAAAATATTACTAATATTAACATTCTCATTTACAATAAATATTATCTTTGCAGGAAGGATACAAAGTTGATGATGAAATTGGAAAACTAGAATGTGGACACTACCATCACATTGAGTGCATAAAGAAATGGCTTATGTATAAAAATGCATGTCCTATTTGCAAAATTGCAGCAATCCATGAAAATTAATTCTTAACAAAAATTTCTTTCACTTTTCTCTATTTATATAGTCAAGAACATTAATTTTCAGAGGCATAAATTGATTTTTGGTTTTTAATTTTTCCTATTTTTGGTTTTTAATTTTTCCTATTTTTGGTTTGTTGGGAGTGAGATTGAGTGAACATTAAACTTCTACTATATTTGTTGGTTTTGGAAATTTGTATTGATAAGTTTGTAATCCAAATTCATCTTATTTACTTATGAGTTACTATGTCTTAGGAATAGTTTTCAAAATATTACGAAAAGATATTAGGGATAAAATAGTAAAAGACTTTTTCTGTTTTATTATTTACCAAACGCGTAGATAAGCTAGAAAATGCTTAGCCAAACACGTACCTCGTCTATATGTTATAAGCACTACTTCATCATCTTGTCACTTAATGTATCGTTCGTTTTCACCTGGGGTACGATACTCATTTATTAATCCTGTTTAATTTATATTCGCACCACATAAAACCATTAAAGAGGGAGGTGTTCTTTTCAAGCATTGGTTAATATTCTAAATAATAGTCCTAAAAGTGGTTATATATGCAAATCCTCCAGTCAAAAGCCAATGGTTCACAAAATAATTGGGCTTACATACACCTCTCAGCTTTGGGCCGATTGGGCTTTTAAAAATAAGAATGGTAAACTCTACTGAATGCAAAGAGTAATGATCCATCAACAACATACCTATTATAATCCCACAAGTGGGGCGAGTAATGCTTCATTGCAAAAAAAAAGAGTATTAAAATTGTTGAAAATGTTGTATCGACTAGCGGTTGTAATTCTTTTCGACGAGTGGCTAAATGTGTAACTTTCTCTAAAAATTTAGCCTCGTTATTTAGTAGTGTCCCTCCACTGAAACCAAGGATCAACACAGTTTGAGAATTGGTGGATAATGAGCTCGCCCTTTTATTCTCTTCAACTTAAATATAAGCTTTTGTCTCCAGTAGGATTTAAGTTCATGATGTGTGCCTAATTCACACATTACGTGCATTGACCTTTTTATCCATGCCATAATTCTAGGGGCAATTATCTTTTACATGCACCAACCATCATGTTATCCTAAGATATTTATAAGTAAGACTTCTTAAAATGTAAAATTTGTAATTTTAAAAATAAAATAATCACTTGCTATATATATATAAGGTTTTTTTGAAGAAAAAAAAGGAGTAGGGAAAGGAGAAATTAGAAAGATGATTAAAAGACAAGGAATGAGCCATCACAAATAAGATAAAATTCAATACTCAACTAACCGAGTTATTAATATAATATATAAAATGGAGAAGGGCCTAAAATACCTTTCAAGTATAGGGAATGGAACAAAAATACCCTTCTTCCACCTTTAGACTCCAAAATACCATTTCATCCACCTCTATGGACCCATATTACCCTTTCACTTAACAAATTTTTAAAGAATAATAATTAATATTTTCATTAATGATGTGACAACTTTTGATTGGTTGAAATTAAATTAATCAACTATTTTAATTATCCCAACCAAACCCGGATCCAACCTAAACTACCCGACCCACGTAGTTCACCCGCCCCATATCTAATGGAACAGGGAAGTTTTAGTTATGGGGCGGGTGAACTATGTGGGTCGGGTAGTTTAGGTTGGATCTGGGTTTGGTTGGGATAATTAAAATAGTTGATTAATTTAATTTCAGCCAATCAAAAATTGTCACGTCATTAATGAAAATATTAATTATTACTCTTTAAAAATTTGTTAAGTGAAAGGGTAATATGAGTCCATATAGGTGGATGAAAGGGTATTTTGGAGCCTAAAGGTGGAAGAAGGATATTTTTGTTCCATTCCCTATATTTGAAGGGTATTTTAGTCCCTTCTCCGTATATAAAACTAATCTCATAATATAAATTTAAGAGTAGTATTGCAAACACCTCTAAATTCGGCGTGAATTATTAGTTTCATCCCTGAACTATTGACAGCCTTAAAAACACCCCTTTATTTGACTAACTGAACTTAAATATACCTCTGATCTTGCAACATGAGTGAAATACACTTGTCTCAGCTTATTATTAAGAGCCTCATGCTCCTATAAGAGTTTGAGACCACGTGCTATGTCATGTGACAGATCAGAGGTGTATCAAAATTAGTTAATCAAGTAAAAAAATATTTTTAAAATTGTTAATAATTCGAAAACGAAACTATAAATTTTAAATGGTGGGGGTCAGGGAGGGTGTAGGTTGAAAGTCCAAATCACAGGGATAGTATCTATGCTACTATGGCAATAAAAGCAAAACTAATTAAGACATGAAGATTTAATTGTTGATATGGATATTCACAAGATGCACAATGATACTTAATTTTTTTTTAATTTTTTCATTTAGTGTTCGATATCGGTAGAATATTGAATTAAGATTCAAGTCGAGAAGGTTTCAAGTTAAGAGGAAAGTGTTTTTTAATAAAGATAATTATGCATAGAACTTAAACTCAATTTCTAGTTAAGAATAAATAAATATTTATCACTTTATTACGATATATCTTGATGCACAATCAAACTTAGAAACAGTTGAAGAGAGATCATAAATGAAGACCTCCAAAGATTGTAGTAAAGTGATTATAAATATTTATCAATTCTTAATTAGAAATTTCGAATTTAAGCTTAGAGTAAAGAATCGTCTTTAATAAAGAATGTTTTACCTTTCAAAGTAGGATTTTTTTATGTTAATTCAAATTAGTCAAATTTCAAAATGAATATCGAGTGAAATTTTAAAAAAAAATGAAATACCAAGAAAGTCATATTTTCCATAATTGTAATTCAAAAGAAGTTGTTGATGCAAAAGACAAAAGAAAATGGTGCTGGCTATGCAATGGCAAGGAGTCAGCAACAAGGACCCTTGTTGATTAAGGTTAACAAAACACGTAATCACATATAGATTCGAGATTTAAATTTGAATTTTATCATATTTTATTTATAAATATTTAATTATGGCGTATTTTATATTAATTTCAATTATATATTAATTTGAAATTAATATAAAATAGCAACAATAATATACTCAGTGAAATCCCACTAAGTGGGATCTGAGAAGGGTAGAATGTACGAAGACCTTACAACTATCTCGTGGAGGTAGATAAGCTGTGTTCGAAAAACTCGGCTTCAACCCCAAGAAATAGAAACGAAAAAAGCATAGTTGTGAAATAAGAAAAGCAATGTAGAGGTTACAAAAGAAGCAATAACAACAACAAAAATATTATGGTAATCGAAATCCAATAAATAACATAAGACGATAGACACTAAAAGTAAAAACTACAAGTGTACGATTAATACTAGAGCAGGTACCAACAAACTTAAACCCTCACCGATAAAATAACATTTTATCCCAACTAACTTTCTAACCTTATACGCAATCTTCATTCTTTACATCTAATGTTACAAAATTTTAAATTTTAAATTCGCCTTTATAAAAAATTACTTGGCACCAATCTCTAAGACAAAAGTTACAAAAACCTCGTACTTGTTTTAAGGTTAAAAGGAAATAGTAATTATATATATACTGTAGATTTTGGGTGGGTGGTGGGCGTGGGGGCATTGAATTAATAGTACAGGGTACTATATTAGAAGTGTAGAGAATCTTTTAATTGATATTTTATGTTTCACTTTAGACATAAATTAAAAAGTCCTACCTTGGGTAAGATCGTTTAAGTAATATATACTGTCAGTATAAAATTTTTTTTGTATAATTATAAAGTCGTGTTTACGTGTTATAGAAGATAACATGTTTTACTTTTAAAATTATAAATCTTATATTTTAAGAATTCTTTCTTAGATTATTCGCCCTTTTTTTTCAAATGAAAATCTAGGAATATATGATCTACTACTTCAAGAGCACTCATTGTTAGAGTTATTTTTTGGTAACAAATATTTAGTTTTATAATTTTGGTCCACTAAAATGAAAGTTGAATGGCTATTTTTATTTTTATTTTGAAAGTTGAATAACTATATGTTGTATTTAACAGGAAAAAAAAGAAGTAAAAATGTTAAATGTACAATTGATGTTGACTCAACATGTGTATCTTTTTCCAAGAAGAGGAAAGATGGTGGACTAGAATTGTAGTAGTATATGTATGGCTAAACTAAGGGTGCTTCTTTGTGTTTTGTATTAAAAAAACACATATGATATTCGATGACGGAGCTAGAATTTTTAACAAGGGGTTAAAAATCGGAAAAAGTAAATACACGAACTAATCGAAGGGGGTTCGACATCTACTATATATACATAGAGAAAAATTATGTTGGGAGCATTGCCACCTTCAGAAATGAACTTCACAATGCGCGAATTTAAATTTAATCGAGCTTCAATACGAACATTGAATGAAAAAACAAAAAGAATTTCTATGGGTGGATACTAATATGGGCTATGATGGGATAGCTGTGATCTTGATTTTTATTATTAATCAGAGATCTCTGATTCGAGCTTCAGAAAATAGAAAAATTCATGTTGGGAGCGCCGCCTTCTCTAAAAGTGGGTTTTACAATGTGCGAATTCGGATTTAGTCAAACTCTAATGCGAATCTAATGAAAAAAAATAGAAACACTATGGGTTGATAACAACTTGAGCTATAGTAGGATGGTTGTGATCTCGATCTTCACCCTTCACTAGAAATTTCGGGTTCGAGCCTCTTGAAATTGAAAATATCATGTTGGAAGCGTCCTCGCCTCTAGAAATGGGATTTGCAATGCATGAATTCGAATTTAGTCGAGCTGTAATGTAGATACCGAATGAAAAATAAAAAAGAAATTATATGAAATGATATCAACATGCGTTATGATGGGATGATTGTAATATTTTATCCTTAATCAAATATCTTGAATTTAAGCTTCTTATAATGAAAAAATTCTATTAGAAACGCTTCTTCACTTCTTCAGAAATAAACTTTGAATACACTATCCGAATATAATCAAATTCTAATACAGATATCAATTAATAGGAAAACTCTGTGGGCTACTGAGTCAGATTTACCATATGATGATTTGCAGTGGCCACAGTTGGTGAACATTTAATACATAGACATGACTTGTTCAATGTTGGACCATTTATAATACCATGAATTTTAAGATAAAAATATTTTTTTCTCCAAAAGGGGAAAAACAAAAAAGGATAGGTCGTCTAGCGGCTTATATTTCAAATAAAGATCGTCAAGTGAAAAACTTGTTCTTTTTTGGGGGGGAAGGGGTTATCGCTATTGGCTTGTGAAGATTTTGACGAAGAATATTCATAATATGAAGAAGTAATATGCGAAGAAATTAAGGGAATTCAGTTCTATATCGTTGATTAGGTCATGAAATATAATATACAAATTTTGTTTAATACCTCTAATGTCCAATCATTGCATTAATGATACATCAATTATTTGTTGCCTATAGAACCAAATATTATATTATTTTATATAAAATTTTATATTGAAATTAGTTATTTTTATACTTTTAACCAAATAACCCTTAATAAATTATGATAATGATAAAGCAAGAAAAGAGAAGGGAATTTCAAATTGGCCGCAAAACTATATAATATAAATATAAAAAGAACAAATAAGAATAACAATGACCAAAGATTTGTCCATTTTGTCCTGTTAGGAATTCGTATAAATTTGAAAAAAATATTCTAATATAATCATTTGGTAGTATAATTTACTAGCATGATTAATTCAGATACGACGAAAGGCATATAGTAATCAACGAAATGATTATTATAAAGAAAGTGTTTTCTATCGAAATTTTTTTATTCTCATATTTTAAATTTAAGACTTTTGATTATCAATAAAAAATATTTATTCATTCCACCACATTCCTCGAGATATTCTAATACTATTCTCAATTCCCACTTTGCGGCATTCTTTGAACATTGAACTTTTCTTTTGGACCCTACTTATCCTCTCTCACCATTTAAGATCCTTTTTCACTCTTTTTATCAGAATCGGATTCAGAATTTTTTATCATAATCGGATTCAGAATTTTAAATTATTTGTATGATTTTTATTTGATATAAAAATTTTAAAAATAATTTTTATATTAGAATCGGATTCAAAATTTTAAATTATTTGTATGATTTTAATTTGATATAAAAATTTAAAAAATATTTTTTATGGCCATAAACTATAGGTGTATAAAACATATCAAGATATTCTTTAATCTTTTGATCTTAAATATGTTATGTGGAAACTGAAGTAAAAAATTGTCAAAAAAAGATATTTTTAAACGAACTAAATACGAAAGTAGGTCGAACAAATTTTGAAACGAAAAAAATAATAGATATTATTCATGTAACTATAGTTCTTTTGATGATTATTATTCATTGTAGAATGATGTCAGGACTCTTTAGAAATCAAAAGAATGACATGCAGATTAAGATAAAAAAGAATAATAAGTTTTATAAAATTATTAAAAAGAGAAAGTAAAACTTTGAAGCATGGATAATAATAATTAATAAACTTGAACTTTGAAGCATGGATAATAATAATTAATAAACTTGTAACATATATTAGTAAATTTAACTCCTTGATTAATAATAATGGCTTGAGGAATAAATGTTCTTAATTAGTAATATGTCCCTTGGTTGAAGCTAAAAGATCAAGCTGACTGCTTACCAAACTCAAAAAATTGGAACTACACCTAACTATCTCATGCTCAAATTTATTTATTTTTTTAATTTCTTGTTTGTTGTTTTGTATTCATATTAGAACTTCGATTAATCGAAATTCGTATTAGATAAGATTCATTAAAGAAAAAATTGTTTTCTACTAGAATCTTTTTGATATTTAGGACTCAAATATAAGATTAAATTTCTGATTAAAGAAAAAAAAATCATATTCATCACATCATAATCCTCGTTCATCATGCCCAAGTCTGTTCTTTTCATGTACTCCATTTGTAAACTTATTTAATTGGAAAAGGAGTCTTACAAAACCAAAAACTTATATTAATTTGTATTAAGATATTTTTGAATTTTTAAAAAGTAAACAAAGTCACATAAATTGAAACGGAAAGAGTAATTAAGGTTAAGAGGTGGATGTGTTGGAAGTGAATATATATATATATAAAGAGTTAGTAACTATTCACTAAGTTATTATTGTATATGTACTTGACGTCGTTACGAAAACTCATATACTTCAACTTCTAAATCCGACTCTAGATTTATACTTTCTCTGTCCAACAATAATTATCCACTATACTAAAAATAGTTGTCCAACAATACTTGTCCAATTTACAAAATCAAGAGATAATTTTCCTTTTGTGTCCATTTTACCTTTGCTGTGAAATATTATTTATCATCTAACACATTTCTCAAAGCATTAAATTTAATAAAGTCAAATGATAATATAGTATTATTACCCCTATTATTTATTGTTTCTTTAAAGGATGTGCCAAGTCAATAGTGGACAACTATTGTTGGACAGATGGAGTAATAAAAACATATCCACATTTGATTTTTTACACCAAAATACACTAACTTACTCTAGATAATTAATCTAGTGGCATGTTAATATATACTCTCTCTATCTCAGTTTATATAACTCTCCTTTTTTTCTAGTCAGTAAAAATAATAATACATTTCTCTTAGTAATAATTTAAATTTAAAATGTCTATTTCATTCTCATTGAAATAATTTATAGCCACACAAGCATATATTTTACCTTATTTTAGATCACAATTTTTTTAAAAAAAATCTTTTTCTCTTACACTTCATATCAAATTAAAATACACCACATAAATTAGTATGAATAATGAGAAAAACATCTATATAAGCACGTATCAAATTTATATTAATTTGATATAAACATCGGATATGGATAAATTTTTAATGTTAGATGTTATAGTTGAGAACACATAAAAGAACCATAAATGAAGATTCCCAAGAAGGTCAAATTTGTTATAATTGCAGTATCAAAATGAGACATAAACATGTGCTGGCTATGACATGGCAAGGACTCAGCAAATAAAACTACTTTGCCTAAAAATAATAACAGTGGGAAAGACAATCCAAATCTTGCGTATACTGATTGGTATTAAACAGACAATTTTGTCATAAAACTCGTACCTTTTAAAGTATATAATATAATCCTAATTAACTATGTTAATGAAGATTAAAGAAACCTAATGAAAAATGGCATGATAATCAGTGGACAAATATTATTTTTATGTGATTACTGATTCATTTGGAGTAGGTTGTTTGGTAGCATATGAGGAACTGTAATAGTTCGAAACTCGATGGATGATAAACTCGTCCTTCTACTTTACTTTTCTCTGCTTAAATATCACACTTTTGTTTGTGGCAAAAGCTCGAATCTATGAAGTGTGCTTAATCGACACATCACTTGTTGCGCTCTTACTACTTGACTGAAGTCATCTGGCTCTTACAACTAGAAATGTTAAATACAAGAATGTAGTCTCGTGATCAATGACGTGAATTAAGAACCATAAAGTCTCAAATACAAAATCTCAATAGAGGCATATTTTCTTCTCATCTGACTAAGCATTGGGGAATAGAATTCTCTGGTACCTATGCTTTCGGAGATAACAAGTACCACAAGAGGTTAGTCAAGTTGCGCGTAAACTGACTTGGCCATGATATCGCGGTTATTTAAAAAAATGTGCAGGGCATCTTGGTTAAATAAAACTAAATAAACAAAGAACTAACACCTTAGAACCTGTAATTAAACAGAATAATGATGCTAATTTGGTTCTTTACTACCATAACATGAAAATCAGTGTACAGAATATTTACAAAACCATACTAATGAACACAGTTGCTAAAAAACAGAAGACTTTAACAGCCCCAGGATTCAAATACCAACTTTGTAAACAACAGACTGGAAATAAGGCTGCAGATATCACAAATCTTGAGATAATACAGTTAGACTTCTCTATAACAACATTTCACTGTAACGACCAAGTTCTTTTTGGAACCGTTAAAATATATGTTCTCAATATAAGAACATTTCACTATAGTAGCTAAACATTATCCGGACAAACAATGTCATTATAGAGAGGTTTGACTGTATATAGTAGAACGAGTTAGATCGTCCTCCATGAACAAAGAAACAACAAGATTCAGAGGAGTGAAATTAACAAATATATGCAGGGCAACATAGCGATACTCTGGAAATCCCTCAAATCACGACTTTATATTTTTTCCGAAAGCCATACATAGAACTGAGGATGTACCATATGAGTTTGAAATTTTACAGCAAGATCTGGTACCATTATGCTTTCATGGGTAATAACAGCATTACTTACAGAAGAAAAGAAAAGAAAGACCCGGACTTTCTTATTACCTATAACTTACACATTCGACAAACCAATAACAATAAGAATTCAAACATTTAAACAGAATATTCAAGACAAACTGAACCAACATTTCAAAATTGCTTCTTTACGATCAACTCACAGTTTCATGCCTGCAAAGTTCTAATTTTGCTGCTTCGTATTCTCCACGGGGAGCTGAGAGGAAGTTTCTGTGAAACTAACTGAAGGGGCGGATGTCATGGTTTGATACTGCGCAGCCAATTGGGGAGCAAGAGGCTGACTGTAGTACATCTTAGCATGTGGATCAGCAAAATCATAAGCATAATTGGCGGTAGCGGTTGAAGTAGGAGGAATTGACTGAGAAGGATGATGAATCTGAGAGTAGTTCACGTATTGTGGCTGATGCTGGCCCGGAGTGATCTGAACTAATTGTGGAGCCGCTGAAGCCGAAGTTCTGTATGTACCAGCAACCATTTCAGGATTAGATGATGGAGGATTTCTAGCCGGATTATAAGCTGATGCCGGATTGACCATAGTAGGAGTTGTTTGGGGATGAGTAGGAGGGACTGTTTGAGCAGGCTCGGTATAATTTGTTTGTTGCAATGGCAAACTGTAACCTTGGCCAGGTCTAGTAGGAGCAGGAATAAAGTAAAAGGGATACTGGTGCTCAAGATTTGGGTGCTGCATATGTGTTTGGTGCTGTGAAGGGTACATAGGATAGTAGGACGTCATAGGCACATGCCCGGAAGGTGTATGTTGTATATACTGTCCAGCATGAACATATTGTTGGGGTTGGAGCATTTGCGGGTGCTGATCATATTGTACTGGCACTGCATATCCACCACCACCATCCTGAACTTGTTGTTTCACCTGAACCCTTCCCATCGAATCACTCATATTCAGATCAACTGAATTACCTGAAATCCTACCGCTCCCTGACTGGAAGTGAACCCCTGGTTGTTCTTGATAAAAGTAATGTCTTTGCCTACCACTACCCTCACTGCACCAAATTAAATCAAGATCTTAAAAACAGTCCAAAGCAATCCCGGAAAAAGACGTAACAGAAGTACGATAATTGAAGTACAAGGAACAACACAAAGTAACAAAAATCAAAGGACAAGACACTACAAGAGCAATACTATTACTAATAGGAACAGACAACAAGACAACACCCTGCTTCCTACTTAACTTCTACTCTAATCCTGTGAGGACAAGAAACTGCATGAGCAATACTACGACTACTAATATGAACAGACAACAACACAACGCCCTGCTTCCTACTAACCTTCTACTCTAATCTCTGACGACAAGAAACTGCCGGAGCAATACTATTACTATCTATCTCTAAGGCTCCTATCTAACTCTGAGGTAGGGGTAAGGTCTGCGTACACTCTACCATCCCCAGACCCCACGTTGTGTGACTACACTGGTTATGTTGTTGTAAACTTGCATCAAGTAAATACACCATTTCTCAGTCTCAGGCAATTGATATGTTTCAACAAACAGATATAATTTGATTCTTGCAAAAAGATCAGATTTTTTTAGAGAATTTTACCTTGAAACTGAATCAGGGGAAGGCAAATCAGATGGAGTAACAGGCTTTGACATCAATTGCTGAGGCTGCTGTATCTGTTGCTGCTGTTGCATCATCTGCTCAACTACCGGCACGCCGGAAACAACACTCACTGGTACTACAACAGCCGGTGCTGGCGGTGAAGCTAAACCCAAAAAACCCCCTTCTTCATTCTTCTGCTTAACCCCAACCCCAACAGTCATCTGTGAAAATTGCTCCTCAATTCCACCTCCCTTTTGACTCTCCTCAACATGAACCCTTATCGGCGGCAAATTCGCCAGTGACGGCATAGATGATCCCGACCCAAAAGACGACGTCGTTTCAACCATCGGAGAATCCGGCACCGATTGAACATCATGTATAGCACCTTTCACACTATTCCCACCATTTTTTACCTCTAATTGTGCTTCTACTTCTTTAATATTCGCATTTCCTAAATCATCGTCTAAACCCAGAAGACAATTCACTGAAGAGGACTCAGAAAATACCTTTGTTGAAGCAGTAGAATTCGCCCCATTTAAAATATTAACAAACCAATCTTCAGATCTATCTCTAACAAGTCCGCCAATTGAAGGATTCCATGAATCAGTTTTACTCGGAAACAGAAACAAACGAAGCCGAGTAATTTTAGAAGACGAACTCATACGATCGTATTCATCGATCATGTTTTCCAAGTCTTCATCGGAAGTAACGGAGATAAGTGAATCGAGGTCCTCGTTCTGAAGCTGATACTTGAGGCAAAAGGGTCGGCCTCCGAGAAGGGTTTTAGAGAGCCGAGCAGAGAGTTCAGCGAGGGAGCTGTTACGATCGGCGACGAAAATGCGGGTGTCGCCGCCGACGTAACAGAGGGTTTTATCGTGGGGACGAGGGAATATGTGGCCTCCATAGCTGCACATTAACCGTAGTTTTCCGCCGGTGGTGGCGGCGGCGGTGTTGTGTGACATCTGCTGCTGCTCGTCCCAGGAATCAGTGTGGCGGGATCCCGGTGAGGAATCTGCTGAGTCAGCATAATTGATGGTTCCCGACGGTGGCACGGCTGCCGTCGCCGCCGTGATTGGTCCGCCGGAAAACGGTGGAGGGTCCATATAGTAAAGAGACTTGAAAAAAAAGGGAGGAGAAAAAAAAAAGATAGTTTTGCCAGAGAAGGCTGTTTTTTCCTTTATAGTTCTCACAGCTGCTTTGCTAAAAAAAAAAAATATTTTTTTTAATTTTAAATATTTTAATTAAAAAAAAATATTATTTTTAGTAGGCTTAATATATATATATATATATATATATATATATATAACGGAAAATGGTCATATTTGCCCCTGTACTCTTAGAAAAGGGTTATATTTTTCCTTCGTCATATTTTTTTTATATATTTATCCATGTTATCCAACTTTAGGCTCATATTTACTCTCAGATCGTTAAATCCCATATCTCCGCTTTTATCATCCTATATGACATCTACATGGCATGCCTACATGGATATACATTTATTCCACTTAATATTTCATCATATTTTAATTATTATACCCAATCCCAAATATTTTACCCACTCATTTAACCCATAAAATGTCAATCCATTTCATTGTCACTTTTCCAAGGAAACCCACGACAGAGAGAATTAGGCTGCTAAACAGTTGATTATGTTACAAAAAGATTGTCTTCTTTAGTACACTTAATAAATCAACACTCAAATATTCCTTCAAAAAACCTTCCACCATAACTCTAGGCATACCAGTACACATCATTATTTCCTCTGCTGATTTCATCACCTCATAAACACGAACATTCAAATTTTCAAGAAAAGTTTTAGGTAAAACAGCTCTATTTTCAAAAAAGTATATAAAAAAAGAATGAGCCTAAAGTTGGATGGCAAAGGTAAATATATCAAAAAAAGTATGACGAATGACAAATATAACTATTTTCTAAGAGTGCAGGGGTACATCAGAGTAATTTTTATTCAAATACTTGAATTAATGTTTGTTTCAATTGAGTATCTGAATACATAATAAAATGTTTCTATTGGATTCTTTCGATTCAAATTTTAAAAATACTGTTAAGCGTAATCTCAAATGTCTACAAGTTAACTAAGTTAACCACAATAAACATGTCATCTCCGTTGATTATCCGCATTAGTCTCAATTGGAACAAATTTTAGATTTTACAACTTGCCGAGATTAGTGCGTATAATTTTAAAAAATAACATATTTTAAGTGATTAACTTATTTACGTAATATATATTTAAAAATCTATTTTTTTTCTAAAAATATTGAATAAAAAATGACCGATTAAAATACTTAATTGAAGTATTTAAATAAAAATTATTGACAAATTTAAGTGATTGAAATTATATCAAAATCTAGTCAAAAACATGAATGTATGTTTTTTGTGGACCCACACATATATTTTTCTCTTTGGCCCCTACCATGTGGGTCCTCCTACTTTCTAGTCTCTAAATTAGCACAAAGACAACTTGCAACTTGCATGTTTAGACTTGAGAGTATACCTATATAAAAAGTTTTAAAAATATAAGTTATAAATATTAATTGCGTAAAAAATTAATTTACTGCTTGGATCGTAATGGAATAAATAAGATCTCTTCATTTTTAATTTAAAAATTTGAAGTTAACTTCCAAAATGAAAGATCTCCTTAAATAGTGTTGAAAGTTTTAAACGACAAGGATCTGAATTATAAATTAATTTGATTAATCCTTTAAAGTTGTTTTAAAAAATATTTTTTGTTATAAGTACTTTTTTGAAAAAACATCTTTGACTAATCAATTTAACAATCATGTTTGTCAATATTAGATTAATAGCTTTTGATTGACCAAGTTATCAAATGGAAATCAACTATATGAATTCTCATCGATTTTAGAAGAAAAATCAGAAAAATTGTATTATAGTTTATAAAGAAAGTAAAGCAATAAACTTCCCTTTAAAAGTATAGTTTCTTGTATTTTTAATGTGTCCAAAAATTGGGTTAACTAAATGTCCCACAACTCCTTGGTGAGACCTATAAAAAATTTAATTTACATGCATCGATAATATTAAGAAATTCATATATTTTAAGCGTAATTTTATCATTTTTTATTTTTAAAAAGTTATCCATCCACATTTTTTAATATATAGACATTTCATGTTGGAGGTTGGTATGAGGTCCATATAGATTGGGCCCACTAAGGATAATAACCAACATTACCTAATTTTGATCTCAACCGACATGTTTTCGGCGTAATGGACGAGTTGAATTGAATCTGATCCGATCAAAATAGGTTAAGTAAATAAATGAGTCGGTCAATTCTAAAAGTTACTTGAGCTGAAATAGTTTGAGCTAAAAAGCATATCATAACTCAATTCGGTCGATTCTAGTTTGTTCTTTTATAAACTTCAAAATACCTAACACAACTTAGTTATATAACATAGCTAGTTGAACACTTTGAACAAATATAAGCACAAGTGTACAATGTCTTATGTCTCACATTCTGCCATGCTCTACATCCTCAAAAGCATTGGTAGTTGTACCAGATTGCTGATTTAGTTGTACCTCGGGACGTTCTACCTCTACTCCTCCGTTGGTAGGGGGGACGCGTTGTCTGCTAACACGGACCTCCTCCACTGCCCGGAAATATGCATATGGTCCCCATCCTGAAAACAGCGAAAAAAATGAACATATCGAGTTGATTTCAGAATTTTGTCCACTATAACAGTAAAGTCACGTAAAGGAGATTTTGTGCAATGCCTTCTCCAAGATCATTAGCAATGAAAAGGAAAAAAATCATAGGAAATTAGAAGAAAACGCGATTGTGCTTTGGGATTTCTACTGATACAATATGTAGCCAAAGGATCAGGCTACATATTGACTAGGACTCTACAAGTGTAATAAGAGCATCTGTCGACAAAAGGATCAGGCTAAGATGATCGGATCTTCTTTGTTTAAGGAAATGTGTTGAGAAAGAGCAGATGAACTATAGAACCTTTCAACTAGATAGTGCTTTTTCAACTCTCTCAAAATGGAATATATGTCAAACATAAGTTAGATTAGTCAACATTAACAAGATCATATTTGTAACAAGTGGTTTTGTTGGTTGGTTTAATTGGTCGCGTTTTATTCATGAAATGACTCGACTTGGTATTAGTCTGGATACGATGAAATAATTCTAAGTACCTTCAGTATGATATGGAGCTGGGAAGAACTGCAGATAACAGAATGTTGCAACAAAAAGACCTGAAATGTGAAACGACAGAGTTAGTATTTATCAAATGAAACTCAGCCCACGTTTACTTCAAAATGTAGAATTTCAAGACGAACCTATCAGTCCTCCGGTGAACACGTCTTGCCAATGATGCCAGTAGTCATCCACACGTGAGACCCCGACAAGAGATGCCATTAGGAGAGGAAGAAGAACTATGCATAGTTTTGCTACATGCCCTCGTCGATCAAATGCTTTAATCTTCCCAGCCAAATACAACGATAGAAACCCGAGACCAGCAAATGATGCTGCAAAGAAGAAGCAGAACTTCGTTACATCAAACTCTTTGTCATCACAATAAAGAAAGAAAGGTTTCACGAGAATTCAGACCACTTGTATGTCCGCTTGGGAAACTCTTATGTCCTTCCTTAATTTCACTTTCTTTACCATGGCATTTCACGTTTCCCCACCGATCATACTCCTAAAACAATAACAACGAAATAAATCAATCGAGTTACAATACAGTTGAGAACCAATTTAAGCAATAAGCATTCTTGATGGCTTTTCACTATCAGATAAACGTAATGGATACATACATCTTTACCATCAGGAAAGCAACGCCAGAAAAAGTCTGGTCGAGGACGTCCTACTCCATTCTTGATGGCTTCAGTGATTACAGCTGTAATTAGTATGGTAAATAAAAGACCTGCAATTTTCGGACAAGCCTAGGCATAATTAGTAAAGTTTCATCTACTTGATGTTCCAATCAGTACTAACTCTAAAATGGAAATTACCTAGAATGCTGTGGTGCAGATCATAAACGTCCTTCCTCCGAAGATAGATGAATATGAAGATGATAATAGGCAATAACACTGCATACAGCTGTTCATTAGAGAAATCAGTTAAGAAAAACACTACAAACTCCGCGATTTGATTACAAAAATTTGAACTTTGATAGTGTAATCAGCACTCCGTTCACACTGCAAGCTTCAATGTTTACGTTACAATACTCACAGGAATAGACCATGCTGGGACTGTATTATCTTTCATCGGATATTTCAGATCAGTCATCATATCCTTCCCAATAAACCGATGAAACGGACCGATGACATTAAGAACTATATATATAACTACAAGTAGTAGCAATATAAGCCAGTCATGGATGTGAATTCTTGCAACGGATAAACCATGAGACTTAATAGTATGTCCACATCCGCGCTCAATCTCATTTGTATTACCCTGTTTCATTCGAAACAGAAATATTAATACATGCTGTTGCAAAACCAAATTTAGAATTCGAATTGATAGTTCATTTTGATAAAAACATTGTAACAACCAAAAGTACTTTGAAGTTAGCAAAGTTAGCAAAACCAGAGTGAACAAGCACTTTGTGTTGAACCACACGACGTAATCATCAGAAATATTGGGAATATAGCAACGACAAACATCTATGCCTCATAAACAAGCAAGTTGGGGTCGGCTATATGAATTTTCACCGTCAATATCAATCAATTTAAGCTAATCTTAGTACAGTGTTATATAGGAGAAGAATTAAGTAAAAATAAGTTTTTTAAAGATTTTCAACTAGCAAATCAACAGATATGAGAATGAGTAACATAATATATGATGTTTTAACGATTTCACAAGAAAACGAAACCTCTTTGACCACAACATGCATAGATATCTAGAAACTATAATCCTACAGCAAAATTAGTTGCAGATATATCAATGAAATAAACTGTATCTGTACTAAAAGATATTCCAATATCACTGCAGAGTTTGTTCATACAAAAAGGGCACCCGGTGCACTGAGCTCCTGCTATGCACAGGGTCAGTAAAAGGGCCAGATCACAAGACCCTATTGTAGGCAGCATATCTGCACGAGGCTGTTTCCACAGCTCGAACATGTTGTTGGAAACAATAACTTTACCAGTTATGTCAAGTCTCCCCTCTCCTTCTACAGAGTTCGCTCATGTAATTTCGGATCAAGAACCCCACAGTTAAATCCTCACAATCCTTCTCACCCCATAAAAAATCGATTTTTTCATCATAAATTGCGTAGATTACTGCTAGTCAAGAGTGATACTGCTGGATCGGTGTAGATTATGCCGCAGTGGGCTTGAATCTCCTTAAAGAGAACGAGATATCCTCGCCTCAGCCTGAAGCCCTGAATATATTCTATATTCATTTTTGTCATTTTATTTTCAACTGTAATTTATTGTATTTGTGGTATATTACACCAACACACCATATGAGTAAAGAAGACATATTGTATTATATTACTTCTCCTACTATCTTATTCTTCAGTTTTATTAAGATAATCCCGGGGATATCTTTCCTTTATTCTCTCTGATTGTGTAATATTTAGATCTTCCATATCTTGTTAATATCCCTTATTTTCTGTAGTCCTCTGATTCTTTTTATTTAGTTTCCTTTGTATTGTAACAATCTTCGGCTCCTCCTTATGTATTTAAAGATGATCACTGTAATATACAAAATACAGCCTTTTGCAAAATCCTTCTGTATCTTTAATTATTACCTGTTATTTCTTTTGCTTTGATGATCGTACTATTTGTTGTTCCTATTGTTCTTTTCTACATGGCTTCTTCACTACTATATTTCCTTTTCTACGGTTTTGATATGCTTTACTTGAGCCAATGGTCTATAGGAAACAGTCTATCTACCTTCATAACGTATGAGTAAGGCTGTATACACACTACCCTCCCCAGACCCCACGGGATTGTTGTACACCATATGAGTAAATGACATTTGCAAGAGAATGAAAAATAGAAACAGCAATTCATAAACAGAACCAGAAATCAAAAACTAAAAATCAACCAAAGCAAAAAAGGCCAACAAACCTGAAACATAATCTTAATCTTATCTTTCCAGCCCATTTAAGCACTACTAATACTTCAATTACAGAGAATATTGAGGACCTAAAATCCAAGAAACACCAAAATTAATAAAAGAAACAAGATATTTTTTTAGCAAATATGATATGATATGATATCAAGAATGAATAATATAGTATCATAACAAGAACAAATTTGACTTTTCAAGAAAGAAAGTAATGATGTTAAATTAAACATTAAGCAATGAAAGGTACCTTTTTTAGCAAGAATTTTCTGTTGAAGTTTCAATCTTTAACGATGGCTGAATGGCATAGCACAAGTCAAATGTACTGTGGAATTTTGAATTCCATGAATCACTTATCCAAATAATATATATATATATAGTGTACTCCCTCTATTCCATATTAACTGAATTTTTGGGGGGTTTTTTCATTATTCAAAATAATTGAATTGTTCAAAGTTCAAGATGGATATTTGAAATGTTTTCCATAATTGTCGTTTCCTATAATGAAGTTTGATATTTTCTAGGAGACAAATTAAACTACTTATAATGTTACATTTATGATTTCACGAACGACAATAATGAAAAGTATGATTTAAATTATGTCCTTGAATGTTTTTCTTAATAAGTGTGTGTTGACTCACAAATTCAATTAATATAAAACAGATGGAGTAATATTTTAGTGAGGGGCTCGAGTGAACACCCTCTCACCTCCCTAAATCTGCTCAAGGAAATATATGTATTGGAGCTCGTTTAAATATTAATTTGCAAGTTGCAAGGCTCATTGTTTGGGCGATGATTCCAATAATGTTTAAATATAAGATGATAACCTTAAAATCACTCTCAGTCAGTTTTAAATGTCGAAAAATGGAAATCACAATCACAAATTTAGAAACTATGACATTTTTCTAAATATTCAATTGATTCTTCTATTTAGCTATAATAATAGTAAATGTAAATACAATTAATTGATATTTCTATATTTAACCACTTGGAAATCCATCAATTAACATGAGAAAATTGTATTTATAGTTGAGAAATGATTGGATAAGAAAGTTGGTGGCAAGTGGCATCTGAGCTGTTTTACTTAATGGAGACAGATAGCTTCTTCTTTTTTTAATAATAAGAGACGGAACGATGATTTTCACTTTATAAGTTCTAAATTTTAGAATGACGATTTCGTATGGTAAAAGTTTCATTCTTACTTTAATGATTATACATGTTTAATGCATGTATTAGCACAAATATATTATATAAGTAAAAATTACTTAGTTCGATTGATCGCGTATCAAAACTTCTAGCTCCTCCCATATTAATAATTGATGTTCCATCTTTTTATCATCCTTGATGAAAGATGAGTCATTGTCATTTGTAATTACAAAAAAGATTTTTAAAAAAATAAAAAATCAAAAGGTAAATATAAGCAAATTACAAACACAAGAATTAAATTGTAATTAAAAAGAAATTGCTTATGATTATGTTACTAGAATTCAATACATGTGACATGTTACCTCAAACATAAAAATAACATACAATCGAGGATCATGATGTTTAGATTTTAAAATTTATGGATTTCTATAACGATCTCAAGTTAATACTAATAAAAAATAAATTTATAGCTAAATATTTATACGTAATTAGTGAATCTCTGTGTATTTGGTGAATTCATCAGATTCGAACGATCAAAATGAAAAGGACCTAGTAGAGAGCGTTTTCGCCTTTCATTGATCTTACACGATATGAATTTAAATTAGTCGAGTCAGTAAAATCCTGATTCCAAATAATTATCACAAGAAAAAAAAATTAATGCGTGAAACTTCCTAGAACAACAAACATGTAGGAGAAGTAGGATTTTTTTTGTAAAATATTATGTGAAAATTACTAAGAAAGCTAGTAAACTATATGTGATTATTGTTGGTCAACCAATTTCATTAATTATATTCTGCGATATAATTTTATTGTCAAATATGAATTGGGAAAATTACAATAAAAGGAAGAAAAATTAAAGAATAAAGAATTTTCAAAGCTCTTTGTTTATTCATTCATTTATTTCCTATCATCATTTACTATATAAAATTAAAGAATTTTGATTCAAAGTACTTAACATTTTCAACTACGTCATGTCATAATTCGTGGAGAAATGAGAAATTTAAATAAGTGAATTCAAATGGAAACTAATGAAAAACGAGATCATAATGGATATTAAGGGTATGAACTTCATTTATATATAACAAATAATTCTTTTTTATTTCTAGCAAACATGGCTCAACTATTTAAAAGTGTCAATACATTTTATAGTGGATTTTTATATTCAATAAAACAAATTAGCCAACCTGTATTTGATTCTCCAATTAAATTTTATAAACGCAGCATGGTTTTAATTTGTTGTCATCATATATTAAATAACTTTTTTTAGAAAATTACTGCAAAAAATAATTAATTAATAATATCCCACCAACATTATGCCAAACTTTTAGCATGTGTTCTGTTTGACCTACTCCTACGGCTTACCCCCCCACCCCCGCCACCCACTCCCCAAACCCTGGCAACAACAATAATTACATATTCAATATAATTTCACAGGTAAAACTTAAGGAAAATAAATGGTACAGAGACTTTCTTTCTATCTTTTGAATGTAAAGAGATTGTTTCAGAAAAATCTACGAAAAAAAACCCATGATGAGTAAACTAGAAGACATAAAAATGGTAGAGGAAGCATTACATGGCATATATGAAAAAATACTAGTAACAACGATAAAATAATGTGATGGTCAGAACATAAGAAGCAATTAATAGTAATAGAAATTGAAGAACAAAAAATAACTCAAATACTCCTAATATTGTTGTATTAAAAGAGAAAGGTCCTTATACTTATATCACATGAGAGGGGGAAAATAAATAAATAGATAGTTATAAGAATCGATTCGATATCTATTTAAGTTAAAAGTTTTTTATTAATATCACAAACTTATAACTTTAATGACTCATACTTGTTTTTTACTTGTATAATTATGATGTTCGAATCAGTTTGCACATATTTCAATTAATTTATATATTTATGTTATCTTCTATCAATACATGTACAGGAGGTAAGTAATTCATATTATAATAAAATAAAAGAACAAAGAATATTAAGAATTTATTTTACATCTATTATGTGAAAGTTTTTTCTTACTGATATAATTACTTTTTTATATAAATTTATTAGTTCATATTATAGATAAAAATATTTGCAAATATTATTTCAAAATCCAAATATTTGACACAAAATCTTTAAACTTTTTGGCATATCTATTTTTTTGGTAGACTAGTACAACAATAAAATATTTTCAAATACAAACTTTTTTATAATATAGGAGTATTATTTTCAATAACTTAAAGACAACTAATTAAAATTCGAAACACACATATTAAGGAAACAACTATTTTACTTTAATATAAAAATCAACTACGTGATGACCTCGAGCAACAAAACTATTAAGTTTCAAAATTCTCTACCTAACATTTTTTTTTTCTAGATTAGTCAAAAAAATTAAACAGAAAAGACCATAATATTTTGTTGACTAAAAGCAATTGTTCTAGAACTAATTTGAATTCAATTATTTACACAATTTAGTTTGGATTTTATAAAAGTTAAATCAATACATGTTAGCCACAAAATTTATATTTAAAATATTTAAGTCCAATTATTCTGATGTTAGCTTAGTTAGTTGATTATCTGAATTTTTTTACTTTTTATTGTTGAGAGATCGATTCCATCCTTTATAATTCCCTAGCCTATTTGAAGAGAATTTTTTTAAACTTATATATTACTACTACTAGCTCATCATCGAATATTTAAAGATATTTACTATTTTTAAAAAATATATATATACTAAGTATGAATAAAAATTACTGAATTCCTATAAGCCATCACATTACAATTATAAGACGACATGACAAATAAACAAAGTAAATATTTAATGAAAAAAGAATACATTTTACAACACAAATAAAGGTAAAAGAGTCTAAACTTCTCTTCAAAAGAAAAACACGACATAATTTAAGATCGGATGAAATAATATTTAGTCAATAAACTCTAAAAAATTAATATTCTTTCTGTTTTAAAAAGAATAATCCTTTTCATTTTTTGTCAACACTTTAATCTCAATTTTTCACCTAGTATGTTTAAGGCTATAAAAATAAAATATATTTTGGTATATTCAACACAATTTTAAATTAGGACCTTAATATTAATTTTTATTTTATTTTCTTAAATACTGTGTCAAAGTCAAACTATTTTTTTTTTGTAGGGGGAATAGAATTTATTGAAAGATGTTAAAATGAACTGGACCAATCATTCATCTTGTGTAGGTCCTACACGTCGACAGTTATAGCCTGGAAACCCATAATAACCAACCAACCAAGCCATCATTATCTGACCAAATATAATTTAACATGTTTGACAAAAACAATGGCTCTGATCAAATAATTTAATTTTCATCGACATGAATCGTAATGAGATGGTTGGTATCGGCCCACCTTTAATATAAGAGAGAAGTACTCAAAACACTCCTAAATTTGGTGCGAGTTATTAGTTATATCGCTGAACTATTGACAGATTTAAAAACATCCTCTACTTGAATACTTGAATAACTAAACTTAGATATATCCCTAAATTCTCGTCAAGTTTAGGAGTGTTTTCAACACTTTTCTTGACTTTTTATTTAAGAATTTGAAACCACTTGTTATGACATGTGACAGATAGGGGTGTATCTAAGTTCAAATAGTCAAGTAGAGAACTGTTATTAAGGTTATCAATAGTTCATGACGAAACTAATAATTTGCGCAAAGTTAGGAGCATTTTCAATACTTCTCTCTTAATATAAAGTCTCGGATTGGAACTAGGCCTCCAGAAATGGGCCTTACAATACTTAAATTAAGAAAAAATGACTAAAGTACACACATTTAAATATAATATTTTCCATTTGTCCCTATATATTTTAAAAATAGCTAAAATTCCTTATTTTAATAATGTATCCGTATTAATGTATTAATGTATCCGCACTGTATTAATGTATCCGCGCTTTCATTAATGTATCCGGATTGGGTTAATTTTTATTTTAATAATGTATCCGTATTAATGTATCCGTGCTTGTATTAATGTATCCGCGCTTTCATTAATGTATCCGGATTGAGTTAATTTTTATTTTAATAATGTATCCGTATTAATGTATATGTGCTTGTATTAATGTATCCGCGCTTTCATTAATGTATCCGGATTGGGTTAATTTTAAGGGATTATTGTAATTAGAAAAAAAATAGGGATAGATAGTAATTTCATCTTTACTATGTGATTTATGTAACTTACCCTAAAATTAAATTTAATCGGACTTCATATTTTAAAAATTCAATTTTCAAAAAAAAGATTGTGCACTTTCCATGTACCTCGGCACCATATTTCACATAGTTGTTGAATTTTTCTTTTTTGAAAGTCTTAAAAACTGTCTCCTAAAGAAGAAAATCCATTATACAAAATTCTTTTCATACTTTTTTTTTCTTCCTCTTTGTGCTATGTAGTTATGGTTTGCCATTGCTAAAGATTGAAGCTTTATCTTCTTGTGGGGACCCATTTGAAGTATTCTTTTGTTTCCCCAGTAAATATCTGCTAAAAAGGATACCTTTCAGTGCTTAATCTATGATTTGACACCATTAATTTCCTTTTAAAAAGTCAAATCTGTTCTTATTGTGATGTATATTTGTCAGTCTTGATATCATATCTAGAAGGTTTTTTTTTTGCTGAAAAATCTTGTATTCTTTCTCAAGTTTGGTGGGTTTTTGTTATTTCTGTTTCTTTTGAAGTGTACTGTGTTTTTTTCTCCATTTTCTTGATGAAAATTTGAATCTTTAAACAGAAACTTGATGAAAAATTGAATCTTTAATTAGTCAAAATTGATCTTATGAGTTATGATGATAGTATTAGTCATTTCTAGAAGGATTTTTTGGTGATAAATCTTGTCTGTGAGGTCCCAAGATTCTCTGTGAGTTTGGATTCTCCATTTTATTCTTTCTTGCCTTTTTTTTTTTTTGGTTTTCCATCCGGTGTTCAATAACTCATTGGAGCTTGACTAATCTGGATTCGCATTGGATAGGGCTCATTTTTGGTTCCCTACCAAGGATTTTTCCATATTTAGTAGCCCCATCCATTGCATTACATTCTTTGGTGGTTATTTTTTTCCTTATGTTCTGCCATTGCTAAAGATTGAAGCTTTAACTTGTGGGGGACCCAATTGAATAATTCTTTTGCTTCTTTAGAAAATATCTGCTAAAAGTGTAATGTTCAATGTTTAGTGTTTGATTTAACATCATTAATTTCTTTTAAAAAGTCATTATTGATCTTATGATGAGGCTAATAGTCAGTCTTGGTGTCATATCTAGAAGGATTTTTTCCCCTAATAAATGGTGGGGTTTTGGGTTTCTGCTTTGATATGTGTTACCTGAACCGACAGTCTCTCTGAAACAACCTCTCTACCTCCACGAGGTAGGATAAGGTCAGCGTACATTCTACTTTCCCCCAACCCTAGTCCTCACCTATAGGATTTCACGGGGTATGTTGTTGTCGTTGTTTCTATCTTAAAGTCTTTTATTTATACTGTATTGTCTCTCAGTTTTCTTCTTTTCTTGCCTTATGTTCTTCCATTGCTAAAGTTTGAATCTTTATTTTGTGGGGACCCATTTGAATTATTCTTTTGTTTTCTTAGAAAATATCTGCTAAAAATGGTGCCTTTCAGAGTGCTTAATGTTTGATTAATACCATTAATTTCTTTTAAAAAGTCAAAATTGTTCTTAATGATAGTAGTAGTCAGTCTTGGTATAATTTAGAAGGATTCTTTGCTGATAAATCTTGTTTCCTTTCTTAATTTTGGTTGGTTTTTGGGTTTCTGCTTTGTTAAAGTCTTACTTCATACTGTACTTTTTTCTCAATTTTCTTCTTTATTGCTGAAAAATTGAAGCTTTAAGTCATAAACTTGTGGGAAACCATTTTAAAATCTTGTCTTTTTTGTTAATTTTGGTGGTTTTTTGGATTTTAGGTCCCAAGATTCTCTGTGAGTTTGGATTCTGCTCTTTGAATTGAAGAATCATAAGTGCTTAAATGGGTTGGAAAGACAAGATTCGGACTGTGTTTCAGGTTTGTTGGCCTTTTTGCTGTGTTCTTTTCCCATTTTTTATGATATATATATTTTTAGTTTTTGATTTCTGGTTCTGCTTATCAAAGCTGTTTCTATTTTCATTCTCTTGCAATTATCGTTTAGCCGAGGGTCTATTGGAAACAATTGCTCTACCTCCCAAGGTAGGGGCAAGGTCCATGTTGACTCTACCTTCCCCAGACCCCACTCGTGGGGGATTACACTGGGTGTGTTGTTGTTGCAATTGTCCTTTACTCATATGGGGTATGGTACTTAATTCTTTTGACTGTCTTGTTTAGCAGCAATCTGCGGATGTTATGATGAAAAATCCAAATTTTGTATGGGATGAGAAGAATTGGGAGGATTGAACTGTGGGGTTCTTGATGTAGATTCAATCAGTGCAATTTAGTGCTCCAGTAAGATAATCAGAAATTATATGAACGAAATCTGTAGTGATATTGGAAGCTCTTTTAGTGATGATACCGTTTATTTCATTGGTATATCTACAACCATTTTTTTCTGTAAGATTATAGTTTCTAGAAATTTCAGCATGTTGTGGTCAAAGAGGTCTCGTTTTCTCCTGAAAACGTTTGAACACCACATTTGATTAACAAGTTTTTGTTACTCATTCCCATTTCTGTTGATTTGCCAGTTGAAAATATTTTTAAAAACTTTATGTTTATTCTTAATTCTTCTCTTATACAAGACCGAACCAAGATTAGCTTAAATGGACTGATATGAACAGTGAGGATTCATAGCCGACCCCAACTTGCTTGTTTTTGAGTCATAGATGTTTGTTATTGCTGTATTCCCATTTCTGAAGATTATGTCGTGTGGTTCAAAACGAAGTGCTTATCATTCTGGCTTTGCTAATTTCAAAGTACTTTTGCTTGTTAGAATGTTTTATCAAATGAACTATCAATTTGAATACTTATTTGCTTTTGCAACAGTACGTATTGATATTTCTGTTTCAAATGGAACAGGGTAACACAAATGAGATTGAGCTCGGATGTGGACATACTATCAAGTCTCATGGATCATCAGTTGCAAGAATTCACAAGCATGACTGGCTTATATTGCTACTGCTTGTAGTAATAGAGATAGTCCTTTATGTCATCGGTCCATTTCACCGGTATGTTGGAAAGGATATGATGACTGATCTGAAATATCCCATGAAAGAAAATACGGTCCCAGTGTGGTCTGTTCCCGTGAGTATTCCTTTTCTTTTATAACATATAGAGTCGAGTATCTATGTAATGTACGGATTAAATTGCTCTAATAGGATATTGAAGCTTCTATTCTACGATAGAATAGAAGTGTGGGCGGATTGCTGATTACACTGTGCTTGCAAATTTCAAAAAGTTCAGTTTTTTGTAATCAAATCCCGATGTTTCTAGTGTTATTAACAGATTTCAATGAACAGCTTTATGCAGTTGTATTACCTATTATCATCTTCGTGTTCATGTATCTTCGGAGGAGGGACGTCTATGATCTGCACCACAGCATTCTAGGTAATTTCCATTTCAGAGTTATTTTCCCCTTCACTACGGATTGAAATATCGAGTAGAAGTGAATTTTGTCTTTGTGACTTTGTTTTCATTGTTGTAGTAAAAAGAATGTTTTCCTTTTTGTTTCACCAAGTAACTTTACTAACTGCGCAGGACTTGTCCAAAAATTGCAGGCCTCTTATTTGCTGTACTAATTACGGCTGTAATCACGGATGCCATCAAGAATGGAGTAGGCCGTCCCCGACCAGACTTTTTCTGGCGTTGCTTTCCTGATGGTAAAGATGTATGTATCTTACTCTCCCTAATCGGAAAAGTTTTACCTTTTTCCTAACAAAGGGTTAGCTTCTTAGTGCATGTCTGTTTGACTCAATAAGAGTATCCTTATGTTTATCTGATAGTGAAAGCGCTTTCTTGATGATCATAATTGTAATACACTTAGAAGCGTATTGCTTGCTTAAATTGGTGCTCAACTCTATCATAATTCGATTGATTTATTTTGTTGTTCACTTTTCAGGAGTATGATCAGTGGGGAGACGTGAAATGCCATGGTAAAGAAAGTGATATTAAGGAAGGACATAAGAGCTTCCCAAGTGGGCATACCTCATGTATGTAGCTCAACTTTCTCCATTTCCACTATCCATGTACATTAAATCAGGATTTCCGAGATATTAAGAAAATTTGAGTTCTTCTTTGCAGGGTCATTTGCTGGTCTCGGGTTTCTATCGTTGTATTTGGCAGGGAAGATTAAAGCATTTGATCGTCGAGGGCATGTGGCAAAATTATGCATAGTTCTTCTTCCTCTCCTAATGGCATCTCTTGTTGGGGTCTCACGTGTGGATGACTACTGGCATCATTGGCAAGACGTGTTCACAGGAGGAATGATAGGTTCGTCTTGAAATTCTACATTTAGCAGTAAACGAGGGCTGCATTTCATTTGATAAATACTAACTCCATGTATTTCACATTTCAGGTCTTTTCGTTGCTACATTCTGTTACCTGCAGTTCTTCCCTGCTCCATACCATACTGAAGGTAGGTTCTTCACTAATCTCCTCCCGCTTTTATTATATTTTGTGTAGTAATTCCTCGCGCTTAAACAAACCTTTCTCTAATTTTTTCGATTTCTTTAGCTCCTTAGTACTTCAAAATATTCCGTATCCAGACTAATACCAAGTTAATTACACCATTTCATGACTAAAAAGTGACCAATCAACCAACCAACAAAACCACTCTTTACGAATTAAATCTTGTCAATGTTGACTAATCTGGCTTACATTTGGCATATATTCCATTTTGAGAGAGTTGAAAAAGCACTACCTCGTTGAAAGGTTCTATACATCTGCCCTTTCTCAACTCATTTCTTGAAACAAAGAAGATCCAATCATCTTAGCATGATCTGATCATATATTCCAATCGCGTTTCCTTCTAATTTCCTACGATATTTTCCTTTTTGTTGCTAATGATCTAGGAGAAAGCATTGGACGAAATCTCCTCTCCGTGACTTTACTGTTATAGTGGACAAATTCTGAAATTAACCCGATATGTTCATTTTTTTCGCTGTTCTCAGGATGGGGACCATATGCATATTTCCGAGCAGTGGAAGAGGTCCGTAGTAGCAGACAACACGTCCACCCTACTAACGGAGGATTAGAGGTAGAACGTCCCGAGGTACAACTGAATCAGCGACCCGGTACAACTTCCAATCCATTTGAGGATGTGGAGTATGGCAGAATGTGAGACATAAGACACTATACACTTATGCTTTATCTTTGTCAAAATGTTCAATTAGCTCAGTTTGTTATTTTCTTGTGAATATTTAAAGCTGTTTATGCTTTTATATGTTAATTACTTTAGCTTTAGGAACCTATTTGATTACTGAAATTGTTTAATCTGTGTTAAGTTTTTTTTGTTGTGTGTAAATTGTTGCATAATTAGTTCAATTGGTTGATGATTTTTGTCAATGTTTTCCCTTAAATTTTAGCACTAAAAAGGGAAAATGAAGGTGCTATAAGCTAAAGTTGCTTGTACTCTTCACCTTCGATGTTGCGCTCGTGTTGGAATCTCCTAAAATACATTACTTTTGAATAATTCGACACATTCATCGACATTTTTTAAGAGTCTGAGTAATACAGGCTATAACATATTAAATTACAATAAAGGTGCAAAAAGAAAATAAGAAAATTAAACAATCGATGCATATATAATGCGTGTTTATGCACCAAACGGTATAACCTAATGGTAAATAAAGCAGGAAGAGAAAATATAGTAGTAGGTTATTTCTTTCATTTGTCTTATCCTTGATGGACAGATTCTCGATATCTATATAGGACGATAACATTCTCTTTGGACAAACGCTACTATTAGAGGCAGAGCTAGAATATATGAAGTATGTTCCGTAGAGCTTAGTAGTTTTAATTTCATATTTATTTTAAGAAATTTATTTAATGTACGTAAAATATTAATTTAAAATCAGAAACCCAAAAAAACTAAAATTTAAATTTATAAATTTTAAATTTTGATTTTATCACGATTCTTATACCGGAAAAAGGGACAAGCGTATCGTAGCTAAAGAAAAGTAGAAACGCCAAACACCCCAAGAATAAGCAAAGAATCGAGAAGTGGTCCTTGACAATAACATAAACTAAGTTTTATTTACACATTAATTTTTTATTATATGAAAATGTTTGATTGGACTAATTATAGTTTGTTAGTCGATTAATTGAGATTGTCATTTTTTAATTGATGAGTTTAATATCACATATTTGAGCTCGTTCATTATCGATTCTAAGCCCGAATAAAGGAGGAGGTTGAAGGTTAATATAATCTCTTTATTCCATAGAAGTAGGGGTACGACTGCGTACATCTTATGCTCATCAAACCTCACTTATGAGATTACATTGTTTTTGTTTGTGTTGTTTCAGGTTTGTAAACTAGATACTAAGAATCTCAAATGGGTAAATTGAGTTGAATTCAAACGAATTAAAATGAGTTCAATCTCTAATAAATAGTCGAGTCAATGACCAAATATTACCTGCACTGAAATGAGCTAAATAATGAGTCATACTCGAACTCATACTTTCTTTACTCCTGATTTTGATACGTTTTACTTGTGTCGAACTTCTATCAAAAAATAACTTCTACCTTCACAAATTAGAAGTAACATTGCATATACACCACCCTCCTCGAATCTCAGTTGTTGTTATTATGTTAAATACTAAACCTTTTTACTAAAATGAACGCAATAATGCGCGATCCGAATGTAATGAAAAGTCTAATGTGGACTCCGAACACTCAAAAGGAAACCAAACCATTTTTTAGGGGATAATAATAAATGCAAAATTGAATTAATAATTGTCCCTTTTTGGCTTTATCTTCCTTAACTCTTTCCTATTTTACCAAAAATCTCAGTTCAAATTCCATTTCACTTTTTTATCACTCTCTGCATTTGACGCTTCCTTTGCTTTTGCTTTTCCTCTTCACCTTTATCTCTCCAATTATTTGAATTTTCAGAAGCAAAACGCTCCCCAAAATCTTCTCTCGAAAGCATTTTCTCCTTCGCATTCTCGTCTCAGGTGAAAAATTCTTCCGTTTATGGTGTTATTAATGTACTTTTTGCAGTATCTTCAGTTTTGCTTTCGTTTTTGCAAGCGACGAAGTTTTTGTTACTTTTTCCGTTCATGATTATTGTTTAATATTGTATATAGCAGTTCGGTTTGGTTACTGAGGCGGCGGGCCTAGCGGAGGAGAGGAGAAGTAATATGTGATTTTGCTGGTGTATGTGTTTTGGTTTAGTTTGGAATAGTGCGAGTTATGTGAAAAGTTTAAGTATATGTAATGAAGTTTGAATTGAAGTAGTAAGGGATGAAATTAGAGAGTAATTTGTGAAGACATTATATTAGGTGATTTTTATGGATAAAAAACACTTTCAAAACCTAATTTTATTTATTTTTTATTTTCTGTAGAGTTTTTTTGAACTGGTTTATAGCGGATAGAGTTTAAATTGAAGCATGTTGTTGGTATATTAGTGGATGAGGTGCTGACCGGCTTCTGGTGTATGTGTGAGGAAAAAGTACATTGTGAATTTGCTGTTGTATCATGTATGTGTATGGTTTAGTTGAAATAGTATGAGGAATTGTTGAGTTTTGTAAAAAATTGAGTATACATAAGTGTTATTGTTTGGAAAATGCTGAGCTTGGTAGCGTAAGCTTGTAACTCAAGTGAGGGCATTAAGGTGATGAGGACAAATTCAAAAAAAAAAATGAAAAAAATTATTGTAAGGAAAATGAGGATATGAAGTGCTAAGTGATGAAATTAGAGAGTAATTTGTGAAGACATTGTATTAGCCGGATTTATTAAATTTTTTATTTTAAAAAAAATCTGTAGATTTTTTTGAACTGGTTTATAGTGGATAGAGTTTAAATTGAAGCTTTTTGTTGGCGGGGGAGAATTTAGTAGGTAGTTTATGGTGTATGTGAACTCGTGGTGTTTCTGCAAAAGTAGATATTTTATGTGTATATTTTTTAGAATTGATCTAATATTACCTTTTGGCACTCATGCTACAAAAAGGTTTTAGTGATGCACTTGGTTGAAAGCTAAATTATTTAGTTAAACCAAAAACAACGAGGGAGGGGAACTAATAAGTCAAACAATTGACGGCAAGTTCTTTCATCAAAGTGATAAATTTGCTTAAAATTAAGAGCTTGCTGCAGATTTACCTTTTTAGTTGAAGAATTAGAACTACATTGTGAGAATAATTTTGTTGTGTTTATTGGTACTTGAAAATGTTCAATCCCATGGAAGAATAGGAGTAAAAATGCATCAGTTTGCAAATTGATGCAACTTATTTGATAACTAAATCCTGAACTTTTCGTTGATCGTTTCTCTTTTAGGTTCATATGCAGCTCTATTATTATTTTTATCTATGAACCTCTTAGCTTCATTTTGATTAATTAGCGTAACCGTTTACTAACTTTTAATTTCAGTTTTATCTTCACTGTTTGTATTTATATGTTGTAGTGTTGGAGGGCCTAAATTACTTATTATTGGTAAGATACGGGACTTAATGAAGGGAAATGGATTGTAAGGATTTATACAGCGGACCCTAAATGTATCTATATGTGCTTCTAGGGTCGGAGAACCTAAATTATTAATTTATATTCGAAATGTTCAATTGTATGAGGCTTAGTTGTTGTTGTTGTTTTTTGTATTTGTATGTGCTTGCCATCAAATCTTAAAACACTGCAAACATTATCTCTTCTAGTGATTCTGTTGTAACCATGTCATCATTTTTTTCTTTTCTCAAAAGTGCCCCTTGGATCTGTGTCTTTAGTGCGACATAGGATACATTGAGTCTCACTGATTATAAAGTGAACATGATGAATCTTATCTTGCCTTTCTGTATATATGGTACCAAAGGCAATCTCTGTTTTTGTTACTTATTTATCAACGTCATGCAAGTTTTACTAACCCCTATTTTTGTTCTGTTAGTTGGTAAAATGCCAGAGATTCAGTTGGGCGCCCACACGTTCAGAAACCAGGGAGTGGAAGTAGCAAGATTTCACATGCATGACTGGCTTATTCTCTTCCTACTTGTGGTGATAGATATTGTTTTAAATGTGATAGAACCATTTCACCGTTTTGTTGGATCTGACATGATGACAGATTTAAGATACCCTTTGAAAGACAATACCATTCCCTTTTGGGCTGTTCCGGTAAGTGCAACCTTTATGACAAATTGGGTTTGAGACATTACATAGTTACAAAGAAGTATGTGTGTTTTTTTGTACTTCTAAGTGGGCATTTTATAATCTGTCTTTTCTTTGTAAACAGATTATTGCTATAATCTTGCCTTTGCTAGTCATACTTGTCTTTTACTTCATCAGAAAGGATGTCTACGATGTGCATCAAGCTATATTAGGTATTATTTGTCCCTTATGTGACTCAGCTTTTGCCTGGTAGCAAGTTATATTGGCAAGTATATATAACTGGATCCGATTGATTACTTTGTGTGCTTTGTTCAGGATTGTTGTACTCTGTACTCATCACCTCTGTTCTTACTGATGCAATAAAAGATGCCGTTGGTCGACCCCGTCCAGATTTCTTTTGGCGGTGTTTCCCTGATGGAAAAGGGGTATGTTTATTCGTCTTGGAATCTCCTTTCTGTATCAGAAACTGATCTGACATCATTTGCAACTTCCAATTATAATTTTCTGTGTTTAGGTGTTTGATCCAATCACAAGCAATGTGAAATGTACTGGCTTGAAAAGTGTTATCAAAGAAGGACATAAGAGTTTCCCAAGCGGACATAGTTCTTGTGAGTATAACTATTCCCTATCAATTGCATTGTTGGCATCAGAAATTTGTGATTATTTCCTTTTTGGTACTCGACCCTTTGAACAAAATGAGATACCCTTCACTTTTATTCCTTCTTCCAATGAAACTCTCTTAGTGATGTGAACTGTTTCCTTTTCCTCTGTATTGATATTTTATTCTTCTCCCATTCATTTTAGGATTTCACTGCAAGATTTTAGATTGCTTTTCCTGGTAATTAGTTCAACTGATCTTTAAATAATTATATATACAATACTGGAAGAATGAAACATCTGTGCTGTGTTGTCCAGTACAATTCAGTCAAATACCTGCCGAATTTGTGCAACGATTTGTTAAAATGCCAAATAATAGATTTTTGTGTTTATCACTACCCTATCACTCCTTTTCCCATATGCTTTACCTATAATTTTCTAATAGTAAAGTTTTCACCTCAAATAGTTCTGCCATATTAGTTAGCCGATTCGTAGGTGAGTTTGACTTATGCTTGGATAATCTACGTAAGTAGACATCTTGCTCGTAACTTGGAATTCCTGTAAGTGCATAAGTGACTGGCTTATGCTTCAATTTTCACCCAGATTTGACAATATGAAATATTATGTTTCTTTATGTGCCTGTATGGATGTTTGGCTGTTTTATCTAAGATCTTGGCTTGCTTTGAGTAAATTGAGTTCTTAGAGAAAACTGAAGCTTGTTGGCATTTGTTGGTATCATGTGAATAGGGTCTTTTGCTGGTCTTGGCTTCCTCGCTTGGTACCTGTCAGGGAAAATCAAGGTATTTGATGGAAGAGGCCATGTTGCTAAGCTCTGCCTTGTTTTCCTTCCCTTGCTGATGGCGGCATTAGTCGCAGTTTCCCGGGTTGATGATTACTGGCACCATTGGCAAGATGTATTTGCTGGAGGTCTCCTAGGTCTGTAGATTATGGATTATCATGTACTTTTTTGTAGTTTTCTTGTTTCTCTGTATAGAGAACTTATTGTTTATTTTCTTTGTGCCATTTATGCAGGATTGACTGTGGCTTCAATTTGTTACTTACAATTCTTTCCCCCACCATATGATATAGATGGTACTTGCTCACTTTCTTCAGTATCTCTTTTCACAGTAATCTACCTTCGAATCAACAAAGAATTAGCCAGTTCACTTGGTAAAATCCTTAACGGTAGGGCATTGTGATTTTTGTGAAAGTAAATAATAAATCAATTTGACTGCCACATGTGTAGTGTGTTTGTATCTGATGGCTAAAAGATAATATGAAAACTATGTAAATGGGTGCTTCCCTTTTCACCAGCTATTCCACAATGAGTAGACCGGAATTAGGCAATGGCATGACACGTGAGGGAGCACTACCTTTGGTTGTTTGTCTTTTCCTCTCTGTTGCTTTGAGTATTAAGTTCTGTTTTTGGTTTCCAAATGCTGTAAGTTTCGAGTCCTTGCCTAGATGAATAAGGAGAAAGAAACAAGGAAAATGTTAATGGGCGAATACTGCTTAGTCATTGCACATTTTCTGTTGTTGCATCTATTGTTTGGGGGGGTGAACATCTAGAAATGTGCAATGGCGAACACATGGCAGAGCACCTTTGAGAAAGGTCTTGTTTTCTCTTCTGTTGTTTTATCTTACACACCAGCATCTAATAGAGGAAAGCCAGCCCACTGTGTGCTAAACTATTTTTGGTTTTCCAAATGTTGTTAGATGCAGCATTTGCCCAGCTGAAGGAAAACCATATGTAAATGAAAAAGTTTAAGGGCCCAATATAACTTAGTCCATTGCTGATATTTCATGGTTGGTTTATGGCTTTGTGCAAACCACGAAGGCTTACAAGGCTATTTTGTTGCTGTTACTGTTCTTTTTCTGAATGCTCTGCACTGCTTTCCTTTTTAGTTGCTATGTTTTCTTCACTATTGTTTTTTTCTTTTCATAACTACTTTGATTTGTTGCACTTGAGCCGAGGGTCCTTCGGAAACAGTTTCTCTACCTCCACGAGGTAGGGTAAGGTTTGTATTGACTCTACCCCTCCCAAACCCCACTTGTGGGATTTCGTTGGGTATGTTGTTGAAAGTTTACAAGCTTTATAGTCCTTCCTTTCTTAAATTAGCATTTTCGCTTGTATTTCTAAATAATGCCCTGCGTTATTGCTATTTATTTTTCTTGAGTTAAAAGATTCACATTTTCACTGTTACTAGAAAGTTGTTAGTTTATTGATCTGAAGACTCTAAAGAAGAAGTTGACATGACATGTATTTCTAGTTGATCGAACTCATTACGGAAATTTTGATACACTGTGTATTCCATGTTCAGGTAGGATGCCCCATGTGCATTTACAAAGGCTGGCGGAACAGCGAAGTGGTACACAATCTACGTCGAATAATCCACGTTGTCTAACTATAAGGCAACCCGAAGTTGATAGTATGTATGTTCCACCTGAACATGGCATTGCCGTATCAGAACACAGTGCCCGTGAGACCGGACCAATCTTTGATGACGACATTGAAAGTGGCAGATGGAGGCATTGACTACATTGTCTCCTCATTCGTGCATTAACTGTATAGATCAGAATAGGTATTCTGCACTCTGTTAGTCCTCATTAAACAGGTAGATTTTTTCAGGGGTTACTTGTTTTTCCACTTCTTTGAGTTTCTACCTTTTTACATTCGTTTGTTAGATTTGACTTAAAGAACTCGACATGCTAACTGGTTACTACGAGGTTCTCTAGTTATTTCCGTCATTTAGTTCATTAATAGACGAGATAAAATGTGATGTTTAGACATGACATTGCGACGAACTTGGATGAATAGACTATTATGACGGCCTTATGGCCTGTGTTTATGAGCATTGATTTAAGAGATAAAGGCTGAGGTCCTTTTGTTAATAGTTCATGAGTTCAACTTTATACTGAAATTGTGGAATTTTTCAATATGCGCTACTGTCTATAGTTTCTTTGAAAAATTCATTTTGATCATGATTAAAACTTACTGGAATGAGTAATCTTAGTAGCTCGGTTGGTTTACTATCTGATCTTTTATCATGTTGGTGAGGATTTGATTTCCTACCTTGTAATCGTCTCTCTATTGGAATGTAAAACTCGATGAGGAGTCTTGAAGTAGAAGTAAAGTTGTTTTGATGTGATTTATAGGTTACATGTTCGACCCATGGAATCAACTACTGATGCTTGTGTCACGATAAGCTATCAACAACATGCTCCCTTAAGGTGCGCGACCCTTTCCCGAATCCTGCAATCATTTTTTGTTTTGTTTTAATTGTAATGTAATACTCACCTTTTGCACATAAAGTGTAAGAGACGGCAATCTTTGTCAGCAAGTGGTAGTGATTATAATTGGACCTTTTCAATTGGCTTAGCAACATACAGCCTTGTAATTACTGATCATTTGGTCGGGAACAAGTTATCTCAGTTTAAGTATTTCAAGATAAGTTATTTCACCATGTATATGGGATAACTTATCCAATCATTAAGACATAAATGGTGGGATAAATAATCTCAGGACTGTCTAATACCTCCTACCAAACGTAGGATAAAATAATCCTACATTTTATCCTAAGATTATTATACCTTATACCTCATGCAAAATGGTTATTAATCATTGTGGTCTAGTTTATTTTTTTCAAAATTGATTCGAAAAACGGTTGTTGCTACAAAATATCAATGCTAATATGTTTCTTTTATATACTACCAAAATTCCATAGTTTGTTTGAAACATTCAAATATGAATAAGCTATTATCATCTAATTAGATCCTTTCAAATAGGATCCACAGTTATAGCCAAGTTTAATTTAATATTTTCTAATCTATTATAGTAGTGAAGTTTAATACTAACTTTTATAATGTTTATATAAACTATAAAATAAATACATAATTAATTTTATGTCATTTTGTTTTTGTTTGTACCTTAAGAACATAATCAAATGAACTTTATCATTGTCTTTATCCAATTAACTCTAACCTTAACATGTCATTCTTGTTCTATATAAAGTGCCACTTCTCACACCTAGAAAATCCACACAATTTCGTTCATCAAGTTCTTGTTTGATCTGTCGTTGTTAACAAAATCCCATGGAAAATCTTCGTTTATCATATTTCGATAACCTAAAGAGATTTAAGGGGACGCGAAATTACCAAAGATTAGGAAATGCAAGAAGATATAACATCAAGAGGAAGATACGAGTTCTTGGGCTCGAAAACAAGAGAAAGATGATTTTTTTGAAGATGAAACAAGTTTGGATTAAGCTCCATTGGAAGCTATTTTCACCATTGAAGCTAATGGCAAAGTTTCACAATTTTTATGTTAATAAAATGCTAAGTTTAGAAGGTTACAAGAAAAGTAGTACTATTTGTGAAGGAAAAAAAGTTGCATTTCGAAAACCAATTCCAATTGTGGATTCTTCAACTAATGATGTGGTTGATTATAGGATGGTTTTGGAAATTTATAAAAATATAATGTCTTCTAGGGAACTAGCACACCCCTTAGGATTCAATTGTTCCTCGAATCCTGTGTAAATGCAGAATGTTTTGTGCATCGATCTGTCGTTTTTTTTGGAACTAGTAGACCACTTAGTTTGATATCTTCAAATTGTTTTGATTTTGATTTTAAAAAAATAGGTATATTCAATCTCAAACTCCTTTCTTGCAAGTTGATTTTTGTTTTGATTCAATCCAAAACGCTATTTCATTAATATGATTTTTGTTTCATTCTTAACGGGTGAGTTTAGTTGCCTAAAACTAAAAAAGACAGTTTGGTGCACAAAGCATCTCGCGTTAGTTATCATAAAACGTATTTTATGTGATTAACTTATTTATGTAATGATAGTTTCTAAACGCATGGTAACTTTTTTTAAAATATGAGTAAGAATTTTCTGATAGAAACTTTTTATCACGTGTTTAGATTACTCAATTGAAACACGTCACAATTCGAGTTTCTTAAATAAAACTAAGCTAATGATATATTCAACCGTAAAAAAATAGTACCTTGCACTAACCTAATAGAAAAGAAAGAATCGAAACTAATTGAAGACATAATCAGAGTGTGTTTTCTCCTATAGACAAGCTCAGAAGTCACATACTTCAACATGATAGCAGAATATGCAACGGCTTTGGTTTTGAATCTCACATCACCACTACCCATTATCAAGAAAGAAAAATCATGTATTTGGCCTATGAAAATGAATCAGATCGGCACATGAAGACGCATATTAAAAAACATAATCAAATACATAAATATGCTCTCTAGTAACCTAATTTTTACATGAAATGGTCACACACTTTAACAGACCTCATCAAATACCATAGTATATAATAATCCTACATTTAAGTCAGAACTTTATTTTTTATATCTATAAGGTGCACTTATTTCCACCGATACAACATTTCCTATCTAATGTTATGAGAAATTATAGCAGTTCTCTAAACACAGTCACTGGTTTCCCCCTGCTTTTCTCTTAGTAAATTCTAGGCAGGAAATGAGCTGTCAAATACAAAGTTATTATGACTAGTCATAAATCAATTGATGGAATATTCAATAACTTTCCAACAAGAAACAACACTTATATGCTATGTTGCTCGGACTCTTCATAAATATCGACAAGTGTTGGATCCTCCAAAAGTAGAGCATTTTTGGAGGATCCAACATGAGTGTGGCCGCATTTCCAGAGAATCAATGCAACATAGCCTATATGAAGAGATTCAGCCACTTTAGGCTTCAGGGCCACTAGCAAATAAGTTAATAAGCCCACGAAATACTTGTGCTGAAAGTTGATGAGCTTGAAAGAGCTCGCCATCGACGTTCCATATACTCTCCTTGCCGAAAGAAGTGAATGTGAATGCTGGAGTCTGCTTAGCAGAACGCAGAACATGTCATGAAAGAATAGCTTCATAGAAAGATTAGCAGGAGGAAAAGTGTTTTTGGGGAATTCTTACCTTGTGGTGCTCGACGAATTCAAAATCTAGTGGGTTGCCATCCTTTTTTGCTAGCTGGAGAAGGTGACTGCATAAAATAGACAAACATCGTGTGAACGTCAGCAGGGCTAAGATAGGTAATACCCGTGCTAAGAATATGGGCACGTCCAAGTCGAACCATGTTGGTCTCTTTCTACAATTTCAAGTCATTAAATCCAACGATTAAGCATACATATTTGAAGTTTATGGATTCTAAACTTGCCACTGAATTCATAGCTCATTTTAGTTTCTAGGTTCGCAATTAAATTTATACACATTTAATGGAATTTCTAATATAAATACAGGGTATAACCAAAAGTTACTAGTCCGAGCCCGCACCTAATACGCTAGCTCTGTTCATGAGTTAAGACCTTAAGCTTCTAGGTTAATTTAGTGAGGAGAGAGAGAGAGACGATTACCACAAATAACATGCGTGAGGGCAGTCCTTAATTAATATAAGATGTAGAAAACCATCTGAAAGGTGTGCATCGGCCACCAGACCATCGGGCGCTTTTTCATTTCTGCAAGAGATAACAGCAGCTCCAACACTAAGAAAACGCCCTTTGGACTTTAACCATTTTGAATCTTTTGAATAGGGCTGCAATCTGGGACATTTTGCCGATGTGTGGCCTGCTTTCGTTTTGCAAATATTGCAATTTGCACGACAAGCTACTCTTTCGGACTTTTTGAGAAGGGACCACAATCCCTTTGTCCAGCTTCCTGTCGACTCTTTCTCATGACCTATGTTTTTCTTTTCTGATTCAACTTCCAAGTATGCAACTTCTGCTTCATATGATCTACAAAAAACATGAAGTTGTAAAATATACTACATCAGTAAGAAGTATATGAAGTTGAGTGATCTACGGATTTAAGCTTAGAGGAAGTATAGTAGAATGCGAGATCATTGCCACGGCCAAGACGTAGTACAAGACATGGATCCAAGTTCAAGTTGGTCTTATAATCAGAGGGGGATCCGTAATTTTATGTTTTATGGGTTTTGGACCTCCACATTTTCTGTTTACTGGGTTCTTGTAATATTATTTATGTTTAATGGGTTCTTGTAACATTATTTATACATTTTAAGTGAAACTTTTAACACAAATACAAGGTCTACAGTCTGGACCAAAACTACTAGTTTCTGCTGAAACCATAACTTCTACAGTGGATCCGCCACTGCTTATAATAAAGTCGATTTCTATCCTCCATCTGGGAGGTTGGACATGCCCTGGGTGGGGCAACAACAGCATACGTAGTGTAACCACAAGTGGGGTCTATGGAAGGGTAGAGTGTACGCAGACCTTACCCCCTACCTCGTAGAGATAGAGAAGTAGTTTCTCACAGACCTTACCACTGCCCTGCTAGGGGCAGTGGAGGAAAGAATAGAGTACCAGCAGTGACTATTTTGGCACCAGACTCATCAAGGCCCTGCGATCACCATCCAACCAGCTCAACCACAGAAGGTCGAGCACGTGTTTTCACACAGGTACAATCACGCATCTACTCTAGCCTCCCAGCATTACTAATTGAAAACCTCATTAGTGACAGCAATATCCGTGAGCAAAGCAGTAGGGATGCTCATTAAGACAAGTCGCCAGTGGGCAAAATGGCAAATAGAACCAACTGTGAAAGAATTTTCGCACTAACAAATTTGATCCACAAGCCATACCTGTGACGAAGAAACACCTTTGTTCCCGCATAATCATAACGCTTAGGGCCCATCCACCTGTACTTTTCGCTCTCAGTGATTACATCTCCATAAAATCCATACCTGATAAGTAAGCGAATGATTACAAAGGAGGAGTGGAATTTAATCTTAAGTTCACAAAGAAGCATGCATTGCACCCAAGGGTGTGACCTAATGGTCAATGAAGTGGGTGAGAGCAATGAGGTAGACAAAAAAAATATTAGATGTTCCCATCCGTCCTAGCCTTGGTGGATAGAATCACTTGGTACCTGTTGCTGGTGGGAGATGACAGGTATCCCGTGGAATTAGTCGAGGTGTGCGCAAGCTGGCCCGGACACCACGGTTATAATAAAAAAAGGCGAAATGGTCTAATAGATCCTTCTACTTGTATGAGTTTATATTCTGGACCCTTCTACTTGACTCTTTGTCAACTGAACCCTTAAACTTAATGAAATCCTATGTTTTAAGCCGTCTGACCGTTGACCAAGCTTATGTGGCAACTTATTATTGAGTTGGCACAAATACGTGATGTCACGCGTAGAAAGAGCGTGAATATCAAATTTTAAACTATAAAATATTTTTTTTAAAAAAAATAACAGAATAAAGAGATCAAAAATAAGGAAATTAAATTTTTTTCACTTCTTTCTTCTTTTTCCACCCCATCCCTCCCCATTTCTTTTTTCCTTTCTACTCTCAAACCTCCATTTCTCTTCTTTCTCCCCCATCCCGGTCCTCTCCAATTTCTTGTTTCTCTTTCTTTTTTCTTTTCACATTTTCTTCCTTTCGGGATTAGAAACTGTATTGTTGTTGTAGATCTGTATTTTCCTTTTATTTTCGGGGTAGTTTACAACCCATAAAGTGATAAAGATTCAATAGTCTTGAAGGATGAAAAGTGATTGTTGAATGTCTTTGTGAAAGTAGGTGAAATGTGTTATGTAAAATTGTGTACAAATATTAGAGTATATTGATGTATTTTAATGGCTATTCGTAATCATCAATGGGGAAAAGAGATTTATGGTGGTTCAAGTGATGGGTGTAAATGTTGGTAAAAAAAATATGATTAAAAGTTGTGAATAAAAGAAATTTCGAGAAAAAATCGAATGGTGATTGTTAGTTATTTAGGAAAGTGATGATACTAGTGAGAATGGAAGGTTGTGGTGGTATCTCTAATGTAAAAGAAAAATGGAGAGAGGTGAAAGGATGAAGGAGGAATGAAGTGCAAAAGAAAGAAAAAATAATTTTTTTAAAAAATAATAATAATAAGTGATGTGTCATTTAAAATGTGATGTGGATGATGATATATCATCTTTGTCACGCGTTTGAAGTTCACACACAGCCAAAAGGGTTTAAAATGCTTAGTTTCACTGAGTTTAAGGGTTCAATTGACAACGGATCAAGTAGAATGGTCCAGAATACAAACTCATACAAGGACCCGGTCCATCGGACCATTTCGCCATAAAAAAATAAAAAAGAGCATGCATTATCCCTGTATGGATTGCTCATAAATAGGCAGACAGCTAACACAATAACCCGGTGCGGGAAATAATACGATCTCCTGAACAGAGTATAAGAAGAAAGCCATTTACCAATGCAAAAGTTTAAAAGGCTTTTATGAGCACACATTAACACACATGCAGTAGAGGGCCATAATTTACTTCGAGGCAATGGTTCAGTACAATTGTAACCACTTAAATAACAAGTTCACAAGTAAAAGACTAAACGGAATATGTCCCACATAATGAAAACATTGAGCTAGTAAATAAAGCAACACCATAGATTTATCTTTTTATTTATAACTATGAAATCCCCGAGGGCCAGTAGCGCAAGGTTCGAAATAATTGCCCCCTTCTACCCTTCTCCATTTTAAAATCAGGTTTTTGTGCACAGTAGAGCTCAAATCTGTGATGTAAAACTATATGCTATTATAGGAATATCAAAGCAAAGAAAAAAAGGATTCAATAGAACAAAGCCTGCAAATTGATAATGTATCGCTCACTTTTCAACTAAATGCCACATATTTACCAATAAGTTAAAAAAAAAAAGTAGGCTGCTACACCTGGATATTCAACAACATACCCAATGTAATCCCGCAAATGAGGTCTGGGGAGGGTAGTGTGTATGTAGACCTTACCTCTACCTTGGGAGGTAGAGAGATTGTTTTCGATAGACCATCGGCTCAAGTAAAAGCATTACAAAGAAGTTTGAATTAATAAAACAATGGGAGTAAAGAAGCCAAGACAAAATGCTTAAGAACGCACGACAAAGCATACTAAAAAGGAACAGTCACTACAACAAAATAATACGATAATCTAAGTGCAAGAAACATTAAATAGTAACAGAAATGGAATAACAAGAACTCCCTGAGTAATACTATAACTACTGGATATGGTGGATTCGAAACAAAGCAGAAAGAAAGGCAGAAAAGTGCACCACACACTAACAGTGAGTATCAGCTAAAACAAAAAAGAGAGCTGCTGGTTTGAAACAGCATGAGTAAACCAATAATAGATGAAAATTACCCAGCGAAAGAAGCTGCATAACGTACACAGGGTTCATCCTTAGATGTAGAAGTCTTTTTCCATCTTACAACTTGAGCTATATCAAGGCACACTGCTTTACCAAGGATGACTTGCAATGCAGAAGTCATAGCATCCCTAGCCCCTGTAGTACTGCAAAAATGAAAGTCAACTAGCTTTTCAAAAAGACAATGCAGCTAGCAACGTATAAAAAATTGCTAAATGTTAAACAAAACATAGGATTTTAAAAACGAAATCCACATGCATATTAAGTTATACTCTCCCCGTTCCAATTTACATGACGCAGTTTGATTCATATGGAGTTTAAGAAATAAGAGAAGACTTTGCAATGTTCCAAAACTACCATTAAAACAAATTTGTTTAACAGAAGAGTACACCTTTGTGGACTATTTGCCAAATAAGTGGACCCAACATCGGTAAAATATTGATAGTGCCATTAAACATTTGTCAAATAAGAAAATGTGTCATTCTTTTTGGGACTAACTAAAAAGAAAAGTGTATCACATAAAGTGGGACAGAGGGAGTAGAAAACATCAACAAAGTCTACAACATTCATAGCTGGTAAAATATGCTAATCAAGAAACTTAAGACAATCCTGCTTCAGTTCATACTAGAATCTTCACAGATGATATTTTGATGATTAAATTAAAAACATTTTACAGTGGTTTTCTTACCATATGATTTGGTTATAGTACAGAAAGTATCTTACATTTTGCGGTCTGTGTATCTGGAAGGTGACAGATACTTAAGTTAATCTTGTAGAGTGTGATTAGCAACTATGCACAAGGACAATCACTCATCATCCTGTTTGTACCTTTATAATTCTGAACATCCAACACTCAAAGAGTAGATATGAAAGACAACAACAACATACCCAGTGTAATCCCACAAGTGGGGTCTGGGGAGGGTAAGATGTACGTAGTCCTTACCCCTACCTTTGTAGGTTAGAGAGGCTGTTCCGATCGACCCTTGGCTCAAAAAGTGAAGTTATTAGGAAAAGAGTTGCAGGAAGAAAAAGAAATGATGCAAAATATACAGAGAAAAAAGGAACAACATATAGCAAAATATATTGAAGGAAAAGAAACTACTACTAAATAAAGACAAGAGGATATGAGGCTAGTCCCCTGCCTCTCTCACCTAACGGACAACCACACAGCTACCTACAAACCTTCTACCCTAAATCTCGACCTCCATACCTTAATATACTAGACAATGAAAGACACCATTCATAAAAATAAATGCGAGGAGATCATCTCTTCCTTCCATACAGGAAGCCTCTACAGAGGACAGACAAAGTTACCATTCAACTATACTAACAAGAATCAATATAGGACCTTACCAAATTACAATGGCATCTGTTGATCCTGCAGGAATAAGTCCAAATCTGAATTTTTCATTTGGGAAAGAAAACTCAAGATCTTCCGCTTCTGAGATGGAAAAAGGGTAAATCAAAGATGTTGTATCATTTAAAAAAGTTACTCGCGAGGAGAAAAAATTAATGCACTTAGGTTGGCGTCAAAGGGGAGGAAAAGGAAGGGAAAGAAATGATAATGTTTTCAAATACAATGTTTTAAATCATATTTGTCCCCTTTCCTTCCTATCATTCTGGTTATGTACATCCAAACATAGTTTTAGAATATTGTTGAATTGAGTGCATCGCTTCATGAAAATGCTTAAACTATCAGAAATGCGACACTTTTATTTATTTATCACAACACTCCCCCTCACTTGCAGGCCTGATTCTTTTTCTTGGGTCAAGCACATGGAAATATTTTGAAGTGTGTGGTAACGAGACTGAACCTAGAACCTCTACAAAAGCTAATACAGTAATATCATACTGAATGTGTGAACCATCTGATCTAAAAGTTTAAAACTTTTCGAGGATGGGCATCTTTACAGATCTATTTTAGGCTTGCAACACATAAGATACAAATTCTTAAGATTATTAATCATGATAATAAAATTTACTAACCTGTTGGGCAGGAATCATCTCCGGTTCCTGTAATTCCGGATACACTGTTCATAAGCACACTTCACAAATATTGATTATGCAAAGAAAACAAGTAATGGAGAGAATTTATGTGTTTACATACTGAGATTTGTTGATTGCTTTAGAAGAGGAGATTCATCCTCACCGCTATCAGATGGGTCCCTGATATCAACATTGGTATCAAGAACAGGCCCGTCACCATTATTCTCAATGGGATGGTTAAGTTCAGTAGGACTCGGTGGATATGAACATTTGTGCCTTGACAAGAGGAGACCGTTCAATATTTCATTGAAAAATCCATCACCGCCCTGAAATGATGTCAGATAGTAGAAGACCTTAGAAGCCCAAGCAACTTGGTGGTAAAATTGTTAGAAGAACAACAATATAAGCTGCCAAAATGGCTTGTTATGCATCTCGTGTTGATGCATGCATGTCTACCTATGTTTTGATGGAAACAAAAGGATCATTTGGATCTTTCAAGAGATTCTTATTTTGCTAAAGATGTACCTATGCTTCTTCGATAGATATGCATTACTGACACGCTAGAAGTGAAGCATTACTACCGTGTATAACTACACCCTTAGCATATTTGCTCACCTTTCCCCGTTTATTGTTTGAAGGGAACAACACAAGATTTCAATCTCCACGTAAAGGAAAGCAAGAACTTAACAAAAGTCATGAAATCCCTTGCAACTCCACCACATTGGTAAAACGAGAACAAATGCATCAAAACAAAGTTTTATCAACATTAACAAGGAGAAAACCTGACATATTTTATTCTCTCTTAGACTCATCAAATGTCTATGAAAAAAGATTTGAAGCATTAGACAAGTACTTTTTACATTTCCTCTACGCATCTCATATAGCAAATTAGAGCCAAAAGCTGCAATCCTCAAGTATCTTGTTACTGATATTTATACACTTCAAAAGAGTGCTCAACATTGGCACCAAATAGAAAAACTTCATGGTCGAAAATTACCCACCCCACCCACCCAAAAAAAAACATAGATATCTCTCACTACTTAGTACTTACAACTGCTACCACGCCATCGTATGAACTGAGCTCTCTACTTGTAATGGAAGACATCATATCAATAGCTTGTCCTGCCCTTTCTGTCACAGTAACCTGATGAAAAGAATACAGCGAACTTAAAAAGAGTACAAACTGGAATGTAAACAATAAAAGTATCCACTTCCAAAGCTGAATTATCCAAGTTTAGTTTGCAGATAGCGGATAGAAAAGTTAGGGAATTAAATCCTATTACCACAAGATTGAAAAGTAACCCCCATGAAACTGTTTGTATTCAACAGCCACTACTCATATAACAATCTAGTCATTCCAAACTCATACAAAACTCATGAAGCACGATAAAGCTGGATAGAATTCATAGTTTTCCTTTTAGGAAGTCACAAAGGGCTTTGAGAACAACTCAAAAAAGTCCTGATATGTTGACTATTCACCAATATATCACAGCCATAATATATCAAAGTCCAAGAATGATAGTCTTCAAACTAACAAAATGAAACAATGATTCTGTTCTGTTTTAATGACCGAGAAATCTGTCTAGGGACAACTCTTAGGACCAACTGCAGTCTTTAAAACTCAGGGATAATGGGTCTACCCTCTAGCCTTGTCCAATTAAATACCATGTTTAGTTTGCATGGCACAGGGCTTGAACCTGTGACCTAAAAGTCACAAATCCCTCAACCTTTGCCACTCGAACTAAGCCCGGACACAATGAAACAACGAATTTTAATTGACCCAATTGACTATTTTGCAGATAACAGAAGAAAGCTTGAATGAGTTTCAGGTTTTCAGTACCTAGAGATATTATGATTCTCTTAAGGTAAGGGATTTTGCTACGTTGCAGCAAGAGAAGTGTGTCTGAGATAAATAAGCCTACAGAAAAGATGCATCATTTTATGCAGTAGATGTTCTATGTGTGCTGCTACTGTGGAAGATGTCAATCACCTTTTGGTACAATAGCCAGATAGAAATTTGCCCAGAGAGAAATAAAAGATGTTTGAGGGCACTGTACATGTGTGTAGTTTCAAATACAAATGTTTGAACTTTTTGGCTTTGTAGTGTTACAGACAAGATGTATATTATGACATAGATGCATCACCAGAAAGTCCTCAGTTCCCGACATTTATAAGGGGCAATTGAGTACTAATCAAAAAAATAAGGAGCAACTGTGCTTTTGCACACTGTAAATATTCTGCACCTTCTTGGTGCTGTTTAGTCAGAGAAATAAAAAGTTGCAGGTTTTGGATTAGTAGACATATTTTAAGATGTTAAGAGTACATAAAGCTGATACATTAAGTAGCCTTTTGAAGATGGTAATAATGCCATTTAACAACAGAGGCCACCATTTTGGTCAAGTTTTATTTAGCATTACTTACTTGAAAGAAATGCTATAAAATAACAGTCTTTCTATTTATAGCATTTTCAGAAACTCTTATCTTGAGTAAATTTTACACATAATTTAAATGAAGATAGAACCTAAAATCATCCATGCTTTTCTATTCCTCTGTTGCACTAGTTCTTTTTATTATAAGGATAAAAAGCAAAGGTGAATACCAGTCCAAATAGTACTTTTGGGAAAAAAGACACAGAAAAATTATTAGTGTTGATTGGTTAGTGTCCATAGAGTAGCAAACTTTATATACATTTCTCTCTTTCCTGAGACCTTTAATTGGTCGAATGTTGAAAAGGGAAACAAGACAACAACAACAACAAACAACAACATACCCAGTATAGTCCCACAAAGTGGGATCTGGGGAGGGTAGTGTACACAGACCTTACCCTACCGCGGAGGTAGACAGGTTGTTCCCGATAGAACTTCGGCTCAAGAAAAACAGTCCAAAGCAGTCCATACAGAGAATAAACAGAAGTGAAACCATCACAAAGCATACTGAACAGTAACTACAAGCTGAACAGTAACTATAGCCAAATAATATGATAATTGAAGTACAAGAAACATCAGATAGTACCAGATATTGGACAAAAAACTACAACGGCAGATCATCGCTCTCATAGACTATCTAGAATGAAATGCACATTCAGAACATCCTTTAATAATGAAACACAAGCTACCAGAAAAGTTTACCTTCATTTTCACTTTCGCTTGAGAAAATGTCGGAGCCACTGTTTCCCAAACTTTACATCCAAGTCCTTTCCCACTCTTTGGGTTAACAAAAACCTACTAATCACAAAGGAAAAAGTCTGAAGAAAACTTAAACTTCAATCTGAAGTCAATTTCTGTCACCATTTAGAGAGTACAGGCACTACCAGAGCTTTAGCAACTAACATACATGTTAACTGGTAATTGATAACATACTAAACTTACCAGAAGGTTCTTTGGCCGCTCAGCATCCATGTTTAGAAGATCATTAATCCGATTAACCCACATCTGACATGTTTGTGAATCCTTATGTCCAAAAGTATAAAAAGATGGAACCAAAACAGAAGGTTGCATCTTTGATTTCTGGACTCCGCGTATTGTAAATCGGTACATCTGTATCCACATATACATATAGTTACCTCTTGATCAAAGTAGACATATTTAGATCCTTAACTTTTGTTAAATAATTATGACCTCAAATGATTGGCCCAAGAAGGCAGCTTCGTGCACCAACCCCCAACCAATGAACTCTGCAGAGTATATATCACTAAAACACAATGTGGTTTCACTTTTAGACACAAGTTCTATGCCGAAACAAGATGACGGATCCTGCCCCTGCCATACATTGAACAGTCAGCACCCATTTCCTTAAGGTCGGCAAAACATCTTTAATATCAACACATCAAAGGAAGTAATGATTAAAGAACAACAACAACATACCCAGTGTATTCCCATAGGTGGGGTCTGGGGAGGGTAGAGTACACACAGACCTTACCTCTACCTCATGGAGATAGAGAGGTGGTTTTTGAAAGACCCTCGACTCAAGTAACACATAACAAGGCAGTTTGAAAAAGACAATACAGAGGTAGAACAAGGCACAGGAAATAAGACATACTAGCAAATAATAGAGAAAGTGTAACTGACCATACGGAGCAGAATAATGTGATAAACAAAGGACAAGAAACAACACGTAGAAGCAACAATCAAAAAGTAAAGATTAAGTGAGAAAAACACTTTGTTACAACTAAAGGTTGGTTAATTCAAGGATTGCAATTCGTAAAGAACAAAAAAAGAGTCATATTACTCCATCTGAAACATTATAAGGTATCTTTTCCTGTAACTCCCCTAGAAAACTTAACCACAACATACTCAGTATAATCAACTGGGGTCTAGGGAGTGTAGGGTGTACGCATACCTTTTCCCTACCTTGGGAAGTACAGAGATTGTTTCCGATAGACTCTCGGCTCAAGTAAAAGGATTACAAAGCAGTTCGAAAAACAAAATCAACGGGAGTGAAAAAGCCAAGATAAAATGCTAGAAACGCATGACAAAGCACACTTAAAACTAGGTATATAATTCAACAAATAGCATAAAACAAGACATCAAAACCACTTGAACTGAAGAGAACTGTTATTTCTACTATCTTCGTTCTTTGCTTACTCATCAAAAGAAAAAAAAAGAAGAGAGAACTTCTGACAGCAGACGTCACTTTGTTTTAAATGTCAGACATGATACACCAATAATCTTTTCTCTGAGCCTGTTAACTTTGTATACACTAATTCTTTAGCACCTTAATCAAATACCACCATTTTTCTTCAAGAAATGCTGAAGTTCTCATGGCGGGTCACACTACTTCCTCTTTATTACCACTACTTTCCAATGTCTAATATAAGATATGACTCTCCCTTATCGATTATCTAAAATATGTTTTTCAGGCACATCATTGCAAAAAGCCAGTCAGAACAAGATGCATGGTACCTTTAAACTACGACATTGTTCAATTTAATTAGTTACAAACATATCAAACCTCAGTTCGAATGAGTTTGCTAATTGCTAAATGCACATCAAAAGCAAAAATAAGAATGAAAAGTAAAATTAAACAAACAAAAAAAGAATCTTCGTACCGAGGATATATTGAAAACACTATCTGTACCTCACAAAGGTAGGGTAAGGTATGTTGCGTACATCATACCCTCCCCAGACACCACTAGTGGGATTACACTGGGTATGTTTTTGTAAAAAAAGAATCTTTGTGCCGAGGGTCTATCGGAAACAACCTCTCTACCTCACAAAGGTAGAGAAAGGTCTGCCTACATCCTACTCTCCGTAGACCCCCCCCCCCTCCCTGTTCGATTACATTGGGTATGTTGTGGTAAAAAAAGAAACTTTGAGCTCCCAAAGCTCCAAACTCTTTCATGTAACCAAACAATAAAATGACATAATTACCTAACAGTGCATTGTACCTGACAACCCAATTCACCGATAACTAACAAATCCAACAGATTAACTAGAATAACAAAAATCTCAAAAACTAATCATAGAAAAGCATAAGTTAGAACAGAGCCAAAACACACAAAATATGAGGAAATGGGTAGAACCCCATTAAGCTTAACAAGCTCACAATCAAAACAATGGGAATTTTACAGCAAAAACAAACATAAAAAACTTACATTAAGTACAGATTCAACTGATTTCCAAGACAATCTATCAGAAGTTTGAGTAAGAACAACTTCTCCATCACCATCCAACAACAAATTTGAGCTAAAAATTGAATCTTCAGCATTAAAGGGTACATTTTCTGCAGGACTATTTTCATTTTGGGTTCTTCTCTCCATCATTAAAAAAAAAAAAAATCGCCCAAAATTTTCTTGATTTAGAAAAAAAAAATCTTCAATGAAGAATCCTATTGGTTAATCCAAAAATGCAACCTCTAATAAAAATAAAAATACCCATATCGTCAAAACACTAAAAATGTATTTCAATTTGATCATCAAAATTTTCCAGAAGCTGAACCAATTTTTTTCTTTTTTTCTCTCTTTCTTTTTTATTTTTTGGTTTTTTGTACAACTGAAATTTCAGCTTATTATTATTATTACTATTATTATTAAAATCTTATAAAAGTCTATTAAGACTGCATATTAAAGAACTTTACATTTTCCTCCATGTCCCCATTAACCAGCGTGATATATGGTGGGCTAATGATTTTTCTTTTTTTGGGTAGATCGAATAGTTAAATGGACGGGTTGAATTAAATTTGGATGAGTAATATATTAACAAATAGGTTATGATTCAACTCGTCAAATTTATTTGCATTAGAGTTTATAACTTGTGATTTATTCGTATGAATTTTATAGAAGTTGTTATAATTGTTTATGACTTGTTGACATGATTAGAGTTGAATTTTGATGGTGATGGTTAGATAGGATATAATATAATTTTGTTTTACTTGGGGATATGAACCTACTTTGTTACGATGGATGGTAGATGGTTCATAGTACCAGACGTACGAGAGTGATCCAACAATCGAAAAGGGGTTTAGAAGCTCGACCACATTTAGAGAGCTGACTCAAATGCCTAACAGAGATAGGACTAGTAAGTAGTCGAGGGTGGTCGCACTTTATGTAGGAGAGATAAGGGACGGGCTATTCAGTGATTACATCATCTCTTATTTTCTGTGGTGTATTACTTCTTGTTTGTTTCGTTTACTTTATAGCTTGCTAATTTGTTGTTGTATTATTCACGTAATTCTGCTTCAAATACATTTCTTTTGATCCGAAGTCTATCATAAATCACCTATATACTCCATTAAGGTAGGGATAAGATTTACGTACAAACTACCTTTTGTAGATTTCACTTATGAAATTATATTGAATATATTATTATTGTTGTATTAAATTCAAACTAAAACACAAATTTTCCATTGATTTTTCACGAGACTACATGAAATTATGAAAAACAAATTTATCTTAATTTTTGCTAAGTATTCTTACATTTCAATTTAGGATATTCATGTAATTCAAGTCTATCAATCTTTTGACTTCGGCTAATATCATTGACTAAATAATTAGTATGTTTATTTGCAATTCAATATATTTAAATTTGGACAAATTTAAAAGGTTAAAGTCATGGCAACTATATTTAACACATCAAAGTGTAAATCAAGAATACTTGAAGGAATATCAAAGATCTTGATTTGTTTTATATAGAAAAATAGACAATTAAAGAAAACGTAGGTTTGATTGTTCCTCCAAAAGAATATTTATAAAGCTTAATCACATACTATTATTTTTGAATTTTCAAGATTATTGATTGACAAAAGTGCATTAATATTAGAATAAATCTCGATCACTATAAATCAATTATAATTTTATTATACTTCAAATAAGTATAAAGCATAACAAAACATAATTATAGTCAAGCTAAATAGTTTTCATCAGAGAAAACCATTCACTTCACGATTTAATTAGTTATGATTATTAAAATTACAATATAATTCAATTGTTATTTTATATTTTGTTTTAATATTGCAATACACAATACAAATACAACAAAATAGATGTAGAAAGAAGTTGCGACAAAATAAAATCGACACATTGTATTCATTATTTTGCAACAAATAGAATAAGAAGAGCAATCCAAATAAAAATATGAAAATATCTCGTTAACATTTGACAAGTTAATATTTAATCATATGATCTGTTGATTATCCGTAAAAAATTATCACGCTTAATCACATAATTTGTCGATAATTTAATCATTCTTTCCAAAAATAATTAATATAAATATTACAATATTATCTATTCAAAAAGATTTCAAGTGTAATTGGCGTTTAACATATATTGCATGTGATGATATAATGATATATTCGATCACATAATTTGTTGATAATTTAATCATTCTTTCCAAAAATAATTAATATAAATATTACAATATTATATATTCAAAAAGATTTCAAGTGTAATTGGCGATTAACATATATTGCATGTGATGATATAGTGGTATATTCAATCACATAATTTGTTGATAATTTAATCATTCTTTCCAAAAATAAATTAATATAAATATTACAATATTATATATTCAAAAATATTTTAAGTGTAATTGGCGTTTAACATATATTGCATGTGATGATTTGAAATTAAATATTTTAATTGACTCCCTTTTGTTTTGTTAGGAAAATGAATTCTCCATCATACTTCAAATCAACTAGTACTTGATTTTGACAGGATTATTTGGTAGAAGAAATTTCTTATATATAAAATATATTTAATAATAAAATATATATAATATTGTTTGGATTTTTTTACCTTTTTTCCACTCTATGCATATTGAAAGAAAATATTGTGGATCCACATATATAATTTTTTATCTATTGATATTTACTAACATTAAATAGTAGTAGTATATAGAGACAAATTTAAGATTTCCGGGTTATGAATTTTTATAACAATTTTAAAAGTTAATATTATAATAATAATTGAGTTTTTAATTAAATATATGTAAATATATAATATATATTTTAAATATATATCACACGAAATATAAACAAAAGTTATTAATTTCACGTAAACATGCTTCTAGAATTGTCCTAGTAATATTAAAATTATTTTCTCCTATTTAGAAGTGCTATGAATAAGTAATTTGAAGCTAGACAGAGCTTTCCACTTCTTCTTTAAAAGGAAAATCAAATCATATATGATCTTTTCCCCCCTTTAATGTTTTCCAAAAAAAATAAAATAATATTGATGCTAATTTCTTTGATGATTAATGTTAATTAAACTAATATCAAATTAAATGCATTTTTTACTCCTAAATTATAACATTTTCTTTTTAAAGTTTATCCCAGCAAGTTTTCCATAAATGGAAAAAGGAAAAAAGAAATTATTGAATTCTGATTCTAGTTATGTTATAATATATGTTTTAGAATATTTAATTTTTAATTAATAAAGATATGTATTTTTTATTTCTTTAGGTAAGAAAGATATTACATTAGGACTATTTTAGAACTATATTCTCTTCAATTATCGAGTAGCAATGTAATTTTAACATGACATATGAATAATTAAGTATGGTATAATAACAATGACATATTTAGTATAATTTTACAAATATGGTCTGAGACTCTGAGGTCAGAGAGTAGTGTGTATGTAAATTTTACCTATATCTTGAGAGATAAAGAAGTTGTTTTCGATAGACTCTCGGCTCAAGTAAAAGCACTATAAAACATTTCAGAAAACGAAAACATCGAAATGAAGAAAACCAAGACAAAATACTAAAGAACACATGTCATGCTAAAAAGGAAGAATTACTACAACAAATTAATATGGTAATTAAAGTGCAAGAAGTATTAGATAGTAACAGAAATAGAATAACAAAAACTCCCCAAGTAATGCTACGATTACTAGTATGCTAGAAAAAAAGTGAGACAACTCTTAACTATCTAACTAACCATATACACTAGTTCGTGTCTTCTATAGTTTCCTATTTAAATCATATCGACGGTAAGCTAAAGTTGCATCACGAATTAGATATCATAAAGAATAAAATTATAATTTATCAATATCCCAAGATCAAAGCTGCTATTATTTACAAGGATAAATAATATCCTACTAAATCTAAACTATATATATATATATATATATATATTAAAGGGTAGATGTAGGGGTATTATTGACATTTTGGTAATTGAAATTGGATTTTGAATTTGATTACACTTGCTTTTAATTATGCTTTATCCAAATTTACTAGAAAATTATATCGGTCTTTCGTTATTAATGCTCTAGATTTGGTAAATCTTTGAATATTTTTGACTTCTTTTAACAAAAATTTGCAATTAATTTACAAAGGCAGATGAAGGGTATTTTTGACTTTTCAACAAAAATTAACAATTTATTTTAAGAGGGTAGATTTTGATGATATTTTCTTACCTTTTCCTAGACCAATTATTGTTTTACTTTAAAGGGAGAAAAAAGAGTTCAAGTGGTGCACTATGTTTTTTCTTCATTTCAATTTATGTGGTATTTTTTACTTTTTTCGAGAGTTAATTTGATTAAATTTTTAAGTTAAATTAAATTAGATCAATTTAGTATTTAAAAAAATTAAAATAATCAAAATTATACAAAAGAACTATAGGTTGTAATTTTTTATCATGTCGATATAATGAAGAAATACATTATAAAATGCTTGATAAAATTTATATAGTTTAATTTTCAAATTTTTTTAAAAAGTCACGTAAATTGAGACAAAGAGAATAATAAACATACTCCTACTTGATAGCATGATAAAAATAGCAACTAACTTGATATTATTAAAATAACACGAACAAAACTTTTCGACTATTCAATAAGTGCATATAATTTAAATTCGATTAATAGAGATTTTGATCGAATTATAAATACTTTTTTATTCTTAATCATAGGAATTGGATTTTAATCTTGAGTATTGAGTCATCTTTACTGTGGGAACACTTAACCTCCATTACAAAAAATTTCGATACAAATCCCAATATGATCAAGTTCAATGCATACAATTAATACATGGATAAACATAAGCAAAGACATAACCACTCTTAATACATCAAACCAAATAATGAATAGAAAATTATCTCGACATAACTAATCCCAACCTAACTAATTTCAATATTACTAGTTCCAACATTACTAATACACTTTATTATTACTGTTCTTATAAACTCTACCAAATGGCCTCCTAATAGTCGTAGATCAAACTTAATCTATTAAATATTTTAGTACTCAAAAAGTCGAAAACACCCTCACATCTACCTAGTTAGATCAATTATACATACATTACACAAACAGCCAAAAATACCCCTACACCGAAGTTACTATTTAGATTCAGATTCTTCTACCCTCTGCCAAACAACCCCTTAACGATAGTAGATCAAATGATATATTATAAATTTTTAGTACTCAAAAAGTCGAAAACAACCTCACATCTTACCCACCTACTTTAATTGTACATACATCATAAAAAAAGTCCAAAATACCCCTACACCTATGTTCCTATTTAGATCCAGAATTTCTACATTTAGGAGATTTGTAACTTGGACTTATTTTTACGGTTAAACCTCAACGGGACTGAATACATACAATTCATTATTCCCAAATTCTCTTTCCTTCTTCAAATTCATGCATCACAACAACAACAACAGCGCACCGTGAGTTACAGATCGGATCACGCGCTTACGGCTGAACACGGCGGAGAACAGTCGCTGCCGAACAACATTGCCGCTTGACGCTTTCATTTCCTCTCAAGGTGAATTTTTTTGTTTTTTTGTGATTTCGTTGAGGTTTTGATCCGTTACATCGATCTGAGGTTAATTCAGTTTAAGTGAATGTGAATGTATCAGAAATCGCGTTTTTTGATGTCGAATTTGGTACATGCATTGTTTTACTCAGTTGTCGGTGTAGTTTTTTGTGTTTGAACTGGTGGAGATGGTGATCCGTGTGTGTGTGTTCAGTTATGATCTGTAATTTTTGAAGTTGATGGGAGAGGTGAATTGGATTTAATTTTAGCATTTCATTTGTTTTAAGCGTGAAATAGAGTGATTTTCTGGTAAATCATGTGTTGCTGGCGCTTTAGAAAAGCCTAATTCAGTGTGAATTCGATCATGAAATTGATAGATGTGATTTTAAGTTAATAGCATTGGTTCGAAGATCAATTTCGACTTGTAAGAGGTGTATAATTTACATGTCAATTTTGCTGAAAAAGGAAGCTCTAGGAGATGGTATGAGTAGAATGATTTAGTAAATGTAGTTCATTGTTGTTGTTATGTGTGATCTCAGATCTATTTATGGATGATCTGTGCTTTCTGAAGTTGACGCGAGAGTTTAATTGGATTTAGTTTTAGTATTTCATTTGCTTTAGGTGTGAAAAAGAGTTAATGTTTGGTAAATCATGTGTTGCTGGCGCCACAGAAAAATAGTATCGGTCCAAAGTTCGACTTCGACATGTAAGTGTTATATGACTTACATGTCAATTTAGCAGAAAAAGAAAGCTCTAGGAGATGGTCTTAGTAGAATGTTTAGTAAATGTGTTTTATTGATTATCTTGTACCGTTCTTTTTTTTTTGTTATATATGATCTCAGATCTGTTTTTTCTGTAAATCCACTTAAAGTCAATCTTAGTAGTTATCCAGAAATAAGACTTCAGTCTGATATGGTTTTTCTTGTTTCCTTTTTTATCCTGGCTGGAATATATTCTAGGCATTTTCTGAAAATGTGATAGTTTTAAAGCCTTTTATTTTACCTTACAATATTTGAGTAGATTTTTCGCATATTAATATTATTGTCTGGTACAGATTAAAAGAACACAGGGTTGACATACTAGGTAAACTTGTTTTGTATTTCCTTGGTTGTTTCAATTATGCATGACGGAACAATGTATTTCTGACTATTGCGTAAATCCAGCCTACTACATGATTTATACTATATTTCGTAAGCCTCCATCATCACAATCTCTCTTTTTTGGGTTTGCAACAGAACCTCTAATTCAAGGTCGGAATCCCCAAACCAATAAAAAATGATTTCTACTTCAGTATACTTATGCTAAAAAGTTATATCTTATTCATGTGGCGAGAAAGATGAGAATTAAAGAGAAGCAAGTATCACGTTCATAGAAATTGTGTCCCAAATTGTTTAGAAATCCTTATGAAACTATTATGGTGGGGAATTGATATTTCACTGGGACGAATCTATTGAGACAGTCAAAGAAGCCAAAGGAAACCTTTGGCAATGAGTCTGAGCATTTCTAGTACCTGGGAATGCACTGGTTATTTAGCTCATTCAGTCTCTCTCACTTATTTTTATTTATAATCTTTGATTTTCTCTTCTGCATCTTTAACTTTGTCGATGGTTTACATCTGGGGTAGTTTATTCTGGGGGATAAAAGGATTTAAGTCTAACATAATTGTTGTGGTTGTAGGATGTCTGTTGATGCGGAGTTTTCCAATGGTCCATTCATCTTAACTGATGAAAAATTGCCTGAAGTGGCGAATTCAGCTATTGCATGTGAAAATGCATCTAGCAGTGACACTCTTGTGTCTACAAAAGAAACTTTGAACTGCCCTGCTGATAAGGGTCAAATGGAACATAATCCAGCTTCAGAGATAACAGGCATTGAAGAAATGAGTGGCGAATCCGGTGGTTCAGACAAAGGAAATGATGACGAAAAATTAAGAAACGAAAGTGCAGAAGCTGCAACTGCAGGCAACAGTGGGGACAAGTTACATTGTGACCAAAGTGTGAAGACTGAAAATGCAGACACTGATGGTGGTCAAGGGGGACTGAGCATGGTCGCTGAAATCAAAGGTGTCAATGAAATAGGAGGTGATTTTAATGGTGGTGTTAATTTAATATGTGAAGAAAGTGCAAATGCTGATAAGGTAGAGAGCAATGCCCAAAAGGTATCTAGCACAGAGATTAAAGCCATTGAAGAAATTATGGGTGAATCTAATGGTTCAAAGAAAAATGATAAGAGCGCGGATGCTGAAAAGGGGGATATCAACAATTCAATGGATATCGACCCTGTTACTGAGACGATGGTAGGCATGGAAGGAATGAGAGGCGAATCTAGTGGCCCTCGCAGAAGTAATGATGACGGAAGATTAAGTGAAGATAGTGCAGATACTGAAAAGGTAGAGAGCGATGGCCAGAGGGAACCTATCACTGTTACAGAAATTAAAGCCGTTGAAGAAATTAGCAGTGAATCTAATGGTTCAAGTAAAAATGATAAGAGTGTGGATGATGAAAAGGGGGATATCAACAGTTCAATGGCTATCAACCCTGTTACTGAGACAGTAGGCATGGAAGAAATGAGAGGTGAATCTAGTGGCCCTCACAGAAGTAATGATGACAAAGGATTAAGTGAAGAAAGTGCAGGAACTGAAAAAGCAGACAGCAGTGAGGACAATTCACTATCTGACCAACATGAGAATGCTGGAAATGATGACAGTAACGGTCAATCGGCACCCAACATGATCACAAAAATCAAAGGCACCAATGAAATAGGAGTTGATTCTAACTGTGATGTTAAATTAGTATGTGAAGAAAGTGTGGATGCTGAGAAGGTAGAGATCAATGGCCAAAGGGCACCTAGCACTGTTACAGAGATTGGAGAAATTAGGTCTGAATCTAATGGTTCAAGTAAAATTGATGAGAGTGCAGATGCTGAAAAGGCTGGTGGAAACAATTCAATGGCTACCAACATTGTTGCTGAGATCAGTGGATTAGAAGGTCAGTCTAATGGTGTAGAGAAAATTAACATTATTTCTGAGATCACTGGAATAGACGTTGAGTCTAATGGTGCAGAGGAAGTAAGTAATGATGAATTAGTATACCAAGAGAGCACAAACATTGAAAAAACAGAGAGCCAAGGTCAAAAGATTTCCCATATCGTAAGTGAAATCAAAGGAATTGAAGATATAGAAGGTGAATCTGATGTCACAAACAAAAGAACTGATGGAAACTCAACCTCTGAAGATAGAAAGGATGGTGAAGTGGCGAATGATAGCACTCCAGTTCATAAATGGTGTGTTCGTAACCATCTAAATGCTATTATTTCTCCTTTATCCTTCTTTTGGCATGACTAAGTGAAAGCAGTCTCCAGACCTGCCCCCTCCCCCACACAAAAGGACCAAAAATATTTCCTTAGACTTAATTTTTTTTGTAGGTGATTTAATTAGACTTAATGTAGTTGATAAGTATAGTTGTGAGCAGATTTATATGAGCTGGAAAACATCTGTTCCTTTTGCTGCTAAAGAGAGATCTGCAGTCCAATTAAAAAGAACATTGATCAAATAATACCTTTACTCTTTTTTTTCTCTGCCATGATTCTAGTAGATATGCTATTCATATTCAGGTGGTAGTGAAGTTTACATTGCAACTGTAACCTACGTCCTCATATGTTTTATTATGAAGAACTCATATATTCTCTCTTCTCTGTCATGAACACAATATTTGTCTGTTTAATTTCTGATTTCTTAGTGAGAGGATTCATAGTCTGCAGACAGATAATTATGGTTCTATCCTCTAATCACATTTTCTATTAAGAGACGTATGAGTGCAGGGAGGCAGGATGAATATGCGACATTCCCATTTATGTTTCTTCCTTAACGATCATATGCTATTGGATGTATGTGACTTATATCTTGCATTTAGTGGCAGCATTGTTTTCATTATAGGAGTGATCAGTATCACTTGAAATATAAAGTTGATGTTTGTTTAGCAGCTTGATATTCTGAGTGCATTGATTTTTTATCTTTTCCAAATTGAGTTAAGATATTAAACTGATTCACCAACTTGAAGGGCTTCATGTTAATTTGTCCAACTGTTGTAGAAGTTATTCTATTTACTATGAAAACATAGTGATGCTGAATTTTCCCATGGCTCTTCTATTTTCTGACCTAAATTCTGCTTCAAGCAGTGAAATCCTTTGCAGCATTGATGCTGTCACATCTGGAAAGGAGAGCGTGAATAGCTTGGATGATGATGTTCAAAATGTGTGCAACACAGTTTTCGACACTATATGCAATGAAGAAATTGGAAGTAAATTTGATGGTGACAAAGATGTAGATGACAAAGCGATGCGCCAAAGAGATGAGGATTCCGAAAGATTGCATTCTGATGGTCTAGCTAGTGAAGTGTGAGTCCTAACTGCTGAAGTTCCACTCGGCCCTTGGTTAAGGATGAGACAATTAACCCGAAAATATCTCAACCACATCTTGGATGGAAGGAAATTAAGTCCCTTTGGATTTAATGCGTACAGTCTCTGCTTGTTATTAGACATTAAGATTGAAATCCAAGTTAACTTAAAGTGAGACCTAGACTGAGTCACATAGATATAGCTTTTATGGGTTAGTAGTTAATGAGAAAACACGATTTAAATTGATTATTCCGATCTGTGCTCTTCCCTGAAGATAAATCTTTTTCTCCTCGCTGAAGTGAAGTTCTTCTAGAATTTCGACATGACAACGCACCCAAGGATGTTACCATGAACCTAGAATAGCTCATCGGAAACCAGTCTTCAAATCTTGGAGGAGGCAAACAGTGTCTCTAATCTGGTTCCTTGTCACTCTTGTCGTATTCCTAAATCTACGCTTTAGCACTACTTCCAAGAGTTGTGTCATGTGACTGTTGATTAAGTTTAGTTGCCCAATTAAACGGTTATGAAGTTAGGAATATGTTATCTTGCTGCTTTTACTATCTTGTGATCAGCTATGCTTCACCTAATTGGTAGATTTCTGGATAACTATCTGAAGATCCGTTTGTATTATGACTGTAGGGTGTCCAGTGATGCTGAACTTTCACATGGCCCATCTGTTTTGGCTGATGCAAGGTTATCAGAAGTAGAAAATTCTTTTACTTCGATCAGCAGAGATATGTCTAGCAATGATGCTATTGCATTGGGAAATGAAGCTAGTGATAGCTGTATTTCTCATGATCAAAGTCCAGCTGATATGGTTCAAGAGATCATTGGTAAAGCAGTAGGAAGTGAATCTAATGATGTGGACAGAAGTAGCAATGAAAAATTGATGTGTGAAGACTTTGAGGATGACAAAAGTTTCAACTGCAGTAGTCCAGCTGCTGTCGGGTGAGTATATGGATTTTAAAAAATAAACTTGTTTACTTCAATTGGACTGTATGGTTGGGGATAGAAACTCGCCAAAATAAAGACACATCTTTATAGAATAAACCTTTCTGGTTTGATGGTGACTTAAAGTATATAAATTAGTAAGTTAATTCTTTTCTCCTTTTTCTGCTCAGAGCAGTCCGTCTCATGCAATTAGAGAAGTATTAACTAACAAATTGAATCTGTTGTTTATCTGTAGTCATGCAACTTAAAGTCGTTGATGCACCTATAAATATGGTATGTATATATAATTGATATGCAAATTAGTAATTAGGTTCAGAATGGTGAATGAGCATGTTCAATAATGGCTGTTACATGTCAAATTAGACATGGACGAAGTGGAAAAAGGCAAGTTAAAAAGAATGATAGCCCAAAACGAAAAGAGAGAAGAGAAACAGTATTCTTGTTCCGTGGGGTTGATGAATTTGATGGTTTCTGCAAGGAAGAATACAATCAAGGGTGAGTGTGCATTGTTCCTGTGTGTATATGTAGATAGGTTAATGGGATAAGTTCATATACTACCACATTGTCACACCATTAAAGCTCGAGGCCATCCCTCATCTGTGATGAATAATTCACATAGACTATAGTCCAAGGCTCTGAGGTAACCAAATTTCCCACAATCATAGTTGAGCAAAAAAGAAACAAAATTTTGGGTTGCAATTCAATCTCTGAACTCTCAACTTATTCCTGTTGTAATTGGCAGATAAATGTATTCTGTTCTATTTAATGCTCTTCGAAGAAGAATCCACTCTTCCTCGTTTAAAATAGTCTTCATTTTCAAATAGTTGTTTGGAGTAAAAAAACTCAAGTCTTTGACTATTTGCTCCTGTGCTGTAGGATGTCTTCCATTGATTCAAAAATTTCTGAAGGGGGTAATTATTGTGCTTTAAATACTGAAGACGTGTCTAGCAACGACGCTGTTGGGGCTGAAAATGAAGATTTGGATAGCTCTACTGATGACTCCCAACTGCTGGGACCCAATTTGATCAGAGAGGGTAGTGGAGTTGAAAATTTGGAAGGTGAATTAAATGGTGGTGATAACAGTATAAACAAAGACATACTTCACAAAAAATGCGAGGATCCTGAAAAATCACGCAACAATTCAGATAATGTGGGGTACGTTTCAAACTATCTAAACCTATATTGTTTAAGCAATTAAGAATATAAATTTATGCAGATAGAAGAGGCTATCCTAGTGTAATCTGTACCTCTCTAGGTAACATTGTTATTCCTCTTTTTGCTGTCTTATCTGTTCCTCTGATTTGAATAGAATGTCTGTTTCTTGTGTGCCATCCAAACTTTTAATAACCTCAATCTTTGTGGATAACTAAGTTGGTCTCTCCTGAATATTTAAACTTTCAATTGCTCTCAAGTTCCACTTTTAATTTTAATTACACAGGGTAAATTGGTCTTTCTACCATACTCCTCCAACTCCCGAAAAGCTATTGAATATTGTGATACTTTTGATTTTGGAACTATTCCGCCATTTCGCCAAGATAAATAAGGGGGATTCTATCATTGGTTGTTATCCCTAAGAAAAAAGTGTGGCAACTATAAATTCATGAGCTATTATTTGTAAAAAGGCTCCATTAAGTTCCCTACCAGTTATAGAACTAATTCATATAGTTATGAAACCCGTATGGGTATTTCCCATGTCTTTTATTTTTCTTAAAGAAATATTGGTTTTTTGAAATTATTTAGCAGTTTATATTTTATAAAAAAGATAAAGTTGATTATTTTCAAACATATCCACTCACTCGAGTGTCCCTGCATTAGTTTTGAATGTTAATGAGGTGGCATAACCGGTGACGTATATTTTAGCTGGAATCTTCATGATTTAGATATAAACCTTTACTTTCCAGTTAATCAAGCCAAGTATCATTCCTACGTTATTTCGTGAATTGCTTATGCTTTTTTATTCTTCATTTATATTTAAAAAAACAATTATGGGTGGTCACACAGGCATATATGGTTGATATATTGTATGTCGGATCACCTTTCCTCTCGTTCAAAATGTGAAAAACACATAGATCACCGGTATAATATTAGTTGTCTCAAGGATGTTCTCAATGCGATCATATTTTTTGACAAATAGGTACTGTCCTTGTTGATGCGCCCACAATATAGTGTTTTTATATTAAACCAAGGATTCACATTAATATTGTAAATTTTCCACTTATAATCTGAGGGGATTTGCTCCCATTAGTCACTTTTCATTTTCATTAGGTACTGGGAAGTTTTCTTTAGTGTTATGATCTTGTTCTATCCTAATTTCCTTTTATGATTTGGTGGTTGATGCTAATGAGTTGTTGGATTTGTTATATCCTGGAATACAATGATTAGTTAGTTTATCATGTTATCTTGTTGCTTTTGCTTGCAATTTTGTCATTTGTAGTATATCAGAATTTCCCTTGCTGTATCGACACGATTAAGTAAGCTGTTTATTATTGTCTTCTAGGCTTCATAGTGATGCCGAATTCTCTATCGACCAGTCTGTTTTAGCTGATGTTTTGTGCAAAGCTGGAAATTCTTCTGCTTCAAGCATTAAAGATGAGTGCCGCGATGTTGTATGTGGAAATACTTTGAATGACCCCATTCGTGAATGTAAAATGGTGTCCGATATGGCTATAGAGTTCACTGACATTAAGAAAGAAGGTGAATCTAGTGTTGCGGACCAAACCAGCGATGATAAATTCATCCATGAAAGTGAGGATGCTGAAAAACCACCGAGCATAAATATTGATGAAAGGTAAAAGCACCTCACAATCTATACACTAAGCTGAGGATTTCCCTCTGAAAGCAAAGATAATCGCCCTTTGCTGAGTAAACAATCTGGAATGAAAGCCAAATGCCAAATGTTTTTGGTTTCACAGTACCTTTCATTTTTTATGAGTTTGGCAATTAAGAAACTTAATATATCCAGGTGGAATTGAAGTTTTGATTAATTGGATTACTAAATATGACATGGTTGTTGTTCTAAAAACTAGCACAGTTTGAGGAATCATTTATTTCCTTGAGAAAGCTAATTAATCCTGTTTGGCTGGTGAAACTATTTCAAAAAAACAAACTGTTTCTTGTCACCCTCTTTCCGTTTCCCATGTCCACCCGAGAATAGGTCATCTTAATTACTTATTAAAACAAGAAATTTATGTCCATGTGTGGTATAAGTTTAAGCTGATTGAATTTCTGAGTCAAGTATGGTTCTGGATTAAAAGTTTTCAGTTTACTTTATTAAAAATAAAACTCACAGTTCTTCTAAAATAAATAGAAGAAGTTCTCAGTAAAAATAAAACTTTTGCAGTTCTAGTGATTTTGGTGAAAAATGTTCATCAGCTACTCAACCAGTGTTTCTCTCAGGAGAGGAAATCTGTTTCTCATGCTTGTAAACTTTTTTCCCGAGTTTTGGGGTTGAATTAGTTGATGCTCTGAGCACTTATCAAATGGTCATGGCTGCAATGTCAGTCATGATTTCAGTGCATTAATTTTGCAGCAGCACATTGAGGTAGACCAGCAATGTACTTTTGGCTGCCTTGTTACCTTTTAGTTTTCAGTGATGAAGGTTAATTTCTTCTCACCTTTTAGTTGTTAATTGCATTAGTTACAAGTTTTACTTTTATCTGCTTGTTTACTTACGTTTCTTTTAATATGTGTGATCTTCTTGACTGATGGGTTGTTTATCAATTGATTATCAAGGTTAGAAAATTTCATATGATCTCATGATTGTAGGATGTCTTGCAATGATGAAAGTAGCCACGATCAGGCTACTTCGGCTGATTTAGAGTTATCTGAAGCGGGAAACACTTCAAGCAGTAGAGATGTGTCTAGCTATGATGCTGTGACATTTGAAAATGAGACTTTGACTTCCCCAATTGAAATTGATCAAGAGTCCGCCAACACAAGCATAGAGATCGCAGGCACTGAAGAAATGACAGGTGGTTCAGACAGGAGTAATGATGACAAACTAATATGTGAACAAAGTGGGAATACTGAAATTTCAACCACTAACGAAGTGTTGGCCACTTCGGCTGAATGTTCCTCTGTGGATGTTGCGGCTGTAAAGGATATGAATGTGATTGGATCAAAGGGATTTTACTTCCTGATCAGGATGCCAAGATTTGATGATGAAAAGATCCGAGAATGCATCAACGTAGCTGAGCAAAATGTTGATGAGAAGACACAGCATAGGGATACCTTTAGACAAAAAATCAGAAATAAAAGAGTGTGTCTCCTAGATTCAATATATTTTAATCTCTTTATTGTGGCTTTCTTCATAAACCTTACTAGGAAATGTTTTTTTTGATGAGCAGGCCAATTGCCAAACCCATGGTGTTGAATTTGAAGCTGCCAAAGCTCAAGAGAGAGATGCTAGAAAGCAAGTCAGGACAAAGCGGGCTGATATCTCGACACTTCAAGATATAATTGATAAAGCAAAGAATGCAGTTGCCGTTACTGAGATTGATAATAGGGTATGGATTTGTGACAATGTCTCGCTTCTCTTCCGGAAAAAATTCTAATCAGCAACTGGAGTGTTTTGTTTCGTTCTATGAAATTGTTTTTTATGTTGCCTGATCTATCACCTGCAGATTTGTAATATGGAGCACATTATTGGACATGAAACTGTACCTCTAAAGGAGGAAAAGCTTCTAATTCGTGAAATCAAGCAACTGAAGCAACTTCGTGGACAGCTTTCCTCTAACATTGGCAGCCAGGATGAAGTGCAGAAGTCTCTGGATGAGAGAGAAGTAAATGAAGAGCGATTGAGGGTGGGCCCACTAAGATGCTTTAATATTCCTCTGAATGCAACCTTCTACTGCTTATCATAATTATAATTGATTGTTATCAACTGGTGTCATTAACATTGTTCATTCAAGAGTAATTTTGAATGCTCAGCAGCAGCACTTATTCGAACATGCTGTCACTTTTTGATACTTCGTGTTATGATTTTCTTTTCCTTTTAATTTTCCTTAACCTGGAGTCAAATGTGTGCAGGCCTTGAAGAAAGAGCTTGATAGCCTTAAAGTCAAGGTCTCAAAAGCTGAAACAATTGCGATGGCAGCTAGCCGAAAATTTGAAGATGAGAGTCGAAAGCTCAAAGAATTGCAAGCACAGTTTAAAGCTGCAGATGATATTCGCCAAGAAGCATATGAAGAATTGCGGAATTTAAAAAAGGGACTGTATGAGAAGGTTTGTAATCACATCCGAGTATTGAACCTTAGACTGTTATAATCTGTTCTCCTTTTGAGGATCCCATACTCTCTGCTCCTGCCCCTTGTTGGTAGAAAAACTTTTTTTCTACAGTTTTTACTTCACGATACAACCACAAACATTTTTCTTTCCCAAGTTATTTGTAAACTGGATTAGTCTGTATTTACTTATGCTTGATGCTGGCGGACTTTTGAATTTCTTTCTTTCTTTTACGTGCAATATTGTTGGTTAGTTCAAGTGTCTAGTCCTGTCATTTATATATTTATTTTATTTTCCCTGGTTGCATAATTCTGGAGAGTGGTTAATTAACTGTTCAACTAAAGCCAAAAATCATGTTTGACTGGGAAAATTTTACCGGATCTCATAATGCCTGAAAATGCAGAATATTCATTTCCGGACATACAAGGATGAAGTGATTTTGGCTAGTGATCATGCACGAAAGAGAGAAATGGAGGCTCTTAATCATCTCTGTGTGAATCAGGTCGGTCAGCAACTTCACTCTTCGATGTCTTCCAGAGAAATTTCACGCTCTCTTGTGTCTGATTGTTTACTCTGTCAGGTTGAAAGGTACATGGATCTTTGGAACAAGAATGATGAGTTCAGAAAGGATTACATCAGGTGTAATACAAGGAGTACAGTAAGGAGATTTGGGACCTTGGATGGTCGTTCACTTGGTCCTGATGAGGAGCCAGCTTTTCTTCCCAGTTACCGGGTGGAAAGAGTTAATAGGATGGTAGCTCGTGTAGATAAAGTTAATAGTGTGTCACAGCGTCCGATCTCTCAGCAAGTAAAGCAAGTAGTAGTTCTTAATGATCAAATTAAGGATGAAATTAAGGATGCCAATATTGTTCTGCCAGCAGCGGAAGGAATGAAACAGGTTGAGGAAACGAAAGAGGCTCGCGGACCAATTCAAAGAGAGAGGACGGTTGATGAGCCAAAAGAGGCCGAGCCTCTGTTAACTGCTCAGGAGCTAGAGGCTGCTAGAAAGGAGGAGGAACAGAAGAAGCGTGAGGAAGAAGCCAGGTTGAAAGAGCAACGGCGGTTGGAGGAGATCGCAAAGGCTAAGGAGGCATTAGAAAGGAAAAAACGAAATGCAGAAAAGGCCCAACTGAGAGCTGAAATGCGAGCTCAGAAGGAAGAAGAACAGAGACTGAAGGTAAATCTTCAGCTCTTTCAAAGCAGATTGGTTTCTCTCAATAAATTATGGTTTTATATGCACAAAGTTTTATTATCATATCTTGTTTAATACAGGAGAAGGAGAAAAAACTGAGGAAAAAGGAAAGGAAGAAGGGCTCCATAGGTGAAACACAGAGCGAAACTAATGATGGTGAAGCTGCTTTGATTTCCACCAGCCTACAAGAAACTGTCAAGGAGCCCGAGGCTACTGAGAATTCTCAAACAATCACTAGGCGAAAACAGAAATCGTCTCAATATACAAAGCAGATGAAGACTAAATCCATTCCTCCCCCGCCTCGCATCAAAGGTAGAAGGAAATGGCAGCAGTGGCTTTGGTTAATTCTTTCTTGCGCAGTCGTCATTGCTCTGTTCTTCCTAGGAAACATCGGCTTCTTTTCCCATCTGAAGCCACCAAAAAACCCTGGATATTAGGGTCATAGATTTGGCTTGGAGTGAAGACGACAGGTTTGCTTTATATCTTATAGATGAAGAGAGGAGAGGCCATTCTTTCGTTCTATATATACATAATATGTTGGTTCATCATAGTTTTGAACATTTTTGGTTCTTAGTAAAGTGATCAGAACATTTTAATATTGGTAATTATTACTACAAAAAAAAAAAACAGAAACTTAATAATCCTATTGTTGTTATTGTGTTTAATGGTATAGTATTACCCAATATGTAGTTGAGCATTGACTAGTTTCTCGATATTGTTATTATCGGTTGTTTCCTTTGTTTCAATTATCATGGTGTTTGTTGTTGCTATCATGGCTTCTTCACTACTATAGCTCCTTTCAATACTTCTTATTATGCTTTACTTGAGTTGATGGTGTATCAAAAGCAACTTCTCTATCTTCACAAGGTAGGAGCAAGGTTGCGCATACGATACCCTTTCCAGACCCCACATGTGGAATTACACTGTATGTTAGTTGTTGTTGTTACCATGCAATGACATTTGTCAAAGATCATTTCTCTTTATTTTATTGCCCCCTTTGTCCAATGTGTTATAATATAGACTTCCACACATTTTGTCTAGCTTAGCCACATTAATGCCACACAAGCTCAGTCATTGATGAACAGTCAAACGTGTACAAAGATCCATTAAGCTATTCAACGAATAATATTCAAACAAAATACTCTTTTCGGCCTAATCTATCTATCTATCTATATCATACTATACTGACAGTGGGACCATGCCTACCCCTATAGTTGTAATCAATATATACGACCAATAATTTTGCTTATTCAACCAATAAGAACATGTTATTGCTTGTCTTTAATTGAACATGGACACCCAAAATCATAATAAGGGCAAATCTTTACGGAATACAATTATTATTAATAAAATTGCAAGTTTTGCTGTCAAAAGTAGTTGAGCATCGTGGTTATTTATGTCACTCATAAGAAGAAGACAAATCACAACATCATAGAGATCCACACATTATTATTATTATTATTTTACTGTAAGATCACTTTACAGCAAATCACTTGTCAATATATTAATCGACTTAGTATCTTCATACCATTAATGGAGCAGATTTGTGAATCCACGTGCATTTAGATTCTTTTCAATTTTTTTGTTATATATTAGAGTATACTTTTATTAAAAAAAATAAAAGTCTCCTTTGTAACAATTTTTTATATCTGAAATGATTCGAAACCAAATGGCTCTTTATCATAAAACATTTTCTGATAAGAAAAAGGTTGCCATTATGGGTGTGTTTGGCACAAAGGAAAATGTTTTCTATTAAAAATATTTATTTACAAAAATGAGTAAAAATATTAGGTTCTAAAATATTTGTATATAAACTAAGTAAATACTATGGGTTGGAGTCGACGGGTCGAGGGTCCAAGTTGTCCTTGTCCCCAATGCGATATTGGGGGGCAAGGACAATAACATCCGAGCAACGCAAGCCCTAGAAATCGATGGGGTATGAATTTATCTCCTTTGGTATATTATATCTTGGTTCGTTAATTAAGTCTCGAGAAGGGAATAGAAGGCATAAATAAGACAATTAATGCAGAATGTTACTTAAAACTTCTTTTCTAGCGCTACACTCACACAATGAAAAAAACATTTTTCTAATTTTCAAAAAACTCACCATTACCTAAAAAAAAAAATATTTTTACTAACAAACATATTTTCCTCCCTACCAAACACACATATAAATCTGAAGTTATATATATTATTAATTATAACCCATGCTTTTGTTGGGTCTTTTTTGGACCGTTAGGACTTAGGTGCATGGGCACTATAAATGACCTACCCCACACGATATTTTCTATGGAGTCCCTATTTTCTACTACAAATATCTTCCTCATAAAAGTCATAAAAAAAATTATTATTATATCATCTAAAACATTAGTATATAAATATCATTAGTGGGAACTTTGCTTTCCGATTAGAAAGTGTCTCGGTCCTTTTCACTTCTTATTATTTCTTTCTTTTGTGTTTCGGTCCTTTTCACTTCTTATTATTTCTTTCGTGTTAGTTGGTCCAAGAAGCTAATCGAAATAAAATATGAGAAATTATATGGAAGCAGAATCCTCGGCAATAATTGATTCTTATCATCTACTTGATGAAAATGAAAATAATAAAAGTTGTACATATGATGATTCTAGACTTAGAGAATTGGGTTACAAGCAAGAACTCTATCGTGGGCTTTCGTAAGTTGTTCTTTCTTTGAATCTCGGGGTTTGAGCTAAAGCTTCTGAATTCAGATGATTCCTAAATTACTTCTTTTTATATTTGTTGCTCGTGTGAGTTAGTTTCAGAATGAATGTGATCTTATCATAGGAGGTTGTGATCATGATAAGATATCTTGTTCTTGTAGTTCCTTGTCCTTTGATATTTGTTGCTATTTATTATTTTTTGTACTTTGATTATCGTTTATTTTGTTGTAGTTACTATTCAAAATGGTTTGGTATGCTTTCACTTCCATTTTTTTTCTTTTTTCTTTTCTAGATTGTTTTTTCTTGAGCCAAAGGTCTATCGAAAGTAATTTCTGCTCTACGGTAGGAGTAATTAGGTCTGCTCTACGGTAGGAGTAATTAGGTCTGCATACATTCTACCCTTTTTGAACCCCTGCTTTTATTATATGCAGTTACTTGTGTAGATATTTTTTTATGCTGTCAATGAAGAAAATGTGTGTGGGGTGGGGGTGGGTAGAGGAGAGCTGAAAATGAAAAGCCGGTAGATAGATATGTTTAGGTAGTTGAAACAGAAACATATAGGAGATGTTTTTGACTTTTTTACGAGTAATTCGGAGCGAGAAAGGACACGAAAACTTTTTTTTTAATGAATCAAATATGTTTTCCAGAGTTCAATTCTTAAAAAAGTGAAAAATTTCATAGTCAAATGCCTCGTTGTGAACTCCCGAAAATAAATAAAAAATTTCATGGCCAAAGTTGAAAGTTACCTATTGTTCCCATGTTTGGATTTAAATCTTGGTCCATAGTATTGTTTTTGGCCAAACTTTAAACTATAGTCCAACATTATAAATGTAAAATGTTTTAGCCTCTAGATGCACATATATATAGTTCGAGCTAAAAACATAATAGACTTTTATGCTCCCTCCTCTGCCCTCAGGAGCAAGAGAAGAAAGAAGAAAAGCAAACTCCCTTCATCTCAATTAAATTGTCTTAGTTTAACTCGGCACGAAGTTAAAGAAATAAAAAAAATCTTTTGAATCTTGTGATCACTTAAATTAAAGATATATGTAGTTTTTTAAATCTTGTGGTCTTAAACTTACCATGTAGAATGTTGGAATTGAAAAACTTACTAAATATAGATAGATGCACTCTTTTTGGGACAGATCGAGAAAAAGAACCGAGACACTTAAGTTGGGACGAAGGGAGTATTAACTTAAATAATTGTCTATCGTACTCCTTAAACTAAAAATAACCGACAATTGTATAATTCATGTATAACATGCGTATAATCATATATAATATATGTATATTAGTTAGAAAAAGTAAACAGTAAATCCGACTGGCTATTCGTGTAAAGATTCCGAAAAAGAAAACTCACATGGTCTTTTTGTTTTGGGCTTTATGAGCAGGTTCATTGCAAACTTTTCTTTGACATTCTCCATTGTATCAGTTCTTACTGGTATATCCACATTGTATAATCAGGCCTTAACTTTTGGTGGGCCTGTTACTATTGTTTGTGGATGGCCCATAATTGGGTTAATGACACTCATTGTGGGCCTTTCTATGGCTGAAATATGTTCTGCTTATCCAACTTCTGCTGGGCTTTACTATTGGAGTGCTAAATTGGCTGGAAACAAACTTGGCCCATTTGCTGCTTGGATTACTGGCTGGTATGTGCCCTTTTTTCCTTCACTCTAGTTGATGTTCGCTCAATTTATGTGATATAGCTTGATTTGACATGGAGTTTGAGAAAGAAAAACTGACTTTTGAAACTTGTGGTGTATATAAGTTACAGATGTTTGTGTAGGTATAAATCATTTCATTAAGGGCAAATTTGACATTTTAACGTTGAATTGTTACTGATTATAGAAATGTGTCATTCTTTTTGGAACCGACTAAAAGGAAAGTGAGTTATATAAATCGGGATAGAGGGAGAAATGTTTTGTATTTTTGTTGTTTTCTTTTTATATTTTTAGGAATAAATTTGGGATTTTTCATATGACTCTAGATAAGAAGATATGTAGGTCGAGGATTAGGGTAGTTAGGCAGGCAAGTGTTGTCGTGTTTTTACGTGGAAGAGGAACGGGGCTAGTCTCATCTTCTCATTGTTTATAGCATTATTATTTAGTATTTGTATCGTATCTTATTCTTTATTTTTTATTACTACTTGTTACCTTATTTGCTTTGTATATCTTCTCATTTTATTATCGTTATTTTTATTCTAAAGATGCTTTGATTACACTTCTTTGATTAAATAAATAATTAATTTTTGCCATTTGATAGCATATTTAAATTAGTTGTTGTCTCACCTTTAAAGATGTGTCCTAGAGGACAGGTTACTAATTATAATATCATAAAGCACACATACATATAATTCCAAATTAATAATGTTGAATCGACAATCTATGGCTTTCACATTTTATATGATAATGACTTTTAAAGTAAACAATTTAATGTTGAATATGTTGATTCAATTAACTTAATTAACAGTTTCAAATTCGAATTATGAATATATAAAAAAATCTTATAACAAAAAAAAAAATATATCACTACCATGTCAAAAAAAAGGTGCATTTTTATGGTGTTCATTCATTTTAAAATATCTAACACATGGTGTACCACTAGTACTTTTTTAGGTTTAGCCACGAAGAAAATGATATGAAATATTGACTTTATTGGTAATTATTCTTAGGAGTATTAAAGTTAGATGGTTGAATTTTCTTCAACTAAAATAAACAGAATTGTGATAATACCTATATAATAACCATTATGATATATTAATTAGTTGAGATTTAATCCTTTCTTCCTTGGTCAAATGCTGGGTCTTGATTTTTCTTTTCTTTCTAATTAATTAACAAAATAGTCATCTAACAATAATATAATTAATATAATAAGTGGGATTTGAAAAGAAGAAAGTGTATACAAATTTTATTCCTACTTCGTAGAGGAAGCGATGTCGTTTTTGAAAAAGCTTAGACTCATGTAACACATTAAAGTTAATACAAAAGAAGAAAAACCAATAAATAATAAGAAAAATATTACATAACGTTCATAGAAAAAAATAAAACAAAGCACAAAAAATATAATAAAAAACAACAATATACATTATAGGTCAAGAAACTGCGAAAATATTGTTAATACTATCGATAAGAAAGGAGAAATAAATATAGTGTATCAATTTGATTTGATTATATTTTTTAAATTATGATTATAAGGAGAAACAGATGTAGTGTATCAATTTGATTCGATTTTATGATTATAACTTATATTTAAATGATTTTGTACGTGTCATTGAATAAAATAATATTATAAATAGCAGTCCCTCTTGACTTTTCCACATGCCAACAACCCACAATTGAGAATTTATATAATTGGTATTAGTTATGTATGTTGATTGATAAGGTATTTCAATATTCTTTTAACCACATACATATTAGAATAAATTTTAAAATGTAGATGAAATGATTTTCTAGAAAAAAGAAAAAAAATTATCTTATAAAAATCTTATATATTTTATTTATAAATTCTCTATATTATACTTTTCTTATTGATATCTCATGAAAAATGTAATTTTATATAATAACGTATATAATAAGTTACAAATAAAATCTTTCCTTTTAGACTTTTGCGCTGTGAGACAAATGAACAACTTATCTTGTCTTGTGCTGAACTCATTTTTACGTAATGAGGATGAAATAATATTCTAACTTGATTCGAGATTCAAAATATCTTATAACTCACACCAATAAAGGCATTAAATGATTGGTCATTGATTTAAAAAATAGGCCCAAACAGCTCTCTTCTCTCTTTTGTATTGCGGATCATAAATTGATTGAAAAAGCAATCCATTTATTTATCCTTAACCGTCGTTTTATTCTTATTCGTATAGCTTGATATCAAAAAAAGAAAAAGAAATAAAAATATTTTGGTGCACAAAACTTTTCATGTTAGTAGGTTCGGAGTAAGACCGAACCTCAAAGGGTGTGATGATGACGTCTGATGAAGGACCACATCTCAAGGAGTGTGACGTAGACGATTACTGCAAGCACCACACTTTAAGGAGTGTGATTTAGACTACTAAAACAAATATTAATAACTATTTCTACGACTCTTGCACCACGGTTCAAAGGGTGTGATGTAGACCACTAATGCAAATATTAATAACTGCTTCTAAGATTTGACCTCGTAACTTATAGATTTTATCACACGGAGACAAGATAACCGTAATTAATTTATTCATTCTTTGAATCAAAGACAACTAAGGACTAGAGAATATTCATATACTACTAGACAAAATCCCAACTTCCAATAATTCAGATTTTTCTAATCTTTCAATTTGCATATGCAATTATGAGCTTTTACTACTAATATATAATACAGTCCCCATGTGCCTCTACGACTCTTTTATCTATCAACTTATGGCCTACAAAGTTCAAATCTTTGCCTATTAATTCACACTACCTTCAAATGACTTTCTTTGACCATACTCTGCTCTTTTCACTCCACAAAACTCCATTAAAATACCACCAAAAAACACATAAACAATCAATCTTTAGCAGAAAGTTCTGATTTTTCTATGTGCGTCTAAATCTTTGTGGAAAGCCAGCCATTTACAGTGAAGAAAAATGGATTTTGAAGAAGGCAAAGTTGCAGAGGAGAAGAAAACAAGAATGGGTTTTGAAGAAGAAATTGATTCAGGACATGCAAGGCTACATGAACTAGGATACAAACAAGAACTCAAAAGAGACCTTTCGTAAATACCCATTTCCTAATTTCTTGAAAAAAGTTAAAAAAAATTCAATCTTTTTGATTTTTTGGACTTATTGGGTTTTTTGGGTTGTTGGGTTTTGTTTGTTGCAGGGTGTTGTCGAATTTTGCGTTTTCGTTTTCTGTTGTATCCGTGCTTACTGGTTTGAATACATTGATGGGTACTGGTTTGAATTTTGGTGGACCTGTTTCTTATGTTTATGGATGGCTAATTGCTGGTGCATTCACACTGTTTGTTGGAATGTCAATGGCTGAGATTTGTTCTTCTTATCCAACTTCTGGGGGTCTTTATTATTGGAGTGCTAAGCTTGCTGGTCCAAGCTGGGCACCTTTTGCTTCTTGGATCACTGGCTGGTAAACTTTTTTGCTTTTCTTGTTTAGTCTTTACATTGTTTCTGTTTGCGTTAGTTTGTGATGTTTGGAGTACATAGTATTTTGGAATAGTCTGAGGCGGGGTTAGGATTTTGAGTTTATGAGTTGTGGACTCTATTATTGGATTGCTAAGCTTCCTGGTCCAAGTGGGGCACCTTTTGCTTCTTGGATCACTGGCTGATAATATTTTGCTTTTCTTGTTTAGTCTTTACATTGTTTATGTTGAGTTAGTTTGTGATGTTTAGAGTTTGTAGTATTTTGGAACAGTTAGAGGCGGAGTTAGGACTTTGAGTATATGAGTTCTGAATTCTAGGAAAGACAGTTGACCGAGTTCTGAATAAGTTATTTATACATATTAAGTAGATTTTTAAACACAATTATAGGATCTAGATCAAAGCTATTGGATTCTGCTGAACTCGTAGACCGGCTTATAGCTCTGCCCCTAGGAACACTCATATCATCTGTTTGTGAAAAAGAATAGACTTTTTAGAGTAGTCATTTCTCAAGTTCTATTAATACAAGGACTCCCTTGAACTAGTAAGTCAATTTGTAGTGGAGTTACCGAATCTCTGTTGAATCCACAAGGGAATTGCTTGTAATGCCTAAAAGTATATGAGCAATATCTCCTTAAGGACAGTGATCTTTCACGGCAAAGTCTTTCTTCATCAATTCTGTTTTTCTATTTTTCTAATAATTTCATGCCATTTTCGCCTTTCCTCTGTTCAGCTTTCAGCTCTTGGTCTACCTAAATTACATTCTCATAGGATTCAGTTTGTTGATATCTTGGAGTTATCCATTTGTAACTGTCTGGTTTATAGAGGAGACCAAGTTGCAAATTTTCTTAGCACTTAAGGCTGTGAAATTTTAACCTATTTGTCTACTTACTGTATAGAAGGGCATAGTTTCACTTTCCTTACAAGTATTCATAGTGTTAATCATTCACCAGCCCATTACGTAACAAGTTTTGAACCATGCGCGACTGGTCCTCACTGATATCAAAGAGAAAAATTCAAGCACGGGACTGACATTCCACCCTTAGCTGGTGATATGTTAGCCTGGATTAGCATTTCGTGTTGATTGAATTTCAAGCCTTTTGCTTTAGCATGATTTTATTAATCTTACAAGTATGTGAACTCGCATGTGAGCTCCACATAACCGGTCCTAGTGTGGTTAAAGGAGGAGAGTGAATGTTCCTGAAAAATTGCATCCGCACTAGGACGACCTACATTGTCAAAAAGTTCCTTAACTGTATGTGCTAGTTTCAGTTCAAGGCCGCTAGACATTAAGTTCCTTAGAAGGAATATATTCATTGGGTAGAGCAAACAAAGAGAAGGTAAAACAGGAGGAAACACACACACACAAAATGAAAATATTGCACTCTCTGGGATGCTGACCTCTTTTTTATTCTTTACTCGGTACCTTTTATCATCTACTAACTTTCAATATTAGACTTAACAGAATATGAAATTATTGAACTATCTTCTGTTAGCCTCTGTCGGTTGTGCAACATTCAGCTGTCATAAGTTATTTTTTGACAAAACTTGATGGCTTCTATATTCATATTGCGTCTTTCTCAGTAAAATTTCTTTCCTTTTCATATTGCAGGTTCAACATTGTTGGTCAGGTATCATGAAGAATTACTCGTATTACCATTCACAATTTTTAGTGTCTAATTGGGCTTAGCTGCTTCATGATATAAAACAATTCTAATCCACAATGGAAAATCTGATTGCAGTGGGCTGTCACAACAAGTATAGATTATTCATTGGCTCAGTTAGTTCAGGTGATAATTCTCCTTAGCACTGGTGGATTAAATGGTGGCGGATATCAGGCCTCCAAATATGTGGTTATCGCCCTCCATGCTGGAATTCTGCTTTTACATGCTTTATTAAACAGTCTTCCAATTTCATGGTTGTCCTTCATTGGACAACTAGCTGCTGCATGGAATGTTTTAGGTACATTTGAAGTAAACCTCATCTATATTCTCAACCTCAGTACTTCGGAATTGCGCGTATGCTCAGCTCTGAGTTAATGATTACAGGTGTCTTTCTTCTTATGATTTTGATCCCAATGGTCGCAACAGAAAGAGCTAGCGCTAAATTTGTGTTTACTAACTTCAATACTGACAATGAAGATGGAATCAACAATAAACTCTACATCTTCGTCCTTGGACTTCTCATGAGCCAGTATACATTGACAGGTTATGACGCTTCTGCCCATATGGTGAGTTCTGCATACTTTTCCTCTGCAATACTAATTGTTTTCGTGTATTTTCTAAATTATGTCAACCGGAGGGCGTGGTGTGAGCTTATTTTTCTGGTTGCTCTTTAAAATTATTAATTATAGAGGCCCTTCAAATTCTAGAACTGATGAAAAATTGCTGTTCCTTTTAAACTACTGTGACAGTGGGAAGTTATGGATTTGTAACGAGACGAGGCTCAGATAGCTGAGAATACAATAGAATTTGCTTGTCTTAAGAAAATATCAAGAGCGGAGTACATATAGCAGCAACTCAATTGAATCTGTATATTGAAACTTAAGTTCCTCCTCCGTTAGGCCTAGTGAAACTTGGGAAATTCACATTCAAAGTGATAGTGAGTAAATTTTTTTATTTTGTTCTTATCCACTGACGTTGTTTTGTAGACGGAAGAAACCAAAGATGCAGATAAGAATGGGCCAAAAGGAATTGTAAGTGCTATTGGCATATCAGTTCTTGCTGGCTGGGCTTACATACTTGGTGTAACCTTTGCAGTTACAGATATCCCGCATCTGTTGAATAAAAACAATGATTCTGGCGGCTATGCTATTGCTCAAATCTTTTATGACGTATTCAAGAGTAGATATGGTAGTGGTGTTGGTGGAATTGTTTGCTTAGGTGTTATTGCTGTTGCAGTATTCTTTTGTGGTATGAGCTCATTAACTAGCAACTCGAGGTAAATATGTTTGATCCGAGATTCTCCTTGTGTAACTCAGTTTCTTTAGAAGAGCCACTGATGAAAGTATCTTTTGCAGGATGGCTTATGCATTCTCCCGAGATGGAGCAATGCCATATTCGTCGTTCTGGCATAAAGTAAACAAGCAGGAGGTTCCCCTAAATGCAGTCTGGATGTCGGCCTTTATAGCATTTTGCATGGCATTGACGGTACAAATATTCATTCTTTTACATCTTGAAAGACCACATTGAACCTCCCCTCCATCTGCAACACCCTTAAAAAAGAAAACCTAGCAAACTAAGAACTAACGATTCATATCAGAAACAACGCTACTTATTACATAGACAGTACATGGACAGATACTCAAACTCGGCCTCAACTGGCAAGTAAACACTCCAACTTTGAGTATACACATGTAGACACCTCAACTCTTCTCTATTGTGTCAGTTGAGCATTCCAACTTACAAAAATGATCATCTAGATACCTCCAAAATTTATGTGCCACGTCAGCGTTAGGTGTCAATGAAACACAATGGGGACGTGTTGGAGTGTTTAGTTGTCAGTTGAAACCAAGTTGACGTGTTTAGATGTGCACTCTCAAAGTTAGAGTGCTTACTTGTCAACTGAGGCCAAGTTTGAATGTCTGTTTATATATTATTCCTATTACTTATTATGCTTTCTTGATTCATCAGTTTGTTTCGCGCCATTCCAGTTAATAATACACTCTTCTTCCGTCTATTTGAAATGTAGTCTCTTGGAAGCTTGGTAGCATTTCAAGCCATGACATCTATAGCGACAATCGGGCTTTACATTGCTTATGCCTTGCCAATCCTGTTTCGGGTGACTCTAGCTCGAAAGTCCTTCACTCCAGGTCCTTTTAACTTGGGAAGCTACGGGATCGTTGTAGGTTGGGTTGCAGTATTTTGGGTTGCGCTCATCTCTGTACTCTTCTCTTTGCCTGTTGCCTACCCTATTACAGATCAAACTCTCAATTATACTCCGGTCGCGGTTGGTGGCCTTGTCATTCTTGTTGTTTCTTCATGGATCTTCAGTGCTAGGCATTGGTTTAAAGGTCCTATTACCAATATAGGAAACTCTAGTGAAGAAGCATAAGTAGAGAAAATTCTTTGTAATTAGACAATGTTGATGTGTATGGCAATCTCTGTCACGGATTCAAGATTTAAACTTTATCTATTTGAGTTCGAGGTTCTACCACAACTCAGTTTATTTGTGTCAAAAAAAATATTGTGATGTCAATGGAATGGACTTAAAAAACTGACACATGCATATTATATACATAAAATGAAACTTGAAAACAAAATAAATTTAAAAATCTTATTAAAAGGATCTAATTATGATCTTCCTAATATTTAAAACTTTACTTTAAAAAAAACTCAAAATGTGGCATATATAACAACCAAATGCATATAAACAAGATCCAAAATTGAACAGCCTCCTCTTGTTATAGATTTATTGTTATAATAATGTGTAAAGTTAAATTATTTTATTCTACGATTTTGGCATTATCTAGTAGCTTCGATTCAAAGGTTCATTTAATATATGTATAAATTTATTTATCTGAAGTCGTTATTCTATCCTAAATTAAGAACTTATAAACTTAAAATTTGAAATCCGCCCCCATGATTGGAACACTTCTTTTGTTTGGTATTTGACTTTATGTTTGGTTTATTGATTACAATTATCAACTTGATTTCTCTATTTGTTGCTGTCTCTTCTAAATGATGCATTCGAAAACAATAGTTTAGCAAACATCATAAAACAAATTAACAAAACAAAATAAAATACTAATCCTATATTTTAAAAAGATATATTGTACTAATTAAGAGGCCAAAAGTCAACTAGTTTAAGTAATCCTATATTTTAATAGAATACTATGTTTCCTTCAACAATAAATGAAAGAATATTTAGCTATCATCTATATACAAAAAAAAAAACATGATTTAAATTGTGTAAGACCTATCTAAGAAAGAGACGCTTCCAATAAAAAAATTCTCCATTTTCATGGCTTGAACCTTAAATCTGGTTAAGAGTACGAGGATCCTGTTCATCCTTTCATATCCATTTGTACACAGTGGTGAAGCCAATATTTTTATTAATGAGGTTCAAAATATGAAAAGTAAATGCTAACACACCAAAAAATCAACGGAGGTTCAACATCTACTATATATATTTAAAAAATAATTTAACTATGTATAGATAATGCAATTTTTCATCAAAACAAGGTTCGAATGACCCTCCTTGGCCCTACTTAGCTCTACCCCTTTGTAGTATGACAATACAGGATGTGAATGACCTTTTCAAATAACAATTATTTTTACTTAACCATCTGATATCAGGAATCCATTGAGTCAGGTAAGATCCATTTAAAAGAAAAACACTCCTTACAAACAATTTCTTTATTTTCAGGCAAGGGCGAATTTAGAGTGTTAATATTATTATTGTGGTGTTAATTTAATGATTCAAATCTTGAAATCGATACCTATAATAAAGGATGAAGGAATCCATCAATAAAAGATGACCTTTTCAAATAAAAATTAAATATGTCAAACATTTTTTTTAAATTCATATATACAGAACACTTATAATTTAATTGGCCACTCTAAAATATACTTCAGTGTTACATAGAGTGCTGTTTCAAAAATAACTGGTCACTTTCATTACTTGGCTGGCTTCAAATTTATGAACAGGACCAAAATATATATATATATTACTTGGAATGTGAGGTCATATATTATTACACATCCTTCATTTATTTGACTTATTATATATCAACCAAATGGTACCACTAGAACTTATGCTTTATTCAAAAAGATGATAAAGAAAATTGTGACTCCTTGTTATGTGTTTTTCTTGATTTTTCATTCGATGTTCAGTATTCGGGTTTAGGTTTCAATTGATTTGCGCTGTGCAAGGCTCATTAAGCATTTCCTATCAAGAGTTTTTTCATTCTCAGAGTTCGAATTCGAGATTTTAATTAAGCGTGGAACAATTCTATCAATCTCACCACAACTCTCGATAGTCATTATTAGAGTAATTTTCGATGAAACACTATTCTTCCATTTCCATTTTTTCTCTCTCTATGGATAAAGGAATGGCACAACTTATTCTTTTGGAACTAATGTAACAAACTTTGTTATGCAATCTTCCAAAATGATATCACATGACTTTGATGATCTATAAACCGTCCCTAATAAACAATCTGCTAATGTTTGAGGATGATGAATCACTTCGTCCCAACCTGTTGATACATAACAGTGACATGGTCAAAATTTTCTTTAACAAGATTCAAAATACAAAAAAAGTAAACACACCATGAAGAAATATATAGTAAAAATGAAATCTCTATACTCGGAGTATCATATTATGTGACGATGATTGGGTGCATCTCTCTATGTGAGGCTAGAAATCTGAATGTTACATATGTATAGATATATCCGATCAAATTTACATCTTAGATTCACCTTTTTACAATAGTGCATCCCTAATCTCGAAATCCTGGATACGCCTCTGTTGAACGGTAGATAAATGGCCAGCATATGAAACATATAGATCTACCTAGTATGGACCGATAATGGATGACCCAAGCCCCTTGTTTTATAATAATTCAATAATAATAGAATGAAAAATGTCATTTAAACCCTCAACTCTTATTCCTATATCTATGTAGGCCCATCAAGAGAGTCCTACATGAAAATTCGCATGCTATACACTCGAACTGAACTCCTGCCCTTTTTTGCTCCCTTGGCGATTCGAATCCACAACTTTAAAATTGGAGGTAAACGTGCTTACCACGTGAGCAACCCTCTCGTCTGTTTAGTTGTTTTATCATGTTAAATAATTTTCAACAAATATCATGTTTGAACTCTTATTGTTAAAGTACACTAAGTTTAGTGCCAAAAAACTTTAAAGGTCGAACTCATCAAGTTAAAGTATTTTTTTTCGACATGTCTGATAAACTATTTGGCGCGTGATTTAAAAATAAGGGGGGTGGGTGGGAGGGGTAGGGGTTTTCAATTTTTTTATTTCCCACAAGTTGTACATAAGTTTAACGTCATGATAAGAACATGTACATTATATATAATATGTACAATTTCTCACTAAATAAGTCACATCACTTTTTAAATATTTACAAATATTCTGATTTTCCATGTTTAGTACTATTGGATCTTCAATACATATATATATATATATATGTGAAAAGCCAACAAAAAGGCTACAACATTCATTTCTCTAAATTCTGAAGTTGATATCAGGCGTATTAGTTTCCTACCTGAACTATTCCCAACTAGTTATCAACTACCTGAACGATGGTGATATTTCAGGTAGGAAAAGGGAACAAGTGATAGTTGAGGTAGGTAGGAAAATTCACACGCCTGATGGTTCAAGTTATGAAACTCAGAAAAAACAGGATACTTTAGTGTGTTTTTGAGCATTAATACCTTCATTTTCCTCCTAATTTTCTTCATCAAAGTGACTACTTGAATTTTTATCATGTTTTTTCTCCATTGATGAACATTTTCAGTCAGAGGAAACGAAAGACGCGGATAAGAACGGGCCAACAGGTATTGTAAGCGCCATTGGCATTGCAGTTATTGCAGGATGGGCTTATGAACTTGGTGTAACATTTGCAGTTAGGGATATTCCGAATCTCTTGAATGAAGATAATGATTCAGGTGGTCACGCCGTTGCTCAAATCTTTTATGAAGCGTTCATGAGTAGATATGGAAGCAGAGTTGGCGCTGTGATTTGCTTAGGTATAATCGGTCTTGCTGTGTTCTTTGCTGGTATGAGCTCACTAACTAGCAACTCGAGGTAAAACAAACAGGATCACTTCTTATGGACTCGTTGGGAATGATTCTGTGCACGATCCATTAAGGCTTTATGCTTGCATTTATTGTTTTTTTTCGTAGGATTGCTTATGCATTCTCAAGAGATGGAGCAATGCCATTTTCATCACAGCTGCAGAAAGTGAAGCAAGCAGGATGTTCCGATAAATACAGTCTGGATGTCCGCGTTTGTAGCATTTTGTATGGCGTTAACGGTACACATTCTCATTATTTTGCAACCCAAAACACGAAACATTTGTTTGTTTCACTCCCCTGCTGATAGAAGTTTGTTTTTGTCTGAAGTCTCTTGGAAGCTTGGTAGCATTTCAAGCCATGACATCAATAGCAACGATTGGGCTTTACGTTGCTTATGCCATACCTATCTTGTTAAGGTTAGCTCTAGGTCGAAAATTTTTCACCCAAGGGCGTTTTAACTTGGGTAGATACGGGACCATTGTAGGTTGGATATCAGTACTATGGGTCGCGCTCATCTCTGTACTCTTCTCTTTGCCTGTTTACTACCCTATTACAGATCAAACTCTCAATTACACTCCCGTTGCAGTTGGAGGCGTTCTTATTCTAGTCGTTTCTACGTGGAACTTCAATGGTAGACATTGGTTTAAAGGTCCTATTAAGAATATTGACGATAGCTCAAAGGAAGACGCGTAGAAACTAGAACCATTTTGTAATGGAACGTTGTTGAAGTGTATATTGAATATATTTCCTATGTACATTCTCCCTCGTTTTGAGCACAATGGGGACGAGTTGGAGCGTTTAGCTGTTAGTTGAGACAGTTAACGTGTCTAGACGTGCATTCTCATAGTTGGGAGTGCTTATTTGCCTGCTGAGGCCAAATTTGAATGTTCTGGTTTAAAACTGTACATGTTACGAAACAACAAGACTGAACGAAAAGGCTTCTATGCATTCAGAATCAACAGCAGAAATTTTCACACTGAAAGCGATGCTCGCCAAAGTAATTGACATAACATAAACCTCATCTATACTAGGTCACAGTAGTTGTTACAACAGAAAGACGACGGTTTTACCAAAGAAAAAAAAAGGCGTAACCATGGGACAACTAGGATAAAGTCACTGCTACTGCTACTTAAGTAGAAGAAACATGGAATTCCTCTACTTTTTTATATTCCACGCATGGGATGACCGTGGTGCTGTTGTGATTCCCTCGTAGTATTGGCTGTCGAGCTTTCCCTTGTTCCATTCTTTGACAAAGTCGGAAAATAAATCGCGTGCAGCCTCAGACGAAAGATCTGAGAAGAACAATTTCTTCTTATCTTTCAGCCAAGTAGCAAATTCATTGTTCTTAGAGAAATAATCATCCTTTGATAGCTCTTCAAACTTGATTTTCTGAGAGAGATGGTAAAGCAAAACCATATAAAAGATCAAAACATGGAAATGGATGTCATACTTATTTTGATAAATAAAGTCACACGAAGGAACGAAAGGGGAAATAGTTGCAGCTAATGCACAGAGTCTAACAAATTTTCAAGTCTTTAGAGCTCCAATAGTGTGGATGACATTCAACATACAATACTATCACCTTTCCCTGAACCTGAAGCAGGTCTGGTTGCACTACAACACTCATCAATAGGTTCTTTTAACCGCATAATCCTCCATATATATATATGAATAACTTGGTTTGTATCACATGGGTTATCTATTTGCAATCAAAAACATCCATGGTCCAACCAAGATTTCAGATATCATAACTGAAGAAAATGAAACACTAAGTCTTCTTTGCACGACATACTTTTAAGCATTAACCTGTCACGTTTTTAATGAAGACTCACTACAAGAATGAACATAGGATAGCTGAAAGCTCACACCACACAGAAAACTATATCTAACTATAAATTCAAGCCAAACAAGCAGCAACCTATTCAACACCAACTTAAACCAATACTACTTGCATACAGCTACAAATTAGTCCGAAGCATAATAGCTACGTAAGCAGAGAACAAATATTTCTTCCACGACATATAATACAGAGTAATCAAGTGAGGAAGGAGGACAAACTCCTTGGAGGTTTATCGGCAGTAAATGGATTAGCTTGAGAAATCTCTTTTAAAAATAAAAAAAAGATGTAGGTGTTAAACTAGAAGCACTCACCAACTTATCCTTATGTTTGTGGCTCTTGCTTTTGTGCTTTTCCCCCGACTCCTTCTCTGAAGCAATATCAGTGAGTCAGTGTGTCTAACATAGCTTCTAGCACCAAACCAGTAACATAAAGGGAAACCATTCAATTTAAGGGTACACATGCTCCTATGTAGAAACAATACATAATAACATAAAAGCAGAAATCCAACACTTAATATAATAATCATACAAAATAATCTATAAAGCTACGCACAACATATCACGATGAGTTACACAAAACCATGAAGGGAAACCTAACATATCAAAGAACAGAGGTCAGTCATATCATACGATCCAGCCTTAGATACTTGTCTTCATTGGAAGAGATCGACTAAAATTTAATCACAACTCTATCATGGAAAACAATGTTGCTCGGACTCTCCAAAAATGTCGTTGCACCCGTGTTGGATCCTCCAAAAATATACTACTTTTGAAGGATCCAACACGCACCACACAACATTTTTTAAGAGTCTAAGCAACATAGTCTAGGACTATTTGTCACTCCGTCACCAGTAAAGAAGTTGAAAGACTCCAAGGGAACCCTCTCCACAATATTGCAAGGACCCTATCTCTATTTGAAGAAAGTGTACTGCAATCAAACTATCAAAGACCTTTTCAGTTAGTAGTAAAAGATATCCTAGCACACATCGGTACATTGGGTGTGACCTAGTGGTCAATGAAGTGAGAACCATAAGGTTTCAGGTTCAAATCCTAGTAGAGAAACAAACACTAAGTGATTTCTTCCCATGTGATCCTAGTCTCAGTGAAATGAGTCATATGGTACCCAACAAATACGGAACAAAACAGAAGTCCTACATAATACCAATAAAACTGCTTGCAAGAAGTCTCCTTTTATGTTTCTTTTTCCCTTTTTTGTATCTGTTTGTGAGTGAGCAGGCGTAATTTCTCGCCTAGTTCCTTAACGAATAACAGGTCCTTATACTTAAAATAACAGGATTGTGGGAGCAGCAAAATACTTACTCATTTCAATTTCAAACTCATTATACTAATTACAGCAAACCCTAACAACACCCAAATCCTTAATAGTTAATAGCAATCGATTTACAAAATCAAATTAACAAAATCCCTAAATTTTCATACTAAAAATCAGTAAATTTCTCAACTTTACCTTCATTAGAACGGCGTTTCGATTTATGAGATTTTTGTTTGTCCTTTCTAGATTTGTCTTTTCTGAGTTCTTCATCTCCTTTGATCTTCTGCCTTTTGCTTTTCCCTTCATCTGTTATATAAGCACAAACACATATATATGAATATATGTTTGAGAAATTACGAGTTTGGTAGAGATAAGAAAAGTGAAAAATTAACCTTGTGGAGAAGAAGGAGAATTTCTCTTATGCTTAATCTTCTCCTCCTTCGTCTTCCTGTCGCTACCCATTTTTGCACAGAAACTTGTCTTCCTATTTTGCTACTTAGCAAATTTGTTACTATAATAAGTAGGCTGCAATTTACGTGACACAATTGAAATTGTGAGACTTTATAATTATAATAATAATAATAATAATAATATTAAAATTTTAATTGTGTTACATCAATTGAGAAGAATACTATATTTGATATACAAAACAATCCTTGATATATCATATATTTGAATAAAGAAAGATTTCACACCTCCTTTTAAATAGGTCTAAGGATCTTTGAGCAAATTAAAAATCGTATGAAAATAGCTAGACTATGATATAAAGTTCTGTAAATTATTTACAAAAGTTCAACTATAGTCTAATAGTTTACTTGTAAAGTTATGTAACTAATCTAAAAGATTATATGTGGGGTAAAATATATATTACATGCAGTAAGCCTATCGTTGAATATAAGAAAATGATCGATTTAAATTTCTTACATATAAAAATGAACATAAAATTAAAAACAAATTTGAAAAGTACGACAAATCATTTCTCTTTTGGTATATTATTTTTTTAAAATCGAAAAATTGAATTCCGATTTTTCAGGTGTTAACGACATTCCTATTTTGTGCAACTTTTGAAAATTGGGACAAAATCTAAATGGACCTTAAAAAAGGAACATTTGTGTAAATATCTCTCCAATAGAAGTGGGTCGCCCACAACCAAGCCCAAGTCACTAACTCATTGAATTCTTTACTATTGTTGAGTTGTGTTTTATTAGAGAAAAAAGTTTAAAATTATCTCTTTAATTTTCGATTAACGCTTGGTTGGATGGTTGTCACTTGTTGTATCGTGTTGTTAGTTTAATACGATGTTTTTTTTATTGTTATTTAAATTTTATTGTATAACAATTGATTTAATGTGATCGCATTGGTACCATATTTTTTTCTTCTTATTTTGTCTTTGTTTATTATCAAGTAATCATATTTTATCCTTACCTTACCTTCTTATAATAGCTTCAGCCCAATACACTACTTCTCTGGAAGGTTTATCCATTGTCGATATGTGATATTATGTAAAAATGAAAAACAATACAATCAATTTAAACATTACATTCATTAAAACAATATGGTCTGATACATACACCATGATACAATATAATACGATACATTACAAAATAGTACGTACCAACCATCCAAATGGAGTGTAAGCACATTTTGCCTGGAAGCAATTTCAACTATGATTGTTCAAGATTTTCATAAAAGAGCCAACTTTGAGAAGAATACCAAAACCCCCAAAAGCTTGAAAGCAATTAATTTCCGCTGTGATTGCACAATATTTAGATTTGAAGAAAGGATCTTTAGCTAGGGACGGAGTCAGGATTTCTACTAAAAGTGTTTAAAATATGAAGAATAAACACGTGAAGTAGCCAAAGGGGTTCAACGTGTACTACAAATACATAAAAAAACATTTTAATCATGTATAATAGTGTAAGTTTTCCTCCGCCCCACAAAAAGCATTCAAATAGTTAGTCTTCCATGGATGAAGGAGCACGGTTTTAAGGATCAGCTCGGAGGTGACATAGTGTTCGAAATACTCACATGGCTCCCTGCCAAGTCTCTCGTGAGATGCAAGTGTGTTTATAAAGCTTGGAACACTTTGGTACGACACGATCCCAACTTTGTCAAGTCCCACATTACTCGTTCTTATGCACGTGGTGCCTCAGTCATCCACCTATTGTTTAGACTGCATATTCTTCCTTCTAAGCATCTATCACCTTTACGACATATGTTTTCACCTAGATTTTCTTTACAACTCCCTCTTTGTTATTTAGACAGAGGAAGGATCACTATATGCTGAAATCATTGCAATGGCCTTGTTTGTTTTTATACACGTTATCGAGTTTATTTATACAATGTCACCATTGCGGAGGAAACCCAAGTCAAAACTTTCCCTATCTATTTGAACCAAGAGAAGACAAAATAATGCAAGAAAACTACTGTTTGGGGCAGCCAACAAATCAACAACAAAGCAAGCAAAATAAATCAACACGAGACACCAAATTTAACGTAGAAAACCTCCTCGGTGTGAAGAGTAAAAATCACAAGGCCAAAGCTCCACTATAATCAACAAGAGTTACAAAAGTGTTCTCCAAAATGGTCACCAACAAAGTGCCAAACAATGAGCAACACAACTACAAGATAGCACAAAAACTAGAGAAATAAAAGGGAGCAAAATCACCAAAACGAAGATGCTGAAAAATCTGGAGCTATAGCACTCCAAATCACCCTCTCTTAGTTCCCAATCAAAGATTAAGATGAAAGGAACAAGCTGTCCAAAAATCAGCTCAATCGGACAAGAAACGAAGCGGGAATCGCGATTTGAAATTGGCTGCTAGGGTTTCTCTCTTTTCTCTCTATATGACTGCTCTCAAAACTCTTGTTAAACCTCAAAATAAGACCTAAAATAAAGTCTTAAAAATGCACCATAATATTGGGCTTATGGGGAAAGTGGGTTATTCCAATTGGGCTCAAATTTATCCACAAAGGAAAGGAAGGGAGAACCAAAACCTTGGACTTTTATTTATCCACATAGGAAGGGAAAAAGGCCTACAACCCAACACTCATTTGAATTCAGTATATTGAAATGATATCCATCGTCCAGGAAGTGATTAAACAAAATCAGTGCTGATCTGGTTTTCGGTCAGATTAAGAGAGAAATGGTGAAGAAGCAGGGGCACAAGGGACATCGTGCCAATCCTTGTTCTCTCTTGTTAGCAACTCCAATCCCCATTATTGAATAATTCTCGAGAGAACTGGACAGTTCGATGATGTAGTAGAGGTTAGAAGGTTGGTTATTACCCCAACCAAAGCATACTGTCTTCTGCCGACTATGGAGCTATCCAATAGAGTCCTCAGGAAGTATAAACATGTTTTAGATCGATTTTTGCGAGTTACTTTCATGGAGGAGGGAATGCGTAACTTGAATAGGAAGGTTCTGACATACTATGCTGCTACCATTGTGAGAGAAATTACATCAAATTCTAATCACCAGAGAACTGCAATCTTCCAAAGAGTGAAAAGTATTCCGAGTAATGGATTTTATCTGTGTGGTCGAAGGTACTCCTTTCTGGCGTTCTCAGCTAACCAATTTAGGGATACAGTCGATATCTTGCTGAGATGAGGAAGAAGGATATGAATACTTGTTCACCTTTTGGAACAAGTAGTAACCCCGCGTGAGGAACAACTTCCTTCTCTAGACGTTCCAAAACCAAGCAGTGGCGGTGTGAAAATTGCAACCGTAAGATTGTAGCGATAGCTGACCTCTGACATCTTTAAAAATAGATTCTTGTTCAAACATTGGGAATGAGTCTCTTAAAGCAGTGGGTCAACACTGCCCAAACCTGAAGGTTGTTGTTGTATTAAAAAACTGTCCACTCAAGGAATTGCGGGTCTCTTTTCTTCAGCTTGTCATGTTTTAACAAAAGTAAAGCTCCAGGCACTAAACTCTCTAGCTGTGAAATTGCAGTGACAAATCTAACTCTTGGTCAGGGTTTCAATAAGTGGTTGCAATGGAGACAGTGATTTGGGTCTTCAAGTTATCTGAAGCTGTTTTGCGTCCGGAAAAATGCTTCCTTTCAGATAATGGATTGGTTGCTTGTGTCAAAGCTTCAGTTAGAGGAATGCCATGTGATTAACGAGGCTGGATATTTTGGCATACTTTTGAACTGTGCTAAGAAACTGAAGACTCTTTCCTTGGTGAACTGCTTTGGTATGAAAAAATTAAACTATGCATTTCCTTTGGAATCTTTGGCTATTCACAACTGTCCTGGAGTAGGCAATGCTACCATTGTTGTAGTTGGTAGACTGTGTCACAAACTGACTCATCTGGAGCTGTGTAGCTAATTTGGTGGCAGTGAATTTTAGCGGGTGTGTCAATGTTACAGACAAATCAGTTTCAGCCATAGCAGATATGAGCAGCAGCAACTAAAGTCTGCAGGTCAAGCATCGCTCAATGAGAATCAAGTGTTTATAAGTCCAAATCAGACATTTGATTGTTACAAAAACCGATGCCTACCACTTCATGTGCCATCTGTCTTGGCTCGTCTCTCTTTGGTCTACTATCAAAGACAACCTGGCCTATTTTTGGCTTCATCAACTCGCACTTGATCATATCCAACCTGATTTCTGTTTCGTACTGATTAACATTTCGCATGCTTAGACTTCTTGCAATGGCATTCAATGTCTGGTTCTTTGTTGTAACTGAATGTCCCTCTTGTTCAGAGCTGTGCAGCTAATGTAGTGGTGGGGAATTTAAGCGGGTGTGTCAATATTACGGACAAATTAGCTGAGCTGCATGGGGGATCTCTGGAATCTCTGATCATAGATGGTTGCAGACATGTTACTGATGCAACCTTTAGTAGAAATTTCAAACTCTTGCTGGTTGCTTAACGAACTCGATGTTTCCAAGTGATTCAGGGATTGCAACTTTGGCCAGTGCTGTACAGCTCCATTTGCAAATAATCTCACTGTCCGGTTGCCCTTTGGTGTCAGACAAAAGCTTATCCTTCTTGCAATGGCATTCAATGTCTGGTTCTTTGTTGTAACTGAATGTCCCTCTTGTTCAGAGCTGTGCAGCTAATTTAGTGGTGGTGAATTTAAGCGGGTGTGTCAATATTACGGACAAATTAGCTGAGCTGCATGGGGGATCTCTGGAATCTCTGATCATAGATGGTTGCAGACATGTTACTGATGCAACCTTTAGTAGAAATTTCAAACACTTGCTGGTTGCTTAACGAACTCGATGTTTCCAAGTGATTCAGGGATTGCAACTTTGGCCAGTGCTGTACAGCTCCATTTGCAGATCATCTCACTGTCTGGTTCATTGTTGTAACTGAATGTCTCCCTTTTTCAAAGCTGTGCAGCTAATTTGGTGGCGGTGAATATAAGCGGGTGTGTCAATGTAACGGACAAATTTTCTGAGCTGCATGGGGGATCTCTGGAGTCTCTGATCATAGATGGTTGCAGACATCTTACTGATGCAACCTTTAGTAGAAATTTCAGACTCTTGCTGGTTGCTTAACGAACTTGATGTTTCCAAGTGATTCAGGGATTGCAACTTTGGCCAGTGCTGTACAGCTCCATTTGCAGATCATCTCACTGTCCGGTTGCCCTTTGGTGTCGGATAAAAGCTTATCCTTCTTGCAATGGCATTCAGTGTCTGGTTCTTTGTTGTAACTGAATGTCTCGCTTTTTTTAGATGTGCAGCTAATTTGGTGGCGGTGAATTTAAGCGGGTGTGTCAATGTAACGGACAAATTTGCTGAGCTGCACGGGGGATCTCTGGAGTCTCTGATCATAGATGGTTGCAGACATGTTAGTGATGCAACCTTTAGTAGAAATTTCAGACTCTTGCTGGTTGGTTAACGAACTCGATGTTTCCAAGTGATTCAAGGATTTCAACTTTGGCCAGTGCTGTACAGCTCCATTTGCAGATCATCTCACTGTCCGGTTTCCCTTTGGTTTCGGAAAAAAGCTTACCCTTCTTGCACGAGTTGGGGATCAGGACCTTCACGACTTGAACATACAGCACTGTCCCGGAATCAGCTCTAGTACTGTTGACGTGCTTGTAGAGCAACTCTGGAGGTGTCATATCCTTTCCTAATCAGGTTGTGGCTTAGACCCCGTGCAGTTTTCAAGTTGGTCACTCGAATATAGGGTGTAGCAAGTTAAATTGGTCTAGTGAAGTTTTTGAGATGAGAAAGAAGGACATGAACATTTGTTCACATTTTGGATCAAGCAGTAACCCCGAGCGAGGAACAACTTCCTCTTCTAGACGTTCCAAAACACAAGGGTTGGCGGTTTGACAATATATATTGCTATTAGAGAGGATTTCATCTCCCTGTGGTGACATTGATAGAAATCGAAAACATCAATAAAGGAAAGTAATCAGCAAGTGGAAGTGCTTTATATTTCTCAATTACAAGTCTTTAAATAGATAAAAACTACCAATAACAGAACGCGTCTGTTACTCCTAATTATTCTGATATAAACTTACTCCACTAATCCTCCTAAACAATAGCAACAAACAAATAACTACCCTATTAATTGAGATCCAAAAATTAATATACATACTTAGCAAGATTATTGTTTTACTATTTTTAAGCACCATTCAAGCAAGAAAATTATTTGAATTTGATCATCACTAATTATATATCAATTAATTTACATAACCTCACAAAGTTTTATTAGTTGATTATTTCTCAGTGAGACAAATATAATTGTATTAGCAATAGCCAATAAGCAAATATTCTTGAGATCACAAATACATGTTAAAGATGAGATTTTTCAATAATAATTCTTGTAGTAATCTGTAATAGATATACTCTCTCCAGTTCAATCTTAACTGAAACTCTTTAGTTAGTTCGACTCTTCGAGTAGAGAATCTGTTGGTAGGGAACGTTCTCTATATGGCACGAATACAGGATAGTCGGACACCAGAGGAGAATGTTGAATTCGCGAAATGTCTTTAAAATGGATTGGTCTTTAGTTTTTTGCTTTTGTAATATGCTGGTCTTTGATTTTTGTTCTTTAGCAACTCAACTTATGCCTAGTGTAGGAAGCGACTGGCAAATGACTATCTACAGAATATTTTTCTCCGTTACATTCCATTTCCTCATATTAAAAGGATTTGAAGTGCTCCAGAAATGCAAATTATGTATATCAAGGATACCGATTCCTGTTGGTAACATTTCGAATTAGATGCTTGGGATACAGGGATTCTAGTCGTTTTTGGGGATATGTGTTGTGATATTGGCTGTGTATAAGAATGGAGATAGGAATAATTCTAAGATAATAACTAGTAGTTGACTGATCGCTTGAGAAATTTAACTCCATTAGATCGGACAAGGAAATAATCCAATATATTTGTTGGTCATTTACTTTGTGATACAGTCGATAATGTTGCTGAGATGAGAAAAAATGACATGAATGTTTGTTCACCTTTTGGATCAAACGTTAACCTCGAGGAACAACTTCCTCCTCTAGAGGTTCCAAAACATAAGCGGTGGATGGTGTGATGATTGCATCCGTAAGATTGTAGTTGATGAAAGTGTAGGAGATGAAATTTGTGATGTATCTGTCTTGGTCCGTCTCTCTTTGGTAGACAACCTGGCCTATTCTGGCTTCATCAACTCGCACTTGAATGTTGTTTTCGTACTGATTAACATTTTGCATACTAATCATTGATGCCATTATTAATCATTAATGCTGCCAGTTCTGATTAAGAGACAAATGGTGGAAGAATCGGGAGCACAAGAAGCATATTTCATTCTTATGAAGTCAATTTCACCAAAGAAATTCAAGAATGTGTGACAATATGTGTATAGGCACCAAATAGAAGCAAGTCAAAATCAAAACACGAGGCTAATAATGCAGCGGAAGACGTAATGGACAGTAAATCTTGTGCTAATAAGAAAATCCAAGATAGAAAAAAGTCCTTACATAGATAAAAGCTACAAAAAAACAGAACACATCTATTAATCTAAACCGACTCCACTAATCCTGTAGCCTAAACACTAGAAAACAACTTATTTGACTCCTAATCAATAATTTGAGATGAATAAATTGGTATACATACTTGGCAATAAAACTAGTAAACTAAACAAAATCTCTACTCATCATCTTATTTGATTGTCAAAAGATGGGATCCCTGCAACCATATCTTTGCTTGTTCAAGTTGGGAGGTGAGCTCTGCTACATTACTGCTAATAATGAAATGTGAAGATGTTCTCTTAATAGATATCTACCAAGGCATGGAAATGAGCCTGAGGCACAGTGTTAGCATCAATCTCTGACCCAATAGGAGTTTTACTCAAGCGTGCAAGCTACTACCTTGCGTTAACAGTGATGCTGTGGAGATTCAGGTTGGCAAATTCATATGCTTGTATCACATTATCGTTATAATTGATCTGTTACAGGGCTGTGGTCCACGTTTGGTTACAACATGACTTTTTCTTTTTTGTCATTGCGGGTTCTTTTCTTCAGCTGGTCATGTTTTAACAAAAGTAAAGCTCCAAACACTAAACATCAGTGACATCTCTCTAGAAATTATGGAATTGCAGCGACAAATCTAGCTCTTTTCTCTCTTTTCTCTCTATATGGCTGCTCTCAAAACTCTTGTTAAACCTCAAAATAAGACCTAAAATAAAGTCTTATAAATGCACCATAGTATTGGGCTTATGGGCAAAGTGGACTATTCCAATTGGGCTCAAATTTATCCACAAAGGAAAGGAAGGAAGACCCAAAACCTTGGACTTTTATTTATCCACATAGGAAGGGAAAAAGGCCTAAAACACAACAAATCTCCCCCTACCGACTATGTGGAGGAGACCGCTATCCCGGCGATCATGCAACATTCTTCAAACTTCCCTCTTGGCAAAGCTTTAGTCATCATGTCGGAACCATTATCATTAATATGGATCTTTTCAAGTTCAAGCAACTTAGAATCCAACACATCTCGAATCCAATGATACCTCACATCAATGTGTTTAGACCGACCATGAAATGTAGAATTCTTGCCAAGGTGAATAGCACTTTGACTGTCGCAATAAAACACATACCTCTCTTGTGCACAACTAAGTTCCCCAAAAAATCTCTTCATCTAGAGCAACTCTTTACAAGCTTCAACAACAGCAATAAGCTCAGACTCTGTAGTAGATAAAGCAACACATTTTTGCAATCTAGATTGCCAAGACACAACTCCCCCTGCAAAAGTAATCAAGTAGCCAGAAGTAGACTTACGAGTATCAACATCACCGGCCATATCTGAATCAGTGTAACCACAAAGGATAGGCTTCCCTGTCCCAAAACACAAACTTAGACTAGAAGTGCCACAAAGATATCTCATAATCCACTTTACAGCATTCCAATGCTCTCTTCCCGGATTAGAAAGAAAACGGCTAACAATACCAACAACATGAGCAATATCTGGTCTTGTACACACCATTGCGTACATCAAACTACCAACAGCTGAACCATAAGGAACTTTCTTCATATCTTCCTTCTCACCATCACTGGAAGGACAATGCTTAGTACTCAATTTGAAGTGCATAGCTAAAGGTGTATTGACAACCTTAGCTTTGTCCATGTTAAATCTACGAAGTACTTTCTGAATGTACTTCTCCCGTGACAACCACAACTTCTTGGCATCTCTATCACGGACAATCTGCATGCCAAGAATCTGCCTTGCTGGTCCCAAGTCTTTCATAGCAAAAGACTTATTCAATTCTTGCTTCAACTTTTTAATCCTGCAAGCATTTTGACCAACAACAAGCATGTCATCAACATAAAGCAAAACGATAATGAAGTCATTACCAGAGAATTTTTGCACAAAAACACAATGGTCTGAAGAAGTCTTTTTGAAGCACTGCTGACTCATAAAAGAACCAAACTTTCTGTACCATTGCCTGGGAGCTTGTTTTAAACCATACAAGCTCTTCTTTAACTTGCAAACATAATTCTCTTTTCCCTTGACTTCAAAGCCTTCCGGCTGCTCCATATAAATTTTTTCATCCAAATCACCATGGAGGAAAGTAGTTTTAACATCCATTTGTTCAACCTCCAAGTCCAAGCTTGCAGCCAAGCCTAGAACCACACGAATGGATTACATCTTCACAACTGGAGAGAATATCTCATCAAAATCAATTCCCCTTTTCTGGCTAAAACCCTTCACAACTAATCTAGCTTTGTACCGTGGAACTGGGTTACCATCTTCATGTTTCACCTTAAAAACCCACCTGTTTTTCAAAGCTTTTCTGTCTTTGGGTAACATAACCAAATCAAAGGTATGATTATCATGTAGAGACTTCATTTCATCCTCCATAGCATCAAACCACCTTTCTTTTTCTTCACTTTCCATGGCCTCATCAAGACTCTCGGGTTCTCCCCCGTCAGTCAAGAGTACATACTCATTGGGAGAATAACGAGATGAAGGTATTTTCTCTCTAGTAGATCTTCTGAGAGAACTCTCTGAAGCATCAATAATAGTTGGTTCCTCACAAACCACATAGTCTTTCACTGGAGCATCAACGGCATACTGGTCATTTTGAATATGATCACCATCTTCAATATCAGCTTGACTTTCATCATTTTGAAGATTTTCATCAGGTGCAATAGTCAAAAGAACTGGATCAACATCAACTAGGCTCTCACTGCTCTGAGAATCAGCTTTCTCAGCTTTGTCAAGATCTTCAATTGTTTGGTCTTCAAAGAACACAACATCACGGCTTCTAACAAATTTCTTCTCAACTGGATCAAAGAAACGATAGCCAATTCATCTTGACCATAACCAACAATGATACATTGCCTGGTTTTAACAACCAACTTTGATCTCTCATCTTTAGGAACATGCACAAAGGCTTTACACCCAAAAACTTTAAGATGATCATAAGAAACATTATTACCTGACCAAACTCTCTCAGGAACATCACCATTCAAAGCAATAGTAGGAGATAAATTGATAATATAGGCAATAGTATTAAGTGCTTCTACCCAAAAGGAATCTGGCAGCTTAGCATCTGAAATCATACATCTAACCCTCTCAACAAGAGTTCTGTTCATCCTCTCTGCTAAACCATTTAGCTGAGGAGTCTTTGGAGGAGTTTTTTTGATGCCGAATACCTTGCTCTCTGCAATATCTATCAAAAGGGCCAATATACTCACCACCATTATCAGAACGGATGCATTTCAATTTCTTCCCTGTCTGTCTCTCAACCAAGGCCAGAAAATTCTTGAACACATCAAGTACCTGATCCTTGGACTTCAAAGAGAATACCCAGAGTTTGCGAGAATGATCATCAATAAAAGTCACAAAATAAAGTGCACCACCATGAGACTTTACCTTAAAAGGACCACACAAATCAGAATGTACCAACTCCAGCAAATCAAGTTTCCTCGAAGGCGGATGACTCTGAAAAGAAACTCTTTTCTATTTGCCGGCTAAGCAATGAACATACTTGTTCAACTTTGCTTGTTTCACTCCAGAAAGAAATTTTTTCTAAGCCAAATTGTCCATCCCCTTCTCGCTCATATGACTCAGTCTTCTATGCCATAACTCTGATGAAGTATCATTCTCCACCAAATTTACTGAGCCTCTGCAAATGGAGCCCTGTAAAATATACAAGTTAGACAACTTGTTACCACAGGCTACAACCATCGAACCTCTTGTAAGCTTCCACTGGCCAGCACCAAGGGTATTAACATAACCCTCATCATCAAGGTATCCAACAGAAATCAAATTCAAGCGAACATCTGGAGCATGTTTGACATTATTAAGAACTAGTTTGGAACCATTGTTACTTTCCAAACAAACTGTCCCAATGCCAAGAACTACAACCTCATGATTATTGCCCATTTTCAACATCCCAAAATTACCTGGAGTATAAGAAGAAAATAAATCCTTCTTGGGCGTGACATGAGAAGTAGCACCAGAATCCACAAACCAGCTAGACTTATCGCAAACAAGATTAACTGCATTTTCATCACAAGAAACAAGAAGGTCATCGTTAGCAACAACAACAACACGATTTTCATTATCACCTTCTTTCTTTTGTTGTTTCATATCTCTTTTGTACCTGAAACAATACTTCTTGATATGTCCATTCTTGTGGCAATAGTCACATGTAACATTCTTGAATTTAGACTTTGACTTTCCTCTACTTTTCTCTCTGTCATTCTGACCTCTGAACTTGCTTCTCCCCCTGTCTTCAGTAACCAAAACATCGGAGTGTGAAGCTGAAGAAGATGAGCCTTGAGATCTTCTTCTCATCTCTTCATTTAAAACACCACTCTTAGCATATTCCATAGTTACAACACCACTAGGAGCAGAATTAGTCAAAGAAACTCGAAGAGTTTCAAAAGAGTCTGGCAGAGTATTAAGAAGCCATAGTCCCTGAATTTCTTCATCGAACTTTACACCCATCCCGGATAGCTGGTCAAGAACACCCTGAAAATCATTAATATGATCAGAAATAGGGGTGCCCTCTTTATACCTGATATTCATCAATTGTTTCAACAGAAACAATTTATTGTTGCAAGTCTTCGAAGCATATAGTGTCTCGAGCTTGTCCAACAAACTTCTAGCATGTGTCTCATTAACAATGTGATTTCTAACATTATCTTCAACCCATTGTCTAATATAGCCACAAACCTGTAAGTGCTCAAATTCCCAATCCTCATCATTCATGGATTCGGGTTTGTTAGAGGAAAACACATGTAGATGCATTTTCTTGACAAATAGAAGATCTTTCATCTTGCCTTTCTAAGTATGATAATTACTACCATTCAAACAAATCATCTTACTCATATTTGACTCCATCATTCAAATAGACAATCAGAACAATCCAAAGCTCTGATACCACTTTGTTGGGGAAGGCAAACACAAAATAAATGTGTACGACGGGGCAATTGCGGAAGAAACTCAAGTCAAAACTTTCCCTATCTATTTGAACCAAGAGAAGACAAAATAATGCAAGAAAACTACTGTTTGGGGCAGCCAACAACAACAAAGCAAGCAAAATAAATCAACACGAGACACCAAATTTAACGTGGAAAACCTCTTCGGTGTGAAGAGTAAAACCACAAGGCCAAAGCTCCACTATAATCAACAAGAGTTACAAAAGTGTTCTCCAAAATGGTCACCAACAAAGTGCCAAACAATGAGCAACACAACTACAAGATAGCACAAAAACTAGAGAAATAAAAGGGAGCAAAATCACCAAAACGCAGCTACTGTTCACGAGCAAAAATCTGGAGCTATAGGACTCCAAATCAACCTCTCTCAATTCCCAATCAAAGATTAAGATGAAAGGAACAAGCTGTCAAAAAATCAGCTCAATCGGATAAGAAACGAAGCGGGAATCGCGATTTGAAATTGGCTGCTAGGGTTTGTGCGAAAATCTGCACTTTCTCTCTTTTCTCTCTATATGGCTGCTCTCAAAACTCTTGTTAAACCTCAAAATAAGACCTAAAATAAAGTCTTATAAATGCACCATAGTATTGGGCTTATGGGCAAAGTGGGCTATTCCAATTGGGCTCAAATTTATCCACAAAGGAAAGGAAGGGAGAACCAAAACCTTGGACTTTTATTTATCCACATAGGAAGGGAAAAAGGCCTAAAACCCAACACTCATTTGAATTCAGTATATTGAAATGATTTCCATTGTCCAGGAAGTGATTAAACAAAATCAGTGCTGATCTGGTTTTCGGTCAGATTAAGAGAGAAATGGTGAAGAAGCAGGGGCACAAGGGACGTCGTGCCAATCCTTGTTCTCTCTTGTTAGCAACTCCAATCCCCATTATTGAATAATTCTCGAGAGAACTGGACAGTTCGATGATGTAGTAGAGGTTAGAAGGTTGGTTATTACCCCAACCAAAGCATACTGTCTTCTGCCGACTATGGAGCTATCCAATAGAGTCCTCAGGAAGTATAAACATGTTTTAGATCGATTTTTGCGAGTTACTTTCATGGAGGAGGGAATGCGTAACTTGAATAGGAAGGTTCTGACATACTATGCTGCTACCATTGTGAGAGAAATTACATCAAATTCTAATCACCAGAGAACTGCAATCTTCCAAAGGGTGAAAAGTATTCCGAGTAATGGATTTTATCTGTGTGGTCGAAGGTACTCCTTTCTGGCGTTCTCAGCTAACCAATTTAGGGATACAGTCGATATCTTGCTGAGATGAGGAAGAAGGATATGAATACTTGTTCACCTTTTGGAACAAGTAGTAACCCCGCGTGAGGAACAACTTCCTTCTCTAGACGTTCCAAAACCAAGCAGTGGCGGTGTGAAAATTGCAACCGTAAGATTGTAGCGATAGCTGACCTCTGACATCTTTAAAAATAGATTCTTGTTCAAACATTGGGAATGAGTCTCTTAAAGCAGTGGGTCAACACTGCCCAAACCTGAAGGTTGTTGTTGTATTAAAAAACTGTCCACTCAAGGAATTGCGGGTCTCTTTTCTTCAGCTTGTCATGTTTTAACAAAAGTAAAGCTCCAGGCACTAAACTCTCTAGCTGTGAAATTGCAGTGACAAATCTAACTCTTGGTCAGGGTTTCAATAAGTGGTTGCAATGGAGACAGTGATTTGGGTCTTCAAGTTATCTGAAGCTGTTTTGCGTCCGGAAAAATGCTTCCTTTCAGATAATGGATTGGTTGCTTGTGTCAAAGCTTCAGTTAGAGGAATGCCATGTGATTAACGAGGCTGGATATTTTGGCATACTTTTGAACTGTGCTAAGAAACTGAAGACTCTTTCCTTGGTGAACTGCTTTGGTATGAAAAAATTAAACTATGCATTTCCTTTGGAATCTTTGGCTATTCACAACTGTCCTGGAGTAGGCAATGCTACCATTGTTGTAGTTGGTAGACTGTGTCACAAACTGACTCATCTGGAGCTGTGTAGCTAATTTGGTGGCAGTGAATTTTAGCGGGTGTGTCAATGTTACAGACAAATCAGTTTCAGCCATAGCAGATATGAGCAGCAGCAACTAAAGTCTGCAGGTCAAGCATCGCTCAATGAGAATCAAGTGTTTATAAGTCCAAATCAGACATTTGATTGTTACAAAAACCGATGCCTACCACTTCATGTGCCATCTGTCTTGGCTCGTCTCTCATTGGTCTACTATCAAAGACAACCTGGCCTATTTTTGGCTTCATCAACTCGCACTTGATCATATCCAACCTGATTCCTGTTTCGTACTGATTAACATTTTGCATGCTTAGACTTCTTGCAATGGCATTCAGTGTATGGTTCTTTGTAGTAACTGCATGTCCCTCTTGTTCAGAGCTGTGCAGCTAATTTGGTGGTGGTGAATTTAAGCGGGTGTTTCAATATTACGGACAAATTAGCTGACCTGCATGGGGGATCTCTGTAGTCTCTGATCATAGATGGTTGCAGACATGTTACTGATGCAACCTTAGTAGAAATTTCAAACTCTTGCTGGTTACTTAATGAACTCGATGTTTCCAAGTGATTCAGGGATTGCAACTTTGGCCAGTGCTGTACAGCTCCATTTGCAAATAATCTCACTGTCCGGTTGCCCTTTGGTGTCAGACAAAAGCTTATCCTTCTTGCAATGGCATTCAATGTCTGGTTCTTTGTTGTAACTGAATGTCCCTCTTGTTCAGAGCTGTGCAGCTAATGTAGTGGTGGTGAATTTAAGCGGGTGTGTCAATAATACGGACAAATTAGCTGAGCTGCATGGGGGATCTCTGGAATCTCTGATCATAGATGGTTGCAGACATGTTACTGATGCAACCTTTAGTAGAAATTTCAAACTCTTGCTGGTTGCTTAACGAACTCGATGTTTCCAAGTGATTCAGGGATTGCAACTTTGGCCAGTGCTGTACAGTTCCATTTGCAGATCATCTCACTGTCTGGTTCTTTGTTGTAACTGAATGTCTCGCTTTTTCAGAGCTGTGCAGCTAATTTGGTGGCGGTGAATTTAAGTGGGTGTGTCAATGTAACAGACAAATTTGCTGAGCTGCATGGGGGATCTCTGGAGTCTCTGATCATAGATGGTTGCAGACATGTTACTGATGCAACCTTTAGTAGAAATTTCAAACTCTTGCTGGTTGCTTAACGAACTTGATGTTTCCAAGTGATTCAGGGATTGCAACTTTGGCCAGTGCTGTACAGCTCCATTTGCAGATCATCTCACTGTCCGGTTGCCCTTTGGTGTCGGATAAAAGCTTATCCTTCTTGCAATGGCATTCAGTGTCTGGTTCTTTGTTGTAACTGAATGTCTCGCTTTTTTTAGATGTGCAGCTAATTTGGTGGCGGTGAATTTAAACGGGTGTGTCAATGTAACGGACAAATTTGCTGAGCTGCATGGGGGATCTCTGGAGTCTCTGATCATAGATGGTTGCAGACATGTTAGTGATGCAACCTTTAGTAGAAATTTCAGACTCTTGCTGGTTGCTTAACGAACTCGATGTTTCCAAGTGATTCAGGGATTTCAAATTTGGCCAGTGCTGTACAGCTCCATTTGCAGATCATCTCACTGTCCGGTTTCCCTTTGGTTTCGGACAAAAGCTTACCCTTCTTGCACGAGTTGGGGGTCAGGACGTTCACGACTTGAACATACAGCACTGTCCCGGAATCAGCTCTAGTACTGTTGACGTGCTTGTAGAGCAACTCTGGAGGTGTCATATCCTTTCCTAATCAGGTTGTGGCTTAGACCCCGTGCAGTTTTCAAGTTGGTCACTCGAATATAGGGTGTAGCAAGTTAAATTGGTCTAGTGAAGTTTTTGAGATGAGAAAGAAGGACATGAACATTTGTTCACATTTTGGATCAAGCAGTAACCCCGCGCGAGGAACAACTTCCTCTTCTAGACGTTCCAAAACACAAGGGTTGGCGGTTTGACAATATATATTGCTATTAGAGAGGATTTCATCTCCCTGTGGTGACATTGATAGAAATCGAAAACATCAATAAAGGAAAGTAATCAGCAAGTGGAAGTGCTTCATATTTCTCAATTACAAGTCTTTAAATAGAGAAAAACTACTAATAACAGAACGCGTCTGTTACTCCTAATTATTCTGATATAAACTTACTCCACTAATCCTCCTAAACAATAGCAACAAACAAATAACTACCCTATTAATTGAGATCCAAAAATTAATATACATACTTAGCAAGATTATTGTTTTACTATTTTTAAGCACCATTCAAGCAAGAAAATTATTTGAATTTGATCATCACTAATTATATATCAATTAATTTACATAACCTCACAAAGTTTTATTAGTTGATTATTTCTCAGTGAGACAAATATAATTGTATTAGCAATAGCCAATAAGCAAATATTCTTGAGATCACAAATACATGTTAAAGATGAGATTTTTCAATAATAATTCTTATAGTAATCTGTAATAGATATACTCTCTCCAGTTCAATCTTAACTGAAACTCTTTAGTTAGTTCGACTCTTCGAGTAGAGAATCTGTTGGTAGGGAACGTTCTCTATATGGCACGAATACAGGATAGTCGGACACCAGAGGAGAATGTTGAATTCTCGAAATGTCTTTAAAATGGATTGGTCTTTAGTTTTTTGCTTTTGTAATATGCTGGTCTTTGATTTTTGTTCTTTAGCAACTCAACTTATGCCTAGTGTAGGAAGCGACTGGCAAATGACTATCTACAGAATATTTTTCTCCGTTACATTCCATTTCCTCATATTAAAAGGATTTGAAGTGCTCAAGAAATGCAAATTATGTATATCAAGGATACCGATTCCTGTTGGTAACATTTCGAATTAGATGCTTGGGATACAGGCATTCTAGTCGTTTTTTGGGATATGTGTTGTGATATTGGCTGTGTATAAGAATGGAGATAGGAATAATTCTAAGATAATAACTAGTAGTTGACTGATCGCTTGAGAAATTTAACTCCATTAGATCGGACAAGGAAATAATCCAATATATTTGTTGGTCATGTACTTTATGATACAGTCGATAATGTTGCTGAGATGAGAAAAAATGACATGAATGTTTGTTCACCTTTTGGATCAAACGTTAACCTCGAGGAACAACTTCCTCCTCTAGAGGTTCCAAAACATAAGCGGTGGATGGTGTGATGATTGCATCCGTAAGATTGTAGCTGATGAAAGTGTAGGAGATGAAGTTTGTGATGTATCTGTCTTGGTCCGTCTCTCTTTGGTAGACAACCTGGCCTATTCTGGCTTCATCAACTCGCACTTGAATGTTGTTTTCGTACTGATTAACATTTTGTATACTAATCATTGATGCCATTATTAATCATTAATGCTGCCAGTTCTGATTAAGAGACAAACGGTGGAAGAATCGGGAGCACAAGAAGCATATTTCATTCTTATGAAGTCAATTTCACCAAAGAAATTCAAGAATGTGTGACAATATGTGTATAGGCACCAAATAGAAGCAAGTCAAAATCAAAACACGAGGCTAATAATGCAGCGGAAGACGTAATGGACAGTAAATCTTGTGCTAATAAGAAAATCCAAGATAGAAAAAAGTCCTTACATAGATAAAAGCTACAAAAAAACAGAACACATCTATTAATCTAAACTGACTCCACTAATCCTGTAGCCTAAACACTAGAAAACAACTTATTTGACTCCTAATCAATAATTTGAGATGAATAAATTGGTATACATACTTGGCAATAAAACTAGTAAACTAAACAAAATCTCCACTCATCATCTTATTTGATTGTCAAAAGATGGGATCCCTGATACCATATCTTTGCTTGTTCAAGTTGGGAGGTGAGCTCTGCTACATTACTGCTAATAATGAAATGTGAAGATGTTCTCTTAATAGATATCTACCAAGGCATGGAAATGAGCCAGAGGCACAGTGTTAGCATCAATCTCGGACCCAATAGGAGTTTTACTCAAGCGTGCAAGCTACTACCTTGCGTTAACAGTGATGCTGTGGAGATTCAGGTTGGCAAATTCATATGCTTGTACCACATTATCGTTATAATTGATCTGTTACAGGGCTGTGGTCCGCGTTTGGTTACAACATGACTTTTTCTTTTTTGTCATTGCGGGTTCTTTTCTTCAGCTGGTCATGTTTTAACAAAAGTAAAGCTCCAAGCACTAAACATCAGTGACATCTCTCTAGACATTATGGAATTGCAGCGACAAATCTAGCTCTTGGTCAGGGTTTCAATAAGTGGTTGAATGGAGTCAGTGATTTTTATCTTCAAGTTATCTGAAGCTGTTTGCGCCCGAAAAAGTGCTGTCCTTTCAGACAATGGATTGGTTGCTTGTGTCAAAACTTCAGTTACATGATTACCAAGGCTGGGTTTTTTGGTATACATTTGAACTGTGGTAAGAAACTTAAGACTCTTTCCTTTGGTGTGGATGACCTAAACTATGCATTTCCTTTGGTGTCTCACCAGGATTCTTTGGCTATTCGCAACTGTCCTGGAGTAGGCAATGCTATCATTGCCGTAGTAGGTAGACTCTGTCACAAACTGACTCATCTGAAGCTGAGTGGACTTCTTGGTATAACTGATGTCCCTTTTGTTCAGAGCTGTGTAGCTAATTTGGTGGCGGCAAATTTAAGTGGGTGTGCCAATGTTACGGATAAATCAGTTTCAGCCATAGCTGAGCTGCATGGGGGAATCTCTGGAGTTTCTGATCATAGATACTGAGGCAACCTTAGTAGAAATTTCAAACTCTTGCTGGTTGCTTAACGAACTCGATGTTTCCAAGTGATTCAGGGATTGCAACTTTGGCCAGTGCTGTACAGCTCCATTTGCAGATCATCTCACTGTCTGGTTCTTTGTTGTAACTGAATGTCTCGCTTTTTCAGAGCTGTGCAGCTAATTTGGTGGCAGTGAATTTAAGTGGGTGTGTCAATGTAACAGACAAATTTGCTGAGCTGCATGGGGGATCTCTGGAGTCTCTGATCATAGATGGTTGCAGACATGTTACTGATGCAACCTTTAGTAGAAATTTCAAACTCTTGCTGGTTGCTTAACGAACTTGATGTTTCCAAGTGATTCAGGGATTGCAACTTTGGTAACTGCTGTACAGCTCCATTTGCAGATCAGCTCATTGTCCGGTTGCCCTTTCTTGTCGGACAAAAGCTTACCCTTCTTGCAATGGCATTCAGTGTCTGGTTCATTGTTGTAACTGAATGTCTCCCTTTTTCAAAGCTGTGCAGCTAATTTGGTGGCGGTGAATTTAAGCGAGTGTGTCAACGTAACGGGCAAATTTGCTTAGCTGCATGGGAGATCTCTGGAGTCTCTGATCATAGATGGTTGCAGACATGTTACTGATGCAACCTTTAGTAGAAATTTCAAACTCTTGCTGGTTGCTTAACGAACTTGATGTTTCCAAGTGATTCAGGGATTGCAACTTTGGCCAGTGCTGTACAGCTCCATTTGCAGATCATCTCACTGTCCGGTTGCCCTTTGGTGTCGGATAAAAGCTTATCCTTCTTGCAATGGCATTCAGTGTCTGGTTCTTTGTTGTAACTGAATGTCTCGCTTTTTTTAGATGTGCAGCTAATTTGTTGGCGGTGAATTTAAACGGGTGTGTCAATGTAACGGACAAATTTGCTGAGCTGCATGGGGGATCTCTGGAGTCTCTGATCATAGATGGTTGCAGACATGTTAGTGATGCAACCTTTAGTAGAAATTTCAGACTCTTGCTGGTTGCTTAACGAACTCGATGTTTCCAAGTGATTCAGGGATTTCAAATTTGGCCAGTGCTGTACAGCTCCATTTGCAGATCATCTCACTGTCCGGTTTCCCTTTGGTTTCGGACAAAAGCTTACCCTTCTTGCACGAGTTGGGGGTCAGGACGTTCACGACTTGAACATACAGCACTGTCCCGGAATCAGCTCTAGTACTGTTGACGTGCTTGTAGAGCAACTCTGGAGGTGTCATATCCTTTCCTAATCAGGTTGTGGCTTAGACCCCGTGCAGTTTTCAAGTTGGTCACTCGAATATAGGGTGTAGCAAGTTAAATTGGTCTAGTGAAGTTTTTGAGATGAGAAAGAAGGACATGAACATTTGTTCACATTTTGGATCAAGCAGTAACCCCGCGCGAGGAACAACTTCCTCTTCTAGACGTTCCAAAACACAAGGGTTGGCGGTTTGACAATATATATTGCTATTAGAGAGGATTTCATCTCCCTGTGGTGACATTGATAGAAATCGAAAACATCAATAAAGGAAAGTAATCAGCAAGTGGAAGTGCTTCATATTTCTCAATTACAAGTCTTTAAATAGAGAAAAACTACTAATAACAGAACGCGTCTGTTACTCCTAATTATTCTGATATAAACTTACTCCACTAATCCTCCTAAACAATAGCAACAAACAAATAACTACCCTATTAATTGAGATCCAAAAATTCATATACATACTTAGCAAGATTATTGTTTTACTATTTTTAAGCACCATTCAAGCAAGAAAATTATTTGAATTTGATCATCACTAATTATATATCAATTAATTTACATAACCTCACAAAGTTTTATTAGTTGATTATTTCTCAGTGAGACAAATATAATTGTATTAGCAATAGCCAATAAGCAAATATTCTTGAGATCACAAATACATGTTAAAGATGAGATTTTTCAATAATAATTCTTATAGTAATCTGTAATAGATATACTCTCTCCAGTTCAATCTTAACTGAAACTCTTTAGTTAGTTCGACTCTTCGAGTAGAGAATCTGTTGGTAGGGAACGTTCTCTATATGGCACGAATACAGGATAGTCGGACACCAGAGGAGAATGTTGAATTCTCGAAATGTCTTTAAAATGGATTGGTCTTTAGTGTTTTGCTTTTGTAATATGCTGGTCTTTGATTTTTGTTCTTTAGCAACTCAACTTATGCCTAGTGTAGGAAGCGACTGGCAAATGACTATCTACAGAATATTTTTCTCCGTTACATTCCATTTCCTCATATTAAAAGGATTTGAAGTGCTCAAGAAATGCAAATTATGTATATCAAGGATACCGATTCCTGTTGGTAACATTTCGAATTAGATGCTTGGGATACAGGCATTCTAGTCGTTTTTTGGGATATGTGTTGTGATATTGGCTGTGTATAAGAATGGAGATAGGAATAATTCTAAGATAATAACTAGTAGTTGACTGATCGCTTGAGAAATTTAACTCCATTAGATCGGACAAGGAAATAATCCAATATATTTGTTGGTCATGTACTTTATGATACAGTCGATAATGTTGCTGAGATGAGAAAAAATGACATGAATGTTTGTTCACCTTTTGGATCAAACGTTAACCTCGAGGAACAACTTCCTCCTCTAGAGGTTCCAAAACATAAGCGGTGGATGGTGTGATGATTGCATCCGTAAGATTGTAGCTGATGAAAGTGTAGGAGATGAAGTTTGTGATGTATCTGTCTTGGTCCGTCTCTCTTTGGTAGACAACCTGGCCTATTCTGGCTTCATCAACTCGCACTTGAATGTTGTTTTCGTACTGATTAACATTTTGTATACTAATCATTGATGCCATTATTAATCATTAATGCTGCCAGTTCTGATTAAGAGACAAATGGTGGAAGAATCGGGAGCACAAGAAGCATATTTCATTCTTATGAAGTCAATTTCACCAAAGAAATTCAAGAATGTGTGACAATATGTGTATAGGCACCAAATAGAAGCAAGTCAAAATCAAAACACGAGGCTAATAATGCAGCGGAAGACGTAATGGACAGTAAATCTTGTGCTAATAAGAAAATCCAAGATAGAAAAAAGTCCTTACATAGATAAAAGCTACAAAAAAACAGAACACATCTATTAATCTAAACCGACTCCACTAATCCTGTAGCCTAAACACTAGAAAACAACTTATTTGACTCCTAATCAATAATTTGAGATGAATAAATTGGTATACATACTTGGCAATAAAACTAGTAAACTAAACAAAATCTCTACTCATCATCTTATTTGATTGTCAAAAGATGGGATCCCTGCAACCATATCTTTGCTTGTTCAAGTTGGGAGGTGAGCTCTGCTACATTACTGCTAATAATGAAATGTGAAGATGTTCTCTTAATAGATATCTACCAAGGCATGGAAATGAGCCTGAGGCACAGTGTTAGCATCAATCTCTGATCCAATAGGAGATTTACTCAAGCGTGCAAGCTACTACCTTGCGTTAACAGTGATGCTGTGGAGATTCAGGTTGGCAAATTCATATGCTTGTATCACATTATCATTATAATTGATCTGTTACAGGGCTGTGGTCCGCGTTTGGTTACAACATGACTTTTTCTTTTTTGTCATTGCGGGTTCTTTTCTTCAGCTGGTCATGTTTTAACAAAAGTAAAGCTCCAAGCACTAAACATCAGTGACATCTCTCTAGACATTGTGGAATTGCAGCGACAAATCTAGCTCTTTTCTCTCTTTTCTCTCTATATGGCTGTTCTCAAAACTCTTGTTAAACCTCAAAATAAGACCTAAAATAAAGTCTTATAAATGCACCATAGTATTGGGCTTATGGGCAAAGTGGACTATTCCAATTGGGCTCAAATTTATCCACAAAGGAAAGGAAGGAAGACCCAAAACCTTGGACTTTTATTTATCCAAATAGGAACGGAAAAAGGCCTAAAACCCAACAATTTTCCCCCTACCGACTATGTGGAGGAGACCGCTATCTCGGCGATCATGCAACATTCTTCAAACTTCCCTCTTGGCAAAGTTTTAGTCATCATGTCGGAACCATTATCATTAATATGGATCTTTTCAAGTTCAAGCAACTTAGAATTCAACACATCTCGAATCCAATGATACCTCACATCAATGTGTTTAGACCGACCATGAAATGTAGAATTCTTGCCAAGGTGAATAGCACTTTGACTGTCGCAATAAAACACATGCCTCTCTTGTGCACAACTAAGTTCCCCCAAAAATCTCTTCATCCAGAGCAACTCTTTACAAGCTTCAACAACAGCAATAAGCTCAGCCTCTGTAGTAGATAAAGCAACACATTTTTGCAATCTAGATTGCCAAGACACAACTCCCCCTGCAAAAGTAATCAAGTAGCCAGAAGTAGACTTACGAGTATCAACATCACCGGCCATATCTGAATCAGTGTAACCACAAAGGATAGGCTTCCCTGTCCCAAAACACAAACTTAGACTAGAAGTGCCACAAAGATATCTCATAATCCACTTTACAGCATTCCAATGCTCTCTTCCCGGATTAGAAAGAAAACGGCTAACAATACCAACAACATGAGCAATATCTGGTCTTGTACACACCATTGCGTACATCAAACTACCAACAGCTGAACCATAAGGAACTTTCTTCATATCTTCCTTCTCACCATCACTGGAAGGACAATGCTTAGTACTCAATTTGAAGTGCATAGCTAAAGGTGTATTGACAACCTAAGCTTTGTCCATGTTAAATCTACGAAGTACTTTCAGAATGTACTTCTCCCGTGACAACCACAACTTCTTGGCATCTCTATCACGGACAATCTGCATGCCAAGAATTTGCCTTGCTGGTCCCAAGTCTTTCATAGCAAAAGACTTATTCAATTCTTGCTTCAACTTTTTAATCCTGCAAGCATTTTGACCAACAACAAGCATGTCATCAACATAAAGCAAAACGATAATGAAGTCATTACCAGAGAATTTTTGCACAAAAACACAATGGTCTGAAGAAGTCTTTTTGAAGCACTGCTGACTCATAAAATAACCAAACTTTCTGTACCATTGCCTGGGAGCTTGTTTTAAACCATACAAGCTCTTCTTTAACTTGCAAACATAATTCTCTTTTCCCTTGACTTCAAAGCCTTCCGGCTGCTCCATATAAATTTTTTCATCCAAATCACCATGGAGGAAAGTAGTTTTAACATCCATTTGTTCAACCTCCAAGTCCAAGCTTGCAGCCAAGCCTAGAACCACACGAATGGATGACATCTTCACAACTGGAGAGAATATCTCATCAAAATCAATTCCCCTTTTCTGGCTAAAACCCTTCACAACTAATCTAGCTTTGTACCGTGGAACTGGGTTACCATCTTCATGTTTCACCCTAAAAACCCACCTGTTTTTCAAAGCTTTTCTGTCTTTGGGTAACATAACCAAATCAAAGGTATGATTATCATGTAGAGACTTCATTTCATCCTCCATAGCATCAAACCACCTTTCTTTTTCTTCACTTTCCATGGCCTCATCAAGACTCTCGGGTTCTCCCCCGTCAGTCAAGAGTACATACTCATTGGGAGAATAACGAGATGAAGGTATTTTCTCTCTAGTAGATCTTCTGAGAGAACTCTCTGAAGCATCAATAATAGTTGGTTCCTCACCAACCACATAGTCTTGCACTGGAGCATCAACGGCATACTGGTCATTTTGAATATGATCACCATCTTCAATATCAGCTTGACTTTCATCATTTTGAAGATTTTCATCAGGTGCAATAGTCAAAAGAACTGGATCAACATCAACTAGGCTCTCACTGCTCTGAGAATCAGCTTTCTCAGCTTTGTCAAGATCTTCAATTGTTTGGTCTTCAAAGAACACAACATCACGGCTTCTAACAAATTTCTTCTCAACTGGATCAAAGAAACGATAGCCAATTCATCTTGACCATAACCAACAATGATACATTGCCTGGTTTTAACAACCAACTTTGATCTCTCATCTTTAGGAACATGCACAAAGGCTTTACACCTAAAAACTTTAAGATGATCATAAGAAACATTATTACCTGACCAAACTCTCTCAGGAACATCACCATTCAAAGCAATAGTAGGAGATAAATTGATAATATAGGCAATAGTATTAAGTGCTTCTACCCAAAAGGAATCTGGCAGCTTAGCATCTGAAATCATACATCTAACCCTCTCAACAAGAGTTCTGTTCATCCTCTCTGCTAAACCATTTAGCTGAGGAGTCTTTGGAGGAGTTTTTTTGATGCCGAATACCTTGCTCTCTGCAATATCTATCAAAAGGGCCAATATACTCACCACCATTATCAGAACGGATGCATTTCAATTTCTTCCCTGTCTGTCTCTCAACCAAGGCCTGAAAATTCTTGAACACATCAAGTACCTGATCCTTGGACTTCAAAGAGAATACCCAGAGTTTGCGAGAATGATCATCAATAAAAGTCACAAAATAAAGTGCACCACCATGAGACTTTACCTTAAAAGGACCACACAAATCAGAATGTACCAACTCCAGCAAATCAAGTTTCCTCGAAGGCGGATGACTCTGAAAAGAAACTCTTTTCTATTTGCCGGCTAAGCAATGAACACACTTGTTCAACTTTGCTTGTTTCACTCCAGAAAGAAATTTTTTCTAAGCCAAATTGTCCATCCCCTTCTCGCTCATATGACTCAGTCTTCTATGCCATAACTCTGATGAAGTATCATTCTCCACCAAATTTACTGAGCCTCTGCAAATGGAGCCCTGAAAAATATACAAGTTAGACAACTTGTTACCACATGCTACAACCATCGAACCTCTTGTAAGCTTCCACTGGCCAGCACCAAGGGTATTAACATAACCCTCATCATCAAGGTATCCAACAGAAATCAAATTCAAGCGAACATCTGGAGCATGTTTGACATTATTAAGAACTAGTTTGGAACCATTGTTACTTTCCAAACAAACTGTCCCAATGCCAAGAACTGCAACCTCATGATTATTGCCCATTTTCAACATCCCAAAATTACCTGGAGTATAAGAAGAAAATAAATCCTTCTTGGGCGTGACATGAGAAGTAGCACCAGAATCCACAAACCAGCTAGACTTATCGCAAACAAGATTAACTGCATTTTCATCACAAGAAACAAGAAGGTCATCGTTAGCAACAACAACAACACGATTTTCATTATCACCTTCTTTCTTTTGTTGTTTCATATCTCTTTTGTACCTGAAACAATACTTCTTGATATGTCCATTCTTGTGGCAATAGTCACATGTAACATTCTTGAATTTAGACTTTGACTTTCCTCTACTTTTATCTCTGTCATTCTGACCTCTGAACTTGCTTCTCCCCCTGTCTTCAGTAACCAAAACATCGGAGTGTGAAGCTAAAGAAGATGAGCCTTGAGATCTTCTTCTCATCTCTTCATTTAAAACACCACTCTTAGCATATTCCATAGTTACAACACCACTAGGAGCAGAATTAGTCAAAGAAACTCGAAGAGTTTCAAAAGAGTCAGGCAGAGTATTAAGAAGCCATAGTCCCTGAATTTCTTCATCGAACTTTACACCCATCCCGGATAGCTGGTCAAGAACACCATGAAAATCATTACTATGATCAGAAATAGGGGTGCCCTCTTTATACCTGATATTCATCAATTGTTTCAACAGAAACAATTTATTATTGCAAGTCTTCGAATCATATAGTGTCTCGAGCTTGTCCAACAAACTTCTAGCATGTGTCTCATTAACAATGTGATTTCTAACATTATCTTCAACCCATTGTCTAATATAGCCACAAACCTGTAAGTGCTCAAATTCCCAATCCTCATCATTCATGGATTCGGGTTTGTTAGAGGCAAACACATGTAGATGCATTTTCTTGACAAATAGAAGATCTTTCATCTTGCCTTTCTAAGTATGATAATTACTACCATTCAAACAAATCATCTTACTCATATTTGACTCCATCATTCAAATAGACAATCAGAACAACCCAAAGCTCTGATACTACTTTGTTGGGAAAGGCAAACACAAAATAAATGTGCACGACAGGGCAATTGCGGAAGAAACTCAAGTTAAAACTTTCCCTATCTATTTGAACCAAGAGAAGACAAAATAACGCAAGAAAACTACTGTTTGGGGCAGCCAACAACAACAAAGCAAGCAAAATAAATCAACACGAGACACCAAATTTAACGTGGAAAACCTCTTCGGTGTGAAGAGTAAAAACCACAAGGCCAAAGCTCCACTATAATCAACAAGAGTTACAAAAGTGTTCTCCAAAATGGTCACCAACAAAGTGCCAAACAATGAGCAACACAACTACAAGATAGCACAAAAACTAGAGAAATAAAAGGGAGCAAAATCACCAAAACGCAGCTACTGTTCACGAGCAAAAATCTGGAGCTATAGGACTCCAAATCAACCTCTCTCAATTCCCAATCAAAGATTAAGATGAAAGGAACAAGCTGTCAAAAAATCAGCTCAATCGGATAAGAAACGAAGCGGGAATCGCGATTTGAAATTGGCTGCTAGGGTTTGTGCGAAAATCTGCACTTTCTCTCTTTTCTCTCTATATGGCTGCTCTCAAAACTCTTGTTAAACCTCAAAATAAGACCTAAAATAAAGTCTTATAAATGCACCATAGTATTGGGCTTATGGGCAAAGTGGGCTATTCCAATTGGGCTCAAATTTATCCACAAAGGAAAGGAAGGGAGAACCAAAACCTTGGACTTTTATTTATCCACATAGGAAGGGAAAAAGGCCTAAAACCCAACACTCATTTGAATTCAGTATATTGAAATGATTTCCATTGTCCAGGAAGTGATTAAACAAAATCAGTGCTGATCTGGTTTTCGGTCAGATTAAGAGAGAAATGGTGAAGAAGCAGGGGCACAAGGGACGTCGTGCCAATCCTTGTTCTCTCTTGTTAGCAACTCCAATCCCCATTATTGAATAATTCTCGAGAGAACTGGACAGTTCGATGATGTAGTAGAGGTTAGAAGGTTGGTTATTACCCCAACCAAAGCATACTGTCTTCTGCCGACTATGGAGCTATCCAATAGAGTCCTCAGGAAGTATAAACATGTTTTAGATCGATTTTTGCGAGTTACTTTCATGGAGGAGGGAATGCGTAACTTGAATAGGAAGGTTCTGACATACTATGCTGCTACCATTGTGAGAGAAATTACATCAAATTCTAATCACCAGAGAACTGCAATCTTCCAAAGGGTGAAAAGTATTCCGAGTAATGGATTTTATCTGTGTGGTCGAAGGTACTCCTTTCTGGCGTTCTCAGCTAACCAATTTAGGGATACAGTCGATATCTTGCTGAGATGAGGAAGAAGGATATGAATACTTGTTCACCTTTTGGAACAAGTAGTAACCCCGCGTGAGGAACAACTTCCTTCTCTAGACGTTCCAAAACCAAGCAGTGGAGGTGTGAAAATTGCAACCGTAAGATTGTAGCGATAGCTGACCTCTGACATCTTTAAAAATAGATTCTTGTTCAAACATTGGGAATGAGTTTCTTAAAGCAGTGGGTCAACACTGCCCAAACCTGAAGGTTGTTGTTGTATTAAAAAACTGTCCACTCAAGGAATTGCGGGTCTCTTTTCTTCAGCTTGTCATGTTTTAACAAAAGTAAAGCTCCAGGCACTAAACTCTCTAGCTGTGAAATTGCAGTGACAAATCTAACTCTTGGTCAGGGTTTCAATAAGTGGTTGCAATGGAGACAGTGATTTGGGTCTTCAAGTTATCTGAAGCTGCTTTGCGTCCGGAAAAATGCTTCCTTTCAGATAATGGATTGGTTGCTTGTGTCAAAGCTTCAGTCTGAGGAATGCCATGTGATTAAAGAGGCTGGATATTTTGGCATACTTTTGAACTGTGCTAAGAAACTGAAGACTCTTACCTTGGTGAACTGCTTTGGTATGAAAAAATTAAACTATGCATTTCCTTTGGAATCTTTGGCTATTCACAACTGTCCTGGAGTAGGCAATGCTACCATTGTTGTAGTAGGTAGACTGTGTCACAAACTGACTCATCTGGAGCTGTGTAGCTAATTTGGTGGCAGTGAATTTTAGCGGGTGTGTCAATGTTACAGACAAATCAGTTTCAGCCATAGCAGATATGAGCAGCAGCAACTAAAGTCTGCAGGTCAAGCATCGCTCAATGAGAATCAAGTGTTTATAAGTCCAAATCAGACATTTGATTGTTACAACAACCGATGCCTACCACTTCATGTGCCATCTGTCTTGGCTCGTCTCTCTTTGGTCTACTATCAAAGACAACCTGGCCTATTTTTGGCTTATTCAACTCGCACTTGATCATATCCAACCTGATTCCTGTTTCGTACTGATTAACATTTCGCATGCTTAGACTTCTTGCAATGGCATTCAGTGTATGGTTCTTTGTAGTAACTGCATGTCCCTCTTGTTCAGAGCTGTGCAGCTAATTTGGTGGTGGTGAATTTAAGCGGGTGTTACAATATTAAGGACAAATTAGCTGACCTGCATGGGGGATCTCTGTAGTCTCTGATCATAGATGGTTGCAGACATGTTACTGATGCAACCTTAGTAGAAATTTCAAACTCTTGCTGGTTACTTAATGAACTCGATGTTTCCAAGTGATTCAGGGATTGCAACTTTGGCCAGTGCTGTACAGCTCCATTTGCATATAATCTCACTGTCTGGTTGCCCTTTGGTGTCAGACAAAAGCTTATCCTTCTTGCAATGGCATTCAATGTCTGGTTCTTTGTTGTAACTGAATGTCCCTCTTGTTCAGAGCTGTGCAGCTAATGTAGTGGTGGTGAATTTAAGCGGGTGTGTCAATATTACGGACAAATTAGCTGAGCTGCATGGGGGATCTCTGGAATCTCTGATCATAGATGGTTGCAGACATGTTACTGATGCAACCTTTAGTAGAAATTTCAAACTCTTGCTGGTTGCTTAACGAACTCGATGTTTCCAAGTGATTCAGGGATTGCAACTTTGGCCAGTGCTGTACAGCTCCATTTGCAGATCATCTCACTGTCTGGTTCTTTGATGTAACTGAATGTCTCGCTTTTTCAGAGCTGTGCAGCTAATTTGGTGGCGGTGAATTTAAGTGGATGTGTCAATGTAACAGACAAATTTGCTGAGCTGCATGGGGGATCTCTGGAGTCTCTGATCATAGATGGTTGCAGACATGTTACTGATGCAACCTTTAGTAGAAATTTCAAACTCTTGCTGGTTGCTTAACGAACTTGATGTTTCCAAGTGATTCAGGGATTGCAACTTTGGTAACTGCTGTACAGCTCCATTTGCAGATCATCTCATTGTCCGGTTGCCCTTTCTTGTCGGACAAAAGCTTACCCTTCTTGCAATGGCATTCAGTGTCTGGTTCATTGTTGTAACTGAATGTCTCCCTTTTTCAAAGCTGTGCAGCTAATTTGGTGGCGGTGAATTTAAGCGAGTGTGTCAACGTAACGGGCAAATTTGCTTAGCTGCATGGGAGATCTCTGGAGTCTCTGATCATAGATGGTTGCAGACATGTTACTGATGCAACCTTTAGTAGAAATTTCAAACTCTTGCTGGTTGCTTAACGAACTTGATGTTTCCAAGTGATTCAGGGATTGCAACTTTGGCCAGTGCTGTACAGTTCCATTTGCAGATCATCTCACTGTCCGGTTGCCCTTTGGTGTCGGATAAAAGCTTATCCTTCTTGCAATGGCATTCAGTGTCTGGTTCTTTGTTGTAACTGAATGTCTCGCTTTTTTTAGATGTGCAGCTAATTTGGTGGCGGTGAATTTAAACGGGTGTGTCAATGTAACGGACAAATTTGCTGAGCTGCATGGGGGATCTCTGGAGTCTCTGATCATAGATGGTTGCAGACATGTTAGTGATGCAACCTTTAGTAGAAATTTCAGACTCTTGCTGGTTGCTTAACGAACTCGATGTTTCCAAGTGATTCAGGGATTTCAACTTTGGCCAGTGCTGTACAGCTCCATTTGCAGATCATCTCACTGTCCGGTTTCCCTTTGGTTTCGGACAAAAGCTTACCCTTCTTGCACGAGTTGGGGGTCAGGACCTTCACGACTTGAACATACAGCACTGTCCCGGAATCAGCTCTAGTACTGTTGACGTGCTTGTAGAGCAACTCTGGAGGTGTCATATCCTTTCCTAATCAGGTTGTGGCTTAGACTCCGTGCAGTTTTCAAGTTGGTCACTCGAATATAGGGTGTAGCAAGTTAAATTGGTCTAGTGAAGTTTTTGAGATGAGAAAGAAGGACATGAACATTTGTTCACATTTTGGATCAAGCAGTAACCCCGCGCGAGGAACAACTTCCTCTTCTAGACGTTCCAAAACACAAGGGTTGGCGGTTTGACAATATATATTGCTATTAGAGAGGATTTCATCTCCCTGTGGTGACATTGATAGAAATCGAAAACATCAATAAAGGAAAGTAATCAGCAAGTGGAAGTGCTTCATATTTCTCAATTACAAGTCTTTAAATAGAGAAAAACTACTAATAACAGAACGCGTCTGTTACTCCTAATTATTCTGATATAAACTTACTCCACTAATCCTCCTAAACAATAGCAACAAACAAATAACTACCCTATTAATTGAGATCCAAAAATTAATATACATACTTAGCAAGATTATTGTTTTACTATTTTTAAGCACCATTCAAGCAAGAAAATTATTTGAATTTGATCATCACTAATTATATATCAATTAATTTACATAACCTCACAAAGTTTTATTAGTTGATTATTTCTCAGTGAGACAAATATAATTGTATTAGCAATAGCCAATAAGCAAATATTCTTGAGATCACAAATACATGTTAAAGATGAGATTTTTCAATAATAATTCTTGTAGTAATCTGTAATAGATATACTCTCTCCAGTTCAATCTTAACTGAAACTCTTTAGTTAGTTCGACTCTTCGAGTAGAGAATCTGTTGGTAGGGAACGTTCTCTATATGGCACGAATACAGGATAGTCGGACACCAGAGGAGAATGTTGAATTCGCGAAATGTCTTTAAAATGGATTGGTCTTTAGTTTTTTGCTTTTGTAATATGCTGGTCTTTGATTTTTGTTCTTTAGCAACTCAACTTATGCCTAGTGTAGGAAGCGACTGGCAAATGACTATCTACAGAATATTTTTCTCCGTTACATTCCATTTCCTCATATTAAAAGGATTTGAAGTGCTCAAGAAATGCAAATTATGTATATCAAGGATACCGATTCCTGTTGGTAACATTTCGAATTAGATGCTTGGGATACAGGCATTCTAGTCGTTTTTTGGGATATGTGTTGTGATATTGGCTGTGTATAAGAATGGAGATAGGAATAATTCTAAGATAATAACTAGTAGTTGACTGATCGCTTGAGAAATTTAACTCCATTAGATCGGACAAGGAAATAATCCAATATATTTGTTGGTCATGTACTTTATGATACAGTCGATAATGTTGCTGAGATGAGAAAAAATGACATGAATGTTTGTTCACCTTTTGGATCAAACGTTAACCTCGAGGAACAACTTCCTCCTCTAGAGGTTCCAAAACATAAGCGGTGGATGGTGTGATGATTGCATCCGTAAGATTGTAGCTGCTGAAAGTGTAGGAGATGAAATTTGTGATGTATCTGTCTTGGTCCGTCTCTCTTTGGTAGACAACCTTGCCTATTCTGGCTTCATCAACTCGCACTTGAATGTTGTTTTCGTACTGATTAACATTTTGCATACTAATCATTGATGCCATTATTAATTATTAATGCTGCCAGTTCTGATTAAGAGACAAACGGTGGAAGAATCGGGAGCACAAGAAGCATATTTCATTCTTATGAAGTCAATTTCACCAAAGAAATTCAAGAATGTGTGACAATATGTGTATAGGCACCAAATAGAAGCAAGTCAAAATCAAAACACGAGGCTAATAATGCAGCGGAAGACGTAATGGACAGTAAATCTTGTGCTAATAAGAAAATCCAAGATAGAAAAAAGTCCTTACATAGATAAAAGCTACAAAAAAACAGAACACATCTATTAATCTAAACTGACTCCACTAATCCTGTAGCCTAAACACTAGAAAACAACTTATTTGACTCCTAATCAATAATTTGAGATGAATAAATTGGTATACATACTTGGCAATAAAACTAGTAAACTAAACAAAATCTCCACTCATCATCTTATTTGATTGTCAAAAGATGGGATCCCTGCAACCATATCTTTGCTTGTTCAAGTTGGGAGGTGAGCTCTGCTACATTACTGCTAATAATGAAATGTGAAGATGTTCTCTTAATAGATATCTACCAAGGCATGGAAATGAGCCTGAGGCACAGTGTTAGCATCAATCTCGGACCCAATAGGAGTTTTACTCAAGCGTGCAAGCTACTACCTTGCGTTAACAGTGATGCTGTGGAGATTCAGGTTGGCAAATTCATATGCTTGTATCACATTATCGTTATAATTGATCTGTTACAGGGCTGTGGTCCGCGTTTGGTTACAACATGACTTTTTCTTTTTTGTCATTGCGGGTTCTTTTCTTCAGCTGGTCATGTTTTAACAAAAGTAAAGCTCCAAGCACTAAACATCAGTGACATCTCTCTAGACATTATGGAATTGCAGCGACAAATCTAGCTCTTGGTCAGGGTTTCAATAAGTGGTTGAATGGAGTCTGATTTTGGTCTTCAAGTTATCTGAAGTTGTTTGCGCCCGAAAAAGTGCTGTCCTTTCAGACAATGGATTGGTTGCTTGTGTCAAAACTTCAGTTACATGATTACCAAGGCTGGGGTTTTTGGTATACTTTTGAACTGTGGTAAGAAACTTAAGGCTCTTTCCTTTGGTGTGAAAGACCTAAACTATGCATTTCCTTTGGTGTCTCACCAGGATTCTTTGGCTATTCGCAACTGTCCTGGAGTAGGCAATGCTATCATTGCCGTAGTAGGTAGACTGTGTCACAAACTGACTCATCTGAAGCTGAGTGGACTTCTTGGTATAACTGATGTCCCTTTTGTTCAGAGCTGTGTAGCTAATTTGGTGGCGGCAAATTTAAGTGGGTGTGCCAATGTTACGGATAAATCAGTTTCAGCCATAGCTGAGCTGCATGGGGGAATCTCTGGAGTTTCTGATCATAGATACTGAGGCAACCTTAGTAGAAATTTCAAACTTTTGCAGGTTGCTCAATGAACTCGATGTTTCCAAATGATTCAGGGATTGCAACTTTCGCCAGTGCTGTACAGCTCCATTTGCAGATCCACTCACTGTCCTGTTGCCCTTTGGTGTCAGACAAAAGCTTACCCTTCTTGCCTGAACCTGAAGCTTGTTGTTATTAGAAAACTGTCCACTCATTGGTGATTGCCTCTGACCTCTTTAAAAATAGATTCTTGTTCAAACATTGGGAATGAATCTCCTGAAGCTGAAGCTTGTTGTATTAGAAAACTGTCAACTCATTGGTGATCAAGGAATTGCGGGTCTCTTTTCTTCAGCTGGTGAACGAAGAGATCATCACTGAACCACTTCACAGTTCCCTTAGCCCTCTGTCCATTCTCACTCACAAACATCCCTTTGGAATTGTCACCGTGACAAGGAAATATGTTGCTGAGATGAGAAAGAAGGACATGAATATTTGTTCACCTTTTGAATCAAGCAGTAACCCCGTGCGAGGAGCAACTTCCTCTTCTAGAGGTTTCAAAAGTGGGAGAAGCCCAGCATCTGTTATTCTAGTAAGCCCACTGAGATCCAAATGATGAAGCTGGGGACATAGCTTCCCCACCATAGCTAAGCTAGTGCTACCGACTGGATAGCTTCGGATGGACAACGATCGAAGAGAATCACAGGGAGACAACAAGGAAGCTTGTGGAGGCAAATCCCTGACTCCCACACACTCCACCAGGGAAAGACTTTTCAACTTGCTGCAGATTGAAACAGCATTTAGGATGCCCGTTTGGGTGATCATGTGGCACTCTTCCAACAGGAGATACTCGAGAGATCCAGCAGCTCGAGCAAACGCAACAAGTCCACCATCAGAAACAAAACACTCGCGAAGGCACATGCTTTTAATATTTGTGCAGCCCTTTCCCACTGCTTCAAGATTCAGATCGGTGACTTCGCACGAAGTGACTGTCAAAGCAGCCAGAGATTGCAGACCCAGAGCAGTACCCATAACCCAAAACCCCCTCTGACTTACGTGATCAAGTGAACACAGATTAAGATCAGTAATCGCCTTGGCATAGTGACCTATGATAGCAAGGGAGAAATCCGCAATGTTTAGAGAATGAAGTTTCACTTTCTTCAACATTGTATTACCCGACGACAGAAGGCTAACAACTGCCTGATCACCTACAAGAGGGCAGTCTTTAATAGTAAGAGACTCTAATATGGTACAACATCTTCCAATAGCTTGCAGGCCCTCATTTCCAATATTTCGACAAGATTCAATCGTCAAAGAAGTCAAACTTGGGCAATTCTCTGCTATTGCAACCAGACCTTTGTTGGAAATTGAGGGACATTTACTTAAATCTAGCTTTTCTAATGAATGACATCCCCTTGCAATCTCCATTAGACCTTCATCTCCGATATCCTGAACATCCCACAATGAAAGCACCCTAAGAGACGGACAACCGTGGGCAATTGCTGATAGACCAACATTAGTAATACCACAAACGATGTTGCTCCCCCGAACTGAGAGCTTTCCAAGACCCCCACAGCTGGAAGTTCCAACTACCATTGCAGAAAGTCTAATATTTGTAGCTTTCTTCCCTTCTAAACACCTACTAAGGTATCCATCACACTCCACTTCAAGAACTTCAAGATAACAATGTGAAGGTCCGAGTTTGGTAACAACATGACCTTTTTTTTTTTTTTTTTTAAATCTTGATTAGCAACTAAATGGCGCGTTCGTGGAGGCAAACCAAAGGAAGAGCAAAAGGAAGGCTGGATGCTTGTGGGGCACAGCCATCCGGCCTCGAATAGGAGGGGGCAATGCTATGGAACCTATTGCCCCCTCCTTGCAGAAATGAATGGATCAGAAAGGGGCTTGGTCCTCTGTTTCCTGGCGGGGGGTGAAGGCCATAAAGAAGATTGCCCTACTGGTAAGGAAGAGGTGAAAAAGGTGCCGTCATCTATCTCAGCCAGTTTCCCAAGGCACTTTTTTCAAAATGAAAAAGTAAACTACCTTAGCAAGCTAGCTTTGGTTGCTAAGCAAGCCGGGTACTACGCTAGGACTTGATGCAACAGACACTCTGATATAGATATCAACAGATGTGAAAATGTAACAGATCAAGCAATAGCATCCATCTCGGTGATAGACCAACCTTTCAGAATTCATATTCTCAAGTTGACAGCAGATAGGAGCAGCAACAACTAAAGTCTGCAGGTCAAACATTTCTTAACGAGAGTCAAGTGTTTAAAAGACCAAATCAGACATTTGATTGTTACAACAACCGGCGCCTACCACTTGATTGCTACCTCGGAAATGTGCTGCAATTTCTTCTGATGTTCTCAATCCCCAACATTTATGGGCACACAGATCCCATCTGGCTAAAAATTCTAGGTTGTAACGCGGAACTGAGGAACTGTAATCATCAATGATGAATAGAGCAATAGTGGAAGAAGTAGGACCTACGAGGGGCATATTTCATTCTTATGAAGCCGATTTCCCCTGTCGTGACATTGATATAAGAAGGTGAAAGTGTTCTTTATTTCTCAATTACAAGGCTCCTTAAATAGATAAAAGTTACAAATAACAGAACACGCCTATTACTCCTAATTATTCTGATCTAAACTTACTCCACTAATCCTATAACCTAAAGATTAGGAAACAACTTATTTGACGCCCAAACAATAACAACAAACAAATCACTACCCAACAAATTATATAAAATAACAATTTATGATAAAAAAAAAATAAGGCCATAAATTGGTATACATATTTAGCAATATGTAAGTCATATAAAACTAGAAAACTAAACAAATCTTTAACTCATTCTCTAGTTTGAAAATTCAAACTGAGCCTTGATATATAAATGTTAATGGAATAATGTTCTCAACAAAATGGCTGGCAACATTTTTAATAAGCAAATGATCGGAGAACACCAAATGAGCCAATTTCTAGGAATTACGTGATTTTCATGTGTAGCCCATGGATCTGGCGCGTCGGAGCACCTGGAATTTTTTTCTGAAAAAACATTATGATGACCTTTGTAATGAGTTGGGGAAACATTAGGTACAACCGCACCATTTTTTTAACACATATTTTCGCATTTATGAGCAACTTTTAGGAATTACGTGATTTTCAAGGTTTTTCATGTGTGTGGGCCCATGGATCTGGCCCGACGGAGCTCCAAGAAATATTTTCTAAAAAAAACTTTATAAGGACCTCCGCAATAAGTTGGGGAAGCATTAGCTACAGTCGCACCATTTTTAAGGCATATTTTTGCATTATGAACCAACTTTTAGGAATTATACGATTTTCAAGGTTTTTCGGGTGTACTAGCCCATGCATCGGAGCACCAAGAAATTTTTTCTGAAAAAACTTTATGAGGACCTCCGTAATGAGTTGGGGAAGAATTAGGTACAGTCGCACCATTTTTAAGACATATTTTCGCATTTGTGAGCCAACTCTCAGGAATTACGTAATTTTCAAGATTTTTCGTGTGTATTATCCCATTGATCTGGTGCGTCGGAGCACTTGAATTTTTTCCTGAAAAAACTTTAAGAGGACCTCCATAATGAGTTGGGGAAGCTTTAGGTACAGTTGCACCATTCTTAAGGCATATTTTTGCATTTATGAGCCAACTTTTAGGAATTGTGCGAATTTCAAGGTTTTTTTGTGTGTATTAGCTCATGGATCTGACGCGTCGGAGTACCTTAAATTTTTTTCTGAAAAAAATATATAGGGACCTCCGTAATGAGTTGGGAAAGCATTAGGTATAGTCGCACCATTTTTTTGAAGGCATATTTTCGCATTTAATTATGAGCCAAATTTTAGGAATTATGTGATTTTCAAGGTTTTTCATGTGTATATTAGCCCAAAGATCTAGCGCGTCGGAGCACCTAGAAATTTTTTCTGAAAAAACTTTATGAAGACCTCCGTAGTGAGTTGGGGAAGCACTAGGTACAGTCACACTATTTTTGAAGGCATATTTTCACATTTATGAGCCAACTTTTAGAAAATATGCGATTTTAAAGGTTTTTCGTGTATACTAGCCCAAGAATCTGGCGCGTCAGAGCACCTAGAAATATTTTATTAAAAACTTTAAGAGGACCTCCGTAATGAGTTGGGGAAGCATTAGGTGTAGTCGCACCATTTTTAAGGCATATTTTCGTATTTATGAGCCAATTTTTAGGAATTGCGCGATTTTAAAGGTTTTTCGTGTGTATTAGCCCATGCATCTGGCGTGTCGGAGAACCTAGAAATTTTTTCTGTAAAAATTTTATGAGGACCTCTGTAATGAGTTGGGAAGCATTAGGTATAGTCGCACAATTTTTTAATGGTATATTTTTGCATTTATGAGCCAATTATTAGGAATTACGCGATTTTCCAGGTTTCCCGTGTGTATTAGCCTATGGATCTGGCGCGTCGGAGCACTCAAAAATATTTTCTGAAAAAACTTTGTGAGGACCTCTGTAATGAGTTGGGGAAACATTAGGTAATGTCGCACCATTTTTAATGGCATATTTTCACATTTATGAGACAACTTTTAGGAATTACGCGATTTTCAAGGTTTCGTGTGTATTAGCCCATGGATCTGGCACGTCGGAGCACCTATAAATATTTTCTAAAAAAACTTTATGAGGACCTCTGTAATGAGTTGGGGAAGCATTAGATACAGTCGCACCATTTTTAAGGCATATTTTCGCATTTATGGACAAACTCTTAGAAATTACGCGATTTTCAAGGTTTTTGTGTATATTAGCACATAGATTTGGCACGCCGGAGCATCCAAAAATTTTTTCTGAAAAAACTTTTTGAGGACCTCTGTAATGAGTTGGGGAAGCATTAGGTACAGTCGCACCATTTTTATGGCATATTTTTGCATTTATGAGCCAACTTTTAAGAATTACGCGATTTTCAAGGTTTTCGTGTGTATATGCCCATGCATCTGACGCTTCAGAGCACCAAGAATTTATTTTTGAAAAAACTTTATTAGGACCTCTGTAATGAGTTGGGTAAGAATTATGTACAGTCGCACCATTTTTAAGACATATTTTTCACATTTATGAGTCAACTTTTAGGAATTACGCGATTTTCAAGATTTTTCGTGTGTATTATCCTATTGATCTGGCACGTAGGAGCACCTGCAAATTTTTTCTGAAAAAACTTTATAAGGACCTGCATAATGAATTTGGGAAACTTTAGGTATAATCGCACAATTTTTAAGCCATATTTTTACATTTATGAGCCAACTTTTAGGAATTACACGGTTTTCAAGGTTTCGTGTCTATTAGCCCATGGATTTGGCATGTTAGAGGCATTAGGTGCAGTCGCACCATTTTTTAAAGGCATATTTTCGCATTTATGAGCCAATTTTAGATTTTATGCGATTTTAAAGGTTTTTCGTGTGTACTAACCCATGAATCTGGCGCATCTGAGCACCCAGAAATATTTTATGAAAAAACTTTATGAGGACCTCCGTAATGAGTTGGGAAGCATTAGGCATAGGCGCACTATTTTTTAAGGCATATTTTCGCATTTATGGACCAACTTTTAAGAATTACGCAATTTTCAATATTTTTCATGTGTATTAGCCCATGGATTTGACGCGTCGGAGTATTCAAAATTTTTTTTTGAAAAAACTTTTTGAGGACCTCCGCAATGAGTTGGGTAAGCATTAAGGTATAGTCATACCATTTTTAAGGCATAATTTCATATTTATGAGCAAACTTTTTGGAATTATGCAAATTTCTAGGTTTTTCCTGTGTATTAGCCTATGGATCTGGCGCGTCGGAGCACTGAAAATATTTCTTGAAAAAACTCTATGAGGACCTCCATAATGAGTTGTGGAAGCATTAGCTACAGTCGCACTATTTTTAAGGCATATTTTCGCATTTATGAGTCAACTTTTAGGAATTACGTAATTTTCAAGGTTTTTTGTGTGTATTAGCCCATGGATCTGGCACATCAGAACACTTAGAAATTTTCTGATAAAACTTTATGAGGACCTCCGTAATGAGTTGGGGAAGCATTAGGTACAATCGCACCATTTTAAAGACATATTTTCATTTTATGAGCCAACTTTTATGAATTATGCAATTTTCAAGGTTTTTTGTGTGAATTATCCCCTTGATCTGGCGCGTCGGACCACCTAAAATTTTTTTCTGAAAAAATATTATAAGGACCTCCGTGATGAGTTGGGATAGTTTTAGGTGCAATTGCACCATTTTAAGGTATATTTTCGCATTTATGACTCAACTTTCAGGAATTACGCGATTTTCAAGGTTTTTTATGTGTATTAGCCCATGAATATAGCGCGTTGGAGCACCCGGAAATATTTTCTGATAAAACTTTATGAGGACATTCGTAATAAGTTGGGGAAGTATTAGGTACAGTCGCACAATTTTTTAAGGCATATTTTCGCATTTATGAGTCAACTTTAAGGAATTACGCGATTTTCAAGGTTTTCATGTTTATTAGCCCATGAATCTGGCACGACAGAGCACCTAGAATTTTTTTTTGAAAAAACTTTATGAGCTTCTCCGTGATGAGTTGGGGAAACATTAGGTACAATCGCACCATTTTTAAGGCATATTTTCGCATTTATGAGCCAACTTTTAGGAATTACCTGATATTAAATTTTTCTTGTGTATTAGCCTATAGATCTGACGAGTCGGAGTACTCGAAATTTTTTTCTAAAAAAACTTTATGAGGACCTTTGTAATAAGTTGGGGAAACATTATGTACAATTGCACTATTTTTAAGGCATATTTTTGCATTTATGAGCAAACTTTTAGGAATTACGCAATTTTCAAGGTTTTTCGTGTGTATTAGCCCATAGATTTGGTGCGTTGGAGCACCTGAAAATATTTTTTGAAAAAACTCTATGAGAACATCCGTAATGAGTTGGCGAATCATTATGTACAATCGCCCCATTTTTTACGGCATATTTTCGCATTTAAGAGCCAACTTTTAGGAATTACGTGATTTTCAAGGTTTTTTTAATGTATATTAGCCCTTGGATCTGGTGCGCCTAAGCACCCGAAATATTTTTCTAAAAAAACTTTATGAGCATCTCGGTAATGAGTTGGGGAAGCATTAGGTACGGTCGCACCATTTTAAAGCATATTTTGGATTTTATGAGCCAACTTTAAGGAATTACGCAATTTTCAAGCTTTTTCGTGTGTATTAGCCCATGGATCTGGCGCGTCGGAGCACCCAGATATTTTTTCTGAAAAACTTTATGAGAACTTCCGTAATGACTCAGGGAAGCATTAGCTACAATCACACTATTTTTTAAGGCATATTTTCGCATTTATGAGCCAACTTTTAGTAACTACTTGATTTTCAAGATTTTCGTGTGTATTAACGCATGAATCCGGTGCGTCGGAGCACCTGAAAGTTTTTTCTGAAATTTTTTTACGAGGACCTCCGTAATGAGTTGGGGAAGTATTAGTTACAGTCGCACCATTTTTTGAAGTCATATTTTTGCATTTCTGAGCCAACTTCTGAAAATTATGCAATTTTCAAGGTTTTTCGTGTGTATTAGCCCATGGATCTGGCGCGTTGGAGCACTCAAAATTTTTTTCCGAAAAAACTTTATGAGGACTTCTATAATGTGTTGGGAAGCATTAGGTACAGTCGCATCATTTTTTCAAGGCATATTTTCGCATTAATGAGCCAACTTTTAGAAATTATGCGATTTTCAAGGTTTTTCGTGTATATAATGCCTATGGATCTGGCGTGTTGGAGCACCATAATATTTTCTGAAAATACTGTATGAGGACCTCTGTAGCGAGTTGTGGAAGCATTAAATATAGTCTCACCAATTTTTAAGACATATTTTTGCATTTATGTATCAACTTTTAGGAATTACGCGATTTTCAAGGTTTTCGTGTGTATTATCCCATTGATCTGGCGCGTCGTTGCACCTGGAAATGTTTTTTGAAAAAACATTATGAGGACCTTCGTGATGATTTGGGGAAGCTTTAGGTACAGTCACACCATTTTTAAGGCATATTTTTGCATTTCTGAGCAAACTCTTAGGAATTATGCGATTTTCAAGGTTTTCGTGTGTATTAGCCCATGAATCTGGTGCGTCGGAGCAATTGGAAATGTTCTCTGAAAAAACTTTATGAGGACCTCTGTAATGAGTTGGGGAAGAATTAGTCATAGTTGCACCATTTTTTGAAGGCATATTTTTCGCATATATGAGCCAACTTTTAGGAATTACGCGATTTTAAAGGTTTTTCGTGTGTATTATCCCATTGATCTGGCATGTCAGAGCAACTGGAATTTTTTTTGAAAAAGTATTATGAGGACCTCCGTGATGAGTTGGGAAAGATTTAGGTACAGTCGCACTATTTTTTAAGGCATATTTTTGCATTTCTGAGCCAACTTTTAGGAATTATGCGATTTTCAAGATTTTTCATGTTTAATAGCCCATGGATCTAGCGCGTTGGAGCACTTGGAAATGTTCTCTGTAAAAACTTTATGAGGATCTCCGTAATGAGTTGGGGAAGCATTAGGCATAGTCGCACCATTTTTTGATGGCATACTTTCGCATTTATGAGCCAACTTTTAGGAATTACGCGATTTTAAAGGTTTTTCGTGTGTGTATTGTCCCATTGATCTGGCACGTCGGAGCACCTAGAATTTTTTTTGAAAAAGTATTATGAGGACCTCCGTGATGAGTTGAGAAAGCTTTAGGTACAGTTGCACTATTTTTTAATGCATATTTTTGCATTTCTGAGCCAACTTGTAGGAATTACACGATTTTCAAGGTTTTTGAGTTTAATAGCCCATGGATGTGGCGCATCGAAGCACCCGGAATTGTTTTTCAGAAAATACTTTATGAGGACCTCTGTAATGTGTTGGGGAAGCATTAAGTATAATCACACCAATTTTTTAAGACATATTTTCGCATTTATGAGCCAACTTTTAGGAATTACGCAATTTTCAAGGTTTTCATGTGTATTAGCCCATGGATATGGCGCGCTGGAGCATCCAAAATTTTTCTAAAAAAAACTTTTTAAGGACCTCCGTAATGAGTTTGGGAAGCATTAGTTACAGTCGTAGCATTTTTTAAGACTTATTTTCGTATTTATGAGCCAACTTTTAGGAATTACGTGATTTCCAATGTTTTTCGTGTGTATTAGATCATGAATCTGGCGTGTCGGAGCACCCGAAAGTTTTTCTGAAATTTTTTTATGAGGCCTCCGTAATGAGTTAGGAAAGAATTAGGTACAGTTGTACCATTTTTAAGACATATTTTTGCATTTATGAGCCAACTTTGATGAATTACGCAATTTTCAAGGTTTTTCGTGAGTGGTAGCCCATGGATCTGGCGAGTCGGAGCACCTGGAAATTTTATCTGAAAAAATTTGATGAGGACCTCTATAATGAGTTGGCGAATCATTAGGTACAGTCGCCTCATTTTAAGGCATATTTTCGCATTTAAGAGCTAACTTTTTGGAATTATGCGATTTTCAAGGTTTTTCGTGTGTATTAGCCCTTGGCTCTAGCGCGCAGGAGCACCCGAAATATATTTCCGAAAAAACTTTATGAGGACCTTCGTAATGAGTTGGGGAAGCATTAGGTATAGTCGCACCATTTTTAAGGCATATTTTCACATTTATGAACCAACTTTTAGGAATTCCGTGATTTTCAAGGTTTTTCGGGTGTACTAGCCCATGCATTTGGCGCATCGGAGCACCAAGAAATTTTTTCTGAAAAAACTTTATGAGGACCTCCGTAATGAGTTGGGGAAGAATTAGGTACATTTGCACCATTTTTAAGACATATTTTCGCATTTATGAGCCAACTCTTAGGAAATACGTGATTTTAAAGGTTTTTCGTGTGTATTATCCCATTGATCTGGCGCATCGGAGCACCTGGAATTTTTTCTTGAAAAAGTATTATGAGGACCTCTGTGATGAGTTGGGAAAGTTTTAGGTACAGTCGCACTATTTTTAACGCATATTTTTGCATTTATGAGCCAACTTTTAGGAATTACGCGATTTTCAAGGTTTTTCGTGTTTAATAGAACATGTATGTGGCACATCGAAGCACCCGGAAATTTTTTCAAAAAATACTTTATGAGGACCTCTGTAATGTGTTGGGGAATCATTAAGTATAATCGCACCAATTTTTTAAGACATATTTTCGCATTTATGTGCCAACTTTTAGGAATTATGCAATTTTCAAGGTTTTTCATGTGTATTAGCCCATGGATATGGCGCGCCGGAGCATCCAAAATTTTTTTTAAAAACTTTTTGAGGACCTCCGTAATGAGTTGGGGAAGCATTAGGTATAGTTGAAACATTTTTTAAATCATATTTTCGCGTTTATGAGCCAACTTTTAGGAACTACGTGATTTCCAAGGTTTTTCGTGTGTATTAGACCATGGATCTGGCGCGTCGGAGCACCCGAAATTTTTTTTAAAATTTTTTTATGAGGCCTTCGTAATGAGTTAGGAAAGTATTAGGTACAGTTGCACCATTTTAAGACATATTTTTTGTATTTTTGAGCCAATTTTGATGAATTACGCAATTCTCAAGGTTTTCGTGAGTGGTAGCCCATGGATCTGGCGAGTCGGAGCACCTGGAAATTTTATCTAAAAAAATTTGATGCGGACCTCTATAATGAGTTGGCGAATCATTAGGTACAGTCGCCTCATTTGTAAGGCATATTTTCGCATTTAAGAGGTAGCTTTTAGGAATTATACGATTTTCAAGGTTTTTCGTGTGTATTAGCCCTTGGCTCTAGTGCGCAGGAGCACCCAAAATATATTTCTGAAAAAACTTTATGAGGACCTCCGTATTGGGGAAGCTTTAGGTATAGTCGCACCATTTTTAAGGCATATTTTCGCATTTATGAGCCAACTTTTAGGAATTACGCGATTTTCAAGGTTTTCGTGTGTATTAGCCCATGGTTCTGGCACGTCGGAGCACTCATAAATTTTTTTCTCAAAATTTTTTACGAGGACCTCCGTAATGAGTTGGGGAAACATTAGGTACAATCGCCTCATTTTTTAAGACATATTTTCGCATTTACAAGTCAACTTTTAGGAATTATGCGATTTTCAAAGTTTTTCGTGTGTATTATCCATTGATCTGGCGCGTCGGAGCACCTTGAATTCTTTTTTGAAAAAACATTATGAGGACCTCCGTGGTGAGTTGGGAAAGCTTTAGGTAAAGTCGCGCCATTTTTAAGGCATATTTTTGTATTTCTGAGCCAACTTTTAAGAATTACGTGATTTTCAGGGTGTTTTGTGTGTTAACCCATGGATTTGGCGTGTCGGATCACTTGGAAATGTTTTCTGAAATTTTTTTATGCGGACCTCCGTAATGATTTGGGGAAGCATTAGGCACAGGCGCACCATTTTTTGAGAACATATTTTTACATTTATGAGCCAACTTCTGGGAATTATGCAATTTTAAAGGTTTTTCGTGTATATAAGTTCATGAATCTAGTGCGCCGAAGCACCTGAATTATTTTTCTGAAAATACTTTATTAGGACCTTTGTAATGAGTTGGGGAAACATTAAATATAGTCACACCATTTTTATGACATATTTTCGCATTTATGAGCTAGCTTTTAGAAATTACGCGATTTTAAATGTTTTTCATGTGTATTAGCCCATAGATCTGGCGCGTCGGAGCATCCAAAAATATTTTCTAGAAAAACTTTATGAGGACCACCGTAATGAGTTGGGGAAGCATTAGGTACGGTCGCACCATTTCTTAAGGCATATTTTCGCATTTATGAGCCAACTTTTAGGAATTATGTGATTTTCAAGGTTTTCGTGTGTAATGCCTATGGATCTGGCGCGTTGGAGCATTCAGAAATTTTTTTTGAAAACTTTATGAGGACCTCTGTAATGAATTGAGGAAGCATTAGTTACTGCCGCACCATTTTTAAGGCATATTTTCACATATATGAGCCAACATTTAGAAATTACGCGATTTTCAAGGTTTTTCGTGTATATTATCCCTTGGATCTGGCGCGTCGGAGCACCTGTAAATTTTTTCTGAAAAAACTTTATGAGAACCTTCGTAATGAGTTGAGGAAGCATTAGGTACAGCCGTACGATTTTTAAGGCAATTTTTGGCATTTATGAGCAAACTTTTATGGATTACACAATTTTCAAGATTTTTCGTGTGTGATAGCCCATGGATTTGGCGAGTCGGAACACCTAAAAATTTTGTTTGAAAAAACTTTATGAGGAATTCCGTAATGAGTTGGTGAATCATTATGTACAATCGCCCCATTTTTTACGGCATATTTTCGCATTTAAAAGCCAACTTTTAGGAATTATGCGATTTCAAGGTTTTTTTTAATGTATATTAGCCCTTGGATCTGGCGCGCCTAAGCACCCGAAATATTTTTCTAAAAAAACTTTATGAGGACCTTGGTAATGAGTTGGGGAAGCATTAGGTACAGTCGCACCATTTTAAAGCATATTTTGGCTTTTATGAGCCAACTTTAAGGAATTACGCAATTTTCAAGCTTTTTCGTGTGTATTAGCCCATGGATCTGGCACGTCGGAGCACCCAGATATTTTTTCTGAAAATATTTTCTCTCCGTAATGAGTTGGGAAAGCATTAGGTACAGTCGCACCATTTTTAAGACATATTTTCGCATTTATGAGCAAACTTATAGAAATTATGCGATTTTCAAGGTTTTTCGTGTGTATTTTGATCTGGCGTGACGGAGCACCTGGAAATATTTTTTGAAAAAATATTATGAGGACCTCCGTGATGAGTTGGGGAACCTTTAGATACAGTCGCACCATTTTTTAAGACGTATTTTTGCATTTCTGAGCCAACTTTTAGGATTTACGCGATTTTAAGGTTTTTTGTGTGTATTAGCCTATGGATCTGGCACGTCGGAGCACTTGGAAATGTTCTCTAAAAAACTTTATGAGGACACCCATAATGAGTTAGGGAAGAATAAGGCACAATCTCTCCATTTTCTGAAGGCATATTTTCGCATTTATGAGCCAACTTATGGGAATTACACAATTTTTAAGGTTTTTCGTATGAATTAGCTAATGAATCTGGTGTGTCAGAACACTCAAAAAAAAATTTCTGAAATTTTTTTATGAGGACTTCCATAATGAGTTGGGGAAGCATTAGGTATAGTCACACCATTTTTTCAAGGCATATTTTCGCATTTATGAGCCAATTTTTAGGAATTACGCGATTTTCAAGGTTTTCGTGTGTATTAGCCCATAGATCTGGCGTGTCGGAGCACTCGAAATTTTTTTCCTGGAAATACTTTATGAGGACCTCCGTAATGGGTTGGGAAATCATTAAGTACAGTTGCACTAAATTTTTAAGGCATATTTTCACATTTATGAACCAACTTTTAGAAATTACGCGATTTTCAAGGTTTTTTGTCTGTATTAGCCATGGATCTGGCGCGTCGGAACACCCAAATTTTTTTAATGGAAAAACTTTATGAGGACCTCCGTAATGAGTTGGGGAAGCATTAGGTACAGTCACACCATTTTAAGGCATATTTTCACATTTATGAACCAACTTTTAGAAATTACACTATTAGCCAATGGATCTGGTGCGTCAGGGCACTCAGAAATTTTTCTGAAAATTTTTATGAATACCTCCGTAATGAGTTGAGGAAGCATTTCAGTTGGACCATTTTTAAGGCATGTTTTCTCATTTATGAACCAGCTTTTAGAAATTACGCGATTTTCAAGGTTTTTCGTAAACTAGCCCATGGATCTGGTGTGTCGGACCTTGAAGAAATGTTTTCTCAAAAAACTTTATGAGGACCTCCGTAATGAGTTGGGGAAGTATTAGGTATAGTCGCACCATTTTTAAGGTACATTTTCGCATTTATGAGCTAATTTTAGGAATTATGCGATTTTTAAAGTTTTTTTTGTGAATTAGCCCGTGGATCTAGCGCGTCGGAGCACCTGAAATTTTTTCTGAAAAAACTTTATGAGGAGCTCTACAATGAGTTGGGGAAGCATTAGGTACAATCACACCATTTTTTAAGACATATTTTCGCATTTATGATCCAATTTTTAGGAATTACGCAAATTTTAAGGTTTTTCATGTGTTAATATCCTATGGATCTGGCGCATCGGGGCACCCGAAAAGTTTTTCTGAAAAAACTTTTTTAAGACCTCCGTAATAAGTTCGGGAAACATTAGGTACATTCACACCATTTTAAGGCATATTTTCGCATTTATGAGCCAAGTTTTAAGAATTACACGATTTTCACGGTTTCGTGTGTATTAGCCCATGGATCTGGCGCGTCGGAGCACCTGGAAATTTTTTCTTAAAAAACTTTATTAGGACCTCCGTAAACAAAACTCTTAAAGGACTACATTGTGGATGTTCTTGTTATTGTTATGAGAAAAGGGGTCTTCAATTTATAGAGATTCAAACTGTTCCCGCAAGGGAGGAATAACCCAAATATGGAAGAAAATTATACTTTTTCTTTCCAGAAAAGTTAAAGCAATTATGGTAATACTTTAACTTTTCTTCAAGAGAAAAGTAAAATTCAAATATGGTAAGAAAATTAGGGCAAAACTCTAACACCAATAGAGGAGCACATGAGAGCACTTTATAGAATCTTGAGATATCTTAAAGGTGCCCCTGGAAAAGGTTTATTGTACTCAAAGAATGAAGCTGCCACCCTTGAAGGTTACACCGATGCTGATTGGTAGAAAATAAACTAACCAGAAAATCCACTTCAGGATATTTCATGTTTGTGGAAGGAAATCTTGTCAAGTGGAGAAGCAAGAAACAAAAGGTTGTTGCTTGGTCAAGTGCGGAAGCAGAGTTTTGAGGTATGGCACATGGCTTATGCGACCTGTTATGGATTAAAGGAGTGCTACAGGATCTTGGAATTGAATGTTCAAGGCCTATAGGTTTATTTTGTGATAACAAAGCTGCTATCCAAATAGCTCAAAACCCAGTACAACATGATCGCACTAAACACGTTGAAACCATGGAGCAGTGTACAATTTGTTTCAGAACTTGTGAATCCTGACATCTGGCTAAAAATTCTAGGTTGAAATGCAGCATTGATCTCTCTTAGATCCTCTTTTGTCATGTCTTATAAAAACAGAAGTATCCTTTCCCGGTGCAAGCTGTTTTGGTTCGTCTCCACTAACTCTTGCCTGAAAGACAACCTGGCCTATTTTGGCTTCATCAACTCGCACTTGATCATACCCAACCTGAATGTTGTTTTCGTACTGATTAACATTTCGCATACTAATCATTGATGCCACCAGTGATTAAGTGACAAACGGTGGAAGAATCGGGGGCACAAGAGGCATATTTCATTCATATGAAGTCAATTTCACCAAAGAAATTCAAGAATATGTGACAATATGTGTGTAGACACCAAATAGAAGGCTAATAATGCAGTGGAAGAAGTAAGGGAGAGTAAATCTTGTGCTAATAAGAAAATCCAAGGTACAATAGAGTCCTTACAGAAAATCCAAGATACAAAAGAGTCCTTACATAGATAAAAGCTACAAAAAAAGGAACACGTCTATTAATCTAAGCTGGCTCCACTAATCCTATAGGCTAGTCAATAATTTGAGATCCATAAATTGGTATATATACTTAGCAATGTGTACCTCATATATAACTAGTAAACTAAACAAAATCAGACATTTGATTGTTACAACAACCGGTGCCTACCACTTCCAGTGCCATCTGTCTTGGATCGTCTCTCTTTGGTCTACTATCAAAGACAACCTGACCTATTTTTGGCTTCATCAACTCGCACATGAACATATGCAACCTGAATCCTGTTTCTTACTGATTAACATTTCGCATACTTAGACTTCTTGCAATGGCATTCAGTGTCTGGTTCTTTGTTATAACTGAATGTCCCTCTTGTTCTCTTTTCTTCAGCTGGTCATGTTTTGTCATGTTGATTAATAAGCACTTTAAAGGTGTTGCCTTGAATTTGCAGGGCTGAATCTATTGGAAGACCAAGACATCTCCTTCAACAAGGTTGTGAGCAATGGATGAGACCATTCGTATACAGGGTATATTGGTCACTGGAGTAGCAGTCGGTCTGATATAGCTATCAACAACTGTGAAAATGTACCAGAAACCGGCTTGCACCAGAGTTTATTCGTTAAAAGAATTGATTGGGATGAAGAATCAGTCGTATATGCTCTCCACCAGTGAAAGATCAAGCAATAGCATCCATCTTGGTGATATACCGACCTTTCCGAATTTATATTCTGAAGTTGTAGCAACTGAACCTCCTTAGACAGCCGCTCCATCAGGGCCGGTCACGTCAACACTGTGAAACTTGTGACATCGGCAAAACTGAGAGGAGATGGATGGATGGAAGTAGAACTGGGATATTTCAATAGCAAGGAAGGTAGTGATGGTCCTGTCGAAGCAAGATTGCTTGAGATGAAACGTCATGGTGAAAAAAGTGGCCTCATTGTTGAAGGAACAGAGTTTCGTCCCAAAATAATCAAATGTAGGTCATCAGAGGCGGATTTGGAATTTTAAGTTGTAGGGGTTCTGAACTATATCTCTTTTTTGTTTTATGGGTTTGAAATACATTATTTATACCTATTAACTGAATTTCTTAAAATGTGGATTTTGAGCCTAAGTGAAAATGAACCAGAAGCCTGCTTGCACCAGAGTTTATTCATTAGAAGAATTGATTAGGATGAAGAATCAGTCGTATATGCTCTCCATCAGTGAAAGATCAAGCAATAGCATCCATCTCGGTGATATACCGACCTTTCAGAATTTATATTCTGAAGTTGTAGCAACTGAACCTCCTTAGACAGCCGCTCCATCAGGACCGATCAAGTCAACAGCCTTAGTACGGCCATCACTGCCGGACTCAACCTTGAACTCGACGGCCTCACCATCAGATAGGCTACGGAAACTCTGAAATCTGATACCAGACTGGTGAACAAAGAGATCATCTCTGAACCACTTGACGGTTCCTTTAGCCCTCTGTCCATTCTCACTCACAAACATAAATCCTAAAAACCCTTTGTGTGTTCCCTTTTGGAATTGTCACCCTGACAAGGAAATATTTGTGCAGCCCTTTCCCACTGCTTCAAGACTCAGATCGGTGATTCCGCACAAAATGACTGTCAAAGAAGCCAGAGATTGCGGACCCTGAGCAGTACCCATAACCCAAAACCCACTCTGACTTACGTGATCAAGTGAACACAGATTAAGATCGGTAATCGCCTTGCCATAGTGACCAATGATAGCAAGGGAGAAATCCGTAATGTTTAGAGAATGAAGTTTCACTTTCTTCAACATCGTATTACCCGACGACAGAAGGCTAACAACTGCCTGATCACCTACAAGAGGACAGTCTTTAATAGTAAGACACTCTAATTTGGTACAACATCTTCCAATAGCTTGCAGGCCCTCATTTCCAATATTTCGACAAGATTTGATCGTCAAAGAAGTCTAACTTGGGCAATTCTCTGCTGTTGCAACCAGACCTTTGTTGGAAATTGAGGGACATTTACTTAAATCTAGCTTTTCTAATGAATGACATCCCCTGGCAATCTCCATAAGACCTTCATCTCTGACATCGTGAACATCCCACAATGAAAGAACCCTAAGAGACGGACAACTGTGGGCAATTGCTGATAGACCAACATTAGTAATACCACGAACGGTGTTGCTCCCCCGAACTGAGAGCTTTCCAAGACCCCCACGGCTGGAAGTTACAACTGCCATTGAAGAAAGTCTAATATCTGTAGCTTTCTTCCCTTCTAAACACCTAGTAAGGTATCCATCACACTCCACTTCAAGATCTTCAAGATAACAATATGAAGGTCCGAGTTTGGTAACAACATGACTTTTTCTTTCTTTTTTTTTCATCTTGATTAGCAACTAAGTGGCGCGTTCCTGGAGGCAAACCAAAGGAAGAGCAAAAGGAAGGTTGGATGCTTGTGGGGCGCGGCCATACGGCCTCGAATAGGAGGGGGCAATGCTCTGGATCCTCCCTGCTTGCAGAAATGAATGGATCAGAAAGGGGCTTGGTTCTCTATTGACCATAACCAGTCAAGTGTTTATAAGTCCAAATCAGACATTTGATTGCTACAACAATCGACACCTACTACTTGATTGTTATGTTGGAAATGTGCTACAATTTCTTCTGATGTTCTCAATCCCCGACATTTATGGGCACACAGATCCCTTCTGGCTAAAAATTCTAGGTTGTAACGCGGAACTGAGGAACTGTAATCATCAATGATGAATAATAGAGCAATAGTGGAAGAAGTAGGGGCACGAGGGGCATATTTCATTCCTATGAAGCCAATTTCCCCTGTAGTGACATTGATATAAGCAAGTGAAAGTGTTCTTTATTTCTCAATTACAAGGCTCCTTGAATAGATAAAAGTTACAAATAACAGAACACGTCTATTACTCCTAATTATTCTGATCTAAACTTACTCCACTAATCCTATAACCTAAAGACTAGGAAACAACTTATTTGACGCCCAAACAATAGCAACAAACAAATCACTACCCAACAAATTATTTAAAATAATAATTTATGATGAAAAAAAAATAAGGCCATAAATTGGTATACATATTTACCAATGTTTAATTCGTATAAAACTACAAAACTAAACAAAATCTTTGATTCATTTTGTAGTTTGAAAATTCAAACTGAGCCTTGATATATAAATGTTAATGGAATAATGTTCTCAACAAAACGGCTAGCAACATTTTTAATAAGCAAATGATTGGAGAACACCAAATGAGCCAATTTTTAGGAACTACATGATTTTCAATGTTTTTTCATGTGTATTAGCCCATGGATCTGGCGCGTCGGAGCACTTGAAATTTTTTTTAGAAAAAACTTTATGAGGACCTCCGTAATGAGTTGGGGAAGCATTAGATACAGTCGTACAATTTTTTTAAGGCATATTTTCGCATTTATGAGCCAAATTTTTGGAATTTAGCGTTTTTCAAAATTTTTCGTGTGTATTAGCCCATAGATCTGGCGCGTCGGAGCACCTAAAATTTTTTTCTGAAAAAACATTATGATGACCTCTGTAATGAGTTGGGGAAACATTAGGTACAATTGCACCATTTTTTAAAATCATATTTTCTTATTTATGAGCCACCTTTTAGGAATTACGTGATTTTCAAGGTTTTCGTGCGTATGGGCCCATGGATCTGGCTCGACGGAGCTCCAAGAAAGATTTTCTAAAAAAACTTTATGAGGACCTCCGTAATGAGTTGGGGAAGCATTAGGTACAGTCGCACCATTTTTAAGTCATATTTTTCGCATTTATGGACCAACTCTTAGAAATTACGCGATTTTCAAGGTTTTTCTTGTGTTAATATTAGCCCATAGATTTGATGCGCCGGAGAATCCAAAAGTCTTTACTGAAAAAACTTTATGAGGACCTCCGTAATGAGTTGGGAAAGCATTAGGTATAGTCGCACCATTTTAAGGAATATTTTCGCATTTATGGACCAACTTTTAGAAATTACGCAATTTTCAAGGTTTATCGGTGTATTAAGCCATGGATTTGGCGCGTCAAAGCATCCAAATTTTTTTTATAAAAAAACTTTATAAGGACCTCCGTAATAAGTTGGGGAAGCATTAGCTACAGTCGCACTATCTTTAAGGCATATTTTTGCATTTATGAGCCAACTTTTAGGAATTATGCGATTTTCAAAGTTTTTCGGGTGTATTAGCCCATGCATCTGGCGTGTCGGAGCACCAAGAAATATTTTCTGAAAAAACATTATGAGGACCTCCATAATGAGTTGGGAAAGAATTAGGTACAGTCGCACCATTTTTAAGACATATTTTCGCATTTGTGAGCCAACTCTTAGGAATTACGTGATTTTCAAAATTTTTCATGTATATTATCCATTGATCTGGCGCGTCAGAGCACCTAGATTTTTTACTGAAAAAACTTTAAGAGGACCTCCATAATGAATTGGCGAAGTTTTAGGTACATTCGCACCATTCTTAAGGCATATTTTTGCATTTATGAGCCAACTTTTAGGAATTGTGCGATTTTCAAGGTTTTTCGTGTGTATTAGCTCATGGATGTGGCGCATCGGAGTACCTTAAATTATTTTTTGAAAAAACTTTATAAGGACCTCCATAATGAGTTGGGAAAATATTAGGTATAGTCGCACCATTTTTTGAAGGCATATTTTCGCATTTATGAGCCAACTTTTAGGAATTATGTGATTTTCAAGGTCTTTCGTGTGTATTAGCCCAAAGATCTGGCGCGTCGGAGCACCTGAAATTTTTTTCTGAATAAACTTTATGAGGACCTCCATAGTGAATTGGGGAAGCATTATGTACAGTCGCACAATTTTTTGAAGGCATATTTTCACATTTATGAGTCAACTTTTAAAAATTAAGCGATTTTAATGTTTTTTTGTGTGTACTAGCCCATGAATCTGGCGCATCAGAGCACCCAGAAATATTTTATAAAAAACTTTAAGAGGACCTCCGTAATGACTTGGGGAAGTATTAGGTATAGTCGCACCATTTTTAAGGCATGTTTTCGTATTTATGAACCCGCTTTTAGGAATTACGCGATTTTAAAGGTTTTTCATGTGTATTGCCCATGCATCTGGCATGTCGAAGCACCCATAAATTTTTTCTGAAAAAACTTTATGAGGACCTCCAGAATGAGTTGGGAAGCATTAGGTACAGTCGCACTATTTTTTAATGGCATATTTTTGCATTTATGAGCCAACTATTAGGAATTACACGATTTTCAAGGTTTCTCGTGTGCATTAGGCCATGGATTTGGCGCGTCGGAGCACTCAGAAATATTTTTCTGAAAAAACTTTATGAGGACCTCCGTAATGAGTTGGGGAAGTATTAGGTAATGTCGCACCATTTTTTAATGACATATTTTCACATTTATGAGACAACTATTAGGAATTAAATGATTTTCAAGGTTTTTCATGTGTATTAGCCAATGGATCTGGCGCGTCGGAGCACCTGAAATTTTTTTCTGAAAAATCATTATTCGGACCTCAGTAATGAAGTGGGGAAGCATTAGGTACAGTTGCAAGATTTTTAAGGCATGATTTCGCATTTATGAACCAACTTTTAGGAATTACGTGATTTTCAAGGTTTTCGTGTGTATTAGCCCATAAATCTGGCGGTCAGTGCACTCGAAATTTTTTTCTGAAAAACATTATGAGGACCTCCGGAATGAGTTGAGGAAGCATTAGGTACGGTCGCACCATTTTAAAGTCATATTTTTGCATTCTTGAGCCAACTTTTAAGAACGCGATTTTCAAGGTTTTTCATGTATAAATATTTGCCCATGGATCTGGCGCGTCGAAGCACCTAAAAGTTTTTTCTTAAAAACTTTATGATGACTTCCGTTATAAGTTTGGGAAGCATTAGGTACAGTCACACCATTTTTTAAAGGCATATTTTTACATTTATGAGGAAACTTTTATGAATTACGTGATTTTCAAGGCTTTTCCTGTGTATTAGCCCATGGATCTGGCACGTCGGGACACTTGAAAATTTATTTTGAAAAAACTTTATAAGGACCTTCATAATGAGTTGGGGAAGCAGTAGGTACAGTCACACCTTTTTTAAAGGCATGTTTTCACATTTATGAGCCAACTTTTAGGAATTATGCGATTTTCAAAGTTTTTCGTGTATATTAACCCATGGATCTGACACGTCGGAGCACCTGTAAATTTTTTCTTAAAAAACTTTATGAGGATCTCCGTAATGAGTTGGGGAAGCATTAGGTACAATCGCACCATTTTTAAGGCATATTTTTGCATTTATGAGCCAACTTTTAGGAAATACGCGATTTTCAAGATTTTTTGTCTGTTAGCCCATGGATTTGGCGCGTCGGAGCACCAAAATTTTTAAATTTTTTTTATGAGGACCTCAATAATGAGTTGGGGAAGCATTAGGTACAGTCGCACCTTTTTTAAGGAATATTTTTGCATTTATGAACCAACTTTTAGGAAATATGCGATTTTCAAGGTTTTTCGTGTTATTAGCCCATGAGTTTGGCGCATCGGAGCACCTAAAAAATTTTTGTAAAAAACTTTATGAGGACCGGCGTAATGAGTTGGGGAAGCATTAGGTACTGTCGCACCATTTTTTAAAGTCATCTTTTTGCATTTATGAGGTAACTTTTCGGAATAACGGGACTTTCAAGGTTTTTCGTGTGTATTAGCCCATGGAGCTATTGCGCCGGAGAACCCAGAAATATTTTCTGAAAAATCTTTATGAGGACATTTGTAATGCGTTGAGGTAGCATTAGGTACAGTCACACCATTTTTAAGGCAAAATTTCACATTTATGAGCCAACTTGTAGGAATTACGTGATTTTGAAGGTCTTTCATGTGTATTAGCCCATGGATCTGGGGCACTGAAACACCCAAAAATATTTTCTATATAAACTTTATGAGGACCTTCATAATGAGTTGGGGAAGTATTAGGTACAATCACAACATTTTTTAAAAACATATTTTAGCATTTATGAGCCAACTTTAAGGAACTACGCAATTTTTCAAGGTTTTTCATGTGTATTATTAGCCCATAGATTTGGCGCATAGGAGCATCTAGAAACGTTTTTGAAAAAAACTTTATGAGGACCTCCGTAATGAGTTGGGGAAGCATTAGGTACAGTCGCACCATTTTAAGACATATTTTCGCATTTATGAGCCAATTTTTAGGAATTATGTGATTTTCAAGGTTTTTCGTGTGTATTAGCCCATGGATCTGGCGTGTCGGAGCATTTGGAAAGTTTTTTGAAAATTTTTTATGAGGACCTCCGTAATGAGTTAGGGAAGTATTAGGTATAGTCGCACCATTTTTAATGCATATTGTTGCATTTATGAACCAATTTTTAGGAATTATGCGTTTTTCAAGGTTTTCGTGTGTATTAACCCATGGATATGGCGAGTAAGAGCACTTGGAATTTTTTTCTAAAAAAACATTATGAGGACCTCCGTAATGAATTGAGGAAGCATTAGGCACAGTTACACTAATTTTTAAGGCATATTTTCGCATTTATGAGCTAACTTTTAGGAATTACACGATTTTCAAAGTTTCGTGTGTATTTGCCCATGGATCTGGTGTGTCGAAGCACCCAAAAAATTTTTAGAGAAAATTTTATGAGGACCTCCGTAATGAGTTGGCGAAGCATTAGGTACAGTCGAACCTTTTTTAAGACATTTTCGCATTTATGAGCCAACCTTTTGGATTTACACGATTTTCAAGGTTTTCACGTGTATTAGCCCATGGATCTGGCGCGTCGTTGCACCCGGAAATATTTTCTGAAAAAACTTTATGAGGACTTTCGTAATGAGTTGGGGAAGAATTAGGCACAGTCGCACCATTTTAAGGCATATTTTCGCATTTATGAGCCAACTTCTAGAAATTACACGATTTTTGTCGTGTGTATTAGCCCATGAATTTGGCGCTTCTGAGCACCTGAAATATTTTTCTGAATAAACTTTATAAGGACCTACGTAATGAGTTGGTGAAGTATTAGGTACAGTCGCACTATTTTTAAGGCATATTTTCGCATTTATAAGCCAACATTTAGGAATTACGCGATTTTCAAGGTTTTTGTACATTAGTATATGGATCTGACACGTCGAAGCACCTGGAAATTTTTTCTAAAAAACTTTATGAGGACCTCCGTAATGAGTTGGAAAAACATTAGGTATAGTCGCACAATTTTTTAAGACATACTTTCGCATTTATCAGCCAACTTTTAAGAATAACTCAATTTTCAAGGTTTTTCTTTTGTATTAGCTCATTGATCTGGCGCTTCTGAGCATTAAGAAATTTTTTTTGAATAAGCTTTATGAGGACCTCCGTTATGAGTTTGGGAAGCATTAGGTACAGTTGCACCATTTTTAAGGCATATTCTTGCATTTATGAGCTAACTTTTAGAAATTATGCAATTTTTAAGGTTTTTCATGTGTACTAGCCAATAGATCTAGCACGTCAGAGCACCTAGAAATTTTTTTCTAATAAAACTTTATGTGGACCTCCATAATGAGTTGGGGAAGCTTTAGGTACAGTCGCACAAATTTTTTAAGGCATTTTTTTGCATTTATGAGCGAACTTTTAAGAATTACACGATTTTAAAGGTTTTTCATGTGTATTAGCCAATGGATCTGGCATGTCGGAGCACCTAGAAATTATTTTTAAAAAAACTTTATGTGGACCTCCGTAATGAGTTGGGGAAGCATTAGGTACAATCGCACAATATTTTAAGGCATATTTTCGCATTTATGAGCCAACATTTAGGAATTATACGATTTTAAAGGTTTTTCCTGTTTATTAACCCGTGGATGTGGCGTGTAGGAGCACCCGAAAATCTTTTGTAAAATTTTTTTAAGAAGACCTCCGTAATACGTTGGGGAAGCATTAGGTACAGTCGCAACATTTTAAGGCATGTTTACGCATTTATGAGTCAACTTTTAGGAATTACGAGATTTTCAAGGCTTATCTTGTGTGTATTAGCCCATAGATCTGGCGCATCGGAGCAACCGTATTTTTTTTTTGAAAAACTTTATGAGGATCTCCGTAATGAGATGGAGAAGCATTAGGTACTGTCACACCATTTGTTATGACATATTTTCACATTTTTGAGCAAACTTTTAGGAATTGCGCGATTTTTGAGGTTTTTCGTCTGCATTAGCCCATGGAAATGGCGCATCGGAGCACCTGGAAATATCTTCTGAAAAAACTTTATAAGGACTTTTGTAATAAGTTGGGGAATCATTAGGTACAGTTGCAACATTTTTAAGGCATATTTTCGCATTTATTAGCCAACTTTTAAGAATTACGTGATTTTCAAGGTTTTTCGTGTGTATTATCCCATGGATTTGGAGTGTCGGCGCACTCAAAAAAAATTTCTGAAAAAACTTTATGAGGACCTCCTTAATGAGTTGAGGAAGCATTAGGTACAATCTCACCATTTTTAAGGCATATTTTTGCATTTATGAGCCAACTTTTAGAAATTTTGCCATTTTCAATGTTTTTTTTGTGTGTATTAGTCCATGGATTTGGCGCGTCGGAGCACTCAAAACTTTTTTCTAAAATAACTTTATCAGGACCGCTGCAATGAGTTGGGAAAGCATTAGGTATAGTCGCACCATTTTTTAATGGCATATTTTCGCATTTATGAGCCAACTTTTAGAAATTACACGATTTTCAAGGTTTTCGTGTGTATTAAGCCCCGTCGGACTACCCAGAAATATTTTCTAAAAAAACTTTATGAGGACCTCTGTATTGAGTTGGGGAGGCATTAGGTACAGTCGCACTATTTTTGAAGGCATATTTTCGCATTTGTTAGCTAACTTTTGGGAATTATACGATTTTCAAAGTTTTTTCGTGTGTTAATGCCCATGGATCAGGCGTATCAGAGCTCCTGGAAATTTTTTCTAAAAAACTTCATGAGAACCTCCGTAATGAGTTGGGGAAGCATTAGGTACATTCACACAATTTTTTAAGGCATATTTTCGCATTTATGAGCCACCTTTTAGGAATTACGCGATTTTCAAGTTTTTTCGTGTGTATGCTAATGGATCTGGCGCGTCGGAGCACCCTTAAATATTTTCAGAAAAAACTTTATCAGGACCTCCGTAATGAGTTGGGTAAGCATTAGGTACAGTTGCACCATTTTTAGGGTATATTTTTATATTTATAAGCCAACTTTTATGAATTACATGATTTTCAAGATTTTCGTGTGTATTAGACCATGGATCTGGTGCATCGGTGCACCTGGAAATTTTTTCCGATAAAACTTTATGAGGACCTCCGTAGTGAGTTGGGGAAGTATTAGGTACAGTCGCACCATTTTTTAAGGCATATTTTTCACATTTATAAGCCAACTTTTAGGAATTACGTGATTTTCAAGGTTTTCGTGCATATTAAATGCACATGGATCTAGTGCGTCGGAGCACTCAGAAATGTTTTCTGAAAAAACTTTATGAGGACCTCCATAATGAGTTGGGGAAGCATTAGGTAAAGTCACACCATTTTTTTAAGACATATTTTCGCATTTATGAGCACACTTTTAGGAATTATGTGATTTTCAAGGTTTTTCGTGTGTATTAGCCCATGGATCTGGCGCGTCGGAGTACTTAAAAAAATGTTCTTTGAAAAAATTTATGAGGACTTCCGTAATGAGTTGGGGAAGCATTAGGCATAGTCGCACCATTTTTAAGGCATATTTTTGCATTTAAGAGCCAACTTTTAGGATTTATGCGATTTTCAAAGTTTTTTGTAAGTATTAACCCATGGATCCGGCGCATCCAAGCACTTAGAAATTATTTCTGAAAAAACTTTATAAGGACCTCCGTAATGAGTTGGGGAAGCATTAGGTACAGTCGCACCAATTTTTAAGGCATATGTTCGCATTTATAAGTCAACTTTTAGGAATTACGCGATTTTCAAGGGTTTCATGTGTTAATATTAGCTCCATGGATTTGGCGCATCGGAGTGCTTGGAAATGTTCTCTGAAAAAACTTTATGAGGACCTTTATAATGAGTTGGGGAAGCATTAGGTATAGTCGCACCATTTTTTGAAGGCATATTTTCGCATTTATGAGCCAACTTTTGGAAATTATGCGATTTTCAAGGTTTTTCATATGTATTAGCCCATGAATCTGGCGCGTCGGAGCACCTATAATTTTTTGTGAGAAAAGTTTATGAGGACCTCTGTAATGAGTTGGGGAAGCATTAGCTAGAGTCACACCATTTTTTATGAAATATTTTCGCATTTATGAGCCAACTTTTAGGAATTACGCAATTTTCAAGGTTTTTCGTGTGTATTATCCCATTGATCTGACGCGTCGGAGAACCTGAAATTTCTTTTTGAAAAAACATTATGTGGACCTCCGTGATGAGTTATGGAAGCTTTAGGTACAATCACACCATTTTTTAAGGCATATTTTTGCATTTCTGAGCCAACTTTTAGGAATTACATGATTTTCAAGGTTTTTCGTATGTGATAGCCCATGGATATGGCGTGTCGGAGCACTTTGAAATGTTCTCTGAAAAAACTTTATGCGAACTTCCGTAATGAGTTGGGGAAGCATTAGGCATAGTCAAACCATTTTTTGAAGGCATATTTTTGCATTTATGAGCCAACTTCTGGTAATTACATAATTTTCAAGGTTTTTCGTGTGTATTAGCCCATGAATCTGGTGCTCGGAGCACTCGGAAATGTTTTTTGAAAAACATTTATGAGAACTTTCATAATGAGTTGGGGAAGCATTAGATATAGTCGCCCCATTTTTTCAAGGCATATTTTTGAATTAATGAGCCAAATTTTAGGAATTACGTGATTTTCAAGGTTTTTCGCGTGTTAATTAGCCCATGGATCTGGCGCGTCGGAGCACCCGGATATTTTTTCTGAAAATACTTTATGAGGACCTCTGTAATGAGTTGGAGAAGCATTAAGAATAGTCACACCAATTTTTTATGGCATATCTTCGCATTTATGAGCCAACTTTTAAAAATTATGCGATTTTCAAGGTTTTTCATGTGTACTAGCCCATGGATCTGGCGCGTCGGAGCACCCAATTTTTTTTTCTAAAACTCTTTATGAGGACCTACGTAATGAGTTGTGGAAGCATTAGGTACAATCGCACCATTTTTTAAGGCTTATTTTCCCTTTTATGAACCAACTTTTAGGAATTATGTGATTTTCAAGGTTTTTCGTGTGTATTAGCCAATGGATTTGGCGCGTCGGAGCACCCGAAAAGTGTTTTTGAAAATTTTATGAGGACCTCCGTAATGAGTTGGGGAATCATTAGATATTGTTGCACCATTTTTAAGGTATATTTTTGCATTTACGAGCCAACTTTTAGGAATTACACAATTTTCAAGGTTTTTCGTGTGTATTAGCCCATGGATCCGGCGCATCGGAGCACCCGAAATTCTTTTCTGTAAAAACTTTATGAGGACCTCTGTAATGAGTTGGGGAAGCATTAGGTACAGTCGCACCATTTTTAAGGCATATTTTCACATTTATGATTCAACTTTTAGGAATTATGCAATTTTCAAGGTTTTTCGTATATATTGTCCCATGGATATGGCGCGTCGGAGCACCCGGAAATTTTTTCTGAAAAAACTTTATGAGGACCTTCATAATGAGTTGGGGAAGCATTAAGTACAGTCGCACCATTTTTTAAGGCATATTTTTTTCGTATTTATGAGCCAAGTTTAGGAATTACACAATTTTCAAGGTTTTCGTGTGTTTTAGCATATGGATCTGGCGCATCGGAGCACCCGAATTTTTTTTTTCTTAAAAAACATTAGTAGGACCTCCGTAAACAAAACTCTTAAAGGACTACATTGTGGATGTTCTTGTTATTGTTATGAGAAAAGGGGTCTTTAATTTATGGAGTTCCAAACTTTTATTGCAAGGGAGGAATAACCCAAATATGGAAGAAAATTATACTTTTTCTTTTTGGAAAAGTTAAAGAATTTATGGTAATACTTTGACTTTCCTTCAAGAGAAAAGTAAAATTCAAATATGGTAAGAAAATCAGGGCAAAACCCTAATACCATCTGAGGAGCACATGAGAGCACTTTATAGAATCTTGAGATATCTTAAAGGTGCCCCTGTAAAAGGTTTATTGTACTCAAAGAATGAAGCTGCCACCCTTGAAGGTTACACCGATGCTGATTGGGTAGGAGATAAATCAACCAGAAAATCCACTTCAGGATATTTCATGTTTGTGGAAGGAAATCTTGTCACCTGGAGAAGCAAGAAACAAAAGCTTGTTGCTTGGTCAAGTGCGGAAGCAGAGTTTCAAGGTATGGCACATGGCTTATGCGAACTGTTATGGATTAAAGGAGTGCTACAGGATCTTGGAATTGAATGTTCAAGGCCTATAGGTTTATTTTGTGATGACAAAGCTGCTATCCAAATAGCTCAAAACCCAGTACAACATGATCACGCTAAACATGTTGAAATTGACCGTCATTTTATCAGAGAGAAGTTGGACCAAAAGATTATTCAGTTTCCATTTGTCAAGTCAAAAAGACAACTTGCAGACATTCTTACAAAGGCGGTCTCAGAGAGGATCTTTCATGAGAGATATCTATACACCAACTTGAGGGGGAGTGTTAGCATGGTTGTAGGAGTATCAACATGATTATAGTAATTGTTGGGATTCATAATAAGGGAATATCTCTTGTTACCTTGTATATATATTTGTTTCCTAAAATAGGTAGAAGTTCTACACTTACTTGCAAAGCGATCATGGATGATTTCATAGATCTTTTATACCACCATAGCTTCTTATTGTGAGAAAATCTTGTCTCGATCTTTTGTGCCAGTTACTGCTTGTAGTCTGTGCTTGGGATCCAGTTATTTGTTGGGATATGTGCTGTGTATAAGAATGAAATTGAGATGGATTTGGTTGCTTTTGTAAGTTATGTTTAACAACCATGGGGCAGTGTACCATTTGTTTCAGAACTTGTGAATCCCGTCTGGCTAAAAATTCTAGGTTGAAATGCAGCACTGATCTCTCTTAGATCCTCTTTTGTCATGTCTTATAAAACAGAAGTATCCTTTCCCAGTGCGAGCTGTCTTGGTTCGTCTCCACTAACTCTTGCCTGAAAGACAACATGGCCTATTTTGGCTTCATCAACGCGCACTTGATCATACCCAACCTGAATGTTGTTTTCGTACTGATTAACATTTAGCATACTAATCATTGATGCCACCAGTGATTAAGAGACAAACGGTGGAAGAATCGGGGGGACAAGAGGCATATTTCATTCTTATGAAGTCAATTTCACCAAAGAAATTCAAGAATATGTGTGTAGACACAAATAGAAGGCTAATAATGCAGTGGAAGAAGTAAGGGAGAGTAAATCTTGTGCTAATAAGAAAATCCAAGATACAAAAGAGTCCTTACAGAAAATGCAAGATACAAAAGAGTCCTTACAGAGATAAAAGCTACAACAAAAGGAACATGTCTATTAATCTAAGCTGATTCCACTAATCCTGTAGGCTAATCAATAATTTGAGATCCATAAATTGGTATACATACTTAACAATGTGTACCTCATATATAACTAGTAAACTAAACAAAATCAGACATTTGATTGTTGCAACAACCGGCGCCTACCACTTCCAGTGCCATCTGTCTTGGATCGTCTCTCTTTGGTCTGCTATCAAAGACAACCTGGCCTATTTTTGGCTTCATCAACTAGCACTTGAACATATCCAACCTGCAATCCAGATTAACATTTCGCATACTTAGACTTCTTGCAATGGCATTCAGTGTCTGGTTCTTTGTTGTAACTGAATGTCCCTCTTGTTCTCTTTTCTTCAGCCGGTCATGTTTTGTCATGTTGATTAATAAGCACTTTAAATGTGTCACCTTATATTTGCAGGGCTGAATCTATTGGAAGACCAAGACATTTCCTTCAACAAGGTTGTGAGCAATGGATGAGACCATTCGTATACAGGGTATATTGGTCACTGGAATGATGTAGCAGTCGGTCTGATATCGACATAACCAACTGTGATACTCGAGAGATCCAGCAGCTCGAGCAAACGCAACAAGTCTACCATCAGAAACAAAACACTCGCGAAGGCACATGCTTTTATTATTTGTGCAGCCCTTTTCCACTGCTTCAAGACTCAGATCGGTGACTCCGCACGAAGTGACTGTCAAAGAAGCCAGAGATTGCAGACCCTGAGCAGTACCCATAACCCAAAACCTCCTCTGACTTACATGAACGAGTGAACACAGATTAAGATCGGTAATCGCCTTGCCATAGTGACCAATGATAGCAAGGGAGAAATCCGTAATGTTTAAAGAATGAAGTTTCACTTTCTTCAACATTGTATTACCGGACGACAGAAGGCTAACAACTGCCTGATCACCTACAAGAGGGCAGTCTTTAATAGTAAGATACTCTAATTTGGTACAACATCTTCCAATAGCTTGCAGGCCCTCATTTCCAATATTTCGACAAGATTCGATCGTCAAAGAAGTCAAACTTGGGAAATTCTCTGCTATTGCAACCAGACCTGACATTTACCTAAATCTAGCTTTTCTAATGAATGACATCCCCTTGCAATCTCCATAAGACCTTCATCTCCGACATCCTGAACATCCCACAATGAAAGAACCCTAAGAGACAGACAACCGTGGGCAATTGCTGATAGACCAATATTAGTAATACCACGAACGATGTTGCACCCCCTTACTGAGAGCTTTCCAAGACCCCCCCACAGCTGGATGTTCCAACTGCCATTGCAGAAAGTCTAACATCTGTAGCTTTCTTCCCTTCTAAACACCTTGTAATGTATACATTACACTCCACTTCAAGATCTTCAAGATAACAATGTGAAGGTCCCAGTTTGGTAACAACATGACTTTTTCTTCTGTTTTTTTTCATCTGGACTAATAAGCAATTTAAAGGTGTTTCGTTAAATTTGCAGGGCAGGATCAATTGGAAGACCAGGACATCTCCTTCAACAAGGTTGTGAGCAATGGATGAGACCATCTGATTATGATAATCGCCATATGTGGCAAAATTAGAGGTCGACCACCTTAACAATGGGAAGGTCCCAGTTTGGTAACAACATGACTTTTTCTTCTGCTTTTTTTCATCTGGACTAATAAGCAATTTAAAGGTGTTTCGTTAAATTTGCAGGGCTGGATCAATTGGAAGACCAGGACATCTCCTTCAACAAGGTTGTGAGCAATGGATGAGACCATCTGATTATGATAATCGCCATATGTGGCAAAATTAGAGGTCGACCACCTTAACAATGGGAAGGTCCCAGTTTGGTAACAACATGACTTTTTCTTCTGCTTTTTTTCATCTGGACTAATAAGCAATTTAAAGTTGTTTCGTTAAATTTGCAGGGCTGGATCAATTGGAAGACCAGGACATCTCCTTCAACAAGGTTGTGAGCTATGGATGAGACCATCTGATTATGATAATCGCCATACGTGGCAAAATTAGAGGTCAACCACCGTAACAATGTGAAGGTCCCAGTTTGGTAACAACATGACTTTTTCTTCTGCTTTTTTTCATCTGGACTAATAAGCAATTTAAAGGTGTTTCGTTAAATTTGCAGGGCTGGATCAATTGGAAGACCAGGACATCTCCTTCAACAAGGTTGTGAGCAATGGATGAGACCATCTGATTATGATAATCGCCATATGTGGCAAAATTAGAGGTCGACCACCGTAACAATGGGAAGGTCCCAGTTTGGTAACAACATGACTTTTTCTTCTGCTTTTTTTCATCTGGACTAATAAGCAATTTAAAGGTGTTTCGTTAAATTTGCAGGGCTGGATCAATTGGAAGACCAGGACATCTCCTTCAACAAGGTTGTGAGCTATGGATGAGACCATCTGATTATGATAATCGCCATACGTGGAAAAATTAGAGGTCAACCACCGTAACAATGTGAAGGTCCCAGTTTGGTAACAACATGACTTTTTCTTCTGCTTTTTTTCATCTGGACTAATAAGCAATTTAAAGGTGTTTCGTTAAATTTGCAGGGCTGGATCAATTGGAAGACCAGGACATCTCCTTCAACAAGGTTGTGAGCTATGGATGAGACCATCTGATTATGATAATCGCCATACGTGGCAAAATTAGAGGTCGACCACCATAACAGTGTGAAGGTCCCAGTTTGGTAACAACATGACTTTTTCTTTCTTTTTTTCATCTTGATTAGATCCTAAGTGGCACGTTCGTGGAGGCAAACCGAAGGAAGAGCAAAAGGAAGGTTGGGTGCTTGTGGGGCACGGCCATACAGCCTCAAATAGGAGGGGGCAACGCTCTGGATCTTCCCTGCTTGCAGAAATGAATGGATCAGAAAGGGGCTTGGTTCTCTATTGACCGTAACCAGTCAAGTGTTTATAAGTCCAAATCAGACATTTGATTGTTACAACAACCGACGCCTACTACTTGATTGTTATCTTGGAAATGTGCTGCAATTTCTTATGATGTTCAAAATCCCCGACATTTATGGGCACACAGATACCGTCTGGCTAAAAATTCTAGGTTGAAATGCGGAACTGGGGAACTGTAATCGTCAATGATGAATAAAGCAATAGTGGAAGAAGTAGGGGTACAAGGGGCATATTTCATTCTTCTGAAGCCAATTTCATCAAAGAAACTCAAGAATGTACGACAACGTGTGTATAGGCACAAAATAGAAGCAAGTCAAAAATCAAAGCACGAGACTAATAATCCAGTTGAAGTAATGGACAGAAAATCTGGTTCAAGCAGTGGAAATACAAATTTAGAGAGAATTTCATTTCCCCTGAAGTGACATTGATATAAGCAAGTGAAAGTGTTCTTTATTTCTCAATTACAAGGCTCCTTATATAGATATAAGTTACAAATAACAGAACACGTCTATTACTCCTAATTATTCTGATCTAAACTTACTCCACTAATCCTATAACCTAAAGATTAGGAAACAACTTATTTGACGCCCAAACAATAACAACAAACAAGCCACTACCCAACAAATTATATAAAATAACAATTTATGATAAAAAAAAATAAGGCCATAAATTGGTATACATATTTAGATTGATTTGGTCCCTTATATATGCAGCTTATGGAAAAGGCCCTTTATCTATGCTAAAAGTTTATCAATTTAGTCTTTCACCCTAAAAACCTAACGACACAAAAAAACTCTGTCAAATTTAACAGAGATATGCAACTCACGTGACATACAAAATTTTTAAACAAAACCTCTGTCTTCTTGGATCAGTTCCAAAGGGTGAAAACCCGCGCCTTTCCAACAAAAAACCCTTTTCCTTGTAAAATCAATCGACACAAATTTTTCCATTGTTGAACGATGTTAATCAAAAGAAACTCCATGGGATCGAGCCCCTTCTATGGTAAGAATTTATTTTGCTTTTAATCAAAAGGTAATATGGAGGAGTTTAATAACCATGCTATACAGAGCACACATCCTACTAATAATATGCCTCATTATTGATGAAGACACCAACACAAATGTTCATCATAGTGTTGCTCATGAGTTTCAGATCCCACAGGAATGTCAACATATTAAATGAAATGGCTAACAACGTCATGGCAACATCATAGGGTAGATTCTTTAAACTAAGAAGACCATGCTTGTTACCGCCGCAGGGAATCGTACACAATCCTGCACTTGACTTCATCACTGGATACACTTAAAAGAGGTTGGGATCGGAATGACATATGTGACAAGAAGCAATTTCCCAGTCGTGACATTTGACAGGACTTGAATGAACATACTAGGAGAAGTCTATCTGGTGCTATAAATTGGATCAGTAGAATTTTCGATCCTATTTCACATGATGAATGCATCAACTTCATACACAATATATCGATGGATTAACCTTGTATTTATCTAGTAGGATTTTTCTTTCCACACTACACTAGGGCATAGAATATAAATGGGCTATACGAGACATAGTAATATAGGAAGAGGCCAACAATCCTATCCGCTCAATGTCCCTTATTAATTAATTGGACGAATCTACTTTCCACACCATGGAAGAACTGAATATTGGGCAAAGAATTGGAGAAAATGATGCCTCAGATCCTAAGATGGTGATCATCAAAATATTAGATCACGATTTCAAACTAGGAATGGATCTTAGAGCGAATTCTGATAGGATCATTGAGACGATATAGCTAAAACATAATAAAGACACGATATGACTTGTTTATAACACCGCTAAATAAAATTCAAGGTTATCATGGGGGACGTAATGCATCAGCAGTTTTCCACAATATATTGACCTTCAAATGACCACCTTAAATGTTATCGACTAATACTACAACAATACAAGTACAAAGAAAAATAAATCATATCATAGTTTCTTCGAGTCAATCATTTTTTCACTTCAATGATTCTCGACAGCTTCATATGTTTCCATATTTTCTTCAAGTGCGGCAATTCTACTCAATAACTTTGAAATGTCAAATTTGATTCTCATCATCTTATCGGAATGCATCTGGCGCATGATTCCAGTTTCTCCAATCTGTCAATTTACAATTTTTGTTGTTCTACTCTTGTGTGTTTGATAAACAACAATTTAGATGAGTGTGTTAGTAGCCGTCTTCTTCACCTTCGTCGAAACCTACCCAAACACTATCATGTAGTTCCTTAGCCAAGTGTACTTCTACTTTTGCCTTAGCTTCACATCCTTTTGTTTTGATCATTGTAGCTTTGTCAAGAGATAGTAATACTCCAATTTGTTCCACGATTTGATTCATAAAATCCCAGTGATAGCCATGCCTCGACTAAAAGCAAGATAAATTCTTAGCATAACAGGGGCTCGATCCCATGGAGTTTCTTTTGATTAACATCGTTCAACAATGAAAAAACTCGTGTCAATTGATTTTACAAGAAAATGATTTTTTGTTGAAAAGATAGGAGTTTTCACCCTTTGGAACTGATCCAAGAAGATAAAGGTTTTGTTTAAAATTTTTGTATGTCACGTGAGTTGCACATCTCTGTTAAATTTGACAGAGTTTTTTTGTGTCGTTAGGTTTTTAGGGTGAAAGACTAAATTGATAAGCTTTTAGCATAGATAAAGGACCTTTTCCATAAGCTGCATGTATAAGGGACCAAATCAGTCTAAGTCCATACATTAAGGACTATTTTGATCATTTTCTCAGTCAGAAAGCCAACTTGCAGAAATTCTTACAAAGATGGTCTCAGGGAGGATCTTTCATGGAGTTATTGACAAGTTGTGTATAAGAGATATCTTTACACCAACTTGAGGGGGAGTGTTAGCATGATTGTAGGAGTATCAACAAGATTATAATAAATCATGATTATAGGGATCCATAATAATTGTAGGGATTCATAATAAGAGAATATTGATCTCTCGTTACCTTGTTTACATGTTTCCTAGAATAGGTAGAAGTTTAAGTAAGCACATACTTGTATATATATGAACGTTGTACATCAGGATGAGAGAATAATATGAAAGAATTCAATTAGCAAAATTATTCTTACATTCTACACTTACGAAAGCAAAGCGATCATGGATGATTTCATAGATCTTTTGTACCACCATAGCTTCTTATTGTGAGAAAATCTTGTCTCGATCTTTGGTGCCAATTACTGCTTGTGGTCTGTGCGTGGGATCCAGTCTTTTGTTGGGATATGTGCTGTGTATAAGAATGAAATTGAGATGGATTTGGTTACTTTTATAAGTTATGTTTAACAACCATGGGAGCAGTGTACCATTTGTTTCAGAACTTGTGAATCCCGACATCTGGCTAAAAATTCCAGGTTGAAATGCAGCACTGATCTCTCTTAGATCCTCTTTTGTCAGGTTTTATAAAAACAGAAGTATCCTTTCCCGGTGCGAGATGTCTTGGTTCGTCTCCACTAACTCTTGCTGAAAGACAACCTGACCTATTTTGGCTTCATCAACTCGCACTTGATCATACCCAACCTGAATGTTGTTTTCGTACTGATTAACATTTCGCATACTAATCATTGATGCCACCAGTGATTAAGAGACAAATGGTGGAAGAATCGGGGGCACAAGAGGCATATTTCATTCTTATGAAGTCAATTTCACCAAAGAAATCCAAGAATATGTGGCAATATGTGTATAGACACCAAATAGAAGGCTAATAATGCAGTGGAAGAAGTAAGGGACAGTAAATCTTGTGCTAATAAGAAAATCCAAGATACAAAAGAGTCCTTACATAGATAAAAGATACAAAAAAAGGAACACGTCTACTAATCTAAGCTGGCTCCACTAATCCTGTAGGCTAATCAATACTTTGAGATCCATAAATTGGTATACATACTTAGCAATGTGTACCTCATATATAACTAGTAAACTAAACAAAATCAGACATTTGATTGTTACAACAACCGGCGCCTACCACATCCAGTGCCATCAGTCTTGGATCGTCTTTCTTTGGTCTACTATCAAAGACAACCTGGCCTATTTTTTGGCTTCATCAACTCGCACTAGATCATATCCAACCTGAATCCTGTTTCATACTGATTAACATTTCGCATACTTAGACTTCTTGCAATAACATTCAGTGTCTGGTTCTTTGTTGTAACTGAATGTCCCTCTTGTTCCCTTTTCTTCAGCTGGTCATGTTGATTAATAAGCACTTTAAATGTGTCACCTTATATTTGCAAGGCTGAATCTATTGGAAAACCAAGACATCTCCTTTAACAAGGTTGTGAACAATGGATGAGACCATTTGTATATAGGGTATATTGGTCACTGGAATGATGTATCAATCGGTCTGATATCAATATCAACAACTGTGATACTCGAGAGATCCAGCAGCTAGAGCAAACGCAACAAGTCCACCATCATAAACAAAACACTCGCGAAGGCACATGCTTTTAATATTTGTGCAGCCCTTTCCCACTGCTTCAAGACTCAGACCAGTGACTCCGCACGAAGTGACTGTCAAAGAAGCCAGAGATTGCAGACCCTGAGCAGTACACATAACCCAAAACCCCCTCTGACTTACATGATCAAGTGAACACAGATTAAGATCGGTAATCGCCTTGCCACAGTGATCAATGATAGCAAGGGAGAAATCCGTAATGTTTAGAGAATGAAGTTTCACTTTCTTCAACATTGTATTACCCGGTGACAGAAGGCTAACAACTGCCTGATCACCTACAAGAGGGCAGTCTTTAATAGTAAGAGACTCTAATTTGGTTCAACATCTTCCAATAGCTTGCAGGCCCTCATTTCCAATATTTCAACAAGATTCAATCGTCAAAGAAGTCAAACTTGGGAAATTTTCTGCTATTGCAACCAGACCTGACATTTACCTAAATCTAGCTTTTCTAATGAATGACATCCCCTTGCAATCTCCATAGACCTTCATCTCCGACATCCTGAACATCCCACAATGAAAGAACCCTAAGAGACGGACAACCGTGGGCAATTGCTGATAGACCAACATTAGTAATACCACGAACGATATTGCTCCCCCGAACTGAGAGCTTTCCAAGACCCCCCACAGCTGGAAGTTCCAACTGCCATTGCAGAAAGTCTAATATCTGTAGTTTTCTTCCCTTCTAAACACCTAGTAAGGTATCCATCACACTCCACTTCAAGATCTTCAAGATAACAATATGAACGTCCGAGTTTGGTAACAACATGACTTTTTCTTTCTTTTTTTCATCTTGATAAGCAACTAAATGGCGCGTTCGTGGAGGCAAACCAAAGGAAGAGCAAAAGGACGGTTGGGTGATTGTGGGGCTCAGCCATCCGGCCTCGAATAGGAGGGGGCAACGCTATGGATCCTCCCTGCTTGCAGAAATGAATGGATCAGAAAGGGGCTTGGTTCTCTATTTCCTGGCGGGGGGTGAAGGCCATAAGAGAAGATTGCCCTATCGGTAAGGAAGAGGTGAAAAAGGTGCCGTCATCTATCTCGACTAGTTTCCCGAGGCACTTTTTTCAAAATGGAAAAGTAAACTACCTTAGTAAGCTAGCTTTGGTTGCTAAGCAAGCCGGGCACTACGCTAGGACTTGATGCAACAGACACTCTGATATAGATATCAACAGCTGTGAAAATGTACCAGATCAAGCAATAGCATCCATCTCGGTGATATACCAACCTTTCAGAATTCATATTCTCAAGTTGACAGCAGATAGGAGCAGCAATAACTAAAGTCTGCAGGTCAAACATTTCTTAACGAGAGTCAAGTGTTTAAAAGACCAAATCAGACATTTGATTGTTACAACAACCGGCGCCTACCACTTGATTGTTACCTCGGAAATGTGCTGCAATTTCTTCTGATGTTCTCAATCCCCAACATTTATGGGCACACAGATCCCATCTGGCTAAAAATTCTAGGTTGTAACGCGGAACTGAGGAACTGTAATCATCAATGATGAATAGAGCAATAGTGGAAGAAGTAGGGGCACGAGGGGCATATTTCATTCTTATGAAGCCAATTTCCCCTGTAGTGACATTGATATAAGCAAGTGAAAGTGTTCTTTATTTCTCAGTTACAAGGCTCCTTAAATAGATAAAAGTTACAAATAACAGAACACGTCTATTACTCCTAATTACTCTGATCTAAACTTACTCCACTAATCCTATAAACTAAAGATTAGGAAACAACTTATTTGACGCCCAAACAATAACAACAAACAAACCACTACCCAACAAATTATATAAAATAACAATTTATGACCAAAAAAAAAAAGGCCATAAATTGGTATACATATTTAGCAATATGTAAGTCATATAAAACTAGAAAACTAAACAAATCTTTAACTCATTCTCTAGTTTGAAAATTCAAACTGAGCCTTGATATATAAATGTTAATGGAATAATGTTCTCAACAAAACGGCTAGCATCATTTTTAATAAGCAAATGATCGGAGAACACCAAATGAGCCAATTTTTAGGAATTATACGATTTTCAATGTTTTTTCGTGTGTATTAGCCCATGGATCTAACGCGTCGGAGCATCTGGAAATTTTTTCAGAAAAAATTTTATGAGGACCTCCGTAATGAGTTGGGGAAGCATTAGGTACAGTCACACTATTTTTTAAGGCATATTTTCGCATTTATGTGCCAACTTTAAGGAATTACGCAATTTTCAAGGTTTTTCATATGTATTAGCTCATGTATCTGGCACGTCGGAGCAACCGAAATTTTTTTTTGAAATTTTTTTATGAGGACCTCCGTAATGAGTTGGAGAAGCATGAGTTACAGTCACACCATTTTTAAGGCATATTTTCACATTTATGAGCCAACTTTTAGGAAGGCATAACACACAAATTGGACCCTAAACTTGGCTTCAAATTTTAAGTTTGCCCTCAAACTTTCAAAGTGCACAAACATGCACTTTAATTATCCCACTTTTAAATAAATAAACACTCGAGTCTGACCTGGCAAAACGCGTGATGTGCACTTATTCTGCGCGCGTCAGGAGTACATTTCGAGCCCCACAACGGTAAAAAAATGTTGAAATGACAATTATACCCTTAATGAATCCCTTTTATATATATCTTAATATTTTAAAATCAAAATCTCTTTTTTTTTTAAAAAAAAAATAAAATTGACATGTAAAATATCTAATTAGTTCGCAGCCACTGAGTGGCTTACTAATCCACGTGGGAGGGTTTGCATTTCACGCTCTTTGGCTACAATAATCGAGTGTTTATTTATTTAAAAGTGGGATAGTTAAAGTGCATGTTTGTGCACTTTGAAAGTTCGAGGGCAAACTTAAAATTTGAAGCCAAGTGTAGGGTCCAATTTATGTGTTATGCCTTTTAGGAATTATGTAATTTTCAAGGTTTTTCGTGTGTTAACCCATAGATCTAGTGCGTCAGAGCACCCAAATTTTTTTACTGAAAAAACTTTATGAGGACCTCCGTAATGAGTTGGAGAAGCAGTAGATATAGTCGCACCATTTTTAAGGCATATTTTCATATTAATGAGCCAAAATTTAGGAATTATGCGGTTTTCAAGGTTTTTCATGTGTATTAGCCCATGGATCTGGCGCGTCGGAGCACCTAAAAAAATTTTCTGAAAAAACTTTATGAGGACCTCTGTAATGAATTGGGGAAGCATTAGGTACAGTTGCAAGATTTTTAAGGTATGTTTTTGCATTTATGAGCCAAATTTTAGAAATTACGCAATTTTCAAGGTTTTCATGTGTATTAGCCCAAAAATTTGGCGCGTCAGTGCACCGAAATTTTTTTTCTGAAAAACATTATGAGGACCTCCGTGATGAGTTAAGGAAGCATTAGTTACAGTCGTACCATTTTAAGTCATATTTTCACATTTATGAGCCAACTTTTAGGAATTATGCGATTTTCAAGGTTTTTCGTGTGTATTAGCCCATGGATCTGGCGCGTCGGAGCACCTGGAAATGTTTTCTGAAAAACTTTATGAGGACCTCCGTAATGAGTTGGGGAAGCATTAGGTACAGTCGCACCATTTTTAAGGCATATTTTCGCATTTATAAGCCAACTTTTAGGAATTATGTGATTTTCAAGGTTTTTCGTATGTATTAGCCCATGGATCTGACATGTCAAACTACCCGAAATTTTTTTCTAAAAAACTTTATGATGACCTCTGCAATAAGTTGGGGAAGCATTAGGTACAATTGCACCATTTTTTTAAGGCATATTTTTACATTTATGAGCAAACTTTTATGAATTACGCGATTTTCAAGGTTTTCTTCTGTATTTGCCCATAGATCTGGTGCGTTAGAGCACTCGAAAAAAAATTTTGAAAAAATTTATGAGTACTTCCGTAATGAGTTGGGGAAGTATTAGGTATAGTCGCACCATTTTTTAAGACATATTTTCTCATTTATGAGCCAACTTTTAGGAATTACGCGATTTTCAAAGTTTTTAGTGTGTATTAGCCCATGGATCTGGCGCGTCGGAGCAACTGAAAATTTTTTCTGAAAAACTTTATGAGGACCTCCGTAATGAGTTGAGGAAGCATTGGGCATAGTCGCACCATTTTTCAAGGCATATTTTTGCATTTATGAACCAACTTTTAGGAATTACGCAATTTTCAAAGTTTTTAGTGTGTATTAGCCCTTGAATCTAGCGCGTCGGAGCATCCAGAAAGTTTTCCTGAAAAAACTTTATGAGAACCTCCGTGATGAGTTGGGAAGCATTATGTACAGTCGCACCATTTTTTAAAGGCATATTTTCGCATTTATGAGCTAATTTTTAGGAATTACTCAATTTTCAAGGTTTTCATGTGTATTAGCCCATAGATCTGACGCATCGGAGAACCCGAAAATTTTTTCAGAAAAAACTTTATGAGGACCTCTGTCATGAGTTGAGGAAGCATTAGGGACAGTCGCACCATTTTTTTAGACATATTTTTGCATTTTTAGCCAACTTTTAGGAAGTATGCGATTTTCAAGGTTTTTGTGTGTATTAGCCCATGGATCTGGCGCATCGGAACAATCAAATTTTTTTCTGTAAAAACATTATGAGGACCTCCGTAATGAGTTGGGGAAGCATTAGATACAGTCGCACCATTTTAAGGCATATTTTCACATTTATGAGCCAACTTTTAGAAATTATGCGATTTTCAAAGTTTTTTTATGTGTATTAGACCATGGATTTGGCGCGTCACAACACCTGTAAATTTTTTTATCTAAAAAAATTTATCAAGACCTCCTTAATATGTTGGAGAAGCATTAGGTACAGTCGCACTATTTTTTAAGGCATATTTTCACATTTATGAGCAATGTTTTAGGAATTACGCGATTTTCAAGATTTTTCGTATGTATTAGACCATGGATCTGGCGCGTTGGAACACCTGGAAATATTTTCTAAAAAACTTTATGAGGACCTTCGTAATGAGTTGGGGAAGCATTAGGTACAGTCACACAATTTTTAAGGCATATTTTTCGCATATATGAGCTAACTTTTAGAAATTACGCGATTTTCAAGGTTTTTCGTGTGTATTAGCCCATGGATCTGGCGCGTCGAAGCTCTTGAAAATTTTTTCTAAAAAAACTTTATGAGGACCTCTGTGATGAGTGGGGGAAGCAGTAGGTACAGTCGCACCATTTTGAAGGCATATTTTCGCATTTATGAGCCAACTTTTAGGAATTACGCGATTTTCAAGGTTTTTCGTGTGTATTAGCCTATGGATCTGGCGCGTCAGATTATCAGAAAATTTTACCTCCGTAATGACTTTGGAAATTGTTAGGTACAGTGGCACTATTTTTTAAGGCATATTTTCGCATTTATGATTTTTAAGGCATATTTTCGCATTTATGAGCAACCTTTTAGGAATTACGCGATTTTCAAGGTTTATGGTGTATATTAGCCCATGGATCTGGCACGTTGAAACACTCGAAATTTTTTTCTGAATAAACTTTATGGGGATCTCCGTAATGAGTTGGAGAAGCATTAGGTATAGTCGCACCATTTTATAAGGCATATTTTCGCATTTATGAGCCAACTTTTAAAAATTACGCGATTTTCAAGTATTTCGTGTGTTAGCCCATGGATCTAGCACATCGGAGCACCTGGAAATATTTTCTGAAAAAACTTTATGAGGACCTCGGTAATGAGTTGGGGAAGCATTAGGTATAGTCTCACCATTTTAAAAACATATTTTCACATTTATGACCCAACTTTTAGGAATTACACGATCTTCAGGGTTTTTCGTGTGTGTTAGCCCTTGATTATGGCGCATCCGAGCACCCGAAAATATTTTTAATAAAACTTTATGAGGACCTCCGTAATGAGTTAGGGAAGCATTAGGTACAGTCGCACCATTTTTAAGGCATATTTTCGCATTTATGATCCAACTTTAAGAAATTATGCGATTTTCAAGGTTTTTCGTGTGTATTAGCCTATAGATTTGGCGCGTCGGAGCACCCAAAAATATTTTTTGAAAACACTTTATGAGGAACTCCGTAATAAGTTGGGGAAGCATTAGGTAAAGTCGCACCATTTTTTAAGGCATATTTTCGCGTTTATGAGTCAACTTTCAGAAATGACACGATTTTCTAGGTTTTCGTGTGTATTAGCCCATGGATCTGGCACGTCGAAGAACTTGGAAATTTTTTCTGAAAAAACTTTATGAGGACCTTCGTGATGAGTTGAGGAAGCATTAGGTACAGTCGCACCATTTTTAAGGCATATTTTCGCATTTATGTGCCAATTTTAGGAATTATGCAATTTTCAAGGTTTTTCGTGTGTATTAGCCCATGGATTTGGCGCGTCGAAACACCTAAAAATATTTTCTGAAAAAATCTTTATGTGGACATCCGTAATGAGTTGGGGAAACACTAGGTACAGTCGCACCATTTTTTTAAGGAATATTTCCACATTTATAAGCCAACTTTAATGAATTATGCGATTTTCAAGGTTTTTCGTGTATATTAGCTTATGGATCTGACGCGTCAGAGCATTCAAAATTGTTTTCTGAAAAGACTTTATGAGAACCTCCGTAATGAGTTAGGGAAACATTAGGTGCAGCCGCACCATTTTTAAGGCATATTTTCACATTTATGAGCCAAGTTTTAGGAATAACACGATTTTCAAGGTTTTCGTGTGTATTAGCCCATGGATCTGGTGCGTCGAAGCACCAGGAAATCTTTTCCGAAAAAACTTTATGAGAACCTCCGTAATGAGTTAGGGAAGCATTAGGTATAGCCGCACCATTTTTAAGGCATATTTTCACATTTATGAGCCAAGTTTTAGGAATAACGCGATTTTCAAGGTTTTCGTGTGTATTAGTCCATGGATCTGGCGCATCAGAGCATCTGGAAATGTTTTTTGAAAAAACTTTTTAAGGACCTCCGTAATGAGTTGGGGAAGCATTAGGTACAGTTGCACTATTTTTTAAGGTGTATTTTCGCATTTATGAGCCAACTTTTAGGAATTACGCGATTTTCAAGATTTTTCGTGTGTATTACCCCACGGATCTAGCAAGTCGGAGCAACCAAAAAAATTTTCTGAAAAAACTTTATGAGGACCTCCGTAATGAGTTAGAGAAGCATTAGGTATAGCCGCACCATTTTTAAGGTATATTTTTGCATTTATGAGCCAACTTATAGGAATTATGCGATTTTCAAAGTTATCGTGTGTATTATCCCATGGATCTGGCGCGTAGGAGCACCTGAAATTTTTATCTGAAAAAATTTATGAGGATCTTCGTAATGAGTTGGGGAAGCGTTAGGCATAGTCGCGTCATTTTTTAAGGCATATTTTTGCATTTATGAGCCAACTTTAATGAATTATGTGATTTTCAAAGTTTTTCGTGTGTCTTAACCCATGGTTCTGGCGCGTCGGAGCGCCTGAAAAGTTCTTTCGAAAAACTTTTATGAGGACCTCCGTAATGAGTTGGGTAAGCATTAAGTATAGTCGCAACATTTTAAGGCATATTTTCGCATTTATGAGCCAACATTTGGAAATTACGCGATTATTAAGGTGTTTCGTGTGTATTAGTCAATGAATCTGGCGCGTCGCAACACCTGGAAATTTTTTCTAAAAAAACTTTATGAAGACCTATGCAATTTGAAGTGGTAGCATTAGGTAAAGTCGCACCATTTTTTAAGAAATATTTTCGCATTTATGATCCAACTTTTAGGAATTACGCAATTTTCAAAACTTTTCATGTGTATTAGCCCAGGGATCTAGCGCGTTAGAGCACTTGGAAATCTTTTTAAGGGCCTCCATAATGAGTTATGGAAACATTATGTACAGTCGCACCATTTTGTTATCGCATATTTTCGCATTTATGAGTCAACTTTTAGGAATTATGAGATTTTTAAGGTTCTTCGTGTGTCTTACTTAGCCCATGGATCTGGCGCGTCGAAGCACCTGGAAATGTTTTTTGAAAAAGCTTATTAAGGACCTCCGTAATGAGTTGGGGAAGCATTAGGTATAGTCGCACCATTTCTTTAAGGCATATTTTCGCATTTAGAGCCAACTTTTCAGAATTATACGATTTTCAAAGTTTTTCATGCGTGATAGCCCATGGATCTGGAGCGTCGAAGAACCCGAAATTTTTTTTTGAATAAACTTTATGAGGAACTTTGTAATGAGTTGGCGAAGCATTAGGTACAGCCGCACCATTTTTTAAGGCATATTTCGCATTATGAGCCAACTTTTAGGAATTACGTGATTTTCAAGGTTTTTCGTGTGTAATAGCCCATGAATCTGGTGCGTCGAAGCACCTAGAAATTTTTTCTAAAAAACTTTATGAGGACCTCCGTAATGAGTTGGGGAAGCATTAGGTACAGTCGCACCATTTTTTCGTATTTATAAGCCAACTTTTTGGAATTATGTAATTTCCAAAGTTTTTTGTGTGTGCCCATAGATCTGGCGCGTCGGAGTACTCGGTAATTTTTTCAGAAAAAAATTATGAGGACCTCCGTAGTGAGCTGGGGAAGCACTAGGTGCAGTTGCACCATTTTTAAGGCATATTTTTGCATTTATGAGCCAACTTTTAGAAATTACCTAATTTTTAAGTTTTCGTGTGTATATTAGCCCATGGATCTGGGGCGTCGGAGCATTCCAAAAAAATTTTGTGAAAAAATTTATGAGGAACTCCGTAATCAGTTGGGGAAGCATTAGGTACAGTCGCACCATTTTTTAATATTTTCGCGTTTATGAGACAACTTTCAGGAATGACACGATTTTCAAGGTTTCGTGTGTATTATCCCATGGATCTGGCACGTCGAAGAACTTGGAAATTTTTTCTGAAAAAACTTTATGAGGACCTTCGTGATGAGTTGAGAAAGCATTAGGTACAGTCGCACCATTTTTAAGGCATATTTTCGCATTTATGTGGCAATTTTAGCCATGCAAGTTCTTCTCGTTATCCGATTCGACTTGTGTAATTACTGTTGAGCATTTTAAATTCAATGTGCAATCCTCATTTACACACTAAAAAAAGAATCTAAAATGTATACAAAGTTTGAGTGAATGAATACGCGGATATGTATACATGAATGCAATGATTAAAAAAAAATCCTTCAATGCAGTGTATACATATTATAAGTGAATGAATACATAAAGTATTCGATTTTTGAATATGTATACATTGCAGGGGATAAATAGATATAAATGTATACGAATACTAAGTGAATGAATAGACCGTTCTTCTACTTATATGCAATCATCAAGTATACAATTGGAAACTTTTTGTTAAGTAGCGAACAAAAGAAACATATGAAAATACATAATTTACGTTTTTAGGTGGTTAAGTATTGTATATATAATTTTTTATGTTTGTTGCAAATCCTTGTTGATATTTTTATATTGGATTCATGAATGTTTTTGGATTGATGTAGTTCATGAAAACTGAATTGCTAATATCAATCTGGAGTTAAAATTATGAATTAAATAATTAACACATGTTTCCATTATATTTTTGTTGTTTAGTGGTGGTTGGTTACACGAGGGAAAAAAAAACTCTATTAAAATGTCATTTATTAATTTGGGCTATTTTATGCCTATTTTTTATTTGTCTATTAAATTCTAATTAATGTTAGGCTATTTATTGCTAATTATAATATCAGTTGTGTATATGTGTCATTTCCTCTTAATTCAGTGAGGTTTTACTGTAATTATACAATAAATAAGACTATTCTTTCTTCAAAATTATATTACAACTTTTCCCAAATATATGTAACAAAATATATAATTAATTAAATATTAATCATACATATTACCAAAATTTGAATGATTGCTTTACCTTTCAATAAAGATGAAAAAAAATATCAAAAGAAAGAACATGGGGTGTTAATGAGAAATCGGTTGACACCTTGATATAATCAATTTGTAATAATACCATCTTGGCTTTTGATTTTCTCGCAAAGATAAATTAAAGCTCAAGAATAAAATAATTTATTACACTAAATTCAAAGAATCACCAGAGTTATATCGAATTAAATATAATGATAAAAAACGAAACTCCGTGACTTCTTGAATGCTTTGTCTTTTTACATTGCAGAGAATAAAAATATATTCATTCCGTTCATCAACTATGCCTTTTGTTTTCAATCATTGGCTATTCGCAACTGTCTTGGAGTAGAAATTGAAGACTTTTTCCATGGTGAAATGCTTTGGTGTGAAAGACATCAACTATGCCTTTTGTTTTTAATCTTTGGATATTCACAATTGTCTTAGAGTAGAAACTAAAGACTCTTTCTTTGGTGAACTGCTTTGGTGTGAAAGACATTAACTATGCCTTTTGTTTTCAATCTTTGGCTATTGGCAAGTGTCCTGAAGTAGAAACTGAAGACTCTTTCCTTGGTGAACTGCTTTGGTGTGAAAAACATCATCTATGCCTTTTGTTTTCAATCTTTGGCTATTCGCAATTGTCCTAGAGTAGAAACTGAAGACTCTTTCCTCGAACGACTTGACTATAGTATAGGTCGGATGTTTCTGTGAGCAGTAAGCAATAGATCTCTTTTTATTTTGAGAAAGATGGTGGCCGCGTGTAAATTCTTTCAAGGCAAAGGGTGGCCTAATTCAGTGAACTGCTTTGGTGTGAAAGACATCAACTATGCCTTTTGTTTTCAATCTTTGGCTATTCACAACTATCCTGGAGTAGAAACTGAAGACTCTTTCCTTGGTGAACTGCTTTGGTGTGAAAGACATCAACTATGCCTTTTGTTTTCAATCTTTGGCTATTCACAACTGTCCTGGAGTAGAAACTGAAAACTCTTTCCTTGGTGAACTGCTTTGGTGTGAAAGACATTAGCTATGCCTTTTGTTTTCAATCTTTGGCTATTCGCAATTGTCCTAGAGTAGAAACTGAAGACTCTTTCCTCGAACGACTTGACTATAGTATAGGTCGGATGTTTCCGTGAGCAGTAAGCAGTAGATCTCTTTTTATTTTGAGAAAGTTGGTGGCCACGTGTGAACTCATTCAAGGCAAAGAGCGGCCTGATTCAGTGAACTGCTTTGGTATGAAAGACATCAACTGTGCCTTTTGTTTTCAATCTTTGGCTATTCGCAATTGTCTTGGAGTAGAAACTAAAGACTCTTTCCTTGGTGAACTGCTTTTGTTTCAAAGACATCAACAATGCCTTTTGTTTTCAATCTTTGGCTATTCTCAATTGTCCTAGAGTAGAAACTGAAGTCTCTTTTCTCGAACGGCTTGACTATAGTATAGGTCGGATGTTTCTGTGAGCAGTAAGCAGTAGATCTCTTTTTATTTTGAGAAAGATGGTGGCCGCGTGTGAATTCACTCAAGGCAAAGGGCGGCCTGATTCAGTGAACTGCTTTGGTGTGAAAGACATCAACTATGCCTTTTGTTTTCAATCTTTGGCTATTCGCAACTGTCCTGGAGTAGAAACTGAAGACTCTTTCCTTGGTGAACTGCTTTGGTGTGAAAGACATCAACTATGCCTTTTGTTTTTAATCTTTGGTTATTCACAACTGTTCTTGAGTATTCAATGCTACCATTGTTGTTGTAGGTAGACTGTGTCACAAACTGACTCATCTTTGAGCTGAGTGGGATTCTTGGTATGACTGATGTCCTTCTTGTTCTGTACCCTGTAGCTAATTTGGTGGTGATGAATTTAAGTGGGTGTGTCAATGTTACAGACAAATTAGCTGAGCTGTATGGGGGATCTCTCGAGTCTCTGATGATAGATGGTTGCAGACATGTTACTGATGCAACCTTAGTAGAAATTTCAAACTCTTGCTGGTTGCTTAATGAACTCGAGTTTCCAGGGATTGCAACTCTAGCCAGTGCAGTACAGCTCCATTTGCAGATCCTCTCACTGTCCTGTTGCCCTTTGGTGTCCGACGAAAGCTTATCCTTCTTGCACAAGTTGGGTGAGGACCTTCACGGATTGAACATAAAGCACTGTCCCGGAATCAGCTCAAGTACTGTTGACGTGCTTGTAGAGCAACTCTGGAGCTGTGATATCTTTTCCTAAGCAGGTTGTGGCTTAGACCCCGGGCAGTTTACAAGTTGGTTGCTGTGAATATGGTAGCAATTAAATTGGTCTTGTGAATTTTTTGATATGCGAAAAAAGGACATGAATATTTGTTCGCCTATTGGATCAAGCAGTAACCCCCCATGAGGAGCAACTTCTCCTCTAGACGTTCCAAAACATAAGCAGTGACAGTGTGACAATTGCATCCATAAGATTGTAGTTGATGGATGAAAGTGTAGGAGACAAAATTGATGACATTCATAGAAATCAAAGCATCAATAAAGGAAAGTAATCTTCAAGAGGAAGTGCTCATTGTTTCTCAATTACAAGAATCATTAAATAGATAAAAACTATTAACAACAGAACGCGTCTATTACTCCTAATTATTCTGATCTAAACAGACTCCGCTAATCTTTATGTGGCCAAAAGACAATGAAACAACTTATTTAACTCCTAAACAATAGCAACAAACAAACCACTACCCCACAATTTAGCTAGTTGTCAATGACATTATATAAGTAAAATTCAGTAAGTTTATGTAAAAAAAAAAAAGGTCATTGCAATAATTTGAGATCCATAAATTCGTATGCATACTTAGCAAGATTATTGATTTTAGTAAAAACAATCGTAAGAGGTTTTTACTATTTTTCAGCACCATTCAGGCAAAAAAATTATTTCAGTTTATATATCAATTAATTTACATAACCTCGCGGAATGTTATTAGTTTGATTATTTCTCAGTGAGAAATATAATTGTATTAGCAATAAGCTATTATTCTTGAAATCAGAGATACATAAAAATATAAGATATTATATAATAATATTATCAAGTGAATTTATTGATTCCCAACTCTTTTCTAAACATAAATATTTCCGAAGTAAACGTTTCATTTTAAGTTCTTATAATTTCAAAAATTCGCATTTCATCAATATGATTCTCTCAAATTGCAATCAAAATATATTCCATGAGAATATGGGACACTCATAAAGCTGGTTGTTGCTAAAACGTCCTGCTCCCTCACACTCCTTTCTACTTTGAGCAACACGACCTTCTCTGAATTTGAATCATCATTCATGAGACTTGAATTTTGTCATTGTTATAATATATGATACCAACGGAGGACGGATATGAAACTACCTTTTCTAAAGCTCGTGTAGGGGCGTAACAATCCCAAATTTCTCCAATGTGAAGTCGAAGTAACTGATAAGACTATGGGAAAGCAGGCCATCGAGAAAAACACATTTGATACTCAAATAACCGGGAAAAGACAATATTTCTCTCAAGGAGTTCGGTTAATTCCTAGAGTTTTAATGTTAAACCTTTTGAGTCCAAACATTGGGAATGAGTCTCTCGAAGCCAGGGGCCCCTCAACAAATCTTGTGGCCTAAAGCCAAATCTTAAGAAGAGGCTTTAAAGTTATTTAAATAAAGATTATATTTATATTAATTCATAATTTATTCTCTAACTTCTTTAAAAAAAAAAGCTCTAGCTTCTTAAGTTGTAAAACTATTAATTACTTTTATAATATAATTTTCTAATATGTATATTGAGTTCTGAATAAACTACTAATTCATAACTTTAAGTTGACATTTACTTTTTCTTGAAATATTTTTCATCAATTGTTATAAAATGGAGTAACTGTTTAGTAAATGATATCTTTTTATTTTTCTTATGACATGAACCTGTAAGACCAATGTCTAAATATCCCTTCTGGAAAAATGAAAATAGTATGCAAAAAATGTTAGACCACGATCTAAAGTTTTGTAAGTTATTACAAACGTTGGGCGATAGTGTAATATTTTTTTTATAAATTAGATAACTATATGAACAATCATCAAACGATAACTTAATGTTATCCAGAAAAGATAATTCCCCAAGGTTTATATTTGCATAATTTTAAAAAAATAGAAATAATGACAAGAAAAAAACAAAGATTATGCATTTTTGTTTATTGATTTCTCCAACTGTACAATGATTACATCATATTATAAGTTGATGTCTTTCACACAAAAGTTTCTACTCCAATACAGCTCCGAATAGCCAAAGATCGAAAACAAAAGGTATAGTTGATGTCTTTCACAAAGCAGTTCACAGGAGAAAGAGTCTTTAGTTTCTACTCAAGGACAGTTGCGAATAGCCAAAGATCGAAAACAAAAGGCATAGTTGATGTCTTTCACACCAAAGCAGTTCACAGTAAAAAGAGTTTTTAGTTTCTAATCCAGAACAGTTGCGAATAGCCAAAGATTGAAAACAAAAGGCATAGTTGATGTCTTTCACAACAAAGTTTCTACTCCAGGACAGTTACGAATAACCAAAGATCGAAAACAAAAGGCATAATTGATGTCTTTCACACCAAAGCAGTTCACTGAGGAAAGAGTCTTAAGTTTCTACTCCAAGACAGTAGCGAATAGCCAAAGATTGAAAACAAAAGGTATAGTTGATGTCTTTCACAAAACAGTTCACAGGGGAAAGAGTCTTTAGTTTCTACTCAAGGACAGCTGCGAATAGCCAAAGATCGAAAACAAAAGGCACAGTTGATGTCTTTCACACCAAAGCAGTTCACAGTAGAAAGAGTTTTTAGATTCTACTCCAGGACAGTTGCAAATAGCCAAAGATTGAAAACAAAAGGCATAGTTGATGTCTTTCACACCAAAGTTTCTACTCCAGGACAGCTCCGAATAGCCAAAGATCGAAAACAAAAGGTATAGTTGATGTCTTTCACAAAGCAGTTCACAGAAGAAAGAGTCTTTAGTTTCTACTCAAGGACAGTTGTGAATAGCCAAAGATCGAAAACAAAAGGTATAGTTAATGTCTTTCAAACCAAAGCAGTTCACAGTAGAAAGAGTTTTTAGTTTCTAATCCAGGACAGTTGCGAATAGCCAAAGATTGAAAACAAAAGGCACAGTTGATGTCTTTCACACCAAAGTTTCTACTCCAGGACAGTTACGAATAGCCAAAGATTGAAAACAAAAGGCATAGTTGATGTCTTTCACACCAAAGTTTCTACTCCAGGACAGTTACGAATAGCCAAAGATCGAAAACAAAAGGTATAGTTGATGTCTTTCACACCAAAGCAGTTCACTGAGGAAAGAGTCCTAAGTTTCTACTCCAGGACAGTTGCGAATAGCCAAAGATTGAACACAAAAGGTATAGTTGATGTCTTTCACAAAACAGTTCACAGGGAAAGAGTCTTTAGTTTCTACTCAAGGACAGCTGCGAATAGCCAAAGATCGAAAACAAAAGGCATAGTTGATGTCTTTCACACCGAAGCAGTTCACAGTAGAAAGAGTTTTTAGATTCTACTCCAGGACAGTTGCGAATAGCCAAAGATTGAAAACAAAAGGCATAGTTGATGTCTTTCACACCAAAGTTTCTACTCCAGGACAGTTGCAAATAGCCAAAGATTGAAAACAAAAGGCATAGTTGATGTCTTTCACACCAAAGTTTCTACTCAAGGACAATTGTGAATAGCCAAAGATCGAAAACAAAAGGCATAGCTGATATCTTTCACACCGCAACAATTCACACTAGAAAGAGTTTTTAGTTTCTAATCCAGGACAGTTGCGAATAGCCAAAGATTGAAAACAAATGGCATAGTTGATGTCTTTCACACCAAAGTTTCTACTCTAGGACAGTTGCGAATAGCCAAAGATCGAAAACAAAAGGCATAGTTGATGTCTTTCACACCAAAGCACTTCACTGAGGAAAGAGTCTTTAGTTTCTACTCCTTGCAAATAGGCAAAGATTGAAAATAGAAGTCGTAGTTGATGTTTTTCACACCAAAGCAGTTCACCAAGGAAAGAATCTTAATTTTCTACTCCAGGACAGTTGCGAATAGCCAAAGATTGAAAACAAAAGGCATAGTTGATGAACGGAAGGAGTATATTTTTATTCTTTGTAATGTAAGAAGACAAAGCATTCAAGAAGTCACGAAGTTTCATATTTTTACAAAGCATTCAAGAAGTCACGAAGTTTTATATTTTATCATTACATTTAATTTGATATAACTCCGGTGATTCTTTAAATTTAGTCTAATAAATTATTTCATTCTTGAGATTTAATTTATCTTTGCGAACAGGGGCGAAGCCAGCATACATTCTGGGGGTTCATCCGAACCTCCTTCGATGAAAAATATTACTATTTATACATGGTTAAATAGTAGATGTCGAACCCCCTTAGGTTAGTTCGTGTGTTTACTTCTTCAGATTTTGAACCCCATGATTAAAAACCCTTGCTCCGCCACTGTTTGCGCGAAAACCAAAAGCCATGATGGTATTATTACAAATTGATTATGTCAAGGTGTCATCCGATTTCTCATTAACAGCCCATGTTCTTTATTTTGATATATATTTGTTTATCTTTATTGAAAGGTAAAACAATCATTCAAATTTTAGTAATATGTATGATTTATATGACAGTAAAACCTCACTAAATTAATATAGATAGGACCATGAAATATTATTATTTTTTAGAGGTGTTATTTAATCGATAAATTAATATTATTAATTTAAAGAGTGTCTTGAGATTCAATGAAGGTTAATTTTGATTACATCAAAATCATTGTATTTTACTAATTTATGTATCATATTTATTGAATTCACATGAAAAATAAATTTATTATACATAAAGTACAATGAATACATCAAAATCATTGTATCTTACTAAATTATGTTTCATGTTTATTGAATTCACATAAAAAAATAAAGTACAATGTATGTGTATGATTCATTGTAATATTTTTTTTTGAAGATGATACAATACCTTTGGAACCAGTTACGTGTAAAGAAACACTTATCACATCTAGAATTCTTCACAAGTTTATGGTGCAGTTCGAACTACCAACTGATAAAATTTAAGTCTGATGATTCAAATTCGAAGAAGGTTGCCTTGCTTAAAGTCAAAGGGAGTGAAAGCAAGTGAAACGTTTTAGCAACACTAGTGGTTTGTTTGTTGCTATTGTTTGTGCGTCAAATAAGTTGTTTCCTAATCTTTAGGTTATAGAATTAGTGGAGTTGGTTTAGATCAGAATAATTAGGAGTAATAGACGTGTTCTGTTATTTGTAACTTTTATCTATTTAATGAGTCTGGTAATTGAGAAATAAAGAGAGCAGTTCCACTTTCTTATATCAATGTCACTACAGGGGAAATGAAATCCTCTATAAATTTATATTTGCAATGCTTGAACCAGATTTATTGTTGTTGCTGAAATGTTTGACCTGAAGACTTTAGTTGTTGCTGCTCCAATCTGCTGTCAACTTGAGAATATGAATTCTGAAAGGTCGGTATATCACCAAGATGGATGTTATTGCTTGATCTGGTACATCTTCACAGTTGTTGATATCTATATCAGAGTGTCTGTTACATCAGTCAAGTGACAGCTGGCACCGAAAATAGAGAACCAAGCCCCTTTCTGATCCATTCACTTCTGCAAGCAGGGAGGATCCAGAGCGGTGCCCCTTCCTATTTGAGGCCGGATGGCCGTGCCCCACAAGCATCCAACCTTCCTTTTGCTCTTCCTTTGGTTTGCCTCCACGAACGCGCCACTTAGGAGCTCATCAAGATGAAAAAAAGAAACAAAAAGTCATGTTGTTACCAAACTCAGACCTTCACATTGTTATCTTGAAGATCTTGAAGTGGAGTGTGACGGATACCTTACTAGGTGTTTAGAAGGGAAGAAAGCTACAGATATTAGACTTCTATTTGTTGCCTATACACATATTTCCACACGTTCAATGGCAAAAAAAAGACAGAAAATCAGATCAGCACTTATTAATACTCAACTCAAGATAATATCTCCACAAGGTCGGTTATGAATAGAGAGGACACGACAGCACAAATAGATAAATTGGGAAGAGGCAAAAGGGTTAAAATACCAAACACTAGGCTTTCTAACTAAGATTGGAACGATCGTTAATAGTTTGTTATATGTATCAGAGTAAGATGGCATTCCCTTTGTTTGTTTTCTCATCCTCTTTTCTATGATCTATCTTATTTCCAATTTACATCATCGTCTACATAAAGATATTCATTTTTCTTATTTGCGCCTTTTTTTATATGAAATCATCGATGGACATATAGAGGATGCGTAGGAAAACAAAAGTTATAAAAATTGGTAATTAGCTCCAGTAAATCAAAACATAATTTCTAAAAAAAAATAGGGAGCTAACGGATTTTACTTTTTTCGAAGACACAGAATCATTAAAACTTCCTCTAATAAGTAAGAGTAAAACACTTACAAGACAAAGTCCTCTGCTTCGTCGCATGTTGTACTCCAAAGATATAAATCAAACATGATCCTCTGGAAGGACTTCCCAGTTCACAGTGGCTGAGAACGAGTAGCTCGAGAAGTCTTTTTCCTTAACTCATCAGAGAATCCAAAGCTTTCACAGTGAACAAAGAAGAACCTTCCTGCATTTCTTCGTTTACGAGCCTCCAATGAACAACTGTACGAGTGTTGCCGAACACAATGTGGATATCAAGAAGAAGGACTTTAAAACGGTTAATTCGGAGTTTATATGTCACAAAATAGAAATTCAGGATTATCTCAGTTTGTCGTGTGACACTGTTTGAGCTCAAATTTTGTGTGTTCATTGTGACCACTTATTAAAAGACACTCATTATTTTTAAAAGGCGAACGGTGCTATTTTTGGAGTTTATGTTTCATGAAATAGAAATTAAGAATTATCTCAATTTTTCATGTGTGTTAGCCCATGAATATTTGGTGAAATGGCTTCCGGAAGATTTTTCTTTTGAAAAAAATATACCAGGCCCTCCATAAGGAGTTAGGGGAGCAGTACTATATCATCACCATGATCTGCGGCATTTTTGGGCATTTAGGAGCCATTTTATAGGAATAAGGCGATTTTTTTAATTTTTCGTGTGTGTTAGCCCTTGAATATTTGGTGAAATGGCTTTCGGATGATTTTTTTAAAAAAACTATATGAGACTCTCCGTAAGGGGTTGGGGGAGTTGAAAGTATAGCATCACCATGATCCGCGACATTTTTAGGCATTTAGGAGCTATTTTATAGAAATTAGGCTATTTTTTCAATTTTTCGTGTGTGTTAGCCCATGAATATTTGGTGAAATTGCTTACGGATGACTTTTTTTGAAAAACTTGACGAGACCCTCCCTAAGGAGTTGGGGAGAAGTACGCATAGCCTCACCATGATCCGTGATGTTTTTGGGCATTTAGGAGCCATTTTATAGGAATTGGGCGATTTTTTTAAGTTTTCGTGCGTATTAGCCTATGAATATTTGGTGAAATGGATACCAGACAATTTTTTTTGAAAAAAATGAGACGATCTGTAAGGAGTTGGCGAGCAGTACGTATAGTCTCACCATGATCCGCGGCATTTTTGGGCATTTAGGAGTCATTTTATAGGAATTAGGCTTTTTTTTTAATTTTTCGTGTGTGTTAACCCATGAATATTTGGTGACATGGCTTCCGCACGATTTTTTTAAAAAATTATACGAGACCCTCCATAAGGAGTTGGGGGAGCAGTACACATAGCTTCACCATGATCCGCGACATTTTTGGTCATTTAGGAGCCATTTTATAGCAATTGGGCGATTTTTTTAATTTTTTGTGTGTGTTAGCCCATGAATGTTTGGTGAAATAGCTTTCGGATAATTAATTTGAAAAAAACTATACGAGACCCTCCCTAAGGAGTTGGGGGAGCAGTATGTATAGCATCACCATGATCTGCAACATTTTTTAGCATTAGGAGCCATTTTTTAGGAATTAGGCAATTTTTTCAATTTTACATGTGTTTCTGATCTCAAGAACAATTGCTTATTGGTAGTACAATTATAATTCCATTAAATTGTGTAAATTAATTGATATATAACAAGTAACAATTAAACTTAAATAGTTTTCTTGCTTGAATGGTGGTAAAAGATAGTATAAACCTTTTACGACTGTTTTTACTAAAACTAATAATCTTACTAACTATATATATACTAATTTATGGATCTCAAATTATTGTAATGACCTTTTTATTTTAACATAAACTTATTGAAATTTACTTATACAATGTCCCTTGACAACTAGCTAATTTGTGGGGTAGTGGTTTATTTGTTGCTATTGTTTAGGAGTTAAATAAGTTGTTTCCTTGTCTTTTGGCCACAAAAAGATTAGTGGAGTCAGTTTGGATCAGGATAATTAGGAGTGATAGACGTGTGTGTTCAGTTATTAGTAGTTTTTATCTATTTAAGGACTCTTGTAATTGAGAAATAAAAAGCACATCCACTTGCAGATTACTTTCCTATGCTTTGATTTCTATGAATGTCACCACAGAGAGATGAAATTCTCTCTAATAGAGCCAGTGTTCATAGTCGCATCACCAATTTCGTCTCCTGCACTTTCATCCATCAGCTACAATCTTACGGATGCTAATTTGTTCTAAATTGGTGAATAAATTGTTGTGGGTTACTCCTTGATCCAAAAGGTGAACAAATATTCATGTCCTTCTTTCTTATCTCAGCAACATATTTCCTTGTCACGGTGACAATTCCAAAGGAAACACACAAAGGGCTTTTAGGGTTTCTGTTTGTGAGTGAGAATGGACAGAGGGCTAAGGGAACCGTAAAGTGGCTCAGTGACGATCTCTTTGTTCACCAGTCTGGTATCAGATCTGAGTGTTCCCGAAGCCTCTCTGAAGGTGAGGCCGTCGAGTTCGAGGTTGAGACCGACAATGACGGCCGTACTAAGACCGACAACTGGAGAATATAAATTCTGAAAAGTCGGTATATCACCGAGATGGATGCTATTGCTTGATCTGATACATTTTCGGAGCTGTTGATATCTATATGAGAGTGTCCGTTGCATCAGTCCAGTGACAGCTGGCACCGGAAAGGATACCTCTGTTTTCGAAAGACACAACTTTTACACATGACAACGAAAGAGCAATGCTTGTCTTTTTGAAGCAGATGTCTTGGTCTTCCAATTGATCCAGCCCTGCAAATTTAAGGTAACACTTTTAAAGTGCTTATTAATCAACATGAGAAAAAAGAAAAAATCATGTTGTTACCAAACTCGGACCTTCACATTGTTACGGTGGTCGACCTCTAATTTTGCCACGTAGGGGGATTATCATAATCAGATGGTCTCATCCATTGCTCACAACCTTGTTGAAGGAGATGTCCTGGTCTTTCAATTGATCCAGCCCTGCAAATTTAATGAAACACCTTTAAATTGCTTATTCATCCAGATGAAAAAAAACAGAAGAAAAAGTCATGTTGTTACCAAACTCGGACCTTCACATTGTTACAGTGGTCGACCACTAATTTTGCCACGTAGGGGGATTATCAGAATCAGATGGTCTCATCCATTGCTCACAACCTTGTTGAAGGAGATGTCCTGGTCTTCCAATTGATTCAGCCCCGCAACTTTAAGGTAAAACTTTTAAAGTGCTTATTAATCAACATGACAAAAAAGAAAAAGTCATGTTATTACCAAACTCGGACCTTCATATTGTTACGCTGGTCGACCTCTAATTTTGCCACGTAGGGGGATTATCATAATCAGATGGTCTCATCCATTGCTCACAACCTTATTGAAGCAGATGTCTTGGTCTTCCAATTGATCCAGCCCTGCAAATTTAAGGTAACACTTTTAAAGTGCTTATTAATCAACATGAGAAAAAAGAAAAAATCATGTTGTTACCAAACTCGGACCTTCACATTGTTACTGTGGTCGACCTCTAATTTTGCCACGTAGGGGGATTATCAGAATCAGATGGTCTCATCCATTGCTCACAACCTTGTTGAAGGAGATGTCCTGGTCTTCCAATTGATTCAGCCCTGCAAATTTAATGAAACAACTTTAAATTGCTTATTCATCTAGATGAAAAAAAACAGAAGAAAAAGTCATGTTGTTACCAAACTCGGACCTTCACATTGTTACAGTGGTCGACCTCTAATTTTGCCACGTAGGGGGATTATCAGAATCAGATGGTCTCATCCATTGCTCACAACCTTGTTGAAGGAGATGTCCTGGTCTTCCAATTGATTCAGCCCTGCAACTTTAAGGTAAAACTTTTAAAGTGCTTATTAATCAACATGACAAAAAAGAAAAAGTCATGTTGTTACCAAACTCGGGCCTTCACATTGTTATGGTGGTCGACCTCTAATTTTGCCACGTAGGGGGATTATCATAATCAGATGGTCTCATCCATTGCACACAACCTTGTTGAAGGAGATGTCCTGGTCTTTCAATTGATCCAGCCCTGCAAATTTAACGAAACACCTTTAAATTGCTTATTCATCCAGATGAAAAAAAACAGAACAAAAAATCATGTTGTTACCAAACTCGGACCTTCACATTGTTACAGTGGTCGACTTCTAATTTTGCCACGTAGGGGAATTATCAGAATCAGATGGTCTCATTCATTGCTCATAACCATGTTGAAGGAGATGTCCTGGTCTTTCAATTGATCCAGCCCTGCAAATTTAACGAAACACCTTTAAAATGCTTATTCATCCGGATGAAAAAAAACAGAAGAAAAAGTCATGTTGTTACCAAACTCGGACCTTCACATTGTTACGGTGGTCGACCTCTAATTTTGCCATGTATGGGGATTATCATAATCAGATGGTCTCATCCATTGCTCACAACCTTGTTGAAGGAGATGTACTGGTCTTCCAATTGATTCAGCCCTGCAAATTTAAGGTAACACTTTTAAAGTGCTTATTAATCAACATGACAAAAAAGAAAAAGTCATGTTGTTACCAAACTCGAACCTTCACATTGTTACGGTGGTCGACCTCTAATTTTTCCACGTATGGAGATTATCAGAATCAGATGGTCTCATCCATTGCTCACAACCTTGTTGAAGGAGATGTCCTGGTCTTCCAATTGATTCAGCCCTGCAAATTTAAGGTAACACTTTTAAAGTGCTTATTAATCAACATGACCTAAAAGAAAAAGTCATGTTACTCGGACCTTCATACTGTTATCTTGAAGATCTTGAAGTGGAGTGTGATGGATACCTTACTAGGTGTTTAGAAGGGAAGAAAGCTACAGATATTAGACTTTCTGCAATGGCAGTTGGAACTTCCAGCCGTGGGGGTCTTGGAAAGCTCTCAGTTCGGGGGGAGCAACACCGTTCGTGGTATTACTAATGTTGGTCTATAACCAATTACCCACGGTTGTCCGTCTCTTAGGCGTTCTTTCATTGTGGGATGTTCAGGATGTCGGAGATGAAGGTCTTATGGAGATTGCAAGGGGATGTCATTCATTAGGAAAGCTAGATTTAAGTAAATGTCCCTCAATTTCGGACAAAGGTCTGGTTGCAATAGCAGAGAATTGCCCAAGTTTGACTTCTTTGACGATCAAATCTTGTCCTAATATTGGAAATGAGGGCCTGCAAGCTATTGGAAGATGTTGTACCAAAAGTAGAGTCTCTTACTATTAAAGACTGCCCTCTTGTAGGTGATCAGGCAGTTGTTAGCCTTCTGTCGTCGGGTAATACAATGTTGAAGAAAGAGAAACTTCATTCTCTAAACATTACAGATTTCTCCCTTGCTATCATTGGTCACTGTGGCAAGGCGATTACCGATCTTAATCTGTGTTCACTTGATCACGTAAGTCAGAGAGGGTTTTGGGTTATGTGTACTGCTCAGGGTCTGCAATCTCTGGCTTCTTTGACAGTCACTTCGTGTGGAGTCACCGATCTGAGTCTTGAAGCAGTGGGAAAGGGCTGCACAAATATTAAAAGCATGTGCCTTCGCGAGTGTTTTGTTTCTGATGGTGGACTTGTTGCGTTTGCTCGAGCTGCTGGATCTCTCGAGTATCTCTTATTGGAAGAGTGCCACATGATCACCCAAACGGGCATCCTAAATGCTATTTCAATCTGCAGCAAGATGAAAAGTCTTTCCCTGGTGAAGTGTGTGGGAGTCGGGGATTTGCCTCCACAAGCTTCCTTGTTGTCTCCCTGCGATTCTCTTTGATCGTTGTCCATCCGAAGCTGTCCAGGATTCGGCAGCACTAGCTTGGCTATGGTGGGGTAGCTACGTCCCCAGATTCATCATTTGGATCTCAGTTAGCTTACTAGAATAACAGATGCTGGGCTTCTCCCACTTTTGGAACGTCTAGAAGAGGAAGTTGCTCCTGGCGCGGGGTCACTGGTTGATGTAAAAGGTGAACAAATATCCTCATCCTTCTTTCTCATCTCAACAACATATTTCCTTGTCACAGTGACAATTCTAAATGTAACATACAAAGGGTTTTTAGGATTTATGTTTGTGAGTGAGAATGGACAGAGGGCTAAGGGAACCGTCAAGTGGTTCAGTAGCGTTCTCTTTGTCCACCAGTCTGGTATCAGATCTGAGTATTCCCGAAACCTCTCTGAAGGTGAGGCCGTCGAGTTCGAGGTGGAGACTGACAATGACAGCCGTACTAAGGCTGTAGACGTGACCGGCCCTGATGGATCGGCTGTCTTCAGTTGATACAACTTCAGAATATGAATTCTGATTACGAGGCACTTAATAGGAATTAGGTGATTTTTCGCATTTTTCGTGTGTGTTGCCCAAAAATATTTTGGTGATATGGCTTCCGGTCAATTTTTTTCTTAAACCTTTTGAGGATCCTCCGTAAGTACCCGGGGAGATGTAGGTGAAGACTTGGAAATTTTCACGGCATTTTCGGACATTTACGAGGCACTTAATCGAAATTAGGCAATTTTTCTTATTTTTCGTGTGTGTTAGCCATGAATATTTTGGTAATATAACTTCCGGTCAATGTTTTTCCGAAACCTTTTGGGGACCCTTCGTAAGTACCCAGGGGAGCGTCAGGTGAAGCCTCGAGAATTTTCACGCTGTTTTTGGTCATTTACGAGGCATTTAATAGGAATTAGATGGTTTTTCTCAATTTTTGTATGTGTTAGCCCGTGAATATTTTGGTGATATGGCTTTCGGTCCATTTTTTTTGGAAACCTTTTGAGGACACTACGTAAGTACCCGGGGGAGAAGCAGGTGAAGCATCAAGAATTTTCACGTCGTTTTTGAGCATTTACAAGGCATTTAATAGGAATTAGGCGATTTTTTTCATTTTTTGTGCGTGTTAGCCCATTAATATTTTGGGGATATGGCTTCCGGTCAATTGTTTTCTGAAACCTTTTAGAGACCCTCCTAAGTACCCTGAGTTTCACAGGTGAAGCCTCGAAAAGTTTTATGACATTTTTTGGCATTTACGAGGCATTTAATAAGAATTAAGCGATTTTTAATCATTTTTCTTTTGTTTTAGCCCGTGAATATTTTGGTGATATGGCTTACGGTCAATATTTTTTTGAAGCCTTTTAGGGACCCTTCGTAAGTGTCTGGGGAGCAGCAGATGAAGCGTCGAGAATTTTCACGGGATTTTGGGCATTTACGAGGCATTTAATAGGAATTAGGCGATTTTTCTCATTTTTTCTGTGTGTTAGCTCAATAATATTTTGGTTATATGGCTTCCATTAAATTTTTTGTCGGAAACCAATTGGGGATCCTCCGTAAATACTTGGGGGAGCAGCAGGTGAAGCCTCGAGAATTTTCACGGCGTTTTTGGGAATTTAAGTGGAATGTAATTGGAATTAGGCGATTTTTCTCATTTTTCGTGTGTGTTAGCCTATGAATATTTTGGTGATATTGCTTCCGGTCAATTTTTTCCGAAAACTTTTGGGGACCCTCCGTTAGTATCCAGAGGAGCAGCAGGTGAAGCATCGGAAATTTTCACGGCGTTTTTTGTCATTTACGAGGCATTTAATAGAACTTAAGTGATTTTTCTCATTTTTCGTGTGTGTTAGCACATGAATATTTTTGTGATATGGCTTCCGGTCAATTTTTTTCCGAAACCTTTTGGGGATGCTCCGTAAGTACCCGGGGGGAGCAGCAGGTGAAGCATCGATAATTTTCATGGCGTTTTTTGGCATTTACAAGTCATTTAATATGAATTAGGCGATTTTTCTCATTTTTCGTGTGTGCTAGCCATGAATATTTTGGTGATATGACTTCCCGTCTATTTTTTTCCGAAGCATTTTGGGGACTCTCTATAAGTACCCGAAGGAGCAGCAAGTGATGCCTCAGATATTATACAGCGCTTTTGGGCTTGTACGACGCATTTAATAGAAATTAGGCTATTTTTCTCATTTTTCGTGTGTGTTAGGCCATGAATATTTTGGTGATATGGCTTTCGATCAATTTTTTTTGAAGCATTTTGGGGACCATACGTAAGTACCCGAGGGAGCAGCAGGTGAAGCCTCAGGAACTTTCACGGTGTTTTTGGGCATTTAAGAGGTGTTTAATAGGAATTAGGCGATTTTTCTCTTTATTCGTGTTTGTTAGCCCAAGAATATTTTGGTGATATGCCTTCTGGTCAATTTTTTCCCGAAGCCTTTTAGAGACCCTCTGTAAGTACTCTGGGGTCAGCAGATGAAGCATCGGGAATTTTCACGACGTTTTTGGGTATTAACGAGGCATTTAATAGGAATTATACGATTTTTCTCATTTTTCGTGTATGTTAACCCATGAAATTTTGGTGATATGGATTTCGATCAATTTTTTTCGAAACCTTTTGGGGACCTTTCGTTAATACCCGAGGAGCACTGTGTAAAGCCTCGAGAATTTTCATGGCGATTTTGAGCATTTACGAGGCATTTAATAGGAATTAGGCGATTTTTCTCATTTTTCGTGTGTGTTAGCCCAAGAATATTTTGGTGATATGTCTTTCGGTTAATTTTTTCCCAAAAGCTTTTGGGGACCCTCTATAAGTACCTGGAGAAGCAGCAGGTAAAGCCTCGGTAATTTTCACAGTGTTTTTGAGCATTTACTACACATTTAATAGGAATTAGGAGATTTTTTTCTCATTTTTCATGTTTGTTAGTCCATTAATATTTTGGTGATATGGCTTCCGGTTAAATTTTTCCGTAACCTTTTGGAGACCCTCCGAAAGTACCCGGGGGAGTAGCAGGTGAAGTCTCGAGAATTTTCACTGCGTTTTTTGTCATTTACAAGGCATTTAATAGAAATTAAGCGATTTTTCTCATTTTTCGTGTGATTTAGCTCATAATATTTTGGTGATATGACTTTCGGTTAATTTTTTTCTGAAACCTTTTGGGACCCTCCGTAAATACCCGAGGGAGCTGCAGGTGAAACCTCGGGAATATTTACGGCCCTTTTTGATATTTACGAGACATTTAATAGGAATTAGACGATTTTTCTCACTTTTCGTGTGTTTAAACCCATGAATATTTTGGTGATATGACTTCGGGTTAATTTTTTTCGAAGCCTTTTGAGGACCCTCCGTATGTACTTCGGGGAGATGCAGGTAAAGCCTCGGAAATTTTCAAGGCGTTTTTGGAGATTTACGAGGCATTTAATAGGAATTAGGCGATTTTTCTCATTTTTCGTGTTTGTTAGTCCATTAATATTTTGGTGATATGGCTTACAGACAATTTTTTTCCGAAACCTTTCGGGGACCCTCCATAAGTCCACGGAGGAGCAACCGGTGAAGCCTCGTAAATTTTTATGTCGCTTTTTGGGCTTTTACGAGGCGTTTAATAGGAATTACGCGATTTTTTAAATTTTTCGTGTGTGTTAGCAAATGAATATTTTGTGATATGGCTTCCGATCAATTTTTTTCTGAAATCTTTTGGGGACCGTTCGTAAGTACTCGGGGGAGTAGCAGGTGTAGCTTCGGAATTTTCACGACGTTGTTGGGCATTTAAGAGGCATTTAATAGGAATTAAGCGATTATTCTCATTTTTCGTGTTTGTTAGCCCATGAGTATTTTAGTGATATGGTATCCGATTAATTTTTTTTCGAAACCTTTTGGAGACCCTCTGTAAATATCTGGGGGAGCGGCAGGTGAAGTCTCGAGAATTTTCACGGCGGTTTTTGTCATTTACGAGGCATTTAATTGAAATTAGACGATTTTTCTCATTTTTCGTGTGATTTAGCCCATAATATTTTGGTGATATGACTTCAAGTCAATTTTTTTCTGAAACCTTTTGGGGACCCTCCGTAAATACCCGAGGGAGCAGCAGGTGAAGCCTCGGGAATATTTACGGCGTTTTTGGGTATTTACGAGGCATTTAATAGGAATTTGGAGTTTTTTCTCACTTTTCGTGTGTTTAACCCCATTAATATTTTGGTGATATGACTTTCGGTCAATTTTTTTTGAAGCCCTTTGTGGATCCTCCGTATGTACTTGGGTGAGAAGCTGGTGAAGCCTAGAAAATTTTCAATGCGTTTTTGGGGATTTACGAGGCATTTAATAGAAATTAGGAGATTTTTCTCATTTTTCATGTGTATTACCCCATTTATATTTTGATGATATGGCTTACAGTCAATTTTTTTCGAAACATTTTGGGGACCCTCTGTAAGTACCCGGGGGAGCAGAAGGTGAAGTTTCGAGAATTTTCACAACGTTTTTGGGCATTTACGAGATTATTAATAGGAATTAGGCGATTTTTCTTATTTTTCGTGTGTGTTAGCCCATGAATATTTTGGTGATATGGCTTCCGGTCAATTTTTTTATAAAACCTTTTGGGGACCCAGCGTAAGTACTTGGGGGAGTAGCAGGTGAAGCCTTGGGAATTTTCACGACGCTTTTGGGTATTTACGAGACATTTAATAGGAATTAGGCGATGATTTTCATTTTTCGTGTGTGTTAGCCCATGAGTATTTTAGTTCTATGGCTTTCGGTCATTTATTTTCCGAAACCTTTTGGGGACCTTCCATAAGTACCTGTGGGAGCAACAGGTGAAGCCTCGGGAATTTTCACGGCATTTTTGGGCATTTATTAAGAATTTAACGATTTTTCTCATTTTTCGTGTGTGTTAGCCCATTAATACTTTGGTGATAAGACTTCCAACAAATATTTTTCCCAAATCTTTTGGGGACCCTCCGTAAGTACCCGAGGGAGCGGCAGGTGAAGCCTTGAGAATTTTCACGGCATTTTTGGACAATTACGAAGCATTTAATAGGAATTATGCGATTTTTTTCTTATTCTTCATGTGTGTTAGCCCATAAATATTTTGGTGATATGGCTTCAGGTCAATTTTTTTCGAAACCTTTTGGGGACCCTCCGTAAGTACCCGGGGGAGTAGCAGGTGAAGCCTCGGAAATTTTTACAGCTTCTTTGGTATTTACATGACATTTAATAGGAATTTGACGATTTTTTTATTTTTCGTGTGTGTTAGCCCATGAATATTTTGGTGATATAGCTTCTGGTTAATTTATTTTTCGAAACTTTTTGGAGACCCTCCATAAGTACCCAGGGGAGTAGCAGGTGAGGCCTCAGTAATTTTCACAGTGTTTTTTGGAGATTTACGATGCATTTAATCGGAATTAGGTAATTTTTCGCATTTTTCGTGTGTGTTAACCTTTGAATATTTTAGTGATATGGCTTTCGATAAAAAAAATTTCAAAACCTTTAGATGACCCTCCGAAAGTACCCGGGGGAGCAGCAGGTGAAGCCTCGAGAATGTTCACGGCATTTTTGGTCATTTACGAGACATTTAATAGGAATTAGGCTATTTTTTTCATTTTTCGTGTGTGTTCGCCCATTAATATTTTGGTGATATAACTTGCGGTCAATTTTTTTTTGAAAGCTTTTGAGACCTTCCGTAGGTACCCGGGGGAGCAGCAAGGGAAGCCTCGCAAATTTTTCATTGCGTTTTTGGGCATTTACGACACATTTAATAGGAATTAGGCGATTTTTCGTGAGTTTTAGCCCATGAATATTTTGGTAATTTAACTTCCGATCAATTTTTTTTTGAAACATTTTGGAGACCCTTCATAAATACCCGAGGGAGCAGCAAGTTAAGCCTCGAAAATTTTCACAATGTTATTAGACATTTACGAGGCATTTAATATGAAGTAGTCAATTTTTGTAATTTTTCGTGTGTGTTAGCCCTTGAATATTTTGTTGATATGGCTTCCAGTCGATTTTTTAGAAACATTTTGGGAACTCTCCGTAAATACTTGAGGGAGCTGCAGATGAATCCTCGGGATTTTCACGGCATTTTTGGATATTTACGAGGAATTTAATAGGAATTATGCGATTTTTTTCATTTTTCATGTGTATTAGCACATGAATATTTTGGTGGTATGGCTTCGGTTAATTTTTTTCGAAACCTTTTGAGACCCTCCGCAAGTACCCGGGGTAGCAGCAGGTGAAGTATCAGGAATTTTCACGGTGTTTTTGGGCATTTATGAGGCATTTAATAGAAATTAAACGATTTCTCTCATTTTTTGTGTGAACGCCCATGAATATATTGGTGATATGGCTTTCGGTCATATTTTTCCCGAAACCTTTTGGAGACCCTCAAAAAGTACCAGGGGGAGCAGCAGGGGAATTCTCAGGAATTTTTACAGCATTTTTGGACATTTACGAGGCATTTAATAGAAATCAGACGATTTTTCTCATTTTTCATGCGTGCTAGCCCATTAATATTTTGGTGATATAGCTTCCGATTAATTTTTTTTCGAAACCTTTTGGTGACCCTCCGTAAGTACCCAGGGGAGTAGCAGGTGAAGGCTTGAGAATTTTCACAGTGTTTTTTGGACATTTACGAGGCATTTAATAGGAATTAGGCGATTTTTCGCATTTTTGGTGTGTGTTAACCAATGAATATTTTGGTGATATGGCTTCCGGTCAATTTTTTTTCGAAACCTTTAGAGGACCTTCTGCAAATACCCGGGGAAGCAGCAGGTGAAGCCTCGGAAATTTTCATGGCGTTTATGGGCATTTATGAGGCGTTCAATAGGAATCTGGCGATTGTTTTCATTTTTCGGGTGTGTTAGCACATTAATATTTTTGTGATATAGCTTCCGGTCAATTTTTTTTCGAAACCTTTTGGAGACACTTTGTAAGTATCCGGGGAGCTGCATGCGAAACCTCAAAAATTTTCACGGCGTTTTTGGCCATTTACGAAGCATTTAATAGGAGTTAGGTGATTTTTCTCTTTTTTCGTGTGTGTAAGCCAATAAATATTTTGGTGATACGGATTTTGGTCAATTTTTATTCGTAACCTTTTGGGGACCCTCCGTATGTATCCGGAGGAGCAGCAGGTGAAGCCTTGAGAATTTCATAGCATTTTTTGACATTTACAAGGCATTTAATAGGATCTAGGCAATTTTTCTCACTTTTCGTGTGTGTTAGGCCATTAATATTATAAGTGATATGGCTTCCGGTCTTTTTTTTTCGAAACCTTTTGGGGACCCTCCGTAAGTCCACAAAGGAGCAATCGGTGAAGCCTCGTAAATTTTCACGGCGCTTTTTGGGTTTTTACGAGGCGTTTCATAGGAATTAGGAGATTTTTCTCATTTTTCGTGTGTGCTACCCAATGAATATTTTGGTGATATGGCTTCCGGTCAATTTTTTTCTAAAACGTTTTGGGGACCCTCCGTAAGTACCCGAGGGAGTAGCAGGTGAAGCATCGGGAATTTTCACGACACTTTTGGGTATTTTCGAGGCATTTAATAGGAATTAGACGATTATTCTCATTTTTCATGTGTGTTAGCCCATGAGTATTTTAGTGATATTGTTTCTGATTAATTTTTTTCAAAACCTTTTGGAGACCCTATATAAGTATCTGGGGGAGCGGCAGGTGAAGTCTCGAGAATTTTCACGGCGTTTTTGGTCAATTACGAGTCATTTAATAGAAATTAAGCGATTTTCTCATTTTTCGTTTGATTATGCCCATAATATTTTGGTGATATAACTTCCGATCAATTATTTTCTGAAACATTTTGGTGACCCTCCGTAAATACCCGGGGCAGCAGCAGGTGAAGCCTCATGAATATTTACGGCATTTTTTGGTATTTACGAGACATTTAATAGGAATTATTCGATTTTTCTCACTTTTCGTGTGTGTAAGCCCATGAATATTTTTGTGATATGACTTCTAGTCAATTTTTTCCGAAACAATTTTGGGACTCTCTGTAAGTACTCGGGGGAGCAGAAGGTGAAGTGTCGTGAATTTTCACGGCGTTTTTGGGCATTTACGAGGTATTTAATAGAAATTAGGCGATTTTTCTTATTTTACGTGTGTGTTAGCCCATGAATATTTTGGTGAAATGACTTTCGGTCAATTATTTTTTGAAACCTTTTGGGGACCTTTCGTAAGTACCCGAGGGAGCAACAGGTGAAGCCTCTGGAATTTTCACGGCGTTTTTGGGCATTTCCGAGGCATTTATTAGGAATTTGGCGATTTTTCTCATTTTTCGTGTGTATTAGCCCATTAATATTTTGGTGATATGACTTCTGGCAAATTGTTTTCCCAAACCTTTTGTGGACCATTTGTAAGTACCTGGGGGAGCGGCAGGTGCAACCTCGAGAATTTTCACGGCATTTTTGGGCATTTACGAGGCATTTAATAGGAATTAGCGATTTTTCTCATTTTTCTTATGTGTTAACCCATGAATATTTTGGTGATAAGGTTTCCGGTCAATATTTTTTGGAAACCTTTTGGGGACCCTCAATAAGTACCCGGGGGAGCAGCAGGTGAAACCTCAAGAATTTCCACAGCATTTTTTAGGCATTTACGAGGCATTTAATAGAAATTAGGCGAGTTTTCTCATTTTTCTTATGTGTTAACCCATTAATATTTTGGTGATATGAGTTCAGGTAAAAAAAAATGCAAAACCTTTTGGGGACCCTCCGAAAGTACCTGGGAAAGCAGCAATTGAAGACTAGGAAACTTTCATGGCGTTTTTGGCATTTACGAGACATTTAATAGGAATTCAACAATTTTTTTCATTTTTCGTGTGTTTTAGCCTATGAATATTTTGGTGATATGAGTTCCTGTCAATATTTTTTCGAAACCTTTTGGGGCTCTCCGTACGTACCCGGGGGAGTAGCAGGTTAAGCCTCGGGAATTTTCAAGCATTTTTGGGTATTTACGAGACATTTAATAGGAATTAAGCGATTATTCTCACTTTTCGTGTGTGTAAGCCCAAGAATATTTTGGTGATACGACTTCCGGTCAATTTTTTTCGAAGCCTTTTGGGGACCCTCCGTAAGTACTTATGTGAGCAGCACGTGAAGCCTCGGAAATTTTCACAGAGTTTTTGGGCATTTACGAGCCATTTAATTAGAATTAGGCGATTATTATCATTTTTCGTGTGAGTTAGCCCATGAATATTTTGGTAATATGGCTTCCGATCAATTTTTTCCCGAAACCTTTTGGGGACCCTCCGTAAGTACCAGGGGGAGCATCAGGTGGAACCTCGTGAATTTTCACGGCGTTTTGAGGCATTTTCGAGAAATTTATTAGGAATTACACAATTTTTCTTATTTTTCGTGTGCGTTAGTCTATGCATATTTTGGTGATATGGCTTCCGGTCAAATTCTTTTCGTAATCTTTTTGGGACCCTCCGTAAGTAGCTGGAGGAGCAGCAGGTGAAGCCTCGGAAATTTTCACGGCCTTTTTGGGCATTTAATAGAAATTAGACGATTTTTCTCATTTTTCGTGTGTGTTAGCTAATTAATATTTTGGTTATATGGCTTCTGGTTAATTTTTTTCTAAAACGTTTAGGAGACCTTCCGTAAGTACCCGGGGGAGCAGCAGGTGAAGTCTCGAGAATTTTTACAGCGTTTTTGGGCATTTACAAGGCATTTAATAGGAATTAGGAGATTCTATTCTTTTTTCGAGTGTGTTAGCCCATGAATATTTTTGTGATATAGCTTCCAGTCAATTTTTTTCCGAAACCTTTTGGGGACACTCTGAAAGTACCCGGGGCAGCTGGAGGTGAAGTCTCGAGAATTTTCACGGTGTTTTTGGACAATTACGAGGATTTAATAGGAATTAGGTGATTTTTCTCACTTTTCGTGTGTGTTAGCCAATAAATATTTTGGTGATATGGCTTCCAATCAATTTTTTTCAGAAACCTTTAAGGGACCCTCCGTAACTACCCGGGAGAGCAGCAGGTGAAGCATCAGGATTTTCACAGCATTTTTGGACATTTACGCGGCATTTAATAGGATCTAGGCGATTTTCTCACTTTTCGTGTGTGTTAGGCCATTAATAATATTGGTGATATGGCTTCCGGTCTATTTTTTCCGAAACCTTTTGGGGACCCTTCGTAAGTCCATGGAGGAGAAACCTCTAAAGTCTCAGAAAATTTTACGGCATTTTTTGTGCTTTTACGAGGCGTTTAATAGGAATTACGTGATTTTTTTAATTTTTCATGAATGTTAGCAAATGAATATTTTGGTGATATGGCTTCTGGTCAAGTTTTTTCCAAAACCTTTTGGAGACCCTACGTAAGTACCCGAGGGAGTAGCAAGTGAAGCCTCGAGAATTTTCACGACATTTTTGGCATTTAAGAGGCATTTAATAGGAATTAGGCGATTTTCTCATTTTTCGTGTGTGTTAGCCCATGAGTATTTTAGTGCTATGATTTCCGAATAATTTTTTTTAAAATCTTTTGGGGACCCTCCGTAAGTATCTGCGGGAGTGGCAGGTGAAGCCTCGAAAATTTCACGGCGTTTTTAGTCATTTACAAGGCATCTAATAGAAATTAGGCAATTTTTCTCATTTTTTTTGTGTGATGTAGCTCATAATATTTTGGTGATATGACTTCCGATCAATTTTTTTCCGAAAACTTTTGGGGACTCTCCGTAAGTATCCGGGGGAACAACAGGTGAAGCCTCAGATATATTTAGGGTGTTTGTGGGTATTTAGGAGACATTTAATAGAAATTAGGCGATTTTTCTCATTTTACATGTGTGTTAGCCATTAATATTTTGGTAATATGACTTCCGGTCAATTTTTTTCTAGACCTGTTGGGGACACTCCATAAGTACCCGGGGGAACTGCAGGTGAAGCCGCGAGAATTTTCACCGCATTTTTGGGCATTTGCGAGACATTTAATAGAAATTAGGCGATTTTTCTCATTTTTCGTGTGTGTTAGCTAATGAATATACCTTCCGTAAATACCCGGGGGAGCAGCAGGTGAAGTCTCGGGAATTTTCACGTCGTTTTTGGGAATTTACGAGGCATTTAATAGGAATTACGTGATTGTTTTCATTTTTCGGGTGTGTTAGCCCATGAATATTTTTGTGATATAGCTTCTGGTCAGTTTTTTTCTGAAACCTTTTGAGGACACTCCGTAAGTACCCGGAGGAGCTGCAGGTGAATCCTCGAGAATTTTTCACGGCGTTTTTGGCATTTACTCGTCATTTAAAAGAAATTAGGTGATTTTTCTCATTTTTCGTGTGTGTTAGCGAATAAATATTTTGGTGATATGGCTTTCAGTCAATTTTTTTCTGACATCTTTTGGGGACCCTCCGTAAGTACCCGGTGGAGCAGCAGGTGAAGCTTCGGGAATTTTCACCTTGTTTTTTGACATTTACGAGGCATTTAATAGGATCTAGGCGATATTTTCTCACTTTTCATGTGTGTTAGGCCATTAATATTATTGGTGATATGGCTTCCGGTCTATTTTTTTTCAAAACCTTTTGGGTACCCTCCGTAATACCACACAGGAGCAACCGGTGAAGCCTCGGAAATATTTACGGCATTTTTTGAGGCGTTCTATAGGAATTAGGCGATTTTTCTCATTTTTTATGTGTGTTAGCAAAAGAATATTTTGGTGATATGGCTTCCGGTCAAAAAAATTTTGAAAACTTCTGGGGACCCTCCGTTATTACCCAGGGGAGTAGGAGGTGAAGCCTCGTGAATTTTCACGACGTTTTTGGGCATTTACGCAGTATTTAATAGAAATTAGGCGATTTTTCTCATTTTTCGTGTGTGTTAGCCCATGAGTATTTAAGTGATATGGTTTCCGATTAATTTTTTTCCGAAACCATTTGGGGACCCTTTGTAAGTATCTGGGGAGCGGCAGGTGAAGCCTTGAGAATTTTAACAGCGTTTTTGGTCATTTACGAGACATTTAATATAAATTAGGTGATTTTTCTCATTTTCCATGTGATTTAGCCCATAATATTTTCATGATATGACTTCCGGTCAAATTTTTTTTGAAATCTTTTTGGGACCCTCCTTAAGTACCCGGAGGAGCCGCAGGTGAAGCCTCAGGAATATTTACGACGTTTTAGGTTATTTACGAGATATTTAATAGGAATTAGGCGATATTTCTCACTTTTCGAATGTTTAAGCCCATGAATATTTTTGTGATATGACTTTCGGCCAATTTTTTTTGTAGCCTATTGGGGACCCTTTGTAAGTACTAGGGGGAGACGCAGGTGAAGCCTCTAAAATTTTCAAGACGTTTTTGGAGATTTTACGAGCCATTTAATAGAAATTAGGCGTTTTTTCTTATTTTTTTGTGTGTGTTAGCCCTTTAATATTTTGGTGATATGGCTTATAGTCAATTTTTTTTTTTCAAAACCTTTTGGGGACCCTCCGTAAGTACCCGGGGAGCAGCAGGTGAAGCCTCGGAAATTTTCGCGGAGTTTTTGGACATTTACGAGGCATTTAATAGGAATTCGGTAATTTTTCTTATTTTTCGTGTGAACGCCCATGAATATTTTGGTAATATGGCTTTCGGTCAATTATTTTTCAAAACCTTTTGGCAATCTTCCGTAAGTACCCGAGGGAGCTGCAGGTGAAGCCTCGTGAATTTTCACGGCGTTTTTGGGTATTTACGAGTCATTTAATAGAAATTTGGCGATTTTTCTCATTTTTCGTGTGTAACGCCCATTAATATTTTGGTGATAAGACTTCCAATCATTATTTTTCCCAAACCTTTTGGGGACCCTCCATAAGTATCCGGGGGAGTGGTGGGTGAAGTCTCGAGAATTTTCATAGCGTTTTTGGACATTTACGAGGCATTTAAATGGAATTATGTGATTTTTTCTCATTTTTCGTATGTGTTAGCCCATTAATATTTTGGTTATATGACTTCCGGTCAATTTTTATCTGATACCTTTCGGGGAACCTCTGTAAGTACCCGGGGGAGCTGTAGGTGAAGTCTCAAAAATTCGCATGGCATTTTTGGGCATTTTCGAGACATTTAATAGGAATTAGGCGATTTTTCTCATTTTTCTTGTGTGTTTGCCCATGATTATTTTAATGATATGGCCTCCGGTCAATTTTTTTGGAAACCTTTTGGGGTCCCTCCGTAAGAACCCGGAGGAGCAGCAGGTAAAGCCTCGAGAATTTTTATGGCGTTTATGCCATTTACATGACATTTAATAGAAATTTGGCGATTTTTTCATTTTTCGTGTGTATTAGCCATGAATATTTTGGTGATATGGCTTTCGGTCAATTTTTTTCTGAAATCTTTTGGGACCCTCCGTAAGTATCTGGGGGAGCAGCATGTGAAGTCTCGTGAATTTTTTTACGGCGTTTTTAGGCATTTTCGAGGCACTTAATAGGAATTAGCCAATTTTTCTCATTTTTCGTGTGTGTTAACCCATGAATATTTAGGTGATATGGCTTCTGGTAAATTTTTTTGGAAACCTTTTGGGGACCCTCCGCAAGTACTCGGGTGAATGCTCGAAATTTTCACGATGTTTTTGGGCATTTATGAGCCATTTAATATGAATGATGCGATTTTTCTCATTTTTCGTGTGTGTTATCCCATTAATATTTTGGTGATATGACTTCCGGTCAATTTTTATCTGATACCTTTTGGGGACCCTCCTTAAGTACCCGGGGGAGCAGCAGGTGAAGTCTCGAGAATTCGCACGGCATTTTTGGGCATTTTCGAGACATTTAATAGGAATTAGGCGATTTTTCTTGTGTGTTTGCCCATGATTATTTTAATGATATGGCTTCCGGTCAATTTTTTTGAAAACCTTTTGGGACCCTTTGTAAGAACCCTGAGGAGCAGCAGGTGAAGCCTCAAGAATTTTTATGGCGTTTATGCCATTTACATGACATTTAATAGAAATTTAGCGATTTTTTCATTTTTCGAGTGTGTTAGCCATGAATATTTTGGTGATATGGCTTCCGGTCAATTTTTTTCTGAAATATTTTGGGACCCTCTGTAAGTACCTGTGGGAGCAGCATGTGAAGTCTCGTGAATTTTACGGCGTTTTTAGGCATTTTCGAGGCACTTAATAGGAATTAGGCAATTTTTCTCATTTTTCGCGTGTGTTAACCCATGAATAATTTGGTGATATGGGTTCTGGTCAATTTTTTTGGAAACCTTTTGGGGACCCTCCGTAAGTACTCGATGAGCAATAGGTGAATGCTCGAAATTTTCACGGTGTTTTTGGGCATTTATGAGCCATTTAATAAGAATTATGCGATTTTTCTCATTTTTCATGTGTGTTACCCCATGAATATTTTGGAGAAATGGCTTCCGGTTAATTTTTTTTTTAAATCTTTTGGGGACCTTCCGTAAGTACCCGGGGAAGCAGCAGGTGAAGCATCGAGAATTTTAACGACGTTTTTGGACATTTACAAGGCATTTAATTGGAATGAAGCGATTTTTTTCATTTTTCGTGTGTGTTAGCCAATGAATATTTTGGTGATATGGCTTCTGGCTAACAAAATTTCTGAAACCTTTTTGGGACCCACCAAAAGTACCCGGGGGAGCAGCAGGTGAAGTCTCTGTAATTTTTACGCCATTTTTAGGCATTTACGTGGCATTTAATAGGAATTATACGATTTTTCTCATTTTTCATGTGTGGGGTAGCCCATGAATATTTTGGTGATATGGCTTTCGGTCAATTTTTTTTTTTGAAACCTTTTGGTGACCCTTCGCAATTACCCGGGGGAGCAGTAGTTGAAGCCTCGGGAATTTTCACGGCGTTTTTGGGCATTTACAAGGCATTTAATAGGAATTTTACAATTTTTCTCATTTTTCGTGTTTGTTAGCCCATGAATATTTTGGTGATATGGCTTACGGTCAAATTTTTTTGAAACTTTTTAGGGACCCTCCGTACGTATCTAGGAGAGCAGCAAGTGAAGCCCCGGGAATTTTCTCGGCGTTTTTGGGCATTTACGAGGTATTTAGTAGGAATTAGGCGATTTTTCTCATTTTTCGTGTGTGTTAGCCCATTAATATTTTGGTGATATGGCTTCCGATCTATTTTTTTCTGCAACCTTTTTTGGATCCTCTGTAAGTACCCAGGGGAGCAGCAGGTGATGCCTCGAAAATTATTACGGTTTTTTTGGGCATTTACGAGGCATTTAATAGGATTATGCGATTTTTCTCATCTTTCGTGTGTGTTATCCCATGAATATTTTATGAGTTGGTGAAACATTACGAAGGTTCGTGCCATTTTTTAAGGAATATTTTTCTATTTACTAGTCAACTTTTAGAAATAATGCGACATTTTTTGTTTTTGTGTGTATTAGCCCATCGATCGGACGTGTTGGAGCAGCCTGAATTTTTTTAAAAAAACTTTATGAGGACCTTGGTAATGAGTTTGGGAAGCATTACGGAGGGTCGCGCTATTTTTTAAGGCATATTTTCGCATTTACGAGCCGACTTTTAAAATTACGCGACTTTCTTTGTTTTTCGTGTGTAGCCTTTGGATCTGACGCGTAAGAGCACCTGTAAATTGTATTTTGATAAAACTTTAGGAGGACCTCTGTAATGAGTTGTGGAAGCATTACGGAAGGTCGCGTCATTTTTAAGGCATATTTTCACATTTACGAGCTAACTTTTAGGAATTACGCGACTTTCTCGGCTTTTCGTGCGTTTTTCGTACGGGGGGTCGCACCATTTTTTATGACATGTTTTCGTATTTACAAGCCAACTTTTAGAAATTACTAGACTTTTTTTGTTTTCGTGTGTATTACCCTATGGATCTGGCGGGTTGGAGTACCTGAAAAGTTTTTTTGAAAAACCTTTATGAGGACCTCCGTAATGAGTTGGGAAGCATTACGGAGGAGCACACCTTTTTAAGGCATATTTTCGCATTTACGAGTGAACTTTTAGAGATTACTCGACTTTTTTGATTTTTCAAGTGAATTAGATCAAGGATCTGGCGCGTTGGAGCACCCAGACTTTTTCTTGAAAAAACTTTAAGAGGACCTCCGTACTGAGTTGGAGAAGCATTATGGAGGGTCGCACCATTTTTTTAAGGCGTATTTTCGCATTTACGAGCCGACTGTTAGAAATTACGCGACTTTCTTAGTTTTTCGTGTGTATTAGCCTATGGATCTGACGCGTTGGACAACCCAAAAAGAATTTTTTTAAAAACTTTATGAGGACCTCCATAGTTAGTTGGGGAAGCATTACAGAGGGTTGTGGCATTTTTAAGGCATATTTTTTTCATTAACGAGCCGACTTTTGAAAATTACGCGACTTTCTTGGTTTTTCATGTCTATATACCCATGGATCAGGCGCGTTGAAGCACATTTTCTTTTGAAAAAACTTTATAAGGACCTCCGTAATGAGTTGTGAAAGCATTACGAAGGGTTGCGCCACTTTTTAAGGTATATTTTTGCATTTACGAACCGACTTTCAGGAATTACACGACTTTCTTAGATTTTTCATGTTTATTAGCCTATGGACCTGGCACGTTGGAGCACCCGATATTTAAAAAAAAAAACTTTATGAGGACCTCCATAATAAGTTGGGGAAGCATTAAGGAGAGTCGCGCCATTTTTTTAAGGCATGATTTTGCATTTACAAGCCGACTTTTAGAATTTCTCGACTCTCTTGATTTTCGTGTGTATTAGCCCATGGATCTGGCGCGTTAGAGCACTAGGAATTTTTTTTTGAAAAAAACTTTATGAAGACCTCCGTAATGAGTTGATAAGCATTACGGAGAGTCGCGCTATTTTAAGGCATATTTTCCTATTTACGAGCAAACTTTTAGGGACTACTCGACTTTCTTGATTTTTCGTGTGTATTAGCCCAAAGATCTGGCGCATTGGAGCACCCGAAAATTTTTTTTGAAAAAACTTTATCAGGACCTCTATAATGAGTTGGGAAAGCATTACGGAGTTTCGTACCATTTTATAAGGCATATTTTCGCATTTACGAACCGACTTTTAGAAATTACGCAACTTCCTTGGTTTTTTTGAAAAAATTTTATAAGGACCTCCGTAATGAGTTGGGGAAGCATTACGGATGGTCGCGCTATTTTTTTAAGGCATATTTTTGCATTTACGAGCTGAATTTTAAAAATTACGTGACTTTTTTTATTTTCGTGTATATTATCCCATGGATCTGGCGCGTTGGAGCAACCAGAAATTCTTTTTTGAAAAAACTTTATGAGGACCTCCGTAATGAGTTGGGGAAGCATTACAGAGGGTCGCACCATTCTTTAGGGCATCTTTTTGCAATTACTAGCCGTGTTTTCGAAATTATGTGACTTTCTTAGTTTTTGTGTGTATTAGTCTATGGATCTGGCGAGTTAGAGCACCCAGAAACTTTTTAAAACAAATTTTATAAGGACCTCTGTAATGAGTTGGGGAAGCATAATTTTTAAGACATATTTTCGCATTCAAGAGCCGACTTTTAGGAATTACTCGACTTTCTTGGTTTTTCGTGTGTATTAGCCCATAGATCTGATGCGTTGGAGCACCTGAAAATTATTTTTTGAAAAACTTTAGGAGGACCTCCGTAATGAGTTGGGGAAGCATTATGGAGGTTTGCACCATTTTTTAAGGCGTATTTTCGCATTTACGAGATGACTTTTAGAAATTAAGAGACTTTCTTGGTTTTTCATGTGTATTAGCCCATGGATCTGGCGTGTTGGAGCACCAAGAAATTTTTTTGAAATAACTTTATGAGGACCTCCATAATGAGTTGCGAAAGTATTATGGATGGTCGCGCCAATTTTTAAGGCATATTTTTAAATTTACGAGCTACTTTTAAAAACTACGCGACTCTCTTTGTTTTCGTGTGTACAAGCCCATGGATCTGTCGCGTTGGAGCACCAGGAAATCTTTTTAAAAAAACTTCATGAGGACATCTGTAATGAGTTGGGGAAGCATTACAGAGGGTCGCACCATTTTCTTAAGACATATTTTCGCATTCAAGAGCCGACTTTTAGGAGTTACTCGACTTTCTTGGTCTTTCGTGTGTATTATTAGCCCATGGATCTGGTACATAGAAGCACCTGGAAATCTTTTTTGAAAAAACTTTAGGAGGACCTCTGTAGTGAGTTAGGGAAGCATTACGGAGGGTTGCGTCATTTTTTAAGGAATATTTTTGCATTTACGAGCCAACTTTAAGAAATTACGAGACTTTCTTGGTTGTTCATGTGTATTAGCCTATGAATCTGGCGCGTTGGAGCACCCAGAATTTTTTTTTAAATAACTTTATGAGGACCTCGGTAATGAGTTGGGAAAGCATTACGGAGGGTCGCACCATTTTTTAAGGCATATTTTCACATTTACGAGTTGACTTTTAGGAATTACGTGGCTTTCTTAGTTTTTCGCGTGTATTAGCCAATGGATCTGGTGTCTTGGAGCACCCAATTTTTTTATAAAAAAAAAATTATGAGAACCTCCATAATGAGTTGGGGAAGCATTGCGTATATTTCCACAATTTTTTAAGGCATATTTTCACATTTACGAGCCAACTTTTAGGAATTACGCGACTTTTTAAATTTTTCATGTGTATTAGCCCATTGATCTGGCGCCTTGGAGCACCCGAAAATATTTTCTGAAAAAAAACTTTATGAGGACCTCCGTAATGAGTTCGGGAAGCATTACATACAGTCACACTATTTTTTAAGGCATATTTTCACATTTACGAGCCAACTTTTAGGAATTACGCGACTTTCTTGGCTTTCCGTTTGTATTAGCCTATGGATCTGCCGCCTTGGAGCACTTGAATTTTTTTTCCAAAAAAACTTTATGAGGACCTCCGTAATGAGTTGGGGAAGCATTACGTACAGTCACACCATTTTTAAGGCATATTTTCACATTTACGAGCCAACTTTTAGGAATTACGTGACTTTCTTGGCTTTCCGTGTTTATTAGCCCATGGATCTGGCGCCTTGGAGCACCTAAAAAAATTTTTCGAAAAAACGTTATGAGGACCTCCGTAATGAGTTAGGGAAGCATTACGTACAGTTGCACTATTTTTTAAGGCATACTTTTGTATTTACGAGCCAACTTTTAGGAACTACGTGACTTTCTTGGTTTTTCGTGTGTATTAGCTCATGGATATGGCGCCTTGGAGCACCTGAAAATGTTTTCTAAAAAAACTTTATGAGGATCTCCGTTATTAGTTGGGGAAGCATTACGTACAGTCACACCATTTTTTAAGGCATATTTTCACATTTATGAGCCAACTTTTAGAAATTACGTGACTTTCTTTCTTTTTTATGTGTATTAGCCCATGGATCTGGCGCCTTGAAGCACCCGAAATTTTTTTCTGAAAGAACTTTATGAGGACCTCCGTGATGAGTTGAGGAAGCATTACATACAGTCGCACCATTTTTTTAAGGCATGTTTCGCATTTACGAGCAACATTTTTGGAATTACGTGACTTTCTTTGTTTTTCGTGTGTATTAGCTCATGGATCTGACGTCTTGGAGCATCCGAAATTTTTTTCTGAAAAAACTTTATGAGGACCTCCGTAGTGAGTTGGGGAAGCATTACGTACAGTCACAGCATTTCTTTAAGGCATATTTTCACATTTACGAGCCAACTTTTAGGAATTACGCGACTTTCTTGATTTTTCATGTGTATTAGCCCATGAATCTGACGCCTTGGAGAACCCGGAAATTTTTTCTCAAAAAACTTCATTAGGATTTAATACAATTTAAGATATCTTTCCCACAAAGAATGAAAATTCTATGCTACAGGTGGTAATATATATGCTAATTTATGAATCTCAAATAATTGCAATAACCTTTTTTTTTAAAACATAAACTTACTGAATTTTACTTATACAATGTCCATTGACAACTAGCTAATTTGTGGGGTAGTGGTTTATTTGTTGCTTTTGTTTAGAAGTTAAATAAGTTGTTTCTTTGTCTTTTGGCCACAAGAAGATTAGTAGAGTCAGTTTTGATCAGAATAATTAGGAGCAATAGACGTGTGTTCTCTGTTATTAGTAATTTTTATCTATTTAAAGACTCTTATAATTGAGAAATAAGGAGCACTTCCACTTGCAAATTACTTTCCTTTATTGATGCTTTGATTTCTATGAATGTCACCATAGAGAGATGAAATTCTCTCTAATAGAGCCAGTGTTCACAGACTCATCACCAATTTCGTCTCCTGCACTTTCATCCATCAGCTACAATCATACGGATGCAATTGTCACACTTTCCACTGCTTATGTTTTGGAACGTCTAGAAGAGGAAGTTGCTCCTCGCGCGGGTGAACAAATGTTCATTTCCTTTTTTCTTATCTCAGCAACATATTTCTTTGTCACGGTGACAATTCCAAAGGTAACACACAAATGGTTTTTAGGGTTTCTATTTGTGAGTGAGAATGGGCAGAGGGCTAAGGGAACCGTCAAGTGGTTCAGTAACGATCTCTTTGTCCACCAGTCTGGTATCATATCTGAGTGTTCCCGAAGCCTCTCTGAAGGTGAGGCTGTCCAGTTCCAGCATATACGACTGACTCTTCATCCCAATCAATTCTTCTAACGAATTAACTCTGGTGCAAGCAGGCGTCTGGTACATTTTCACAGCTGTTGATATCTATATCAGGCCGACTGCTACTTAAGTACAGTGACCAATATACTATTAACTCCAATGCTCTCGTCCATTACTCACAACCTTGTTCAAGGAGATGTCTTGGTTTTCCAATTGATCTATCCCTGCAAATTTAAGGTAAGCAAGTCTAGAAGAGAAGTTGCAAAAGAGCTCCCAAGTAACCAATCCATGAATGAAGGTTCTGTACATATCCCAAAGTATAGAGCTAGAGTGTTGGTGGATGGAGTTGAATACAAATCCAAGTTGGCCCATTCAAGTTAAAAACAAAATGCATAGTTTAAGTCTTCAGTTTCTTACCACAGCTCCTTGAGCGGGGTGTATCCAGTGAGGGTTATTTGTGGTCAACAAAGAGTGAATAATGAAAAGAGTGATATAAGATACATTTACGATGGGCTCTACACCATGACCAAGTGTTGGGAAGAAAGAGCTCTAACTGGAAAATATGTTTTCAAGTTTGAACTGAAAAGAAATCTTGGCCAACCAAAACTTAATCGTGAAGTTGTGTCACGGCCACCTAGTTTAGTCAAGGTAAATCATTTTCATGCTAACAAGGCAACAAAATCGATTATGCAGTCAGAGTTTGTTGTTGACTATGATGTCTCACAAGGAAAGGAGAAGATACAGATCGCCGTTGTCAATGCAATAGATGATGCTTGATCCAAAAGTTGCGAAAGAGCTCCCAAGTTTTACTTTCCATGAATGAAGGTTCTGTACATATCCCAAAGTATAGAGCAAGAGTCTTAGTGGATGGAGTTGAATACAAATCCAAGTCGATCCATCCAAGAGCTAGATTTGTCACTGCAATTCCATAATGTCTAATAATATCTAGAGAGATGTCGCTGATGTTTAGTGCCTGGAACTTTACTTTTGTTAAAACATGACCAGCTGAAGAAAAGATTTCCGCAATTCCTTGATCCCCAATGAGTGCACAATGGAATGTAACAGGGAAAGATGTTTGATAATATTTCATTGATCTATTATTATTTTTCATTATGTTCCCATCACGCCGCCTTCTTTTGTTTTGTGAAAATGAAGAGTAATATTATCACCATATATGATATGCATTTCAACAGTGTTTTGTCACATAATTCTCTTGTTTCTACGCGTCTTCCTTAGAGCTACCGTCAATATAAGTTTCTCGTTGTTTTATGCCATGTATCGTGCTATGCTAATAAGTCTAGATATGTATAGAACAAACACAATAACAACCAATCGATCACTAATATAGTTACTCGAAAGAGTTGCAACAACTCGAAAATGCAGTGAAACAGTAAAGAAATAAGAAGAAACAGAGAGGAGAAATACAGAGGAAATAATTTCCTTAGAAAAACTTGCACATATATCTGTATTTCATTGAACAAAAGTTTGAAGGATCAAAGTTTATTAATGATGTATAAGCTATTTTTATTAATCTTGTTATTTTTTATAACATTAATAAAATTAGAAAACAGTTAAATAAGATTTAATTATCAAATGTTATTATAGTTGTATGAAAGTCTATCCCTATAAAAAGCCAAAACAAAACGAACGAAGTTGTTATGAAGAGGTTAGAAAAAACAAAAAATCCATAATAAAGCCGAATAACATATGTAGATATGTTTATTAATATCAACAGAAAATATTGAACATGGAACAGTTCCTCTTGTGTGTCATTGATCTTGTTACGACAAACAAATTAGGAATTATTTTTAATCGATCGAACAATTTATATTTCATAACCTAGGTACTAATAATGCCACTACAAAAAAAATTTTAAAAAATTGATACTAGTGCTAAACTGATTAATTCTATGACTAGGCATGATTTTCATCACTAATTCATCGATAATATCTTCGTAACTAATTAAGTACATGTACGTTATATAACGTACATGTACTTATTCAGGCTTCCTACATAAGATCATATGCATAGGAGTGAAAATGCCAGTGTCACCTCCTTCAGCCAAATAATCAGCTGTCACTAACAACATATCGTGGACATCCACGACGCCCTTAGGGGTGATCCCGAGCCAGGAAAGTACCGTTACTACAACATGATTCCTCCAGTAAGCAATCCTCCCCATCTTGAGCCGTGTCCACCATGGTTCCGCGGGTGGTTTAGCCAAATCGCTCTCTTTAATCACCTCGAAACCTACTTCAGTTGCCATTTTAGCAATGTCCTTGTAGCTTCTCAACCCGGGCAATGCATCTCCCCTTTCAATCCCTCGGATTATCTCCACGTGTTCAGGATCATCCGAATTGTATAATTCGGTTGTAACCCACTCGTAGGAGACGTAGAATGATCCAGGCTTTAATACCCGATAGATTTCTTCGTATACTTCTTCGAGCTTTGGTGCATGGCATGTAGCTTCGATGGAGTAAGCTCCCTCGAAACTATTGTCATCAAAGGGCATTTTTAGGAAATTGCCACAAACCACCTCACACATAGAGTCAAGCCCGGCTTTCTTGTTGTGGGCCCGGGCCCGTTCCACCTGGTACTCATTGATAGTGATACCAACAACATTAGCACCTGAATGGGCCGCAATGGCCCGCATTGGGCCACCAACACCACAACCAACATCAAGGATACGGGCTCCGGGCTCCACATTCAAGAGATTTACTGCCATTTCCTCATGCATGCGCGTGGCATCGCGGTGGGATTTCCCTCGAATACTAGGAGAGAAGTGGAAAGACTGGCCCCAACCCCACTCATATATATCGGTGACGAGATCATAAAATGTGTCAACAAGGGCAGGGACTTTGTCTGAGGAATCCATTTCTTTTCCATTAGGGCCACGCTCGAAAAATGACGAATATCGGTCATACCCTTCTTGAACTTTCTCTTTTTGTAGAGAACCACCCGAAAGTTGAACTGCCCTTTTACCCTTCTGCTCCGCGGAGCCAAAGAGGAAAGTGAAATAACAAAATCCACCGCCGAAAAGAAGGGTGGTGGTACAAAAAATAGTAAGTAATTCCTTAAAAAATTCCATGGTATTATAGAAGTGAATTAAAAAAAAATAGTGTGAGCATAGAAGTGGGAGTGAAAAATGAAGTGTTTTTATGGTGAGATTTTACATAACAATAATAGCGTAACAAAAGGAACAATTTTAGTATCAAAAAGATGACTTTTTCTCGTGTGATAAATTTAGTATTATGATTATTTTATTATTGAAAGGAATATTAATTCTAGTGCTAATTAATAGGGTTTTGACTAGGTTTCAGAACTTCAAAATATGGATTATTTAATACCTAATTTTCAAAAAAAAATTCCCCTAATTTTATGTTACTGGATATCTTAAAACTAGGGAACAAGTTATACTGGCCCACAAAATATGGATCCAATTATTTTATGTTGTCCCATTTTATTAGATCCTTAATAAGCAAAGACAAGATGTGGTGTGGGTCGTTATACAAAATGTGACTTTTCGTCATTTGATAATATGATATAATAAAAGTTAAATAACAATTAAAATAAATGTTATGTATTTAAGCTAACTCACACCACAATATAATAGGTAACAACTATCCAAACAAGCCGTTAAGAATCTTAAAGATTGAATCTTGTCATTGGATTGGTTATTAGCGGCATCTTGAAAATGTCCCGGTCAAAATAGGGCTTCCAAACTTTTTTTGGTTAAATTTTGGTTTCGCCTCTGGTTGCAGCATGCATTTAAACGTGATCCATTTTGATGTGTCCCTCTTTTTCATTTCGTTGTGTTTATGTGAAATCGTTGTGTTCTATAATTTTTCAAGATATTAGTTTAGGAGTGCTTTTGACCATCAACTCTATATTAATTATATTATATCGTTCTTGTATATTTAGAAGAAGGGAGACACTAAAAAAGAGAATTAAACTTTTCTTCTGTTCCTTTGTCCTGCCTTTTGTTACCTATACTTCTTGGATTGACAAAACAAAATTGAATTATCAATTGTTAGTTGTCACTCCATATCATAAAACATAGGAAGGTTATCAATAAAATTAGATATTATAAACTGCGGTCAGACCTTTCTATAACAACATTTCACTATAACCGTTAAGTTTTCTGTGGAACTGATTTTTCATGTTATGCTATATATATTGTACGTTCTTTATAATAATATTTCAAAAAATATTCAGACAAATGATGTTATAGAGAGTATTTTACTGTGTTATGTTGTGGAGATTGGACTGTGCATTTTTGCTCAATAGGACAAGACAGACTTATTGTGATAGTCCATCTGAAATGAAGGCTTGTTTGATTCTAAATCTTAACATTCCTAGATATTGACCTTTTACCTATTATGCTATGTTGGTTGTTGAGGTTACATAGTAGTAAGTAATATTTTGTGATAAACATTATCCATTGACATGTAGACTTGTGTTAGTAATGAAATCAATAGCAATCCCCACCCCATCCCCTAACCTACATGTCTCCTCCCGTAGAGATCTATGTTGCTCAGACTCTTCAAAAATACCTCTAAGTATGTCAGATTCTTCAAAAGCTATGCATTTTTTGAGAATTTGACACGATACAAGTTACAATGACATTTTTGAATGGTCTATGCAACGTAGGTAGGGATGGCAAATGGGACAGAGGGTGGTGAAATGTTACCCAACAAAAGTTTTAACTCGCCCCGCCCCCTCTGCTTAGCATTTTTATTTATTTATAATCCATTTCGCATGGACCCGCTCCGCGCTATTTTAAGTTTTCTTTTATGGTTAGCTTTTCAAAAAATGGTTCAAGAAATATGTCAAAAATATGCAAGTACTTTTTAATTTTCATTTAATCAATCTCTTGTTTTGTCCTGTCCTGTCCTGCCCTACTTTGGGTTTTTGAATTTATTTTAGCATATCTAAGCCACCTTGTTTGTGACGATTTCTACCTAAAAACAATCTATTAAAGGTTATCCACTTATATTATATGTATTTTCTTGAATCTTATCCCTTTTCTGCATTTTCATTCTTTCATCTTCCTGATTCTTCACTTTTCATCGAATTAAATTAACTCACGCGCACTACTACTTGTGCAGGTCAATTCCTCTAAGTAATTTCATTCTTGCAAGTGTACTACCCGAGCAGAAGATACTTATACTTAATTAACGCGTTAATTATAACACTGCATTATTCGATATGCGCCCACCCATTGCCATCTCTACCCTCCAACAAAATGAATGTGCAATTAATGTCTATCATTTCAACATGAGAAGATGTTCAAGATGTGCATCACATTTTACAAAATGTTCTTGGCTAAATTGAGTTTTCAGGGACCCCAGTTTGTTCAACCATTTAATTTGCTTAATAGCATAATAATGCCTTAAATTATCAGTCAATACAAATAAATGTCATGAAAGTATCAATATTCAATACCGTTATAGTAGAATTAACACATAATTTTTTCAATTGATTCTACGAGCCTAAAATGGATAGCATGAAAGCCACAACTTCTTTCCTTTATTTTTATTTAAATATCGACAGTGTTTGAGTCAGTTTGTGTGAAAAAATCCCCGTCTACCTAAGTTTATTAGTACCTATATATGTTGATGGGAGGAAATACGCAATTAACTGGTGTAATAGTGAAGGTGCACTTAATTGGTGATACCAAATATGTTTTTGTTAAGAGTTAACGATCAAAAATATGTTTGAATTATCATATTTTTGAGAGTTTCGTAATTTAACTATCAGTTGTACATTCACTTTCCTACCTGAATTATCACCATCTATGTATCAACTTATGCCTAGTTGAGTTGATGGTGATAGTTAAAATAATAAAAGGAAACCACTAATATTCAGCTTCGAAATATATTTTAATACAAAGATAATGATATATAGTTCAGATAAAAAATACAAATCATAATAGTTTCGATAGAAAACTAAAAGAAGTAAACAAATGGAATATATGTACACGAGTTGAAATTAACCTCATTGAGTAATATTTGTGTTTGAATGGTAGGGCCTATGTGTGTGAAAATTGCAAACTGTAATGAAAAGGAAGTTAAAACTATATAATAATATTATGTGTGTGATAGCTAGCTTAACAACCTTGACAATTACTTATAAAAGAAAATATGTGTGTAAGTTGGAGGTTGAATTAATGATCATATTGGCTTTATTTACACCAAACAACACATGATTTCAAATTAAATTGTGATTGGAGAGATATGAAAAAATTGAAAATAAAATAAATAGTTAGTTAAAAGTTGTGATAAAGAAGCAAACCTCTTTTTTCCCCTAAAGAAAATCATTGTTCCCTTCCTAAATGGCAAATTTCTTTAACCACCTCTTTATGTCATGACTCTTAAGAGGATAAAGTATTTAAGTGGTATAAATCGTTAGTATAAATAATTTTTATACTAACAGGTTATATTTTTTTGTTGTAGTAAATAAATTATTTTATTTTAAAGATTTCAAATATTATATTTCTAGAAAGTTTATTGGTAAATATCATTTGAATGATCTAATGGTTTGTATAAAATTTAAATTCAAAAAAGAAATGAGTTTAGCTACTATGCGTTGATAGTGTAAAATATTTTTTTCCTTTGTCAGGTCTTGTAAAACATAACTAAAGGAACCGTCCATAAAAAGTGAGATTAGTAACCTAGAAAATAAAGTATATGACCCGCTCTAAGTTAAAATATACTGATAATACAAATTATTTTACCATGATAAGTTAAATCCGAAAAAGAATTTGGAAAATAAAACCACAAACAACATTTTTGATAATCCTCCATAACAACCAAAAAAGAAAGGAGTTTAACTTATATACCCATTTAAACGTCTTATAAATTAAAGATAATTAAATGCAGTAATCTGAAAAATAAGGCGTGTAATATGTTATGACAGGTTAAAATATATTGATAACGTAAATAGTATTGTACAATATTATTAGTGTATAAAAATTAAATTTTTAAAAAATGGAAAAATAAAACCACCAAACAACAATCTTGATAATCTTCTATAACAAGCAAACACAAGCAATCAACATATAGTCTTCCCTAACAGCAAGCTATAATGAGAATTTTGTTGTAACCAAATCCATTTTTTTTTTATTCAAGAAAATAATGGAGAAAAATAAGTTAAATTGGACTTTGTGAAGTAAAAAGCAGATAAATGATGGGACCCTACTAATTGTCTTTCTAAAGTTTCTTAACTGTGAAATAATTTAGAAAATAATTGAATGGAAGTGTTAAATCTACTTTCCCTTTATTATGGATTCTTAAGTTGATGATTAAGTAACAAGGCATTATAAGTGATAGTGAGGGGTGTGACATAATTAATCACCTAATTAAAGATTAATTATTATTTACTGCTATTGTTGCTTGTTAGTAAAATTTTAGGATAGTTTGTACTTTGCATAAATTGTGTAGAAATAATTTATTACTAAAAGATGTGAATTTATAGAAATCTCTACTTGAACCCAATGAAAAATATGAGATTTTTTATGAAAAAATCATCTGAAATATTACCAATAAGCCATTTAACAAGAGATCTCGCCGAAAAATTATAGGGGGGGGGGCAGTTGAAAAGTATTAATGATTGGTAATGTGGTAAAAACAATAAGTGGCTTTCTATATAGTTTTTGGAAAGAAAAAAAATCTTTATTCTAAAAGCCTAAACAATATGCTAAGTTGCTAACTAATTATCTACCTTAATATAACGTATTGATTCAAAGAATCAAATGATCACATTTCAAATTCAAGAATGTAATGAATTAATGTACTTGCACTAACTTGTAGCTTACACCTTTTTCATCACTTCAATCATTATGTCTTTCCATTAAAAGATGTACTTTAGTCTAACAATTTATAATTCTTGTAATGTATAATATAATTGTCACAAAGTAAGAATATACATAAATTAATTTAGTCATATACTCATGAGCCTCCACACACACACTAAAAAAAAAAGATGATTACCCAAATTTAGTAGAGAAAAGAACAAAAATTCAACAATTGGAACTTTATCTCTGTCAAAAAATAGAGTTACTAAACTTTTGATCACTTCTAGGAAACCAAAGATAGTACTAGTTGCCTTCTTATGTTTACATAGCAAGACGGTTCGGTGCCTAAAACATTTCGCATTAGCAAGTTGGAGGAAAGAATTGTAACGATGTAAAGAAATAGAAAGAACATAAACATTGGTATGTACACTACTAGTATTTACATTTATAGCAAACGATATAATCAGAAGATTAATTAGTAAACAAAATGAATATATTTTGAGAATACTCAAGAAACAAAGGGAAAAAGATAACGGCCGCCATTCGACTAAACATACCAATAGTCACCAGATTCATATGAGCTATTGAAGAGTAAGCAATGATCTCTTAAAATTGATCTATCTTAAAGTTGACGAGGAAGTATATATTATAGCAACCGCGCTTAAAGTATAAATGAAAGAAGAGTAGGATGGTTAATGCCCTCCTCCCTTAGTTAACTAGAGATTTCGAGTTCAAATCTTGAAAAATTGAGAAATTTTATGTAGGGATCGTTTGACCTCTTTATTGGTTCTCAATTTTATGTAGGGATCGTTCTCTTTATTGGTCTACCCGATGCAAATTCAAATAAGTCAGGCAAGTAATAAACTTTTTGTCCTTTATTGGTTTATCCGGTACAAACTCAGATAAATCGAGCGCCACTAAAAAACATTTTATCCTTATATCAATCTACTCCATGCGAATTCAGATAAATCGAACATATAGGGCGTGTTTTACCCCTCTACTGATCTACCCGGTGCAAATTCAAATAAGTCGAGCCAATAGACCGCAAATATCCGATTGCTATCCGGTTGCTATTTTATATATACGTATATAGATGAGGGTATTTAAGTCTTGATATTATTCCCGCTATAAATCAATTCGATTTCCACTTCATATCCCTGAGTTCGTTAGAGATAGCTTAATGAAATGACGTTAATGCCCTCAAAAACTTACTACATGGAAACTGATTTCAAGGGCACACAAGTGTCAAATAACCAAATTACGATTCTGTTACAGTTACCAGAAACAGAGCTATACATACACTAAAAACGGTTATTATTTTCTTTTTTCCCGAAATACCCCTCCCTGTCCCTGATCAGTGATCACGAGAAATCTATCTTACAAGTATATATATATATATGAAGCTCTTTCATCTTCCATTATAGCAGAGCTCATAATTTCTCTCTCTATAATTTTACTCTTTCTCTCTCTAGAAGAATTGGTGGAAGAATAATCAGTATTCGCAGCTCACTTCAAGCTGCTCGTTTCTGTTTCATCAGGTACCTTCTTCAATTTGCTCATAGAATTTCTGATTCTGAATGTGTTAAGATTTCAATTACGTGTTATCGTGCTCGATTATGTGTGCATTTTTGCTCCTGATTTCATTTTTGATACGATGATAGATTCAGTTCTATGTAAAGTGAGAACTTTTAGAGAATTAGAGTGATAGAATGATCATGAATATCTGCGTGATTTTTCATCCGTGTTCGTGTATATATAGGAGGAAGAACTGTTTTTAATTGAAATGATTTGCCCTGTTACATCAGAACAGTGAAGTATCGTTAACTTTCATAGCAAGTTTTACAAATACGTTTGAGTTTTTGTTTACTGTGACCTGAGTAATGAGAAGTAAAAGAGAAATTTTGGAGCGATATTGTTGTATCTCTGCTCGGATTGTTGTTATCGAATTTGATGCATTTAACCGGATGAATTTGTTTCGATTACTCTGTAGAATTAGAATTGTGAAATCAGTTTCATTCTGAATTTCAGTAAGAAAAAAAGAGGATTTTTTTACTGAATTTATCATATTCAAATGCTTGTACATAGAAAACTAATTGCTTCTTTTCGAAAAACTGAATTGAAAATGTTTTCGACGTTTTATTACTGCAGCAACTTGCACAAAATCGGCGTGTAACGAAACACGTTGATTTTTAAGCAGGAGAGAATGCAGAGAGAAATCTCAACCGCCGGCCGCGGAGGCGCGTTCAGCTACGACAACGGACTGCCATCGCCGTCGGTACTCAGCCAGCCTACCGCCTTCGATCTAACCTCACTCTACTCGTCAATGTTGTTTCCTCCTACTGGATTGTTACTCGACGACAGCCAGCCGTCAACAGAGACTACAGTGACGCCGGTACTAACACCTCGGTTCCGTCAAAATCACACCTCTCAATTGCTTATCGACCAGCATTATCAACAAGATCTAATGGATCGTCACAATAGAGTGTTATCTCAGCTCCTTGAAACGGAGAAGAAAACTCTAGCTCTTCGTCAAGAGAACATCAATTTGAAAATGGCGAATTTCAATTTGAACAATCGGCTCTCATTGCTGCTGAAAGCTTCTTCAGATTATGGGCCTTCATCGGGTTTGGGCCTGGATAATGGGCTGAGAAGGATGCATATTGGTGTTGGACATGAAGAGGAGACGTCTAGTGATGGGCAATCATGGGAAGACGTAGTTGCGGATCGTCATCTAAGCCCAACTAGCGTGATGGACTCGGGTCGGGCAGATGGCGTGGATCGGGTATTATTACCCAAGAGTATTTCAGTACGTTCCAATGGTTACTTGAAAACAAATCATGGTGCTGGTGGAAGTAGGCCACAGAATCGAACCAAATCATCATCAGTCAACACAGCGGTACATATTTTTTCCTTTTAAATAATTTGATAATATTGAATATGTTGATAGTATTAAACTCTATATAAAAATAAAACATGGATCTTAGTTATTTATATGGTGTCATGTTGATTATGGTTACGTATTTTGAGTTTTTTTTTGGTCATGTATTTGTATTGAAATATTATGGACCCAAAGAAAGCATTAATATTGATGATTCATATAGTGAGCAATATAGTCCAATAACAATAATACCAAATTCAGATCACGAGTGTAGTCTGGGAGGCTAATGTGTACACAAATCTAACTCTTATATTGTAAAAATAGAGTTTGTTCCTAATAGACCCTCGACTCAAATAAAAGAACGAAAGGGGAAGTATTCAACATATAGTACAAATACATTATGCCCATAGACAAAGATTCCACTTTTAAGATAGAGGTAAAATCTGCGTACATTCTATCTTTCTCAGACTCTATTTTGTAGGATTACACTATGATTGTTGTTATTGTTGTAGACAGAGATGGTTCGTGAGGGCATAAAGCCGACCCAAAATTACTTGAGTTTGTCATTAATTCTTTAGGAAATCTACTAATTGCATTATCTTTCTTCGTAACAAAAATGTAGTGTTCTTTTACATTATCATTTGATAATCTGAAAATGGAGTCAGTAGTAAAAGAGCTGGTTTGTATAGTAAGATGGGGCACTAGAAAGTAGAAAATACTCCATTTTGTTTACACTGCACCAACAAAATTCAGATAAAAAGGCATTCTTACTTCTTTCTTGCCAACAATCTTACGGAAAATACTACTTTTTGAGATGCTAGAATTATTTTTCCAATAGGAATACCACAAAGTGCATCTATTTGCTTGGTCAAGATATGTTTTGAATCCAAATGTGATAGATTTTAATAAGATTAAGATCATCAAGACTGTCAGAAACCTCGGTTTAACATGCTTGAGAACTATAACAAACACCACATTTGTGTTCTTTTAACTTCTTACCCTGTTGAAATTGTTAAGAATCACATTTTCAGCCCAAGAAAATTGACATGGTATTAATCTGTTCATGGCCTAAATCACATGTTTTTATGGTGATAACACAGCAAAGGGTATATGTGAAAGGAGGAAGTAAGAAGGAAGAGGAACCACTTGAATTAGATGTTTACAATCAAGGCATGTTCAAGACTGAACTCTGTAACAAATGGCAAGAAACAGGGGCATGTCCATATGGAGAAAACTGCCAATTTGCTCATGGCATTGAGGAGCTTCGTCCCGTCCTACGCCACCCACGCTACAAGACTGAGGTATGCCGTATGGTCCTTAATGGTGATCCTTGTCCTTACGGTCATCGCTGCCATTTCCGTCACAGTCTTACTGACCAGGAGAAACTCATGAGATCACTCAACAGTAAAATGAGATCAAACTAATAGTAATAATTTGAGGCTTAAATTGAAAGATCTGTTTATAACAAAGTAAAATAATTGAATGAATACACATTGAGAATTAAATTGACTCTGTAAGTAAAAGAATAATTGCATTACAAGTACTCAAGAGGATGGTTAATGTGATCATAAAGAGAGTGGCTTGATTGCATAGAAGGTGAAATATGGTGAAAGGGCATACAAACTGGAGTCTCATTATTTTCTTGTAATTTTGTTTACCTTAATGTGGTACATCTGTTGATACATAATGATACTTTTATCCAAGTGTTTGTTTGTTTTGTGTCTTCCAATGCCTAGATAAAGACTCCTTTAGTGATGAATAATTGATTCCTCCAACCATATGTCTTTGATTGTAATTCAAATGTTGAATAGGTCAAAATATAAGTACTACAACAACGTATTCAGTATCGTCCAACGAAGTGAATCTAAGATTAAAAAAAAATATATATATATATATATATATATATTAATTGATGAAGCTATGCAACAACCATTAGAGGTAATATTAGAAAATAGTCATGTAGATATTCAAAATCCATTTGATAAGATTGTGCACCAGAAACATGCAACTTGACTCTTAAGATAACCACATATAATCAATTTGTTTGTCTACAGCACCAACTCTCGATCTCCTAATCATTGAAGTAGAATATTGTGTTTCAAATTGAAGTCTTTATCTTGATTAAATAAATTAAAGAAAGAGTTCTTTACCAAAAGGTTTCAGCAATTTAAAAACGCAACTGAATTAGCAAAATTACTACTTCTATTTACTACCTCTGTTCATTTTTTTACTTGTCCATTATTTTAAAAATAGATTTCCATACTTAAACATTTTTAACATTTCAATAAAAGATAATTATTTTTTTCATGTCTTATCAACTTACTGTTAGCATTAATTACTTATTCTTTAAATCATTTTTCTATACCTAATACTAAAAATCAATTAATAGAAATATTGTGGTAAATAATCATGTTAATCACTAATTTCTTAATGATTGTGTCATCTCCAAATATAACAAGTAAAAATGCGCATCTCCCATTTTTTAGGACATGACCTTCTAGGAAGAAAAGTCCCATGAGATCATTCCTCCGAGGAAGCCTAGATAGCAAAAGGTTATTTTTCTAAAAGATGGTGAAAATTATGCAAAATCACGAAGTTGATTGACTAAGCTCGAGTAAAGCTCAAACCCGAAATTTTTTTTAAAAATTGAAAAAGAAAATCATATTAAGATGTAGTACTACTAAAAAAAACAAAAGCTTTTTTTACATCATTATCAAGTGGTAGAAAAGAGCTTCTTATCAATGCCCTTCAAAAACAAAACAAAAAGGAAATAAATAATAATTTCCTAAAAATAAAAAAAAAACTAAAAGTATTTCCACAAACGTGAAAAGAAAAGAAAATAAAAAGAGAAAGGAAAAAGTCTAATCATCATCGTCGACCATTAACACTCAGTTTAACGAGAACCCAGCAAATAAATCACCAGCAACGCGCCGCCTCGTTCTCACCACGCGCTCACCGGAGACCGAAGTCGACCGGCAAAGTGGACAATTGAAATTAAGCGTACTGAACCACCCATCCAAACACTCTGTGTGAAACACGTGCCGGCAGGCTAACTTGCGAACCCGGTCTCCATCAACCAACCGGTTCAAGCAAACCACACAGGTGCTTGAACCGGCACCGGTTTTTTCATCCTTTTGCTGTTGATGATGATAAGATAACAACCGGTTCAGATTGAGCTGGTCGGCGAGGAAAACAACGCCGGTTAAACCGAACCCGACCGCTTCGCAGAAAGAATCGTCGATTTGATGAGGGGTAAATCGGGAAGAAGAGATGCCAAAAAATTGAAGGAAAGTGTAGATTAAGGAACGGAGATAATTAAGAGAATTAGCAAAAAGGGTTACCATTAATATTGGAACTGATTCAGTAGAAATGTCATTAAGCTGGTTTGGTAATCCCATATTTTGGGATAAATACAAATTATGGTTTTAGAATTTGCTTAACACTTTTTTTCTTTCTCCAATGGAAAAGGGTGTGTGGACATATATAGTGTTATTTTGTGGGACTTGATTGGTTGGGGGGTTGGGGTGGAAGTGGGTGGTGGGATGAGAGGGGGTGGTTGGTTAAACGTTTAGTTGTTCATGCTGAATTTTAGACATTTCTTAAGATACAACGATTAATATGAGTAGTTTATTACAATACGCATATTAATTGATATATAATCTTAACCGCTTAGTCTTGAAAAATGATTCGAGGAATAAGTAAAACAGAAAAAAAATGTTTTTTACATTACGCATATTAATTGATATATAGTTTTAGATCTTGACAGAGGAATAAGTAATTAATATTGAGGATAAAACAGAAAAAAAATAACTCTTGATATATTAAAAGTGACAAGTAAAATGGAAAATTTATTTTTAGAATAATGAACAAGTAAAAATGAACGGATAAAGTATACAACATTGGTATTTGAATTAATTTGTTTGGGCTACGATTATTTTATCAAAATTTGCTATATTTCATCAATATATGATATCTTCCATTATTGAGTATTTGTTATCGTTCACCAATATAAATATAAAGTAATTTTGTTCATCAAGATTTTATCAGGTGATACATGTTCTGCCACTACAAGGTCTAGGCGGTATATGTTATCTCTCATAATCAAAGATTTAGACAATATATGTTACTCTCTTCGTTTTAATTTAAGTATATTACTTTTTTTTATTTGCATGATTAAAAAGAGATCATATATATAGTTTAATTTAAGATTATAAGATTCAAAATTTGTATCTAATCAAACTACGACACATAAATTGAGACAAATGAACTATCCCCCACCAAAGTTTAAGCAATATATATTATTTCTTATTCATATAAGTATTGAATAACTTTGTCCATAAATACGGAGAATAATATTCCATTAGAATTTACTCATAATCTTCAGAATTCATAATATTTTTGTTTTTTTTCTTTTACCAAAAGCAGCATAAAAAACAAGAATTTGCAATAAAATAGATTTGTTTTGTAAATTCTAATTTTTGAAGATTCTCAACCAAACACCACCAGCAGTATTCTCAACAAAGACGTATCGTAGTTATTTTGCTTTTTGCTTTTTACAAAGATTTGGTTTTTAGTCTGTTACTAGCCACACAAATGAATGAGAAAAAAAACTTTATATTATAATATTTATTTGTACCCAATGGGAATATCTCTAACCAATATTCCATCAATTAAATGTGATGAAATTAGCGAGTTGGATCGTGAATAACGTGTAAAGAGAACAATTCTAGAGTTAACTTCCTTTAAAAAATATTGCTCCGTACCTTTTAATTTATGTGGCATAATTTGAACAGATATAAATTTAAAAGAAGAAAATCGAAAACTTTTAATATTTGTGATTTTAAATATAACGTGATCTTAATAAATATCTCTTTTTCAAGTCTCTATTTAGACCTTACCCTCATTTTTAAAAACTATGCAAATATAACCCTTAGAAATTATTCTTTTGAATAATATTAGCCTCGAACGTAATGTTTGTTTATATATATTTTAAATAAAATATTAAATTATCATCTAAGATAATAATATAAACTGAGTTAATATTAATAGGATTACGATAATTTTTATGTTGCAAGCCTTATATACCTTTATGACTTTTATTAATGGGCGTTTGAACATAAACATTGTGAAATTATTTTATTTTTTTTAAATAGTAGATTGTAAGGTGTAATTTCTACCTACTGTCTACAATTTTCTTTTTCTTTTTTTGGCTAAGGCAAAAGCATGATGCTTTGTGGGTGTCAATCAATATCCTATTTATTTATTTCCCTGACAAAAAGTGAATAAAAATGTCCCATTAAATTTATTTATTTATTTATTGATAATCAAAAAATGTCCCATTATTATTAATTAATTAAACAAAAGACTAAGTCGGCTGTTTTTGGATCAACCACACAATTCTCTTAAATAAAAATTAAAATAATTGATGAACTGAAACTGAGTAAAGAGAACCAAGAGAACTGATTAATTAATTATAATTAATTAATTAATTTTATAGTATAGTTTATTAGGGAGAAGAATATTAATTGAGTGATCAGAAAGTACCAAATAAAAGATTGTCAAAGTTCTATGAAGATTTGCATATCCACCGACTGCACTTTAAAAAAACCACTTGATACACAAAAAAATAAATAAATAATTTATGGAGTATAATAATCCATAAACATTATTTTTCACATTTTGAAAATGCATACATTGACCTATTTCATTTCTTGCCCTTAATTTATTATCATCTAGTATTATTTTTTTTGCTTCAATTATCGAATTATTATGGTTGTTATCCTTCTCTTCTCTTTTATATTTAGCATGATATTATTTTTTCCTTCACATATAACAAAAGAGACATTTACATAGTAACAGATTTTTTTTATATTCATGCAAAAATATTTTTCGCCAATTTAGGTATTGTTATTAATTCACTAAAGTCTTTAAGTTTGCGGTATTTAAAATTAAATTTGACAAAACTGAACTTTGAAAAAATTAATGTTTATGAAAGAAGTTTATGTAAAAATGGTTGAATTACAATCGTGTAGGCTTGAAATTCAGATAAAATCACTAAACTTTGCTTAAATATGTTTGAATTTTAATCATATAAAACTTCAGACACCATTGTATATCTAAAGTTATTTCGAAATAGCTATATAGACTTGTAATTTTTATGCTATTGATATGATTTAAATGATAATCTCAAAATTGGGTATTTGTGCAGTTCTATATAAGTGGTCCTTAATTAGCAAGTTAAACATTTTTTTAATGAGTCTAGTACAAGTTCTAACATGCTATATTATACTAAATTAATAATGGTTGTTCAAAGTTAGGCATAAGTACAGCAGAATAATATCAGATTCAACAACTATTATTATCTCTAGAAACTCCTAAAACAGGTAAGGAAGTCATAATAGTTAATTAGGCAACAAAGACATTAATATTAAATTGGATTTTTTTATAATCATGAGATTAAATTTAGATTATATGTGTTGATAGTGTTAAAAATTATGCTACTATTGCAATTTAATCAATTATAGAGGATTGAATCTGGTTAGAATCGTGTCCTCGTAAAAACTAAAGCCTCGTTACACTAAAAATAGTAGAGGTGTGATTGAAGCAACACGTTTAAGGTTATCTTTTAAGTTACCATATCAAATTTACAATGACAAGTATATTATTTCAGAAAATAAATTATTCACAAAAGGATAAATATTTTGTATAATTACAATGCACATAACTTAAACTCGAAGATATATTGTGGGGGGGAAGTCTATACCAACTTTGAATGTTCAAGAATGTTCTTAATTAGAAATTGCTTGAAAATTTGACAGCAAAACACTCTAATACAATATTTTAATAATTGTAAATGCCTAATCACTTCTTATTCCACTTAATCTTTTGAATAATTGTAATTTGATTTGTTAATTGCAATTGTTTTAGTTGGAACATGTGGAGGTCAACGGCACTATCCTGATAGAATTCAATTAGAGTTGATAATGATAGTGATCATCTTAAAGATAATTGTAAATGATAGTGATTTATATTTATTTATATTAGTGAAAACTCTTTATGATGGCGTCGTTTATCTGAATATTTTATTGATGTAATGAAATATTATTATGCTGAGTATATAATATAACATAACATGAAATTTTGGATATCTAAAAAACTTGATCACTATTAAATTAGAAAAATCTATATGCTATATTATCAATATATAGAATTTAAATTCAAAAATAAAAGATAATTGGCATACACTTGTAGGATGATCCACAAATTGTGTTGTGATTAAGGTCAACTTTTTTTTAATAAAAATAAATCACACCATAATGGCAATTTGACTCTACTTATAATACTTTTAAAAGAAAGTGAAGATAGTAGTAGGTAGGCATATATAGATAATATTTTCATTTTTATGTGAAGAAGCACATGAAACAACAAAATTAATCAAAATTTCTAGAGAATTCGCACTTTGTTGGGAATTAAAAATAAAAGAGTACTCTTTTCGTTCCAAATTATTTGTCATGTTCCTTCATTTAAAGTTAATTTGACTTTTTTTACAACTTTTTTTAAAGTTAAATTCCTTCAATAAATTACAACTTTTTTTATGTTAACTTGATGGAAAAACATATTTTAAAACGTTAATCAAAGTTTTCATATAATTAGACTTTCGTGAAACATGATAACTAATTTTAACGGAGAAAGTAACAACGATTTAAGATGGTAACCACAACACCATTAAGATAAGTCAAAGATTAAGCCCAATAATCAAATTTAACCTTGAAAAAGTACAAAAATGTCAAATCACTTTCAATGATATGTGTAAGTATTAAATCAAATAAAAACAAAAAGACATTACAATTCCTTGTTGCCTTCCACAAGGATATTTGCCCTCATCTCATAAATATATAAAGCACAAAGAAAGTTTGATGTTGAAAAGGAATTGCATCTCAAAACACATGATGATGTAGACAATTTATTCTAATATTAGTATTAATAATTGCTTCTTTGTCAGAATTCGTGACCTATATGTCATGCAATTTACCTCAAAAATATATTTGTCCTAAAAGATTCACCAAGATTTTCAATTTGATCATGAAAATTAATTCTTGAAAAACTATTTGACAAATATTTTATAGCATGTTGGACTAAAAGCTTTTCAAATATACTTATTTTGAGAAATACTCTTTCTTAGGAATGCTTTTCGAACAAATACTTAGAGTGTGTTTGGATTGGCTTAAAAATTGGTCAAATCTACTTTTAAGTCCGTTTTTGACTTCTGGAAGTATTTGACAAATATAAAAAATAGCTTAAAATAAGTTAGGAAGTGTTTGGCAAAGTCAAAAATGACTTAAAATAAGTCAAAAATCAAAAGTAGGCCTCCCACTACTTTTTATTTTTTGACTTAAAAGTCATTTTAGTTTGACTTTTTATTTTTGACTTAAAAAGTATTTTTTTAAGCCAATCCAAACGGTTTCGAGTTTGTCTCTGATTCCATCCTAACTTAGAGGTTTCGAGTTTTGTAAAACGATTGATTGGTAATGAAAGTCCATATTGGATATGAAAAAATTCTGGTAGGGATCATTTCCCTTTTAATACTACAAAACATTTCTAGTGAAATCCCACAAGTAAGGTATAGGGAAGGTATTACACAGAATTGATCACTACCTCGTGAAGGTAGAGAGGCTTCCCTTTAAAATTTTAATACTGATATGGAAAAATTCTAATGAGTAACTTATGTGACACTACTTTAAATTAGTCGAGACTTCAATACGAATATCGGATACTTGATCGAAAACCAATACAAAGACAAATAAAAAAAGCCAAGGGTGTGAAATACCAAGTGCAAAATTGACAGGTTCATTGAACCCAAATACCTAAATTTACCAACCTGAATTGGGCATGCTCCATTTATGACAAGAAAGAATGAATATGTTTGAATTCCAATCATTCATGATGACTTTTCACCAATTTTAGTTTGTTTACTTATTCTTTCAAAGACCAGAAAAGAAAAGTTACTAAACCAAAATAACTTAAAATTCTATTCCTGCTAAGTTAGACTACAATAATATTCCGTCCGTCTCAGAATACTTGTCACATATCACTTCTGGAGAGTTAAAATTACATGTATTTTTTATCAATATTTCTAAGATATATTCTTAATCATATTGATATGAGAAAATTTACAACTTAAATACTTGTATAGTTTTTTAATAGCTAAATCTTACTTTAAAACATTGAATTAATCTTATCAAATTTAGCATTGAAAATGAGTTAAATTGACTCTCGAGAATCTAAATATGACAACTATTTTGGTACGAGTGGCTAAACAACACGTTTAAGAACACAGGTCAAGAAAAGAAAAGAATTTGATGATAGAAATTTTTGAGGATCATTAGCGAACGATTCAAAACTGAGAGAATCAGTGGTGCACGATTCCAAACTAAATGGATAATAATCTCTCCCTAAACCTAAGTCAAAATTCACTTTATTTAATTTCAAAAAAGTTGAAAAATATTGAACATCTTCAAACAACAAGAGTGATTAGATTTGCAATTATCTCCATATTCAATACAAAGTATGCCTACTAAAAGGATTGATATAATGATTAGAATCTATCCATCCTTGACTATGCCAACTAAAGGAATTTAATATAATAATTAGAATTCCTCCATCCTCAATAAAACTCGAGTACATTCAATCTTTCTTAATGGGCGTACTCAAGTATATTCAACCTTTCTCAGTGTACATACAACAACAAAACTTGACTATATTCAACCTCATACACGACATGATTCCATAAATGTGATCAAAAAAATGAAATGTATGCAAACCTTTCCCTTATCTTGTGAGATGTAGATAGATTATTTCTGATAGAACATGAACTCAAAAAAATTAGTGTGCATACTCGACGTGAATCTAAATCATCAAACCTACCAAATGATTAAACCAAAGCAAGCAACATACTTACTTACATCCATGTTAACAAAAACATAGAAGAAAAGGTTCTCTTATGACAAGATTGGTGGCATCAATAGGCTGCAAGATGTACACAAGAAGCCTATATAATACTTCCAACATCAACATACTCAGTGAAGTCCCACTAAATGGGATCTGAGAAGGGTACGCTGACCTTACTAGTTACCATCACTACCTCATGGAGGTAGAGAGGCTATTTCCAAAAGCGTATCTAATACACTTCCAAATTCCACATATTAACCATGCAAATGATTATTTTTGCTTTAAAATTTTCAAACTTGAATAACACAAACCATATCATTCAAGTCCATATTATTTAGATAAGATATTATCCATGTAATTTTTATACAATCACCCAAAAGGCACTTGAGGATGTCTCTTGTCCAAATGAAAGGTAGCTATTGAGTATTAGACAACTGATATAATTTACAAGAAATCCAATTTCAGTCAAAATTGGATTCAGTTCTTTCTTTTTTTTCTTTTTTTTCTTTAGAAACATTCATTGCTTAGCCTAAGAAATTGCAAGATGTACTTGCACCTCCAGCCAAAATTGGATTCCAGCTCTCTTTTTTCTTTGTTCCATTTTTTTTGTCCCGCGTCTTTTACATAGCTCCAATGCTTCATGTAAAGGAGTATTTGATGTATTTCAAGCTCCAGCATCTGGTCACTGCACATTTCTTCATGCGCTCTCAGTTGTTTTCCGCAAAGAAGTAAAATTGAACCTGCAAAGAAGTGCATAAGATCACAAATCTAAATGCGCCTCTAGAAAAGTTCACTTATCCAATTTGGTAGTAGTAGATACAATACCTAATGAGAGGCTTCTGAGGAACCACAAATGCAGCAGATGCAATGCTGGAGGATGGTGCTGGCTCAATCGGCTTTAAGGGGCAAGGGGCAAGAGGCAAAAAGATTAGAAGTTCGCATACAACATTTACTCATATGATGTAGTAGGCAAGCTAGCATACAATTATAGCATACAATCGAGACAGAGAAATAAAGTGGTCTAACAAAGACCCCTTTATTAAAGCTCCTGTAATTTTCTTCAGAGCGAAGACTAATTGAAAAAGGGAAACAAAAGAGGTGGAGGAGAACATGAGCAGGAAAGTAACTTTGAACATATCAAGCTTCTAAATTTGACCAAATTTATGTCTTTGAATCCCAAAAAGACCAACAGTACAAATAATTTAGTCTGAGACACTTTTTGGTTTCAAGAAGTCACTAGCAACAAAATGCTGCCATTTTTACAATGAATTCCAAAAAGACTAACAGCACTAATGATTTAGGGCCAAGAAGAATAAGATATTTTTCCTAATATGACAATTTGAGTAAGAGTGCAATAGAGGGACAAAAGTCACACCAAAGACATCAAAGAAAAGCACAATCAACTGGTTTGTTAAAACTCTAAAAGGCTCACTATGTTGGTCTCTGTAAGAGACATTATCCATACAAAAAATAGTCTAGGTATGATGCAGCCAAAAAGTTGAAAAGTGAGGATATTTGTATAATGCAACTGTGTATGGAGAGACTGAGGGTGCAAATCAGGATCTCAAAAGAAAAGTATATTCGACATGTTTTGGATTAAAATTGAAGTCTATGAAGTTAGAAAACAACCTCAAGTTCTTCCAAGCCCTCGCTTTGCTGGACATTATGGCTAGAACCATCAATTCTGTCCTTTTCCTCTGATGATGCTGCCCCAACAATTTGCTCTGGTGTAGGGGGCTCTGTCTGCAGCTCATTAGCCCCATCAAAATGCTTAACTCCATTTGTCAACTCCAGCTCATACCCAAGATCTTCAACACCATGGGGTCCACTTTGTTGGCCCACAGTCAGTTCTGCAGATTGCATGACTGTTATTGTCTCTGTTACAGCTGCACCAGATGCAGGCACAGGCAATGTGCTTTTGATAGCAACTTCAGCTTGGTTATCAACAAGCGTAGTACTCGAGGTATCACCAATATCGGCTTCAAAGCGTTTCAACTCTCTAATTTCACCTGGTGAGCTGGCATCACTGCCTTTTGGGCTAAAACCTGTATTAACTTCGTCATGTTTTCTCTTTCTGCTAGAAGAAGTATCTGGAGATGTTTTAGCAGAACCAAGCGATCTTGAGCCTGAACGGCTTTCACTTTTTGCAGGCTGAGCAGGACGCACTCCTCCTGGGAAGACAAAGTCGGGAAGATCCTTTCGTCTTACGTGACACACATGAATCCACATGCTAGATTTCCTAAAAGAATATGCATACACATCTCGCTTAAAATCCTCAACTGTAGACCTTATATCAAATTGTTCACCTTGTTGAGGATTAGCACCTTGTTTTCTGCGCAATCCCATAAAATAAGAATGGTGAAATGGCTTAGATTTATCTGAGAATTCACCCGGATGTGGATGGCACTGAAGTACACCGACTGTGTCTCTCTCAATCTGGATGAATAGAGCAAGGAAGCTTCAACAATCAGTTCCTTTGGCGAAGCAATAGAGGTGAAGCCATCAAAATGTGAAGCAGAAGAAAAGAATCATCACCTTTAGAGTAAGCAGGCGTATCCTAGATTCAACCCATCCTTTCCATTGCCTCATGTCATCGTCACTTTCTGTAGCTATGTCTATTCGCAAGTAGTTTTTATAGGCTTCAAAGAAAGGGAAAGGCTCAAATAAACTTCCCCAGCTAGCTTTGTTAGCTTCTATTGCCTATATACACACAAAAGTAAGTGAGTGAAAGAAAACCTCAAAATTGATTAAAATAGGAATAACGATTGGAAGATAACAGCAATAGGATTAGAATAGAAGTCACAACTGTAGAGCATCGGTGCCACAAAAACTAAACGAACAGTCTAAAAAGACATTAGGGGATCAAGGATTTTAACCATGAGCACCAAATTCTTTTTTTAAAAAGAATGGTAACAATAACCATGAACACCAAATTCAATGTAGACACATGCTTGAACCTCCAAAGCAAACATTTAAGCCTTAAATTATGGAAAAAGCAAACATCAATTGAGTCATATGACTCGAATTCTTATTTTAATTATATGTATAGGAAGGGCTGTTTAAAATTTTCTAGGGGGTAAGAACGCCCCTTCCTAGATTGCAGCATGCACTAGAGACTACAGTTGAATGCTTACAATTCAACTGGGGTATGAATCAAGACTAAACAACCGTAGACATTTGTCTCAATAGCGGAGCTTAGTTTCTCCCAAGGTTTATTAGAATCAAGCATACTCACCAAGTTAGATTCTGCTGCTACTATCTCGGGTGTTATGGTTAAGACGTAGCATTCCATAGACATTACATTTGGGATATTATGCCTAGTTTGAATATTTTTTTTGTTCTTTTTTTGTAACTGGTAAATTTACTTTTTATATTGAAAAAATAGGTATTTTGTATATTAAATAAAAATAGAGAGAGAGAGAGAGAGTCAAGGACATATATAGCTCTAATTTATGCCACCCTTGTTGCCAGGTATATAAGAGACATAAGGTAAATATAGTCATCAAGGAAAATTCTGAATCATATGGAGTTACATAATTGCAGGCTACTTCAATCAGACTCTACCAAACCACAACAATTATGACATGCATTAAGCAACGAAAACATGGAACACTGAAACTAAAGTAAGCAGCAAGTGATTTATTATCATGTGATAAAGACAGTTGAGCAAAATGCTTCTACTAAACCAAAGATGGTACTCCCACAGAATGCCACACCTCAATTCAAAAACATGATTGAGAAACATTGCTAAATCATAGTTTTGTTTTTGATGTGTATTTAGATAATAGAAACTAAATGGGTTCAATTAATAGGACCAATAAGAAGATAAAACCTGCAGATCAAAATGATTGCATTCAGTAGAATAGAAATAGCAGTAAACCCCAAATAACTGAGCACACATAAATACCTCACAAATTTCATTCCCTCTAAGGAATTCTTCCATCATGACACGCAAGGTACTCGTTGAAACATTGTAACTCGAATTCATGCAGGGGTATGCTGGAGTTATTATAGGCATTAGATGCTGCCTATCTTTGAAATTCCTCCGAGGATCCCAATAGGCCAGCCCTAGAGATCCTTCATTTATTGGACACAGCAAAACTGGGTTTGGCCAACGCCACAAACTGTAGACTCTGAAAAACCGAGAGACCAACATGCTAGGAGCTGCATTAGGATAAAGCTGGCAAATCCTAGCAACAAGCAGTGCCCAATTTATACCGCCTAGAAATCCAGTAACCTGGTCAAAATAGAAGTGCCACAAGTTTAAGAGAGGTGAACTGTCCTTCACTAAGATGGCAGGTACTGCACCTTTTAAGAACGAATAAGATTATACAAGGGGCCATGTCGGATTCTTACATTTGAGTAAACTCCACGCCTTTTAGCCCACAATCTCATGCATCTCAGTGCGGTGCGGAAACTCTACAGGAACCAAAGGGGGGATTAACCATAAAGTTTCAAATCATATACAGTTACACAATTGTAAGGCAAAAACCTGAATATTCGGTACTAAATGCAAAACTTGATCCGTTACTCTGCATCCATTAAGACTACGAACAGTCTGATCATCCACATTCTGCAGTATGGACTCCTGCGAAACATCCAAGTCCTGCAACAGAAAAATAGGATTAAAATGTGATACAGTGCACCTTGAGAAGTTCAAAAATTAAAATATTTATGCAACAGCATACCAAAAATTACAGATGAATAGTATGACAATAACACTAGTTAGAATTATGATCTTACAAATACAAGGAAAACAGTATAGTCATCAGCACACGACAGGACAGAAGATAACTGAACACTACTGATAACGGATAACATTAGTGACTACAAAGATAAGTAGGAATGGGCAAGTGTATATTTCAGATTCATAAAAAGTAAACAAGGAACTAATAAACCTCTTTTTAGAGAAAAAAAAACTTATTAGATACTTAGAAGCAGTCAAGAGTTCCAGAAGTCCTCGTGCAATTGCAGAAAAAACATACTAATTTGCATTTTACAACCAAGAGCCAGGAGAGGTAGCAAGTAATTATGCACAAATTACATAGTATAGTAATAAGATTTCACTCCCCCACCCCCTTTCAGATGTTCAATTAGTATTAAGAGCCTAAAGCAAACATATATCCTCATAAGATGACCAGGCAATACCTATCCATTGTTATTTAATAAGCATCAAGTGGATACATAAAGATACAGCAAAACCATATAGTTTTCCCTTGACCAGCTACTACTTGCACCCAAATCAAAAACGAAGGGAGCGGGAGCTAATAAAATCTATCGAGCCATCCATGTCATTTGCAAGTAACATTCTACACCAAAAAGCCGAATACCCGCCAGTTTCTAAGTAGGAGACAAATTCCCTTCAAAACATCCTCTATCTCCACAAAATCCACAAACTGCAACAAAGGCTGTAATTCTATTTTTCTATTTCCACTTTTGTCTCTGTCCATATCACTGCAATAAGCAAACTTGAGGATATGCCACACGACCTACTTCATCCCAACTAAGTTGTAAAACATATCGCGCATTTCCTTGGCTACTTTGGAATTTAACCAGGAAAATGAAAAAGTAAAAACACCAAAGTGAGGTGCTAAACCCGCCATGCTAGGTTCACCAATTCAATCATTTTTGAAGACAATATGCAGAAGCGTATAACAAAGTCAAATGCACATCAGAAGACAGATTTTCTAGAACTACCAATTGATGGTGCATCTCAAAGCAAGAGTATAATGAATCACATACAAGAAAATCATACCTCAGGAATAACCCAGAGTGATACATTCGCATAAAGAAGATCTATAGAAACCCCATTGAACTTGAACTTCATAACAGGAACGTGAGCGTCAGGAACAGGATGAAGTTCTTGTATTTCAGGCATCTCTTCAAGCATTCTATGAAGTTCACCAAAGAAGTCCTGCAATATAAAGAGGAATATTCCATGCATCAGCCTTCAGCACAGAATCCTAAAATTAAAGGATATAAACTGAAAAGGTTGTCATCCTACCTCACGCATCGCATGTCTAGGTCCTACACATAGTGTGTCTATATCAGCACCAGGGCCATGTACCTGTTAAAAACGTCCAAAAAAAGTTAACTTGATAAAGCAAGAGGGTATACCCGACAAACAAGATAAGCCAAGCAATACAATATACAAAATAGACAAGCAAGATAAGCCAAGCAGTATAAATGTACAAAATACTCCTTTTGACCTTTTGTGTAAAGTTACACATATAATCACAATACTAGAATGTAATATGTTTACTATCTAAAGTTACTCCTTCCAATTTTCAGTCCCGCCTCAAAAAAGGGTGACAACTACTACAAAGTATCACTACATAATTCTTCCCCATGACTTCCCAAATTTGAAAAACTAAGCATCACAATGATGAGAAAAAAGACCAAGGAACCCAAAGGGTGAGTCCTAGTGGTTAATTAAGCAGACTGAGAACCATGAGGCCTCAAGTTCAAATCCCAACGGAGGCAAAAACACTAGGGTGATTTCTGCTTCATTTGTCCATAACCTTGGTAGTCAGAGTTACAGTTACATGATACCTGCTAGTAGGAGATAGCAAATACCACATGAAATTGGTCGAGTTGCGTGCAAGTTGGCCCAAAACACTATGGTTATAAAAAAGAATTATGAAAAAGGGTCAAGTTGCAAAACCAACTCATAAATAACACAATAGAATTGACAGGACAACAACAATATACCCAGTGTAGTCCCACTTTGTGGGATTCAGGGAAGGTAGAGTGTACGCAGACCTTACCCCTACCTCAATGGAAGAGAGGTTGTATCCAATTGATGGGAGAAGTAAAAACACCTAATTATTGTTGCTTACTGAAGTTGTCACAAGATCGCTATAAATTAAAAGATCTGCAAGGGCTTGAAGACAAGTTTTAGACCAAATGCCCACTCCTCAATCAAGTACTATATTAGATTTAACAAATTTATCATACATACAACTGCCTTTAACCTGAGTAAATCTTGTACTCCCTAAATATCCAATCAAGCAAATACCCCCCGACCCCCCAAAAAAATCCTCAATTTAAGTTGTTACAGTATTGAGCCATAGACCAACAAACAGAAGCGTCAGATTATATGATACAAGTTGAATCCAACAAAGGGAATAAACAAGACGAAAGAGAGACATACACCAAGCCGATATGAACCAAATGTGAAGATTTTTGCATTTGCCTCATGCACCAGGTCATCATTGAAGCCTTTAGCACGACAGACATTTTTCACCCACGTCTTCACAATCTGTTTCACTCCAAAATCAGTAATTAATGACTTCGTTATAGAAGACTAGGAATTCTTAATTTCAAAAATATGAAAAACCTGGTCTAATCTCCCTAGCACTTCTTCCCTTTTAATGGCCTCTTCATGACTTTCATATAAGCCTGCATCTGCAAGAAACTGAAAAAGTGCAGTCCTCATCAGATATTTTTTAAGAAATACAATGTCTCTCTCTCACGCACACAAACATGTGGACGCGTGTATATATATATCTATATCAGTATCTCAGAAATCATATTTAGGTTCAAACATTGTTCTCTCTTGAATCAGACACCATTTCCTTGGGACTCTAGTTTGTGTTAGTTTAATCATTCAATGGAAACACAAAACATGGTTGAGAAGGAAAACTTAGCTTGATTTTAAATCACGTCTTAGATTGATTTTTAAAGCACCCTCTCAATGTCACAAGTAGAAAGCATGGTTATGTCTGGTTAACTTCAAAATTGAATATCCTATCTTATTAATCAAGCAAATACAAAACATTTATACTACACACTAGTTTAGGCTCGGTATAGGCTTATAGCTGACAAGCCTTCTGAAGGGTATTTATGTGAAGTATAACCTACCTATACAAGTATTTAGTTAAGACCTTAGCTTAATTTACTTGGCTTGAAACCTTTCATTATCACCGCTACTTTAAAACAGCAACTTTGATGACTATGGACCTGCAATGCACAAGGTAAACCCTGCTCTAGTGTAATAGCCCGCAAACCACACAGGAGAGTTAAAATACACTAGGCAAGCCACATGCGATGAGCTCGACCGAAAAGGAATGCATGGGTTTCAAACCAGAGACCCCCCATTTGGGAGATCCCTGCTCAACCAACTCGGCCACAGTTGCAGGTTACTTAAAAACAGTATTTATAATTACTCATACTCATAGATATACAGGTTTGGTCTTTTTGGAGTTGAACAGCAAATCTCTTTGAAGATCCATATGTTCTAGCTGATATACTAAAGTATTTAACAAGTATACAATGCAACTTTTAACTTCCAAATCAGCTCAACAAACAAAGTGGACAACACATAACCTCACAGTTTATAACCTTTGAATTCTGCAAAATCAACTCTACCAGGAATTCAAATTCAGGGGAAACTTCTTAATTTGTTAAACCATAGTATTAGTGATACATAATCTGAAAACCCATCACAAACTCAGCAGAAAAAAATATTTTTTCCAATCAAAAGTATTAAGGTAAATCAAGAACAAACCTTCTCCAATTCGCGGTTCCTAACAACATCCAATTCAGAGGGTCCACCAGTTGAAATTGGCTCAGATATTCCATATGCAGTGCTACTCATCCTCTCCAGAGAACACAAATAACTATTTCTCTTCCTTTTTTTTTCGTTTTCACTCAATTGAAAAACACAGCAAAACTCTATAAAGCTCTTATCTTTTTTGCATATAATAACAAAATAAACCTTGAATCACAAATTGTTTTCTCTTTTTTTCATAAATCCACTTACAACAATCGAATGTAACTGGAGCAACAAAAAAGGGCAAAATCAAAACGGAGAAAGAAAAAAAGAAAAATTATGAGTATTATACTTCAGACAAATTCTCATTAAATTGAGAGAAGCTACAATCAAACGAAATACAATAAAATAACACAAACAACTAAAACCCTAACTTTCTCGATTTTTTTTTCTTTTTTTCTCTAATACAACCTTCAAGCCACCAACAAAGCTACCGTAACTGCTCAAATTTTGCAAAATAAAGCTCTAGAAACTGTGCGATTCTCTCAATTGACGCCGATTATTGCTCGATTTAAGCTTCGTTCTTCGCAGGATCGAAACCCTAGAATTTAACCAAAAAAATTCAAAAAAATATAAAAAAATAAACCGATTGAAATTGAGATTAGATATGCAAATATATATAGATAAAAAAAAAAGGAGAAATTGAAGACGAAGCTTACCGGAGAGAGACGAGGCGGAGCCACTGGTCGACGAATGAGGGACACAGAGAAAGAGAAAGAGAAAGAGGGCACTGAAAAGGAATAAATAATGGAGAAATATTATTTTTTTTTTTGTATAAATAAATAATAAATAGGCCAAGCCCGGTAGAACGTCACGAGTTCAAGCCTGAAATTTTTTTTTACGGAAATACATGTTCAGACTGTTTTTAATAGACCATTGTGGTATGATCTTTTTGATCTCAAGCCATAAAAACAATATCTTAAGACATTTTAAAATAGACCCTTATATTTCGACTCTTTCCTAAATAAGAAGTCTTGGAATAGAATTATGGGTATGGAAAAATCTTTAGTATGAGCTCATTCACCGAATGATACTATGTAACGCGGATCTGAATTAGTTGGATTCCAATATAGCTACCGAATACCGATGAAATTTTTTTTTTAAAAGCACATACATATATTCATAGCTACTATCTTGACTAATTTATACTTGAAATGTGATTAAAATGAAATCACTCCATTTAATTGTTTTTTCTATTCTCATTGCTTAAGCTTGTAACCTTTAGGTAAGTGTAAATATATATCATTTATCTCATCACATAATTTAAGAGATCAATTTTTTACTATGAAAATATTGACTACCAATATAATATCTCCTTTTTCAAGAATATATCACAGTCAAGCTTAAAATGTTTGACTCTCGAAAAATGAAATATGTGACATATAAGTAGGGCTGGCAAGGGGACGGGGACGGGGACGCCGGGACGGGACATAGGGGGACGGGATGGGACGGGTCGAGGTTTGACCGGGATTCAACCGGACCCGGGATGAACCGGGCCGGGATTCGCGGGACAAATCTAAGTCCCATCCCGTCCCACTAGATTAACGGGATGGGACAGTGTTTTAGGGGACGGGATGGGACAGTGTTTTAGGGGACGGGATGGGACAGGACACAGGATTTTTATTTTTTTTGTATTTATTTAATTGTTTTGAAGTTATATTTTTTTTGAATGACATTTTTAATTTTTATTGTTTTGAATATTATTTTTTAGCTAAATTAAAATGCTTAAGTTTTGAAAAATTCAAATTTGATCTTTTAACTTTCAAAATTCAAATTTCAAATTTTGAAGTAAGTTTTGATAAGTAAAGTATTAAATTTAAATGCAACACAATAGTTGTATAAAAAAGACTTGAATAAAGCCTTTAAATTTATTCAAATAACATTCAATTGCAACTTACAACTTACAAGTTACAATTTACAAATTAAATATTAGAGGAGTAACTAATTTACGCAGCCACCTTCTAGGAAGGGTTCTGTTTCAAAAAGTTCTCATATGTAAATCTAATATTTGTAACAAATATTGGATGAGTAACTAATCTACGCAGCCACCTTCTAGGAAGGGTTCTGTTTCAATTAGTTCTCGTATGTAAATCTAATATATGTATTGTCCAATAAAACTTTTTTCTAACTCTTGTATCAAATCGACGGTAACATCCTCCGGTGTTGGCAATGATGCTTGAAACTCTTCTGCATCTAGTTCATCGTCACTACTACATCCAAATATTGAATTAAAATAAGAGTCTTGTTTGGCGCTTAACTTTGGCAAATTATAATTTCTTCTCTCGGCATTGATCCAGTCTCTAAATAAAACTGATGACTCCAAGCTTTCTTCAGCCAATGAATGTCTGTGATCTCCAATTTGAAACCTTGCCGCACTAAAAGCAGCATCTGAAGCAACTGATGAAGCTTGAATAGCTAGAACATCACGAACCATTTTCCTAAGAGTTGAAAATGCACTGCCACGTTTCCTCCACCAATCTAATACTTTTACGTTGCCCTGCTCGTCGGTAACTGTTTCCAAACACTGATTAAGATATTCTTCAAAATCATCACGGTTAGTATAATTAAGACCAAGAAAACCAAGCATATAATTATCAATATAATCATTGTTGATAGCATTAGAAGTTTAAGCAACAACTCCTTCATTAATTTCCATAGTTTTATATTTTTCATATAAAACTTTGGCTTGCACTTTTATGCTAGACTTACAAAATTCACAACTTGGAACTTCTTCCGGTAAAATTTCTAAAGTATCATAAAAAGTTTGAACAAGTCCTTGTACACCTCGTAATTTATATTGAGGGTTAAGTAAAGTCACAGTTAAAAAAATTTGAGGAATAGGAAAAAAATATTTTTAAAATTTTTCAATCATAGCTTCAATTGACAGTCTAAATTTTTCAATTTTTTTGTATGTTTGAAATTGAATTGAAATAGCACAAATATTTACTAAGACTGATGAAATAGTAGGATAATAAACTCCAGAAAACATGGTTGTAGCATTATAAAAAAGTTTTAGAAAATCCAATAGTTCTTTGGTTTCTATCCAATCTTCATCACAAATTCTTTCTAGTTGGTCAGAATTATGGGCATTAAAAACCATTTGTATGGGTCGTTGATATTCATAAGCAACTGAAAGCATTTCATAAAAAGAATTCCACCTAGTTTTAACATGTTTTGGAACTTTTCGTGGTGTAAGATTACATAGTACACAACGCTAGTTAAATTCCCTAATTCTAGCAGGTCTATGAGCATAAAAAATCCATAAAACAACATATTCTATTTTCATACAACCACAATCAAATAATGAAATACCATCTTGTACAATTAAATTTAATATATGTGCAGCACATCTAACATGGAAAGCATTATTATCAATTGGACATAGTCTAGTTTTTAACATAGCAGCAGCGTTGGTGTTATTAGAGGCATTATCTAATGCGACACTCATCACTTTATCACAAAGCATATAAAAATCTAAAATACCTAAAACAGTTGAAGCTATATAAGCACCAGTTTTTTTCTCTACACATTCTTTATAACTTAAGATTCTTTTTTGCAAATTCCAGTTATGATCAATCCAATGTGATGTGATAGTTAAATAATCACGTCCATTAACACTACGACCCATATCAGAAGTTATAGACACTCTACAATCTAATATGCTAAATAAACAACGAAGATATTGACAATGTTTACCTTGAAATTCTAAAACATCAGATTTAACTGTATTTCTTGAAACACCTTTAAAAGATGGATTATAAGTTTGTTGAATATATTCAATAAAACCGGGATGTGAAGGAAAACCAAAAGGTAAACCACAAACAGAAACCATCTTAGCTAAATTTTCGTGATCTCTTTCTTTATTATATTTACGTTGTGTAATTGGACCACCGGTGTTAGAAGGATCCAATGTTCCTTGAACTATGTTAGAACACTCTACCGTTTGAGGAACACTAGAATTAATATCATCATCATCAATTTGAATTCCTTTTTTTTTATCGGCTAGAGCTTTGGCCGCCTTATATTCAATCGGTCTACAAGATAGCAAATGTCTATTTAAACCCCCCGTCCCACCTTGACCTCCACCGACTCTATGTATAAATGCTTGTTTACACTTATTACAAATAGCAAGAGAGTTTACAGTATCTAAAGTCATAAATTGCCACACAACAGAAGTTTTAGGGCGTTGATACTTCACCTTTCCCCTTGTAGGAGGTACAAGGGGGGAGGGGTGGGGGAGTTGACTATCTTCCTCAGTTGGAGGTGTAGTTTGTGTTGGAGCTTCCGTCGCCGGACTGGTAGGTGTTTCATCTAATTCATCTTCTTCCAAATCAACTTGTACTTCATCATCTAAATTTTCATCAACATTAGGATTATTAAAACGTCGTTCTAAAAATTCATGATCAATTTCAACATTTGTATCTATATTATAATGAGGAGTGAAAGAAGTATCATCAACAAAAGTAGAATCATTTGTATTAATTCTAACTCTAGGCATTGATTTAGAAGAAGAACCACCACATTTACTTTTATTTTTTTCCTTACTACTTTTTTTAGGAAAATTAAATAAATTGGAAACAACGGTTGCTATTTTTTCCTTACCGGTATTTTTTTTATTAGAACTCATATTTAATAAAATGTAAAATGTAATATATAAATAATAATAACACAAAAACTAATTGCGAAAAAAATGTATAAATAAAGAAATGGAACGAATGTACCAAACGTCTGCGTTAATAGCAGACGGTTATAACCAATTCTTGAAGCTTGCTCCAACCAAATGTATTATCGTAAGTTGTAAGTTGTAGCTTCAATACTTGATAGCAACAATATAAAATATAAAATAATTGAATTATAAATATTATGATATTAATTGAAATATAAATATTATGATATAAATTTAGAATTGAGAATTGAGAATTAAGTGGAATCAAGAATCAAGATTCAAGAATGAGAGAATATAAAATATAGAATTGAGAGAGTAGATAATTTGTGAGAAATAAAAGAAGGATAAAGTGGTATTTATAATATAAAGAGTGGACTAAAGTGTAATTTATGTAATTTGAGGGTTAAAATAAAAGATTAAAGAGTAGGAGTGGTATGGGGGTGTTTGGGACTCCCAAAAATCAAATATATCCGTTGGGGGGGCCCACTAGCCGTTGCCCCAACGGTCCCCAACGGATAAATTGCAAAGTTTCAAAAAAAAAAACGGTTGGCCCACTTGACCGGCCGGTTCGACCGGGACGGGACGGGACTGGGACAGGACCGGAACAGACCGGGTCGACCGGGACCAAATCGTGAATCGTCCCCCTACCCGTCCCCCTATCCCCCTATCCCCTATCCCGCTTCGACACGTGGGACCGGGACCGGGACCGGCGAGACGGGTCTCGAGCCGGTATCGGGCCGGGGCGGGCTGTCCCGGTCCCCTTGCCAGCCTTACATATAAGGACTGATGGAGTAATAAATTAGCAGCCCATATCATATCATTCAGAGCAGTGCAGTATAAATGAAGGGAAAGTTGGTGAGCAACTCATCTTTAATTATCTTTTTTTCTCTCTCTTTTGTTTAACAGTCATAGTGAGTTATTTGGTTCTTGTTCTTCATCACCTAGGTAATGACTATTGAGTAATGCTCAACTTCTGTTGTTTCTATCTTAGTATTTAGTTTTCAATTAAAACATTGTCTAGAGATAGGAAGGAATGTTATTAAAGTGGTGATTGTTGGGTTCGAAAGTGATCATAACGTCATGCGCAAGGTTATAATTGCAAATCATGGAGTTAATAAATTAGATGACAAAAACTTATACTAAAAATAAAATATTATTATTTGGTTTAACCAATTGGCCTACGTATGAAAACTAATATAAAAGAAAAATATTAAAATTGAAGAGAGAAAATCTCCCATGAACAAAACTCTTAAATGTCGATCTTCAATTTATAGAGTTCCAAACTTTTTCTCTAAAAAAAGAATAATTCAAATATGGAAGAAAATTATATTTTTCTTTTTGAATTTTTGAAAAAGTTAAAGCATTTATGGTAATACTTTGACTTTTCTTCAAGAGAAAAATAAATTTGAACTAAGATTAGAAAATGAGGACAAAATTCTGACATCCTTTCTGTTTATTTTAATGCATCTCCACTTTGTTATTTTCCCTATGAGTGAAGTAGTTGGAGAGTGATGGCAACATATAAATTATAATAATGTTATAAATGTCAGTTTCCTTTCCAAAGTTTTTTTTAATTATATCAGGTATTTTAGGTGATAGATATATGAAGCAATGATTGATCACTCTTTCAATAATGCACTCTTTCCCCAAAATAAATGCAATAATTTACTGGAAGAATACACAGCTTAAATATGTGCCATATAGAGTAGATAAATTAGAAATCGAAGTTGGTAGATCGATACATGTTAGTCAAGAAACACAATCTAATGTTTGGATGTTTATATTGTGAACTAAACTTGTTAAATTAAAATTGATGATGAAGTGAAATCAAATGTTTTGTGCAGGCGTCAAATAACTAGGAGAGTGGAGACTTGACATGTTGGTGAATGAAATGGTTGATGATGAACCAAAGCCCCTAGGAAGGTGTTCTGTCTTTACTTATGGTGTGGGACACATGCTGAATGATATAACATCTTCCTGTTGGTATACATATCTCTTGCTCTACTTGACAGATATTGGATTGTCCCCAAGGTTGCTACTTTACTCTTTATTCTTTCTTTCCAGTTTCCTCTCCCTATGTTATAAGGATGAGCCAAATGTTGTTTGACCGAATATATTGTGATAACAACGTGGTTGCTAGTTTCTTCTTTTATAATTCATAGATGTGAGTTGTTTTGTTATTTTGAGATTCATCTCATTATTAAGCCTCTCTAATTCACAGCAATGCCGCAACAGTCACACTTACTGGTCAGTTTGCTGATGCATTTACGACCATAATAGCTGGTGAACTGGTAATATATTCCATTTTATTTTCCTTCTTTTCAATACAGAATTATTCTTATATATGCTTTGTGGTGTGTGCTATATGCCTATATCTATTCATGAAGAATTACTACTGCCTTTTATGTTCTATGTCTTGTGGAAGCATCGTGTTAAGCTTAACATCCCGTGCTAGACTTGGTTAAACTTAGCTTGTCCATGTCAGTGCAGATGAGTACATTATCCGTTTCTTTACCTGTTCAACAGTATTATAACTCACCATTTTGAAAGACACTTACGTACTTGATTAAATATACAGAATTGTTTTTCTCATTTGGTCTTAGCTAATTCATTTCCTTTTACTGATCAAGAAAAATAAGTTGGAGCCACTAATAGGAACACAGGTTTCTCCCACCGCGTATGAGTGGGGTATTTGTGCTATAAAACCTGATTTTCCCACACATTTCCCACCGAACCAGGTCACTGCGAAAATGCATGGTGGTGAAAATAAATTCTCACTGAACTTCCTAATTTTTCCATATGAAAACATTACTATTTTTTCTTTTCTCACCGATTCAATCAAAATCTTTGTGAAAATAGCCACTGAACATTTTTCAATAGAAAATTTCAGTGGGAAAATAGTGATTTTTTGTAGTGAGCATTTAACCCTGCAGCCTTTTTTCTTTCCTTTTAATCTGCAGATAGACAGGTTTGGTCATTTCAAAATATGGCATGGCATGGGATGCCTGTTAGTTTCTCTATCTTTTACATCACTCTTCGGTGGTTGCCTCCCTTGCAAAATTCTTGGATCTGATTCACCTGTCGTTCAAACCGCTGGTTACTGCATGTCTGCAGTGATTTTCTGCAGTGGATGGTCTTGCACTCAGATATCACACATGTAATGTCCTAGGCTTATCCACTTCAATGTGTTAACATACAATCTTTGTTGTACAAATGGGTGGCGTAGTACGGAATGCTTTAAAATTTCTCATCCATCTGCCTCTCTTTCTAAATATATGTTTCTAAGATTAGAACTAAAAACATTAGCTGTCATTTCATCTTCAAGAGCTCTCTATGGCTGAAAAATCCAGGACAAGGATTCATGGCTAAATGTTTATTGCAGGTCAATGGTGAATGGAATCACACTAAACCCTACAAGCAGAGTAGCCTGTGTTAGCTGTCGCAATGCTTTTACAATGGTTGGCTATTTTCTATAGGATCAGTTTCATGTACTGATATTTTCTATGTGATACTTGGTATACTAATGCCTTTTTCCCTCTTTTACCATTTACCTGAAAAATATTGGTCAAGATTGCAAGCCTAATCTTGTATGTGATCGCATTTTTCGTCTTCAATAAGGAAACTTCTAGCTCACAGATTGACATTAAGAATCAGGTACTTAATTTTAATCAAGTGCTCATCTATATTTTCAAGTTTTTCCTATTGGATTAAATTTTGACTAAAGAAATAATACATGCAGTACCAATTGATGGCTTATATTTCGATTTTCATTGGAGCAGTCTTCGTGATTATATTTCATCTTGGAACTAAAGAACCGAGGTTCGCTAAATTTTTCCAATCCTGTTTGGTAGTATTATATGTTTATGTTTATCTCACTATTAACATTATTGCTAGAGCAGACAGTTAATGTGGTAGTATTCACTTTTGTTCGTGCAGTCTAAAACAAGAATCTGATGGGAAACGTGCTACGGCTTCTTGGACATACTGGTTGAAGAAAGTCCTATATTACCAAGTACTTAGCATCTATGTGTTAACTAGAGTTGTGACTAATGTCTCTCAGGTCAGTACAAACATCATCATTTTTTTTTAGTTTTCAACTCTCAAATACACAGTATTGCATTGCTCGGGTGACCTAATTTTTAGTGTGTGTATTTTTTTCTTTTTTGGTTCAGACATTCTTAGCTGTTTACGTTATCAATGATCTACGGATGAGCCCATCTTCAAAAGCCTTGGTATGGGCCTTGCCATCAAATTGAAATATGGTGCTCTTCTTTTGAGGAAAAAATTGCAATTTATTCTAATTAATCTTATTCATGTGAATAGATTCCTGCCATCATCTACTTATCCAGCTTCATCGCGTCTGTCCTCCTGCAGGTTCTCTTCAACATTCAGTTCATATTTGTTCCCCAGACTCACTTTTTCTGCTCATGGATAAACTATTTTGATTGATGTTTGCTTGTAGGAGCTCAAATGGAGTGGTGAACGGTTGAAGGCCTTCTTTTCCGCTGGGGGTCTCCTTTGGCTATTTTGTGGAGCTGCAGTAATTTTCCTCCCAATAAACATGCAGGCTTTTATGTATGTCTTGTCCATACTTATTGGCATAGCAAACGCGTTGATGATGGTAAGTGAGGTTTTTTTAAAAAAAAATTCTAGATTGATTAGTCGGCATGTATAGTTCTGTTGTTATCTGTTTATTGTATGTTAAAAATATCACATGCTTTGATTGCAAACAAAAACCTGTTGGTATAATTTCTGTCAATAATTATCCAGCTTGGCTTAGGCAATTAATCAGACATTTCATAACGTATGCTTTGTACTGAGGCATAATTGTGATATGTATCATTCTGAATCTCTTTTTCTTTTAACGAAAACTAGAAAATAGACAGTAAAGGAGCAATTGCCTTAGTAAACAGACTTTTATATGCTTTATTTTAAGTTCCTAGAAAAATGAAACTGGTCGTGAATCGATTGTCAGATTATCATACATCAGTGCTTTCATTGGTTCTTGCTGCAAAGTAACTATGAGTTGATAAGCCAACCGGTTCATATGTCATATATGTGTGTTGCTATACGATAGAAGCTTTTCATTTGGATGACAGGTAACAGCAATAGGGATGGAAAGCGAGCTAGTTGATAAAGATCTTGATGGATCTGCTTTTGTTTATGGATCATTGGGCTTTATTGACAAAGTTTTATGTGGAGTGTTTTTGTACTTTCTTGAGTCATATGAGAGTAAGCGTCTGGTTCCCCTCTCTCCGTCTACTATGTCCATGCACGTCTTAAAAACAACAGTTTTCTTAGGCATAATACATAAGTATCCCTTTAACTTGGTATTATCTAACATCTATATATATACACTCCAACTTTGGATATGCACAAGTAGATATGTAAACTTGTATAGAGTTGATCAAGTAGATACACATGTCCTATGTGTAGTCCACTGTGGCAATTTGCATCCTACAGAGCATCTCACATGGCGTCCTATGGGTATTATGCCACGTAGAGTACATGCATCTACTTGTTCAACTTTATACAAGCTTAAGTGTATACGTGTGTACATCCAAAATTGGAAGACAAATAAATTTGACCATCAAAATTAACTTGAGGTTTGTTCTGAATAATGCAGGTGCAGATCCTGTTGCCTGTGATCCAGCAGATCCTTGTTTCTCCGTTACACGATTTTCTCTAGGTTTCATTCCAGGGATTTCTGCCTTAATTGGAGTCGTAGTCGCATTCTTCATAAGGTTCCACACACCCCATCCTAAGACACTGACAGAACCCTTCTTGGCATAACTCTCAAGGAGTAAACCAGCAATAAATTTCACTGATGTATTTGTGTGTAGTCATTGTTGTTATAGTATTAAGAAAATAATATTTTATGGTGGCCAATTAGTCGCGAATTTAAGTTTAAATTGTGTATTCAACTAGAGATACACTTGAAAGGTATATTTATCGTGAGTCACGTGACAAGGAATTTCACGATGGATATCCAAGTATAAGTAATTTTATTAAGTTAAACTACGTCATATTAGTGATTGACTTTTCTCGTTGGAGAATGCTTCAAAAAATTTTAAATCAAAATTTTAAGTTTTATGTTTTTACTGACCTTTTGCAACGGTAACAATTATAACGAGACATAAAGTAGAATCAAATGATTTCTTTTTCAATTTATTTATGTACCATTTTCGCTTTCAATTTTGGTAAAGTTGTAGCATTACTTTTAAGTTTTATTTAAATTTTGTAATGAAAAGTAAAAATAAGTTAAAAACACATTCATTTGGCGTCACTAATTAAGAATTATTTTAATAAATTACAATTCAAAAAGGGAAAATTTTAAAAACAACAATATTTTAGCATCTAATAAGACTCTCTTGTCAACACTTTCAATATTTATTGAAAATGTCAATATTTTAGTTTGTTATAAAGCTGACTTTTGTATTTATTTAATTAGAAAGAATACAAATCTTTAACAACATAATGGAGAAAATCATGGGAGAAATATTTCAAAAAAGATAAAATCGCTTAAATCTCTAATCATTTACAATTGGAAAAAACACGAATTGTCATCTCTCTCTTGTTCTTTCAATTATGATGACTACATAATAATAAAGTAATGCAGATTTGTTGGCATTCAAATTGAGAATGGAATACAAAGTGATAATGAAATACAAACTGAGCTAGATAAATACTTATTTCAATTGAAAAGTTGGACTATACAATACACCACCTGATTGTATATCATTAGGACGAATATGAATTCAAATCTAAATACAAATCCGGTATACAAAAGTGATATTGAAAATACAAAATGAGCCAAATAAAATACAAAATCTATTTTACTAATACAATTAGTATGAATATCCATATAATGAATAGGTAAATAAACTGTATTTTGATTATTTAGAATTGAGAATGAATACAAAGTTAAATCTAAATACAAATTATCTTGTATAAAAGTGATATTGAAAATACAAAATGAGCAAAATAAAATACAAAATATGTTTTACTGTTGCAATTAGGATGAGCATTTTGGTTATTTAGAATTGAGAATGAATACAAAATCAAATCTAAATACAAACTATCTTGTATACAAAGTGATATTAAAAATACAAAATACGCAAAATAAAATACAAAGTTTGTTTTACTGTTGCAATTAGGATGAATACCTATATAATAAATACATAAATAAACTATATTTTGTTTATTTAGAATTGATAATGAATACGAAATCAAATATAAATACAAAACTTGATAGTATACCATTAGGATGAATACAAAATCAAATCTAAATACAAAGTGATATTGAAAATACAAAATGAGCAAAATAAAATAAAAAGTCTGTTTTACATATGCAATTATGATGAATACCTAAATAATAAAAATATAAATAAACTGTATTTTGCTTATTTAGAATTGAGAATGCATGAATAATTAAGAACTTCGATCCGGCAATTGATTTATCAAGTTCCATGGATTCGAGAAGAGTCTTTTCGGTACCATCCGTAGAGCGACGGCGGAGATCTGGAACCCGAATAGAAAAAACAACTTTATTTTACTTATATAATAACCATGACAATTAAGAAGTAGATGAAAAAATATCATCTTATGAGAATATATTGAATTTTATTTTAAAAGTAACACCCAAAGATCAGAAAGAAAACGAACAAGTGATACTTTCGTGAAAAAAATTGATTTAAAATCAAGTAAATTTAACTAAAGAAAAAAGAAACGTGTTTGAATAGTCATAAATTTTCTTCAATAATATTGTGGAAATGTATAGGAGAGTAATAATCAATTTAGTTTTACATATCATCAATTACAAAAATATTTGTTCTTGTGCTACAAATTTTATCAAGTTCTTGTATGATTACAATTTCAATGGTAAATAGTGTTCTAATAATTTGCAAAAATATAAGTTATGATTAAAAATTAATAATATATATATATATAGTAATAAATTATCACAATAAACCAAAATTAGAAAAATAAGTCAACAAAAGTAGCGCAATGAGCAAATATAATTAACACACGTCACATAAAGGTTGAAGATGATGCTTTCCAACTCACTAATTAGTTAGAGTTTTAGGTCCTTAATATTATAAAAATAATTAAAGGTAATAACAGTGGAATATGGTGATATCACACTTATGCTACTTTGAAAGTTTATAATTAAGTAGTTAGGGGCCGTTTGGTTACTGGTTAGAGTTATGCAGATATTAGTTATGCAGGGTTTAATTTTGTGGGTATTATTTAGTTATGTAAAGATTACATTACATAAATTATTAACTATTGAATATTGAATTTAATATAAATTAATATATATTATTTACAAATAAATAAGCAAGCAAATAGTATAAATTCTCTCTAAAAAAATAAAGAAAGGAATTTTCTCTATACTTAAGTAGGAATTCTGTTTTTTTCCTCTATTTTTTAATGTTTAAAGCTTATAAAAATAAAATATTATTAATATTAAGTACATAATACTATCCTATTTTATATAATGTAAATTTCTATCAATATGTTGCATGTATTGTTAGTACATTTTTAGTATACCAACTATATGAATTATTATAAATTCACATTCTAAATAAAAAATAATAATACATGATAATTAAATATGTGGAATATATTTAGTAATATATAGTGCTAATATATCATTAGCATAAGTGTTGTCAAAATTATACATTCCGATTCATAATATTAATAAAATATTTATATTTTGATTTCAAAATGAAAACAAATAAAAAGTTGTTCGTATACAAAAAGAAATAAGAAACAAAAATAGTTAGGAAAATAGAATAGTTATGTAAAGTTTTCAATAAAAAAAGATTTAAAAATAAATTAATAGGGATAAATGTGTAATTTAACATTTTAATACATGTATAACCAATACCCACATAACTTATTCCACCTTCTATCCTGCATAACTTATACATAGATTCCCTCATAAGTTATGTAGGTATTAATTATGTAGGATTACAAAAAATGCAACCAAACACCGTATAAAATTAATACATAAATAACTTTTATACAATATTTAAAAACCTATCAACTAGGGGTGGGCATTCGGTTCTTCAGTTCAGTTTTCTTAAATTTCGATTCGGTGTTTCGGTGTTCGATTTTGAAAAAATGTGCACCAAATACCAAACCAAAATATTTCGGTTCGGTTCGGTTCGGTTTTTTAAACTTCGATTCGGTTTAATTCGGTGTTTTTAAAACGATTTTTCGGTGCAAGCAAATAAAAAATAAAATGAAAATTAAATTATCAAAACGTTTAACTAAAGATAAAAGTTGAAAACTCGAAATAATCAATTAACATATTTAATAGTTAAAGTTTCCAACAAAGAATTAAAGAAGTTTTTTTTTCTCTTTCCGATATTTTGTTTCAACAAACACTCTTTGTAATAGCAGCCAACAATTTAAACCAAGAATTCAACACTTGAAATTTAAAAGTTAAAACAATACAAAGTTAAAATGCCTTAATATTCAACTTCATTCAAATAAAAAACAATAGGAGTCACAACTCACAAACACAAGTTACCAAGTATATAATTAATAAAATAAAAATATTATTTTAAATTTAGTTAATAAAATTTCGGATTTTCGGTGCACCGAATTTTTCTTACCCTGACACCGAATACCGAACCGAAAAAAAAACACCGAAACCGAACCGAAAAACCGACACCGAAAAACCGAATTAGTTTGGTTCGGTTCGGTTCGGTTTTTCGGTTTTCGGTATTTATGTGAGTATTAATTATATAGAATTACAAAAATATAACCAAACATTGTATAAAACTAACACAAGGATAACTTTTATTCTATTTACAAACCAAACATGGTATAAAAATTAATACATGAATAACCAAGTTATTCATGTATTAACTTTGCCCTTATCCAGTAACCAAACGGCCCCTTAGTACATATTTTGTGGATTAGTATAGATACACATAAAATGATTCGAACATCATAATTATAAATATATTTATATAAGTGGACATGAATGTTAGTCTATCAATGACACTTCTATGAGTTTCTATCGAGTCTAATATGTATGGACGGTGAGTTAATCTGAACTCAGTACTTTCGATACGAAATATAAATATATGTCAATTCTATGAATTCTATCGAGACTCATATGCAAGGGAGCTTCCTCTTGTACCAATAAGCAAGCTTTTGAAACATAAGTATGAGCTTTCCACCACTTGAATATGAATTAATCGATATCTCAAAATGAATATCCAACACCGTGTGGATTTTTTTTCAAAAAGGAGTAATCCAATATTTTCCCAAAACACACGGGCATGAATGAAATAAGGGTAAAACTAAAGGGCTCCATGTACAAATTCCTCTACTTTAATATTAGCGCCATTTTTTATCTCAATTTTTTTTAAAATATATATATTCGCGCAAAAATGGCGTGTTAGGGTTTCGAACTCATTCTCTCTCTTTCGCTCTGAGCATCTGGTGAGTATTTTTCTGCTAATTTTGTATAGAATTTACCCCTTTTTTTTGTCAAATCTCAAATAAAAAGAGAAATTTTTAGATATAATTTCTGTTTTCTTGATTTTTTTGAATCAACGAACTCAATATGGTCGAATTTCTGTAAGAAATCAGATAGATTTGAAATGTTCATAATTTTTTGCTTCTGGGTTTTTGATTTCAGCGAGTCGTAGCGAAGATTGTGGTAAAGTTCTCTTTTTTACCATTGAAAATGACAAGTTATTATGATATTGATGATATATTAGCTGAGGAAGAGGTAATTTCTTGTTCATGATTTAATTTTTTTTTATTTTGGGTTTAAAATGATTCTTATAAGCTATTTGGTGTAAATATATTTATGGGTTTGATACTAGTTTTGTAATTCAGATGGTTCCAGCCGTGTTCTTGCAAACAGCTAATGAAGTTGGGATATTTGATTGTGCTGATGACACTAACAAGGTAAAATTCTGAGGGTTACTCTATTTCGAATCTGTTTTGTTTTCGTGACGAAAAACTGATGGTTATTTCCTCTTTCAAATCCAGGTGGAAGCTGGTACACATGTAGAAATACCCTTTTGGCTTGCCCAGGAGCTATATGTGAGACAGGCCGTATCGATCAAAGTTCCTCCATATTTTGATACCAAGTAAGTAAAGATCATAGTGTTTCTCCTTATAGTTTTATGCTTTCCTCTATTTTTAACATGAGGGGAATTAGTTAAGTATGCGAAAAGTGGCAGTTATTGGAAGAGATGTTGGATGGGTATGGTGACTTGGTTTTACTTGTGCCAACATCTATTTATTTTAGTATATTCTAGAAGTCGATTTAAAGGATTTTAAGTCGCTTGATGTTCTTTTTGGCCTGATGAAAATCTGTCATGCTCTGACTCTTTTCTGCTTTGTATAGAATATGTTGTATCTCATATGATAATTCGCATCTCAATTCTAACTTTCTCCGGGGGTGGGGGGTTGCAAAGTATGAGTGTCTTATCTCAGTATTAAAGTTCTTGGTACACAAGTGGTACTTGTTTTGTAGATCTGAGAGTAGAAACCTGTTTGTTTCTTGTATGCTAATTTAACAGAGCCAAAACGAGGAATGAAATAGGAGCTGATGCAGCACATGTTGATCTAAGAAGTTTATGCCCCTACTTTTATGATTTCGGATGCAAGATAGCACGCTTGTGAGTTCTTCTTGACTATGTTTTCTTCTGCCTGTAACTTTTGTCATTCTTTTTATCACCTTATAGCTGTCTCCTCTATTGCAAGAACCCCCAATGCCCCAGGTAAGGGAACTGATGTAGAATGATTGATTTTATTTTGCAATAGTGGCCAAGTAATGCGAGGCAAAACCTTGCTACTTCGACTTTTAGCTGGTTATTTACTTCTAAGCATCACTACATTCATTTGATATCTTGATGATTAGAAAATAATCACTTGTACTTGCAGTTGCCATTTCTAGTGTAGCACTATGTTCTAACTGGTCTGAATCATCAATGGTTTAAAAAAACTCTTTTAGTGTGTTATCATGCTGTCAGAGTCTTTAAATTATTCGAGAGCTATAAATTATCTCATTTGATGGTCTGGTTTGATGGGCAAATAGGTTTTTTAAAGTGTAACTGTCTTACAACAACTAATGTGGAGATGGTGTCAACCCATCTTTTGAAGTTTTATATTGTGGCAATGCACCCATCACCAAAGAAATGCAAAATCCATTCTGTTGCTATCTTGAAAGGATTGGATTCCAATTTGACTTAGCACCATTGTCCTTTGCATCACCCCCTCCATCCCCTCCTCTCACTTGGCCAAAAGTGTGATATACTGTTTCAGTTTCTTTTTCCCCGTCTAAATTATTGCCATCATCTTCTAATTTCTGCCTAAAATTCTCATTATTTGATAAAATGGGGCCAATATGCATCAACAAAATACAAATGCTCTTAAGTCAACATTAACCTCATGGAGTCTAGGAAATACGAATTTAACAAGTTGATTCATATCTTCCATCCTAGTTTCCTTACTCTATAAGTACAAGCTTTGTATATAACTATTTTGAACAAAAGATAAATGTTGCTTTTCTCCTCCCGTCCTTCGAAGCATCTCCTACTTCTCACAAGCTAAATAGTCCACATGACACACAGCAGAATTGTCCTCCAAATCCTCTTGAGCCTGCTGCCAGTCTTCTGACTTCTCCAGCTTTGAAGTAGACTTTTCACATATGCTGGCATGACCCAGTGCAATCCAAAAACATTGAAGAACAGTGTCCAAACTGACGGCTACTTTTGCAATGCAGTAGTATATGATTTGTAGATTCTACTGATGTTTCACATAGAAAACATCTACTACGTATTGAGAACCTCTTTTTCACAAATATCATGGGTCAAACAAGCATTCTTTGCAGCAACCCAACCAAAGCAAGCAACCTTAGTAGGTGCATAAGTTTTCTTCAACATTTCCCAGGGCCAATCATAATCCCACCTCCCAGCTTTCTTCCTCAATAAGTTATAATAGTTCCTGACTGAAAAAGCTCCAATAAATTGAGAAGACGGGACCAGAATGCTGCCAGGGAGGAGAGCTTTTGACTTAATACGGATGTAGTTCATAGTACTTTATGTGAAGCATGAATTTTTAACCTGAAACTCGTGCAGTTTATGGTACTTTATATTAAGTGCTCTATTTGACAGTTAATGCTAAAATGGGGTTTGCATTTCTTTGATGATTGGTGCATTGCTGAGAATAGGAGGTTGGAAGCTTTGCTTCTAGAAAAATTGATTTTATTGTTCCTTCTTCACCTATAACCTATTCCTATCTGAGTTGCTATTTTAAATGTGTACGTGGATTGGGAAGAGAATGGGAGGAGAAAGCGAAGAGAGCATGCATATATCAGCTCTTCATTGAACATGAGGATGAGTATGGTGGGAATCTTGACTTCGTAAAAGCATATTTTGAAAATGAGGATCATACGGTTTGCATATTTCCAGGCTACTTTATTAAGTATACTTGATCCAGACAGGTTTTTTGTCAACTGGATAACAGTACCTTGTTCGTAATCTTTAATCTTGACATGGCAGATTCTCAATTCTAATCTTGTCAATGTAATTCAAGTCTATTTTTATGAAGTGTACTTAGACAAGTTTTAGTTTATACTCATACCTTGTTGCATCCTGCACTCAAAATGATTTAAGCCCATTAAAGTCTTGAATCTTCTGTTTGCTATCCTATCTTTTCCCTTCAAGGTAAAAAAGTAAAGGGAAATTTAAATGCATGCATGTAACTGGTGGCTCCTTTCTTTCTTGTTCAATTGCTGCTGGAGAAGCTCTTTCTTTCTCTCTTTTTCTGAGTGTAGTGGGATAGTTCTTGTTATTAAGCTGTTCATGCAATTAAAAATTCATATAACAATCTTTGTGTTTTTAAATATATCAATTTTAACTGCATTGAACCTACTAAGTGACAACTCACAAGAGAGGAATGATGGTTTTATTCATATAACGATCCTGATTTTCTTGTCCTTCCTGTTGCACGTTAGTCTATTGATATCAACATTGATGCTTAATTTGGTTTTCTTCATGTCAGCGTTATCTCATGTGCAACATCTTTCTTATTGGAACAGGATTGGTGAAAAAACCATTGGACCTCTACTTCTGGTTGCATTTCGAACAAGATATAGGGAAGTCCTCATCAAGGCTCATACTGCAGCATCAATTGTGGCACCCAAGCACTTGACTCTTCTTACAAAAGAAGAGACTAAATGTGAGAAAATTCTGCCAAACTATTGATTCTCTACCATAATTATCCCCCCCTGCCCCTCCAAAAATATGTTGCTCGGACTCTTCACAAATGCCACAAGGTGCATCCTTCAGATGTAGGCGATCCGATGTAGGTGCAACAACATTTTTAGAGAGTCTGAGCAACATAGCTCCAAAAACACATAAAAATAAAAAAGAAACCCTCTTCTGATTAGGGGCTTTTGGACAGTTTTCTGTAGAACCTTTTTTGAAATGCTTCTTTGCAGAAGTTTTAGAAACACAATGAAATGTTTTTGGTTAGTTGTTTTTAGAAGTTTTATTCCCGAAAATGTGTTTCCAGGGAACAGTTTCAGGTTGTTTTCAAAGGCCAAAAGATTTATGTTCTGTCGAAAAGTTTTTTGAAAGAACACAACAAAAAACTAGCACAACTTTTGCTATAAAATGATTTATGGTCCAAATACTTATAAGATTTAGGGTGTGTTTGGCATTCCCGGGAAAATGACTTTCGTGGAGTTCCACAAGTAGAATCCCATGTTCATTGTGTCCTTCACACCCCTCAACACCCTATACTATTTGTCTAGATTATAGTGAAATGTTGTTATAACGAGGTTTGACTGTATTAACACTTTGTTTTTTAAATCAATGCTGAAGTGTATGAAGCTGGTCAATCCTCAACAGCTGCATTTAAGAAGTGGAGAATGGGAGGTCCTAGACTGCAGAAAGCTTCTGTACTTGGGAGGAAGAGGAAACCTGTTGAATGAGTTTTTGTTCTTGAAACATTTATGACCCCTCCTACTGAATGTGAAGATGTGTTGTAGTATCTATTTGGCTATTCAATGAGATTTACATCTCCTTTCAACTTCAACTTTGTTTGTGGTGGTGTATAAAAATAGTATTGAATAGAGTGTATTAGTAATGTTGACATTATTTTCCATCAAATATTTAATTTGTTGTATTAAATGAATAGGGTGTATTAAAATATGAATAGTATCATGTATTATTAATTCCATGATTTACTATGTATAAGAATAGTATTGAATACGGTGTATAACTCTTTTTTATTTTCTCCCACCTTTGATCCCTTGGTGACTCGAACTCAACCTTAAGGTTGGAAGTAAAGGGTGCTTACCATCCTCTGATAAAAAATTTGGACCAATTCTGAATTTGTGTGTGTTATCCTTGTGCACGGGTCATGCTAATCTTCTCTGTATCGTGTCATCCTTGTGCAGGGGCTATGCTAATCTTCTCTGTATCGTTCCAATTTTATTGGATGTCCTTGAAGGGACTACGGTGTATAACTAATACATGAGATTAAATAATACCAAAGCTAATACGAATATTATTTGCATTAATACCTCTAACCAAGCAACCCCTACAAGGAAGTGAGTATATATTACGATAGGTGACTATGATAGGTGCCGAAAAAGCAGATGCTTTTATTTGAAACAAAAACATTAGCCGAGATATATCTCCCTCTAAAGATTACTGTTAACAATGAGGTCAAGAAAGCCCTCAAGAAAAGACTATAGAGAAAGAAAGAAAGGATCAAAATATTCTTCTCATGTATAAATGTTTTACTAGTAATCATAGTTCAACTCTCCTACTTTTTGCTTAATTCAAAATGAATCATTTTCTTTTTTTTCTTATAGAATGAAAGTTCAATGAAAAATAGTAACACATGATTCTATTAATACATAATCTTTCAGATATAAAAATCTATTGGCTATACTATTAGAATCATAATCATAATAGTAAATAAATAGAGTTATTTGACACACGCGTTCACAAAAGGTAACAAATACTTTGTGAAATAATTGAGATGCATACAAGTTGGACTAAATACTGTTGTATAAAAGAAAATACCTGATGAATTTGCCTCTGCAGAACATAAATGTCATGCCTTCTGGTGAAATAGAAGGAAAGAGGTTCACATAAAAGAACTTTTTGTTAAAAAAATAAAATTAATCACACATAAAGGGACAGGAAATGTACACACCAACAAAGTGAAATTCAGGTAACCAACCAATTGGTGTAGCATAACCAGAACTTTCGATCTATTCAACTGGCCAATGAAGAAACTATCTACTTGATAACGAAGAAGAGAGGAAATATTGACATAACACAATTGTATAGTCTGTCCTGAGAAAGAAATTGCCTCCATTAACAAACATAACTGCAAAACAATGCTTACACGATCGCTCCTTTTGTACTGATACCATCTCAGTTACACAAATAGGAGGTACCTACTCGATTTACAAGTATAGCTATTTCAGTAACACGAACAACACCCTTTAATACTATATCGAACAAGAAAGTGCATCTGCCTTGAATATGAGGGTTTGAGCTATATTACATGGGGGCAAAGTCCAGAACAGGATATATAAAAGTAAAACAGAATGAATAGTTATATAGCAGTTGCTCCTCTTTTCAGCAGCTCCTGAAAAACATACATGACGAAATAATTTAGATTTCAGCTCTTAATGTCGTATTGCATAAGTAGAGCTTGTCAACTACTCGCTGCATATCACGAGGGAAAAAAGTTACAGCATACCAATTTAGTAGCAGCAATAGCCTGTCGTTGCCTTTCCTTCTTATTGCGCTTGCACTCTGCACACCAGCTGGAGGTGTCCTTCTGGTGCTTCCTTATCTCTCTAAAGACAGAACTGGAAGGGAAAGATAAAAATCATTTAGGTATTCAAAAATTCTAGTAGACGAGAATGAAAAGTTTGTTATCTGCTATAATTGAGCTGCAGCAGAAATGTTCTAAACAAATATCAACATTTTTTATTGACAAGCGAAACAAATTTATTCTGTTGGAAATGAAAAAGCAATCAAAGTACAATGTATGCATGACCAGCCACTATCAATGGCCAATGAAAAGTTCAGAGATTTAGATAATGAAGCCAATTTAGAACAATGTTTCAGTAAACATGCTAAACCAAGCACTGATGCCAGAAATTAAATGGAAGACATCAGAATGTCTGCATCAAGGAGGGCTGTGTAGATGAAAAGGAGACCATAATTAAGCATCAATATTGCATACTTAAACAATTAAAAAGCACTATGTCAGCTTAACACTTCCAACAGATGGTAATGCAGCAATAACAGGATATTCCAACAATAAGAATTTTTCCATGATCACATTTGGAACAGATTGTCAAGTGCATGACCAAATTGGAAGGCAACAGTATCTAATACCTTCTGCACCACAACAACAAGTTGATCCTCTGCCCTGATGTTGTTGCTCTAGCACCATGGCGATGGCGACCTCGATGCAGCACTGCACGCCCCACAGCATGGGCATAATCGAAGATCTCCTGTTATAATATTACAGACAGATACAATCGTGAATGTTCATACAGTTGACATGATTGAGTTGTATTGTGAATTTGATGATTGCTACTCTAACACACATCTAAGGTGAAGTTGGCAACTTGCTTCATTATTTACCCCATTTGCAGACTACAAGTATCAGCTGATACACTTGGTGAGCAAGCAAACACAGTGTGTATTCGTTATCCTTTGCTATTAATGGAAAGATAAATACAAGGCAAATTTTCCCTTAAAGTAAGGTGTCAATAAAAGGTCCCACAAATTGGATGCCAGTCCAAGGGAGTATAGGTAATTGTCCCTCTTTTAGTTGGCTAATTGGAGGAGCAGAGGAATGCTTGAAGGAGTTGAGGGTCCATTGTCAGAGAGTTAAAAGCTACAATCTGTGTCATTTGTATTTTCGGTGTAAAGAGTATATATCATATACTCTACATGGTTGGAAGATCCTTTTTTATCCTGAAGTATATCGTTACTGTATGTTGACACCAACTTGGTGGATATCATTGGAGTCATTTTGACTTGTAAAAGAAGGAAAAGGAAAGATCCAGTTTTGAGAATCATGACTTCATATAATCAAATAAGCCTATTCTTTTGGTAAATACAATCAACAGTAAGCTTTTTTATCAGAAAAAGTTGTTGTGCATTACTTAGTTATCAGAAAAAAGTTGCTATACATTACTTACTTATGAAGTTGTTGACATTGACAGTAACAGCACATTGATAAGCTACTACCTTTTTATTATAATGGAGAGTGACCAGCTACTACTTTCAACAACACAATAACCACCACGTAAAAGAAACGAAAGTATGAAAGAATGAAACTTTTATTCATATAAATAAAAAATAATGGAAACATAACTTCCTATCAGAGTATAGAGATTCCACATACACAATTACTCAACTCATACAACGGACAAATAATTACCTCTGGTTGTGTTTCAACATTCACATGCTTCTCACACCGCACTCCACGGAAGAACAGCTCTCCACCTGAGAATTGCTTACCCAAGCACACATTTAAAGTCACTTCTGAATCATCGACATGGAAACCTGAAAAATAAGTTGTTTAGAAGCAAGGCAGTAACTCAATGAACGAAATAAGTTTTGCAGCACTCAAGCAATAGTTTGCACCGTGTAACTACTAAATAGAAACAACTCACCCAAGTCAACATCTCTATCCATCCCATACTCAACAACAAAGCCATGATGGGAATCAAGTGTGGATCCACCAACTTCAGTAAAGAAAACTGCACAAAAATTCAAAGTAGAAGATCAAAAGAGATCCAGGTAATTTTCTCAATTAGCTACTCTTTGTTTTCTTTGCTGCATCCTAATAAAAATTATACAAGTTCTTACCTCTTGAAATGGGACGAATGAAATCTTCCATCAACTTCTCCAGCATGGCGTCAAGGCCAAAGTCATCAAGAACGGCACCAAATCTGTTCATCGTATTGGGACGCATTATTCTGAATTTCGTCTCACGGACCCACCTCTCAAAGTTTTCCACCTAATCAATCAGAGCCTGATAAGAAAACAGAAAAGCTAAACTACAAAGAAGAAGTAGATTGCCTGCAAATAGAAGCAGCAAGGCAGCTAATACCTCAGCCAACAACATCTCACAAAATCGTGGTTGAAGCATTTCGAACGTAAAAACTCCAGGAGAGGGTTCACACATTATGCTCCTGAAACTTTCCTCTGAGTTCTCACTAATTGCCTTGAGAAATGATGGCACAAAGAAATTCGCAGCATGCATCGTATATAATTCCCTGTGTAGAGGCTGGAATAGAAGGCAAGCAAATTAGAAAAAGAAGACGATGAACCCTGATTCAACAAAGATCAATGAGTGTTACATTCCTATACTTCTAATTCGTCAAATGCAAAAGCATTACTCTCTAGAGAAAATACAAGCAAAGTGATGTAAAGTGTAAACTTTCATACTTCACTTCAATAGACTTGACATAAAAAAGCACAAAAATTGATCTTTTCATTTACAACCATCATTAAAATATTAACCCCAGATCCCTTCAGCAAAATGTAAATACCTGATAGTTCGATATAATCTTCTGTCTGTATTCTCTATGCTTCTGGACCTGTTAAAGCAGAGGAGATGAAACAATATAATACTGATAGAGTTACGAAAGAGAGAGAGTGCGAATTTCACAAATAGCAGGGAATTTTTTTGGAAATCAAGGACGGTCAGAGAAGACTTTATCAGCAGACAGCATTCCAAATAATTCTCATGTAAACAAGGCTTTCACTAGGAGACTGGCATGATTTGCTCAACTATTCCACCATATTATAAGCAAATTAACCAGGTAGGTTTAACTTACGTTATCAGTTCTTTTAAGCCAAAATTTTGGTTGTTCGTATATTCATCTACACTCGGGTCACATCTCCCCTGAATTATTTGAAAACAGCAAAATGCTATGTCCAACAAGAAAAAAGTTTGGTATGTAGAAAACGACAAAAGGGACACAACATTATAGTCATCATAAGATAGAAATCATATATCTAGTCACTGCATTTTTACTCAGGATCCAATCCATCTGAAATCTAAATAGCCTTCTAACCATTAGCAATTGGCTAATATATTTTTCAAAAACAATTTTCTGCTCTTATTATATGCCCATAGAAAATATAGAGAACTTCTTATTTTATTTTTTGTGTAATATTGGTCAGAGATAAGCTTGAATTGAAAGACATAGTAAGGATTCATATTGTCAACCCCAACTTCATGCCTTCTCCGGATTGAAGATAGTAGTAGTTGTTGAAGTAAGCAACTACTCAGTTTTGCAATAAAATTGTAACCCTTTCAAAATGTTCATTGTACTCAAATTCAAAGATTAGATTGGACCTTCAGCTTACTAATCTTTTTTCCCTTTGAAAAAGTAATAATTGCATTGAATTTGTGGGAAATATTTTTGTGATACTAGTGTATATTTAGAAAAAAATAAAGAAACTACACCAAAGAAAGGTTCTCTACAAATAACACCAATGTCTATGCTAACTATCACTGATGAGTGCTCAAAACTTCACCAGAAACAAATGACATTCCCTCACTTGTACAAAAGCATTTCCACCCTTTTAAAAGATCTGCTATTTTTTATTCACTTCAGATAGTCTTTTAAATTTTTACTTCTCAAACAAGGGGTGTCAAATGGGCGGGTTGGGTTGAAATTGGAGATATCAAAATGGGTTGAAATAGAAATCGGGTTAGGTACTGACCCACCCAAGTTTACTTTGGGCTCAAATGGGCTAAAAAGCGGATTGGGTCTTGACCCGCCCAATTTGACCCGCGTAATCTCAATAATTTTAACATATTGATATTTAACTTTCATAACCATAATTTGAATTTCAACTCAAGATTATTTTTTTTTAAAAAGTTACAAATGGATAGATAAATCCTAAAAGATATTAAATAGATAATAATTCATATCTTCAATATAGGAACATACATTATATCAATGCAAATAAAGAGTCTTAAAACGGGTTGAAATTGAATATTGAATTGTGATCAATTGAGGATTCTCTTAAAATGGGTTAAGACTTGAATGGGTTGAGATTGAATCCAACTCAAATTATCATGAGCCCAACCCTTAAAATTCTGGGCGGGTTACCTATGTTTGGGTTCATTTTTGACACCTCTATCTCAAACTATACAAAATATAAATCAAAATCCAAAAAATAGCATAAACAATTCCGCAGAACACAAAGATCAACTGATAGTTAAAAGGCAAATACTATATTTTCCAAGTTATTCACTACTAATCCTGAGTATCTAACAGCAACTTACAAAAGGCAGTTACAAGCAATACAACGCCTAAAATTTTCAGTAATAACCAACCAAAAATCCTAGAACTTTTCATCAACTTCTTTTTTTCATTCTTAGCATAATAGCATTCAATCACATCTCAAATCATAACTCTGCGTACCCACATAATTGAGCTCAAGAACCTCCCTTTATCATTTTTCTAGCACTAACTAACAAAGGATTTTCATGTACTCAAATTAGAGACAAGCACAAGAATCCACATTGAAAATAACTGTACCTAGAGGCTACAGACTTGCATAAAGGCAAAATACATGCAAAATTTTATAATGCAAAGCCCAAAAAATTTCCAGCTTCTCAACATTCTATCACAGGTCAATTCAAAGCCTCACATTCTAACATAATATGTACATTAATCAAACAGTGCAGAAAAAACAAGGAAGCCAAATGCATTCAAAATTTTGCAATACAAAGCCCCAAAAAAATTCCATCTTCTAATTTATTTCCAGTTTCCGCTTCAGTGTTCTATCACAGCTCAATTCATACACATTCTAGCATAATATATACTCTAATCAAACTGTGCAGAAAAACTAGGAAGCAAAGTACATGCAACATTTTGCAATACACATCCCAAATGTTTTCCATTTTCAGATTCTTAACATTCTATCACAGCTAAATTCACACACATTCTAACATATCATATACACACTAATCAAAATGAACAAGGACGCCGTATACATTGCAGTACACATCCCATTTTTTCCCATTTTTAGCATCTTAGCATTCTATCACAGCTCAATTCACACACATGCTTATATCGTATATACACACTAATCAAAATGCGCATAAAAACAAGGACGCTACACATGCAAAACTCAAAATGCAGAATTGAAAATCCGATTACTTACACGAGTGCGTTCGCCTTCAGGAAAGTAACGGAGGAGAATTTCACGCATGAAATGAACCTTCTGGTCACGTGATGAGTTGAGAAGAGCAGGCGGAAGATAACGTTCAAGGGAACTAAACAACAACGGACTGAAATCCAATTGAAGGTCATCATAGTTATCCGGTTTGTGATCAACGCTAGGGTTCAATCGCAGTCGGTGAGAAGCGAACGGCGGGTAAACACCTCCGTTTGATCCATTCCGAATACAATTTCCGATTCCGTTTCCGGTAGGGTTTGTTGATTGACCATCCTTCTTCCAATCCGTTGCTGTTGCTCCATCTTGAGACATTGATTCAGTTCAAAAAATTTGGAATTTTGGATTCTGAATTTTGGAATTTGTAGAAGGGAAGAATTGTGAATGTTATGGGATCATTATATCAGATGGAATTAGGGTTTTTTTTTTCCAGCTGGGATTTTGGTGAGGGTGATGAAGATCTTTTTTAGGGTTTAGATTTGTCAAATCTGAGTATTTTAAAAAAAATATTTTTCCTTATTTTAACCGATAATTCGAACCAAAAAAATTATTGATTTAGTGATTTTGACAACCGCATTCATTTTTTATTATCGAATTATGTTCTTAACGATTTGAGATTTTTTCTTAACGGGTTAAACGATAACCCGATAATAAATCAAATAATTATTATTATATCATTTTACATAGAGTTTAGTTTCATACTTCATTTCGTTGTCTCAACTCTCGGTTATTCTACAATGTGATAGTTTTCTTTTTTAGCAAGATGCAATTTTGCAACTCACATGCATGATTCATTTGGTTTGTCCACCTTGTTTCTAAGTGATTTTATATAAAAAAAAATTATTGTCATATCTTAACGGTTAAACCGATAATAATCAATAACCGATACTTCAATGATCAATAAGTCAATATTTTAGTGGTTCTATAACAGTTTAGCATGTCTACAAATCAATAATTAATAAGTAAAATCGATAAATTTTAAAATTAAACCGAATTGATCGATATGATTCTACGTGATTTAAGCAGTGTCATAATTCATGTTGATTACATTTCTAAATTAGTGTATCATTTGGTATCTCCGTAGCTTGAGTTGTCCATACTGTTTACCAGCGGACTCTTCGAGGGCACCAAATAAAAAAAAAAAATCACACTCTGTTAGCCGTCGCTACCAACCCACAAAACTTCATTTTCTATATATGGTTTAACAGCGACGCTTTATACGCAAAAAGCTAGTATTTCATTTCGCAGAAAGAGAAAAAACAGGCGATTTTCAGCAAAAAATGGCGAGTTCTAGTTTGGTGAAGCTCAACGCATCGTCTTCTTCATGGATCGGTCAACAATCGTTCAATCAACGGCCTGGATCTTCCTGCCGGTTGCCTGTTTCGAATCGCCGTGTATCAGTCGTCCGTGCTGCCGGATCTTATACTGATGAGCTCATAAAAACCGCTGTAACTATCTCTCTCTGTTTCTATCTATCTATATATTTGTGTTGTGTGTATGATTCTCAGTTTTATGTGTTTGCATGCTTTATGATCGGATCTAAAAGTTGTTTTTTTCAGGTGCAACTTGATTTGTTTTATATTTTTGGTTGAGATCATGTATTTTCTGTTGAATTTTTGTATTGAATTCCGTAGAATTCTGAATTTTTGCAACTGTGCTACCGTTGGATTGGTTGAAATTGAGAAGGTTTAGTTTGGTCAACTTTTTATTTAGTAATTAAATTTCTAGATTGATGTTGATATGTTTGGCTGTAGTATCAGTTGGATCTAAAAGCTTCTTTTTGGTTAGATCATGCATTTTAAGTTGAATTTTTGTATTGAATTCCTCTAGAACACTGATTTTTTGCAACTGTGCTGGTTAAAATTGAAAAGGTTTAATTTGGTCAACTTTTTGTTTATTTAAATTTATACATTGATGCTGATATGTTTGGCTGTAGTATCAGTTGGATCTAGAAGCTTCTTTTTGGTTTAGAGCATGCATTTTAAGTTGAATTTTTGGTAGAGATGTGTGGTAATTTACTGAATTTTGAAAGTGTGCTGCTGTTGGTTCAGTGGGTTGATGGGAGTTTAAGAGGTTTGCTTTTGGTCAGAATTGTGTTTTTATTGTTTATAGTGATGCTGATATATTTGGCTGTAGTTATGAAACCGCTAAAACAGCTGCATGGTTCATTCTAATTTTACAACAACATACCAAGTGTAATCTCACAAGTGGGGTCTGAGGGAGGGTAGTGTGTATGCAAACCTTACTCTTAACTTAGAAAGGTCTTCAAAATCTTAATTTTTGGTTTGATGATTTAAAAATTTGTTTCCCAGAGCTACATGATAGTGATATCTCTGTCAGGCATGCACACACACACATTTCTATGTGTTTGCATGGTTTCTGATCGGATCTAATAACTTCTTTTTTTGGTTTAGATCTTGCATATCAGTTAGGTTTTCTTGTAAGTTCCACTATATACTAAATTTTGGAACTGTAATAGCTTGGATTTGTGGAAATGAAAAGGTTTAGTTGGTAAACTTTTTTTTTATTTATGTTGATGTTGAAATGTTCGGCTGTAGCTATAAATTGGATTCCTTGTACAAAACAACAGCTACATGGTTTATCCTTTTATTTTACATGTATGCACATAAAAAGGTTTTTTTTTTTTGTTTTGCATATATAGATATCGTTGTGAGCCGCAATCAGTGGGTTTGCTTAAACATGCTACGGAGTGCTAGATATATCCACCTCCTTATTAAAACACACCTTTGCCTAACATTCTTGTAAACTTGGAGAATGTGGGGTAAAAGATGTTCTGCAAAATATAATAATGCTGAACTTTTGTCTATTGCTTACTTGATGTAGAAAACTATTGCATCGCCTGGAAGGGGCATCCTCGCCATTGATGAATCAAATGCAACTGCCGGAAAGAGACTGGCGTCAATTGGTCTGGACAACACAGAAGCAAACAGACAAGCTTATCGTCAACTCTTGTTGACCACTCCTGGCCTAGGTGATTACATCTCTGGATCCATTCTATTCGAAGAGACACTTTTCCAGTCCACTACCGATGGGAAGAAGTTTGTTGACGTCTTGCGTGATCAGAATATTGTACCTGGGATCAAAGTTGACAAGGTGTCCTTTTTAACTTGTTTCTATGTTTTGTGTAACTTTTTCTGCGCTTTAGGATTTTGCTGCTACCTTTCTTAAACTTTTGTTGCAAATATTTTGGTTGGTGAACTTCGTCCAATTTTAACCCTTCTTTTTTACTTACAGGGTTTGGTTCCCCTACCAGGATCTAACAATGAATCTTGGTGCCAAGGATTGGATGGATTGGCTTCTAGGTCTGCTGAATACTACAAGCAAGGGGCACGTTTTGCCAAGTGGTATGTTGTGGCCTTGCACTTTTCTTCTGCTATTCCTCTTTCCTTGGAAGATCAAAGTGCATTAAACTTTTCTGGAAGATTATGGAACATAAATAATATGCGGCTTCGATATTTTCAGGAGAACAGTTGTTAGCATTCCTTGTGGTCCTTCTGCTTTGGCTGTAAAAGAAGCAGCTTGGGGTCTTGCTCGATATGCTGCTATCTCTCAGGTAACTTTTAAAACTTTTTCTATCTTTCCAAAGTTGTAACAAGAAAATGTGAGATAACTAAGTCACCAGACCCACCTCCTTAGTTGGTTGCACTTGTTTTTGATATCCTCCCATCTTCAGAATTGAAGAATAATCTTTAAGGGATCTGCATGATCTGGGGAACGATGGAAGTTTGTCTTTCTATTTATGGATTGTTAAAGATTATCTTTTTCCTACAGGACAATGGTTTAGTGCCAATAGTGGAGCCTGAGATTCTTTTGGATGGAGACCACCCAATAGAACGAACTCTTGAAGTTGCCGAACGCGTTTGGGCAGAAGTCTTCTACTACCTAGCAGAAAACAATGTTGTTTTCGAAGGTATTTTGCTCAAACCTAGCATGGTTACTCCTGGTGCTGAACACAAAGAGAAGGCTACCCCAGATACCATTGCTAAATACACACTTACCATGTTGAAGAGAAGAGTTCCTCCTGCGGTTCCCGGAATCATGGTATGACTTACTTTTCTTCGCTCATTTGTTTCTCATTTAATCAAAATTAACCATAGAAAGATTAGAGAAACTACACGCTTGGACTCTTTTTTCTTTGAAAAACTATAGTTAAGTTGCTACTTCTTGCTCTTTTTCTATTCCTTGCTCTTTTTCTTGTTCAACTGTGCTAAAAGTTGTGTGTTTTTCAACTTCTCAGTTTCTGTCCGGAGGACAATCTGAAGTGGAAGCGACACTCAACCTCCACGCAATGAACCAGAGCCCCAACCCATGGCATGTATCTTTCTCGTATGCAAGAGCACTCCAGAACACAGTGCTCAAGACATGGCAAGGACGTCCTGAGAATGTGGATGCTGCACAGAGGGCACTCTTGATTCGTGCAAAAGCAAATTCCTTGGCTCAACTTGGAAAATACTCTGCAGAAGGTGAAAGTGAGGAAGCTAAGAAGGGAATGTTTGTCAAGGGCTACACCTACTAAGCGCACTTTGTTTTGATGCTACTTCTTTTTTATGTATTTTCAGTTTTTATTGTTTGCTAGATTCGAATGCCGAAGAGAGAGCTAATTGCTCTTTCTTCTTTTTTGATCTTAAATTAGTAGTGTGCTTGATCAATAAGCTAACAAGGGGTGATTTTTCGAAACACAATCCCAGAAAATGCTTGGTTGTTTAGGATACCTTGTATAATTATATTGAGAACTGCTTAAAACGGGTAATTTTTTCCGTTTGTTTCCGTTTCTTCTTCCTCTTGATATTTCAAATTCCTCATTGTTGTTAGCCTGAATCTTTTCTCAGAACAGAACAGATTTGCAATGAGTATGAATAATTGTTGCTTTCTCGTCTTAGATCTGGAGGACGACTTGTGAAAGCATGGTTTTTTTTTTAATGAATTTGAGGTGTTTATCGATTCATAGGGTTTTAACAAGAAAATTACTATCAATAATAAAAACATAAGTCATATCTTGCAAAAACAAATGAGAATTCACGAGTCCAAGTATGAATCAAAATAAAAATGAACACAACCACACACAAATTTGATGTTTTGGTATGATCGCCATAAAGAAGAGCTTATAGTTTTTCCAGAGAAGATGGGAATCCTTCATTTGGTACCAAGCAACAATGGGTAAACTTTAAATTACAAATATTTTAGTTGACCAGTGTGTATTGGATATATAGGATTTAAAAGGCAGGAACCAAAACCTCCTCCTCCTACTGAATTATATTGCCTTTGACATTTCATACAACATTTTGTCCGAATAAAATACAGTCTAATGTTAAGTATTGGGTCCATACAAAAGACACTGCTTCTACTCCATCAACAAGATTGAACTCGGCAAAAACAAAACCGAACTGAGTGTGCCATATATCTGCTTTGGGAAGCCTTCTTGGTGGGCTTAGCTTGTTTTTAGATTGTTATTCTTCTTGATTGAGATATGACAGCTGAGAATGATGGACTAATCTGATTGGAATGCCCCCCCCCCCCTCCCTGTAACCTGATCAACAAAGGACAGTTGATTAGACATAAAACAAATACGTTAAGTCAATATATTTAGCGAGACAGAGAAAAAACTTTCAATATTGTAGGAATTGAGATCACAATAGTCAAGTTTCTGATGATAAGAACTAACAATAGTTTCTCAAAAACAACTCCTTGTGAGGCTAAAAGGATGCTGCCATGTAGAAGCTATAGTCAATGTTGCTCGGACTCTCCAAAATGTTGCCGTGTTGGATCTTCCAAAAATGCACTATTTTTGGAGGATCCAACGTGACACTGGCATTTTTGAAGAGTGTGAGCAATATAGGCTATAGTAGTTTCCTGGCTTCAATCACATTCTTGACCATCATCGCCTGAAAGGCTTCTAACTATTAGCTACTGTTAAAAACTGCGAGTTGCTGGAACAGAACTACATTCCATGCTTCCAAATTCTTGACGAAAGAATAGAAACAGTAATTGAGTAATGACCATGGTCTATGCACTGCTTTAGAGAAGAGGCTTTAGAACACTAAATAGGATAACTCCAAAGAATAGGTGGAAAGAAGGTGAATCTAAGTGAAGCAAAATTCAAGAAAAGATTGTGTACAGTTTCTATCTCATAACCCTAGAAAAGGCACTCCTTAAGCCAAGGTCTCTCGGGAACAACTCTCTACCTCCACGAGATAGGGGTAAGGTCAGCGTACACTCAACCCTCCCCATACCCCACCTGTGGGATTACACTGAGAATTCCAGCACAAACAATTTCTACTCTAATGAGTTTAATATATGACACATGGACCATGAGCCATCAGCCCACAAGAAATTAACAGAAGTTCTCTTACCTAACCCAGCTTTAGTAGGAAGTCTGTTAAAAAATTTCCAAGTGAAACAAAAAGCTTAAGATGTTTCTAAGCAACACTCTAAACTTTAAATCTAACAGCCGAGGGAGGAGTGTAGATGTTGGAGTAAATATCTTTAAACTCTTGTTGGAAAGAATGGAATCAGTTAGACTCACAAAATCCAAACAACACGCACAATTATATTATAATCCATAGGAAAATGGCGAAGTGGGAATGGTTAGGAAAAAATGGAGGAAATGGATCATTTCAGTTGTAAATGGTATAGAGTTACCCAAGACCTTAATTGTTTTCACATGACCATTTTCCAGTTAAGACACTTAGGGGTCGTTTGGTAGAGTGTATTAGAGAAAATAATGCTTGCATTAGCTAGATGTATTACTAATACCTTGTTTAGTATACTTTTCTAACCTATGCATAACTAATGCTTGTATTAGTAATACACTCTATTGTGTATTGAAGAGTGTATTACTAATACCATAGATTTCTATGCATTAGTAATGCAATGGATTTTAATGCATGCATCAGTATCATTAAAGACAAAATTGTCTCTCAAAAACTTTTTTACATCCTTTCCACTATATTTGTGGAGGGTATTTTTGTAAAAAACTATTTCTTTTAAAAAAGTTATGCAATGCATAATATTTTTAGTACACCAAGACAAACACTGCATAAAAAATATCTCAGCATAACTAATGCAAGCATAATTAATACAAGCATTACTAATGCAAGCATTACTAATGCAAGCATTACTAATACACTATATTTTGCATTATTCTTATACACTCTACCAAACGACCCCTTATAGAAACCTTCTCTACCAACTAAGATGCAATTTCCAGGTCTCAAGACTCGTACTATTTGCAGAGAGACTAAGAAAGGACTTAGTTTTATGATATTTTCCATTTACTGCTAGAAAGAACAGAGCCATATCTAGACCAGATACTTGACTTAATTTTTTTAAGATGAGTAATGTTAAAGAGACCTTTTCTTTGATTATCCCCCCTCCCAGGGTGAGTTGGTTTACAGGTCAAGAAAAAGAATAATCTACATATCAACTTTGTGGGGAATGTAGCTCAGAAGAATATGAACCGAGATGGTAAACGAGAGTGGGAAGTAAAATAGACTCAATGAAAGCAAGTTTATATTCTTCGGATACTTCACCCAATATAAGGTCCCTCTTATACATAACTTTATATAGTACTTAAATATGGGGATAGAGGACCCCTTGTCAAAGACCACAGTAAGTATAAATGAGTTCAACAGGTGAATCATTTAAAACGATAGATGGAGATGAAGTTATGATACATGATAAGCGTGAATGGTACAGGAGAGGATCCGTATTGAGAAGGACGTTGTAAGAAGTCCTAGCTAATTCTATCAAGGGCTTGCCGCCTGCTTTACAAGTATCAATTCTGAAAAAAAAAGGGATAAAGAAGAATAAACACTAGTGGCTCCAATGCTTTTAATAATTCCTGAGTAAGAATGACACCGTCTTGGATAATCCAGGCCAGAACAAGACATTTTGAAAGCAGAAACAATGGTCAAAATCACGGACTTAAGGCTTAAGCAAATTAGTTAATAGTTAATACTATACAATTTTTTTTATAAATCACATAAAAAACAATCATAGGTCTATTTCAGCCTGGGTCCTGGGAGCACAATTGCAGCAAAATAAGAACCAAGTACGTGACAGTAGAGCTGATAATACAAAGCTAGGAGTCTCTCTAGCCTAGGAGATTTGATAATGCACTTACTGAGAGAATGAACACTAACAAACACTCGCACAGCCAAAAATGAGGAAGTAAGCTTCTACAGAAATTACTCTTTCCTCCTTATTGTTCTCTCATATTGGTGTTGAGCATGCTTTGTTTATTATAGGGGTGCAATACTATCACCTCCAACTCTGGAGGTGATTTAGGTACTATTTCCTGAATCATAAACCAACTAATATTAAAACCCACCCCAACTTCCTTCAGTATTTGGATTAGACAGGTAGTTGTTTTCTTTCATCTCTCATTATATTATTAGTATGTTACGTTATCACATCAGCAATGTGCTTAATTCCTTTGCTCTGACACTCATTTTAGCTGCCAAGTGCAAGAACTTTTGTCCACAGATAACACAGAACTAGGAATCTATCCAGCCTAGGAGATTTAATAATGCATGTACTGAGTGAATGAACAGTAACAAATACTTGCACAACCATCTGAGAGGACAACAATTAATTTGGTTGATATATTGCGTTTACAAGATGTTACTATATATTAAGCAACGCATCTCTTTACATTTCACCATTTCAATTGTTCTGCTTAAGAGCTTAACATATCCGTCATTGAGTAGTTAAGGCGAGAATGATACCTAATGCAACAATAATCAAGCTTGAGTTCCCGTCATAGCCTTCATCTGTATATGACTCGAGTCAGCATTGGACAGAGCCTCATAAGAACCAAATCTCCTGATTCCAACAGTTTTAGCAACGGCAGCATAAGTGACAACAACAATGAGCAATACAAACATCACATGAACTACAAAAGCCAAATCAAGTATAGCAATAGCCCTGAGCTTAGAGTCCTCCAAATCACACTTAGTTGAACCTTCTACGCCAGTAACAACATCCAACAGCTTATGACAACCCTCAGGTATGAACGCATCAACGTAAAGCGAAAGTCCCGTCTGTAGAATCCATAGTCCCTGGAGACAAATAGAACCAGCTAAGGCAACATCAGCCAGGAAAAGCCTAGGTTGAACAGCAATCACAAGACAAAGTAACGCGGAGAGCGCAGAAATGCGAGCTGAAACGGAATCACATTTAGCCTGGAGATCGGAGGTTTGAACGGAAGCAGAAGAGTCCGATACCGAATACTGTAGGTAGAAAAGTGCAGCAGCGAAGGCGAAGAACAGATCGGGAGGAAGCGGGAGAAGAGAAGTTGACTCGGAGATAAGGAGAAACACGACGAGTATTAGAAACGAGAAAACAACAGCGGCGGCTTGAAGAGAGGTGAAGCGGTGCACCGGAGTGTGACCTTTGAGGAGAGGATCGGCATCTAAAGAGACGAGCGATTGATGAATCAGAGAAATGAGAAGGCAGAGAAGGAGGAGATAAAGAGGTATACGGCGGAGATGCGGCTGAGATATGAAGGAGAGAGGGTGGTAGGGTTTGGCGACGTAGTCTCCGGCAGATTTGAGGCGGTTCCGGGTGGTGCAGATGAGGTGGTAGAATCCCAGCGATAACAGTGAAGACGATGACAACATGTGATACATTAGGGTCGCCATTGCAAAAATAAATTTTAGAGGGAGAGGCAAAAGCAAAGTATAAAGACTAATTCCCTTTTTTTCCTATAGTAAAGTAATTTATCACGGGTTCGATCGGTGAAAACAATCGATAATAGTGTACATTGAGTTATTCTTTTAAATCTTTGAAATGAACATTTTAGACACGTTAGATATGATTGATAAGAGGAGATAATTTTGAGATAATAGGTACTGAGATGAGTTATCGTTGTCTTTGGGTTGAAGAAAAGTTTCCGAATAATTTGTCTCGAGATAAAATAGATAAAATGACAAAAATAGCTTCTTAAATCTTTTTTATAAATCACTTTTCATGTTTTTTTTGTACTTATAGAGGATATTTTTATAAATAAATAACTTATTCTTACAAATTATTATACAATAAATAAAATATTTATTGAGAAATAATATTAACATAACTAGAGTTCATACATACAATCCTTGTGAATTGCACTATTTTGCAAGTTTATACTTTAATTATAATGACGAAGTTAGTTTTTCATTCTATTATTCTTGAATAGAAACACCTACTCAATGCGCTAGGTGGTACTACATGTGACAATAATTATATTTTTAGCTCAAATTAAAATTCTAATCAAAATTAATACTCCATAAAATAGTGATAGTTTAGGAATTTTTATTTATTAACTTTAAGTTTAAATAACACATATATCACGTAACCAAAATTTCAAGTACTTTAAGAGCGTGAAGTACAAGCACTAATTAGTATTGAGTAGAGAGATTTTAACGCTGAAAGTTATAGTTCATGAGGATAAGAGACATACGACATATTTTAAGTATAATGCTCACAAAAACGTGATAGTTCAGGCTTAGCATTATTTTTAGTCATTAACTAAAGCACTTTATCTACTAATTTCTTTAAGCTCGTTTTGTTATTAGATAAAACATCATCTAATATATATTAATATCGTACAATAACAACATACTCAATGCAATTTCATAAAATGAGATTTTCCTTATTTTAGAGGGTAGAGAAACTGTTTTCGATACACCCTTGACTCAAGGAATATCAATACAATATGAGCCTGCATGCATTCCTCTCAGCCCAAATATGATAGACAACAGTTGCAAATAGGAAGCCCAAGATGCTACTTTGAGGCCCATTGCACTTCATCATATATATCAACCAAGCCCAATGTTCCATCTTTCATCTATCCAGGTTAACATAGACCTCCACGAGCTATATTGCTTGAACTCTTCGATAATATATAGTATTTGTGTTGGATTTATCAAAAAAATATACTACTATTTTTGAAGGATCCGGCACGTATCCGTTGGTATTTTTGAGTAGTACAAACACCTACAATATGATTTGATGCATAGGCACTATGTATTTCACCAATATACTAAGCTTTTCTGGGACACTATTGGGAATAGGAGAACAAATTAAAGAGGAAATACAAATAGAATCGTGATTCGCGCAGGGTCGTAGCTACCTTTGATGAAGGAGGTTCAATTAAATCCTTTTCCACGGAAAAAAACACTATACAAATAAGACGGAAAAATATTTCACTTTTGTTTTTATATAAACGGTTGAATTCCATTGATATACATTAATATCTTAAGTGTGGTATTTTTACATTTCTTTGAAGATCCTTATCAAGATTTCTAGCACTGTGAGAACTTTAGAAATTGAATCCACTAAGTTTAAAGTTTGAATCTACCCCTCATAAAAATGCATATTCGAAACTATATGAAATCGATTATATTGCATGTAAAAGAAGTGGAGGAACACACATGATGAATTTCTTAATAATTGATGCATTAGTTATGCTCTATATGAGATTTATCCTAGATACCATTATTTATCGAGTTTCAAATTATGCATCATGAATTTCAAGATTTTTCAATTTTCACAATAATCATGAATAGTAGATACTACTACTACTTCTTTTCTTTTTTTCTTTTTTTTCAAATTTCACAATAATTATGTTTAAACGCCTACCTAATAACCATCTTGATTTGGAATCTTTGAATTCATCTTTTAGGATCAATATTTAATAAAAAGATAAAACATAGTTTTTTTTTAGATAGATTTTTTCCCCAAGTAAGTTGATCTTAATATCTTATACATTTATGTATATATAGTGAAGTTAAATGGATCCCCTTTTTCTTAACCTCATTATCTTAATCTTTTCATTAATACTATTTTATTTTAATGAAAATAGAGTCAACTACAATGTAAAAGACAAGAAATGTAAATACCTAATTGGAAAAAAAAAACAAGATTAAGAAAAGAGGGGACCAATAATTTTTAGAATTTCTCCTATTTCAAGCTCTTGTGGTCCGAAAAGAACTTCTTGTCCAAAGCAAGTCCCCTTATATATGTCAACACTAACTACACACACTAGTAATATAGGACATTGATAGGATACAAGTAGGGTACAAATACCTATCTTAATGTTTATATGGTGTCTATTAACACAGCATATGATGTTAACACTCACATAAAGTTGTAGACTAGACGATTAGCTTGTTAGGTAGGAGAGAGCATTCAATTTATAAACCTCTTACCAACTCTGAGTGAAATCCATGAGAGACTATGTTGGTTTAGTGCAATTCTCCTACTTGGGGGAGAACAACCTTGTTATTATTCATAATTGACTTTCTCTTAGATCGTCTAGGTTACTTTTTTTTTACACTTTGTACTCGAGATAGTCCACAACTTCAAGCCGTGACTGATCAACAAACCTAAAAAAACTGAATACAAGTGCCAATTAAAAAACTAGCTTATCAAGTAGGAGAACTCGTTCAATCCATTGACTTCTTATCAACTCCTCGTGAAATCCATGCGAGACTCTGTTGTTTTAGTGCAATTCTCCTACTTGGGGGCGAACAACCTTGTTATACAATTGACTTTCTCTTAGATCGTCTAGGGTACTTTTCTTTATACTCTGCGTTCAAGATAGTCCACAACTTCAAGTCGCGACTGATCAACAAACCTAAAATACTGAACACAAGAGCCAATAAAACTAGCTTATCAAGTAGGAGAGCTCGTTCAATCTATAATTAAACCTCTAATCAACTCTTTGTGAAATCCATGTGGGACTCTGTTGGGTTGGTGCAAGTCTCCTACTTGGGGATGGTCAATCTCGTTATTATTCACAATTGACTTTCTCTAGATCATCTAAGATACTCTTCTTTACATTCTGTGCTTGAGATAGTCTACAACTTCAAGTCACGATTGATCAACAAACCTAAAAAACTGAACACAAGAGCCAATTAAAAAACTATCTTATTAAGTAGGAGAGCCCGCTCAACCTATAAACCTCTTATCAACTCATTGTGAAATCCATGTGAGACTCTGTTGGTTTAGTGCAATTCTGCTACTTGGGGGCGAACAACCTTGTTATTATTCACAATTAACTTTCTCTTCGATTGTCTAGGATATTTTTCTTTACACTCTGCCTTCGAGATAGTCCACAATTTCAAGTAGCGGCTGATCAACAAACCTAAAAAATTGAACGCAAGAGCCAATAAAAAAATTAGTTTATTAGTAGGAGAGCTCGTTCAATCTATAGACTTCTTATCAACTCCTTGTGAAATCCATGTGAGACTCTATTGGTTTAGTGCAATTCTCCTACTTGGGGGTGAACAACCTCGTTATTATTCACAATTGACTTTCTCTTAGATCGTCTAGGTACTTTTCTTTACACTCAGCATTCAAGATCGTTCGCAACTTCAAGTCGTGACTAATCAACAAACCTAAAAAACTGAACACAAGAGCCAATAAAAGTAGCTCATTAAATAGGAGAGCTCGTTCAATTTATAAACCTCTTATCACCATATTTGTTAGGCAGATAGATGTGAGACTTGGTTGGTTCATTATAGTTAACTTGTTCCAAGATCGATGACCTTGTTATTCACGATTGACTTACCTTTTGATTCTAAGTTACCACTCTTGACACTCTAGCTCAAAATGGGCCATAACTCAAGTCTTTAAGTCACATTGGATATATATACGTTGATACAATTATTATAGGTTGAATAGGAGAGTCGAACTTAAAAGACTAAACAAAAGTGTCCCAATCCAAAAACTAACTAATTAAGTAGGATCAGAACCCGTTCAATCTATAAACCTTCAACCAATTATCGATAAAATCCATGCAAGACTCAATTGGCTTATTCTACCTGTCGTGCTTCATAATCAACATAACCTCATTGTTCACGACTCACTTTCCTCTTGAATATAATCCACAACTTTAAGCCGCGGTGGACCAACCTATGTTACTATAATTGTTATAGGTTGAATAAGAGAGTCCAACCTAAACTCAGAGACGTATCCAGAATTTCGAGATGAGGGGTGCACTATTGTAAAAAGGTGCACTATTGTAATATGATACTCCGAATATGGGTTCACACATCTATATTTCAATATTTAAAAAAAAATATAACACTATTATATATGATCTCGGGAGGGGAGCCTGGGTTCACGTGCACCCGGTGACCCCCCTAGATACGCCCTGCCTAAAAGACTAACTTATTAGGTCGGATTTTGATACTTGAGAGTGGTCCATTTATTCTACAAATCATATTATACCTTCTTTTATTTCAAGAAAAATTCATGTGAGACTCAATTGGTTTATTATTATTACAAAAAGTTAGGAATTTTGGACCACTTTTTTTTTTTTTTTTTTGTAATTTTCATTAATACCTTTTTTATAAGAAAACAATAGTACCTCGAAATGCGACATTGATCTGGATGTCGGAATCATGCAATTAAATTAGGTGAATAATGTTGAGAGAAATGGAATCTTGACCATATAAATTTGAGACAACAAGTGAAGTCTGCTATTTCTTGTCTTCTATATTTTTTAAATTTTAATGAAATCTTGTTTTTGTCTATTAGATCATAGCTTTTGTCATTGTTGTTGTTGGGGCATTTGAAAACAACCCCCTTTCCCCCTCTTAGTTATCCTTTTAATACAAATGTGTTATTGTTCGAAATAAAAGGCGAATTTATGATTTTAAGTTTAATGAATTCAGAATACATTTGGTTTTGTTATAGGGAGAATAGTTAAAATCGCCTTGTGTTGTTTGAAATTGAGCAACTTTGCTTTCTATTGAACTTTTTTTGGTGTAATATTACTCTGATTGTTAAGAAACAATCTAGGTTTTGTTGTCGACCCCTGACGAATATCTAATCTAAGGGTAAGTATAAACCAAACTCAGAAATTAAGGAAAAAAATTAGATCACTTTTTCTCCAAAAATTTGAATACGTGGGGTTTATCCATTTCATACTAGAGCTCCCTTGCGATTTGCAAATGTCAAAGGTTCACAAAAAGTGTATGAAGATCAAAATTGAGCAATTTCAAATAGTACATAAGCAAGTTTAGACTCTTTCCTTTATTATAAGCATATATTTAATTTATATATCTACAAATACATAGACGAGGTGAAGATCTATATCTTATAAGTTCTAGATTCTAGAACACAACCTCAAGTACTAATAACATGTTTTGAACTCTTTTTTCTATATACATTTTTAGCGATTTTTGTAACACCATATAAGTTGCGTCTGCCGAATTCACATGTTATATACTAACTTAGTCCCTATATAAATATTTGGAATAAAAAATAATGAGTCCAGTTAAATCTACGAAACTAGCCCTAAATCCACCTCTGGTCACCTGCAATTCTCACATCAAAATCAAGTGTAAAAACATGTAGGTATGTTTTGCCTTATGACCTAAAGGACCAACAACATATTGTCTGAGAAGACACCATTATCTTAGCTTTGTCAATTTGGCTGTAATGTTTTACTTATTGTCTCTGTATGTGTGTCTTTTGTGGTGTGTATGTGGGGGGTGGGGGTGGGGGTGAGGGTAGGGGTCAGTGGAATATTGTGGTCACAAAAGAATAGTGTCACATTCATATATATTCACAAATCACAAGTTCCAAAATGACCTCTAAAAGTTAGTGTCACATTTTCATTTGAGTTTGACACTTAAAAGTTGAGCCAAAGAAGAACCTTGACACTCTAGGCCCTAGGGGCTGAGCCAGTGTATCAGTTACGAATTTATCTGAACTTAATAGTTTTAATTTCAAATTATCATAAATAGATCTCAAATCCTGTAAGTCAAATAGTTTATACTTTATAGTGAAATTTCTAACTCAAATTCATATAATTCAAATTTTGATAATCTGTCTCGCTTAAATTGATACTTATTCTTTCTTTTTTACTTTTTTTTGTTGAAACTATAATTTGTGAATCATTTCTAATAGATCTTGTCTCCTTTTTTTACATCACTTAAGGTAATAACCTCACTCAAAAGGAAAGTTTTGTATTTTACAATAATTAGTATCTTGACTCCTTTCAAAATACTAATTATGAGAAAGATTATATCCAAAATTTCACTTAATCCTCTATTTTCATCTCATCTTAGGCGAACAAATTATCAATTGGAGAGGATATTATTATATGTGGAGTGGAGGTGAGGGGGGGAGGGTATGATTCAATTTTTTTAAAAAAGTTGTTCTAAATCTGATCCATATTTGATTTGGATCTCAAATTTGAGATTCCCTTTTAAATAATTTTTTTTTAAGTGGACAAGATATTTTGGTCAAAATCTCAAACAACATATGGTGATGGAGGAGTTGTCAGTCTGAAAAAAAAATATATTGATTATTTTATTTGGTAGATCCAACAAATAAATGAAGATTAATAGGATTAATAATTAATAATACTATTGACAACCTGTTTATTTTTGGCCAATCATTTGTAATCAGTAGGTTAATTAATTAAAAGTCCATATTCTTAATGGATTAGTTATTAAAGGTAACAACTTTTTATTGTCTTGGTGACTAAATCCAACAATTATTGTCTAAAGTTTTAAATTTATTTATAATAAAATAATATTTCCTTTTACTTTGTATATACTTTATTGTTTTGTTTTCAAAAGTGAGCAAAATTAATTAGAAGGAAAAAAGGAATCAGTATAAGGAATATTCAGTTTAATTTAACTAGATACCTTTTATTTTTTATTTTTTTCTTTTTGACTGGTTATGCTCATGTTTGTTTTGCCAAAGATTTTAATTTCTAAACAAATAATTAGTTGTAATATTAGTAATGTTCTTCATTCTATTTATGTTACTATATGTTTGTGTTCTTTGATTATCGCATTATTTTCTAAATTTTTGAAATAGATAATCGTTCAAAATAAAGAAATTACAGAAATCAGATAACCTGTTATGACAAATTAAATTACATTTATTATAATGTGTACATCAATTTGTTAAATAAGATATACAAGGAGACAAAATTAAGGTAGGAGATACATCTATATCATGAAGTAACTTGCAATGACACACGTAAGCTTTTTATAAAGCATTTTATTTGAGCCAAAGAATATTAGAAATAATTTTTTTTTATCACGTAGAAGATAAATTAAATAACCCCCTTTCAAGAGGAAGAATTTATTTCAATGAAGAAAGCCTTCTCCTTCGTGACTAACCATCTGATTGCGATCGAAGAATAACTTTAGTCAAATTAGGAGGAAAGAACTTGATTGGAATGTGTTACACCTGATAAATTGATGTAATAACCTTTATTTTATCGACTACGAAAAGTAATAGAAATAATATTTGCATACATTCTATTCTTCTTTTAAACCCCACTCGAAACTGCACTAAGTATATTATTGCATGAACTTTGATTTAAAAATAATAATTAAATCTTGTCGTTTTAATTTATTGTGTTTCCCATTTCATCAAATATAGTATATTGGAAACCATTCCACCATTAGGATACTGTTCCCTAGGAATTTTTCCCATTATTTTTTACAAAAATTTTAAATAATTATTATTTTGTCCTCACTTCTACCCCTTCCCAAGAGAAACCAGGATGGGGTGGGGGTGGGGTTGCACCCATGTTATGTAAAATTCAAGAGTATGAGACATTGATACACATTCAATAAAATACTTATATTCCTTTTAGTTCAAACTTTTAATTGTTTTGAAAAATAAATTTATTTCAAAATATTGGATACTTTATAAATGCAAGAATATACTTTTTTTTGTGTTTCAATTGATTGAGTGTTAATTTAGTAAGACACCAATTAGAAAATGTAAATGATAGTGTAGCAAATGCTCTTTTGATTAAAGTTCTTGAATGTTTTTTTTAATGAGATATTCAAAATTAAAATCTTAAATAGATAATTTGATTGGAACAATTTATTTGTACTTTCGCTATTTGGAAAGTCATTTTTTTTCTTTGGCCGCTACATTTTCATCATCTTCTTCATTTTAAGAGAATAATCTAATTAAAAATTTGTAATATATACTTCTTCTTTTTTTATCTAGTTTTAATTTTTATATATATGTTATTTAAAACAAAAATCAGGAACTTCTTGATTGATGTTTTAAACCTAATCTATTACTTTATTTTTGAATTTTTCATTTGGCATTAGATAATCATATGAATCTCGATTAATTTAGATTCGTACAATATAAAGTATTTGACTTTTCATTCAATATCCGATATGCTTATTAGGCCATGTTTACTACGGATACATGCCATGTAAAGTCTCATTAAAAAGAAAGCGCTTCATAGCATAATTTTATCATTCTAAGAGCTCAAGTTAAGATCTCTAATTAATGATAAAGACTTTTTTTTTTATCTGATATTCAATACCACATTAAAATTTGACTAAATTCGAGTTCATATCAAAAAATCTCATATTAAAGTACTCCATAAAAATAAAGTATCTTATTCATCCCGACTCAACCTTAACAGTGATGCATGAATGAAAAGATAAATAAAGATGATAAGGACTTATGCAAAGAGTTGACGAATAATAAATTGTCTCTTTCTATTTGGGTTGTTCTGTACTTTTACAGATGTTAAAGGGCTTTAATACTTCAATAAATGAAGTTTTGGGCCCCATTGCAATTAAAAGGTTATAAGCCTAGACGCACTATGCCTATTACCCTATATTTGTTTTTGTCCCCCCTATTTTAAGCCACAATGACCAAATTTCCCCTATTCATAAATCAACTAATTGGTCCAATTTCCCACATTTTAGCACTCACTTTTTAAAGAAAATATCTTTTCTTCCCAACAATAAAAAAGAAGAAGAAAAGAGAAATATTTTTATACTATGAAATGAAATATGGAAGTAATATAAAAAATTATATGCAAATGGAGAAAACATTTTCTTGAGATGAGGATATGTCAGAAACAGTTTCTTTACCTTTTCAAAGTAAGAATACGTTGCTTATACACCACCCTCCCCCGACCTTACTTGTGAGATTACAACCGAGGACTTATCCAAAGCAATCTCTCTACCTTCTCAAATAGCGGTAAGACTGCTTATATACCATCCTCCCCTGATCCCACTTGTAAAATTATATTGGATATGTTGTTGTAAATGGAGAAAGCATATGAGAAGTAAGTTTAATACATATTTTAGAAATAATTGTGGGTAAATAATTGTTTAAGTAATATGTTTTTTTACAATTAAAAGGCATATATTTGAAATATATATATTTAGGACATCTAAAACAACTTTATAGTAAAATTGCATTTTCATGAAAAGGATGCAAGAATAACTTGCTCATGGTTTAAAAGACTTTACTATGTCATGTTGTTTGTCTTTTATATATACAAAAAACCTATGTAAGTTTTTTTTAATGAATAAATGGAAGTTATATAATTACATCAACTTCCATTTTCTATATATCCATGTATTTTTTTCCCTTTTACAAAAGAGGTGACTTTCTTTTTTTGGTTTCCTCTTTTGATCTCAATCAAAATAATAATAATAATAAAAATAACTTATTCAACGAAATTTCACAAGTGAGGTAGAAATAGGGTGATATATACGCAACCTTATACCTATTTTGTAAAGGTAAAAATATTATTTTCGATAGACTCCTAGCTCAAATAAAATATATCACACATGTACGAAAAGAAAATATAGTAAAAGAATAAATGAGAAAATAACAATAACCATAGCAAATATACGATAATCAACGGGAAAAGACAACACATAACAGTAAAATTGAAGAATAAGAAATAGGTGAATAATATTTAATACTCATTATTGATAAGGAAAAAATAGACAATATATTCCTAGAGAAAATAGTCAACTGACCCCCAAATCTATTATCAAATTTTCAACTATACATTTATACTCCACAAAAGTTCTATTACCCCAAAACTATTTTAAAATAGAATAAATAGCTCTATATAAACTATCTACTAACCTTTAATCATAATCTGTGAGGTATGTATCCTTCCATCTCAATCAAAATCAAATTTGGATAATATCGTGATGATGAAAAAAAAATCATCTTTTATTAAAAAAGAATATTCCAAAATGATAGAGATCACTAATATAAAATCAACACAAATTCATTTGCCTTTTTCTCTTTCCTAATTTCTCTTATTTGAACTTTTCAAAATAATTAGGAAGAAAGCTTAATTGGCTACATTACTATTAGAGACACTCAAATAACATTTGATTTAATGTAAATCACTCTTAATTTCTTCAAAATCATTCATGTAATTCAAATATGCAAATTATGTATTTTTAGATTTAAAAAGATATTTCAAATTTCAAAAATATCTTTTCATCTTTTCAACATAAGTTAAATTACAAATAAGAGTATCTCGATATCTTTCGTTGCATAGTTATAACTATAAGTAACGAATCACTTGTTCGATACATCAAATGAACTTACTAGATTTACTAAAAAATCATCAATTGTTGAAATGGTGATAAAACCTTAAGCATTTAATTAATTTTTTTAGATGATGTAGTACTACAAATGTTTAAGAAAACATTTATTTGATAAAAACTAATCAAATATCAAATATATTTTATTATTTTTTATTTAAGAAAGCAGAAGACAAACGTTACCAAAACTTATTTTCCCAATGTAAAGGGTATTTTTGTCATTTCAAAGCATAGTACAAGTAACAAACTGTGAAGCATATACCTGAAGTACAATGTATAGTATCTTAAAAAAAAGGTACTTCATAAAATCTTAATTAAAATAAGGGAAAAAGGTTTGATATACCCCTCAACTTTGTCATTTAGAGCTGATATGCCCTGCGTTATGAAAGTGACTCATATATACCCTTACCGTTATACAAACGGCTCACATATACCCCTGCTGTTACAAAATGAGTTCACATATACCCTTCATCTAATGAAAGTGAAAAAATGAGTTTTAAATTTATATTTTTGACTTTTAATTTTTTTTAAAAATCTCATGTAGGAGTATATATGATCCTTCTAGCAAAGTTCAAGGTATATTTCAATTTTTTCATACATAAATTGCTTTTTGATCTCTTTGATTGTCATTATTTGAGGTTCTTATTCTTATTTTATTTTTTCTTTCATTCTTTAGTGTAAAGAAAAAAAATTAAAACTAACTTTTTTGTGGCTATATTGTAATTTAAAACTATTTTTTTGGCTATATTGTAATTTAATTTTTGTATTTGAAAAAAAATGGGTCATCTATAATAAATTTTACAAGAATATTAGTGAAACATAAATAAATTTGACCATCAAAATAATAAATTAAAATTAGTCATTGAAACAAAAAAGTTTTAAAAAAATAATATATGTGTGAGGAGTATTAAATATACCCATATGGATTATATTTTTTATAAAAAATAATTAAAAAATAAATTAAAATTAATTTTTTTCAGTTCCGTTAGAGGAAAAGGGCATATGTGAGTCACTTGTATAACAATAGAGGTATATACGAGTTACTTTCATAACGAGGGATATATCAGCTCTAAATAACAAAGTTGAGGGGTATATCAAACCTTTTTCCTTAATGATCCCTCAATTATTAGTAGTAAAATTATAATTTTGATTGTTATATGATATCTAATAAAATATACTTAATTTAATTAATTGAAATATGCGTTGATCCGTTTGTTGAGAATATTCACAAATTTATCATAAATGTTATCCGTTCCATCAAATATTTATCTATTAAGTTTATACTATTACTGCATATTTAATAGTGATAAAGTTTTAAAAATAGTTCGAATACAATATACTTCCCACCTAAAAAATATGAGTTGTTTTCGGATTTTTTAAAAAACAACATTTGGTGATATATTTGATCGATGTTTCGAAAATAATTTGAAGATTAATTTCTAATTTGTAAAAAGTGATTTTAATCAATTTTAGTTTATTTTTTAAAAAAATTAAATGCATACTCAAACACAAAATTAAATTTTCAACTTAATTCTTTTTCTTTCAAATATCATATTTTTTCTACTAAAACCACATATTTAAGGTTAAAATATATTTCAACATATATTAGAAATATAAAAAATTAAATTTATTGATAATCGAGAGAACAAAAATACTATTTCATTATCTATCCTCAAAGATAGTGATAGAGTAATAAGTATCTTATCCTCAATATGAGATTTCTCCAAATTTATTCGGGCTTCATAAATACGAATATCAAATACCGAGTGAGGTAAAAAAACACTCCATTAACATTTACACAAATATTTCTCCGAATGGTGTCTATTAATGTAAATTTAATTTAATCGAAATTCAATACGAATGTCGCACTCAAATGAAAAATCAAAAAAATATTCTTCCGACCTGTAATTTTCCTAGAAAAAAAAACCGTACCTTAATAATTAATAACAATAAGTAATAGATACTCATCTTTATAAATCTCTTCAAACCAAATCTCTCTTTGACCAAAAAAAAAAAAAAAAACGGAACTTTCTCTCTCTACTTTAACCTCTTCTTCTTCCTCCTCCTCTTTCTCACTCTAAAATCACCGCCTTTCGCCGCCGTGTGAACTTTCAGTCACCACCTTTTTCTTCTCTAAAAAGAAGCAAAAAAAAAAAGTTTAAAACTTTTTAAACATTTTTTTTGCTTAAAAAAATCGATCTTTTTGTCTACTTTTAAAACTTTTTTTGCTTTTGTGTTAATTCAAATCTCCATTAATTTGCTTTGTTTTGGTTGAAAAGTTGATTATCAACAATACCCATCTCTCCATTTTCGAAAATTCGCTTTTTTTTGCTCCAAAAATTCGATTTTTTTTGCTCTTGTGTTCATTCGAATCTCCATAAATTTGCTCTGTTTCTAGTTAAACAGTTAATTATCTACAATACCCATTTCTCCATTTTCGAATGTTTGCTTTTTTCCGTCCAAATAATCGATCTTTTTTTGCTTTTGTGTTCATTGAAATCTCTATAAATTTGCTCTGTTTTAGTTAAACAGTTAATTATCAACAATACCCATTTCTTTATTTTCGAAAATTCGATGCTTTTGTGTTCATTGAAATCTCCATGAATTTACTCTGTTTTAGTTAAACAGTTAATTATCTACAATACCCATTTCTCCATTTTCGAAAATTCGTTTTTTTCCTCTAAAAAATCGATCTTTTTTGCTTTTGTGCTCATTGAAATCTCCATAAATTTGCTCTGTTTTAGTTAAATAGTTGATTATCCACAATACCCAAATCTCCATTTTCGAAAATTTGTTCATTTTTTTGATCCAACGGCCAGGATTTGCTGTTCTCTGTTACTACTAGGGCTCTCTCTCTGTGATTGTCAGCTTTTTATTTTTAGTTCTTTTGTCTTCTCTACGTAAGTTTTTTTCCCCTCTCTGACTTTACTTTTTTTAGTTGCTTCTTTCTATAAATAGATTTTGTGTATGTATTTAGGTGTATATATTTAGGTAACAAAGTATATTACTGTAACTTCAAAACTGGGATTTATTTTCCTGTAGCGTTTACTTAATGGAGTGGTAGGGGCGGAGCCAGGTAGGGCCGAGATGTTTGTACGTTGTTTATATATGGTTAAAATTGTTTTTTACTGTATATATATAGTACTAGTAGATATTGAATCTCATTTTTGGCTTCTTGTTGGGTTTAGTTCTTTGTATTTTGAATCTCTTAGTAAAAATCCTAGCTTTGCGAATCGTTGATTGGCATGCACTATGTATGTTACATTTGGGATAGTTTTGAATTCTGGGTCGTTCTTGTTTTCTTCAAATTTGTTTGATTTTTTGCTTTGCAAGTTATACTCCAAGTTCCATTTTTGTTTATGGGTATTGAAGAAGTTTTGGATATTTTATCTCTCTGGGGGGGAGCTACAGTAATATTTTTTATGTATATAGCAGATGTTGAACTCCATGTGGCTTTTTGGTGTGTTGGCTTCTTCGAATTTTGAATTTTGTAGTAAAAATCTTGGCTCCGCCAATGTTCTTGTTAGTCACATGCATTGGAAATGATCAATTTCGATTGGATTAGTGTGATTTAGTGGATTTTATTAGTAAAGAAACAGCTGATTTTCGGTTAATTGGCATCACTAATATGATAGTAGATGATGTTCTTGTTGTGCTAACAACCAACACTAAATTCTTGAAATTTATTTGATTTTTGTTTCCGTGTATTAGAAAAGATTTTTTTTTTGTTCATCTTTCTGTTAACTCATTTTTTAAAGTTGCATGCATTGGAAATGATCAATTTTGATTGGATTTGTGTGATAACACAGATTTTATTAGTAATGAATCAGCTGATTTTTTGGTTAATTGGCATCACTGATATGATTATTCTCCAATTAAAGAGGCTATTTTGGTGTGTAGGATGTATTGCATTAATTTATTTGAAGTTGCTCTTTAATCCCGTACGCTCCTATATTTATTAAGGTCAGTTTTAATACGAATAGCGAGCTAAAACCTTGAACCACAAAGATTTACGTGTTGGCATTTTCCCTTTTCTTTGGGCGGAAGTGACATACTTTCTCGTATATTCTTTACTATAGGTATGAGATTGTTTGGATTCTCTTCCTTTACTTATTTCTTGGATTCCTATCTTTACTTTGAATTTTCCTTTAGATTATGTTTCCTTTTAGTTTACCATTCTCAAAAAAAGGATTGTGTTTGCTGTTTGCGAAGTCAACTTACTTGTCTAGGATATGCAGTAATGATTAAGTTTTCATAAGTTTGTAGTATTTCTGAAGGTACCTTTGATAAAATATATCGTCATTTGTATGTCCTATAGTAGCTTGAGCCCAATAAGGACCGTTCTGCTATGATTTTCTAATGGCTTCGTTGAAATGTTTTCATTATTTTACACTTCTAGAATCACTAGGTATTGGTAATTGAAGTCCCATTTATTTTTTTTTGTGCAGCGAAAAGGCGAAGAGGTTGAATTCTGACAGGCTCGGGCTATGGAGCCTAATGGACATAGAAAGGGTTGCAAAAAGAATGTGGTTACCCTTCAAAATGGTGATCTTAGCACATTGAATATTGATGATGAGTTGGATCCATGGACTTCCTGGGCGAACAAACCTCACACTATTACGTTGTTACTTATCGGTGCATGTTTACTCATGTAAGTTTTTTAATGTACATGCTCTATATTCATAGGTAAAAATAATTGTTATGGACAGGAATAATTGTTCTCAAAAACTTTTCTTGGAGTATGGGGAATTTTATTTTTTTTGTTAAGTACCTCGGACTATGTGGGAATTCGTAAAAGAAATCTAAGTTCTTGTGTCATTTCTTCTGTTCTTTCGGATGTCCATACAATATTCTGTGTCATCAATGAATTAGATTTTCAGTTAGATGCTTAGATTGTTATAGCCTTTTTTTTTTCTTTCTATTTTTCCTTTTGGTGATAATTATATCAAAGTTCTCTTCTTTTTGAGGATATGTAAAATTGTTTTATTATAATTGGCTGTTTTTGTGAAATGAAATCCTTTTGCTGTACGTATGACACACCAAGTCGGTGCAGTTTTAATTGAATTTCTGATTTTTCAAAAGTTGGTTTTGGTATACAAAAGCACATGGGAACTTCAATTAGGATGCCTTACGAATTGCTTGCTAATTATTGGTTCCTTTCTTTTAGTTATGCTTGCTATTACATAGTTTTCGTATTTTCTTAAGCCAATAATACATTTTTTTTTACTTGCTTATGTTATTATTTTCTTAAGCCAATAAAACTCTTTTTTTTTTACTTACTTATGTTATTATGATTACAGTTGGGCTAGTGGAGCTCTCGACTCTCAAAACACTTCTTCCGGTGATATTGTGGCATCTGTGAAAAGGTGTGCACTTTTTATTTCTCTCTCTATCCCATTTTATGCGGCATTGTTGCTATTTGGGATTCTAAATAGGTTATTCTTCTACCACAAGTTTCCTAATTATATTAAAATATTTTGAATGATTAACTATTGTGACTTAAAGACCTTTCGTGTAGCTTCTAAGTATGTATATTTTATTTTAGAAAAACTTGAATTTAATGTCCCTTTTAACTCTGAAATTAACTCGTTGACTTTTGTTCTCCGAACCCCACCACTTGAAATGAAACAGGGTGAGTATCATGGTTCTATCTTATGTTCTTACCTAATATAAAATATCTTTTCCTTTTTAACGTTCATGACAGTGAAAGTTGTTTTTTCCTCTGTTAGGGGTGTTTGGGCTATGATTGCTGTGTATCTTGCTTACTCTTTGCTGCAAGCCCCCTCGACGTAAGTTGCTACTATACTCCTTCTCTCTCTCTCTCTCTCGGGGGTCTTATTGAGTTGTGTTCTGCATATTTTTGGTTTGACTAGTAAATTGTAGCTCAAAATAGGAGTTGGTGGTTACTGTGTATATGATTGACAGTTGTTACTATGTAATTTGTGAAAATGCTCCTAAAAAATATAGTAATGTCGAACCACATTCATTCTTTTTATATTTTATTTATTGAGTGTTATCTATTTTCACTTTTTAGCTGTGAACGTGCTAGAATGAGTATCTTTTTGAACTCCTCTTTGGTTAGTCAACTACAACCACAACAACATATCCCGTGTAAATTCCACAAGTGGGGTATGGGGAGGGTGGTGTGTATTCAGCCTGACCCTTATCTTGTGAAGGTAGAGAGGTTGTTTCTTGATAGACCCTCGGCTCAAGTCTTTTTTCTTTTAGGCTTCAAATGCGAGCTTTAGAGTTTGCCTTCCTTTTTCCTCCTCTTGACTTGAAATTAGCTTAGGCAGATGTATGTGCAATTTTTGGGCTATGGTCTTTTACCATATTAATCTATGAGGTTCTTCATTACAGGGTGCTCATCAGGCCACATCCTGCCATTTGGCGCCTAGTTCATGGAATGGCCGTCATTTACCTTGTTGCTTTGACGTTTTTGCTTTTTCAGGTAAGTCGATTAGCAGAATTCATGTTTTCTAATTGTATAAATGAATGAAATAATCCAGTAGTTATATTTCGTAGTTTTCAGTTTCCCTTCTGATATCTAATCAAGTTATAATTCAGCCAATTCAGTTGTTGTTGTGAGATATTAATACTTTGTCGTCTTTTCCTTAGAAGCGGGATGATGCTCAGCAATTTATGAGATACCTACATCCTGATCTTGGTATTGGTAAGGATTTTGGCCTGTTCGTCATACCAGTTTTGAGTGAATTATTTCATAAAATCTATGCTGCGTATCTGCTTTGCCATGTGAGTTACAGCGTAAACTTATTTTAACTTACTATGCAGAGCTACCTGAAAGATCCTATGGTGCTGATTGCAGAATCTACGTACCTGAAAATCCCACTAACAGGTTTAAGAATCTTTATGTATGATATCTTCTTTCACAATCCTTTTACCTTTTGTATTTGTTTTTTCAAAATCTTGTATTGCTTTCTTGGACAAGCTGCAGGAAAATGCAGCCTCTCTGATGGCGTATTTGCTTTGTAGGACACACTGTTTGATGAGTTTGTTTTGGCTCATATCATAGGGTGGTGGGGAAAGGCCATCATGATTCGTAATCAGCCTCTTTTGTGGGTTTTATCCATTGGATTCGAGTTTATGGAGGTCAGAGCCTTTCTCAGCTTCTTTTGAATGTTTATTCAGCATCTTTTCATTTTCCAATTGAGAGTAGTTCAGTATTTCCCGTCCTCATTAAACTTATGGTTTCAGCTTACCTTCCGCCACATGTTACCAAACTTCAATGAGTGTTGGTGGGACAGCATTATTCTTGACATATTGATCTGCAACTGGTTTGGTGAGAATCTTGAAGCCGACTACCTTACACTTTTATGAACTTTACATTCTTGGCATGGTTACAACAAATTGATATCAGATTCTCAATTTGCATCCATTTCTAGTCAATCAAGGGGTTAATGTTCTATCTCTTGCCTGTTGAAGTTCTTGTTCTTTTGAGTTCTGAAAAACATTTCCAGATAGATGAAGTTTATCAAATGTATAGTTGAATTTGCTTCTTTTGATTTGGTTTGCTGTGAAATTACATTGTAATGAGATACAATATTGCCTTTCCTACAGTAAAAAGTGGTTGTTTTGCCTGGTAAATAAAGACCACTTCTGAATCTTTCAGAAGAAAAATTTGATAACGACTTGGATATTTAGGTTATGGGTTTATGTCGATCATCTTGCTCCATTTCACCAAAAATATTGTTATTGCAGATGATGTGGAATTTGTGCCTTTGTATAATTATTTGATATAATGGATCTTCATGGGTGAAGTTTTTGTGGCTTGACATTCGTCAATGTGATTATTGTTTTTGTTTTTATTTTTTGTAAGGAATACCACGAATAGTCGTTATCATAAAAAACATTAAATCCATATTTTCTGCATATTTTACTTATCTGTGGCTCAAGTCTGTTCATGGTCTTACAGATATGTCTTGTTCTCCTGGATTATTTTGCACTAAAATTACCTATTTGATTTCTTATGCAGGCATATGGGCTGGAATGCTCACTGTTCGGTATTTTGACGGGAAAACATACGAGTGGGTTGGTATAAGCAGGCAACCAAATATCATGGGCAAGGTATGTCCCATTGAGTGCTACTAGGTTGCATTATACAAGTCCCATACAGTTTATATGGAAGTATTATGACGTTTATTCTGCACTTAAGTATTATGATTGGGGTTTCCCAGCGACATATGGTTTTATTATTAAACACACAGCTTCTTTGTTTTTTATAAAGGTCAAGCGAACACTTGGCCAATTTACGCCAGCTCATTGGGATAAAGATGAATGGCGTCCCCTTCTAGGTCCATGGCGGTTTATTCAAGTCCTCAGTCTCTGTGTCATATTCTTAACTGTGGAGTTAAATACGTTCTTCTTAAAGTTCTGTCTTTGGATTCCTCCAAGAAATCCTTTGATAGTGTATAGATTGGTTTTCTGGTGGTTAATTGCATTACCAACAATCCGTGAATATAACTCGTACCTACAGGACAGGTATGTCCAACCACTAGCATTATGAAGTGAAATGTGTACTACTCTCGTAAGGTCTCATTCCTGTTCTTTATTTCTCACTTTTCCGTTTATTACTGTCATATTCAGAAAACCAGCGAAAAAGGTAGGAGCATTTTGCTGGCTTTCAGTGGCGATCTGCATTGTTGAGCTCCTAATCTGTATCAAGTTTGGACATGGTGAGCTCTACATCTTGTTTTCTCATTTTATTTTATTTGGTAATTGAGAAATCCTGAGGACGAGCTAGCATAGTTCAAAACTCGGTGGACAATTAACATGTCTCTTTTGGCAAGACCAGAACCCCAGTGGCTTTATGTATTTTTCACTTAATGTTTTTCCTTGCCTCTTCTTTCAGGATCATTTCCGAACCCAATGCCCAAATGGGTGGTAATTTTATGGTCATGTGTCGGTACTGGCCTTTTGATGTCGTTGGCTGCATGGTCGTGGCATTTACATAGAACGATGAGGAGAAAGCGCGATTGAGTTTATGTTTGCAGTTCCCCAGTCATTCTTTATTCCTTTGCTTTCATTTGGGTAGAGTTCAACCATGTTGTAAATACCCTTTACCTTGTAACTGTATATGCTTTGCTCTTTTTTTTAGGTTAAATATTAGTACATTTTAAACATGTAGTGAACCTCAATTCTTTTTCAATAGGCTAAAAAGGTCTTGTTTGTTGAGCTACAATATTTTTGCCTCAGTCCCCCCTGCAAACCAACTTTATATAGGGTTTGTGCAAGGCCTATTAAAGAGGAAGCGCTCTTTACTAGGATTTTCTCTACGGCTTGTATCATCGTATGTGAGATGGCGAGACCTCAGGTTAAGGATGGATGAATCATATTCATTCCACCACAATGCGAGACCTCTGGTCTAAATGGGAATAAATTTAGTTATGCTATGCTATAATTATATAGTCCATTTCAACAAGATGTTATTCTTGAAAATTTCAGAAGGATATATAGCCAATATACAGCATCTTGGTACAATTGTGACAATTACATTTCAACCACAAAAAATGACAGGTTATTTTAATTGTTTGCTAATGTCTAAGTGACATAATTCTACTCATTTAACTGACACTTTTCTTTTAGTTGTTCTTTTTTTAATCTAATAGATTACTCTTGATTCTATACTCCTTGTTATTGTAAAAGAAGCAAGATTATGCACCCTAAGTCATTGTTAGGATTGTGTAATTATACTTTAAAATGTGTGTATTAAGTGTAAAAGACAAGAATATCTATACTTGATAAGGTAACATACAACATTAGCCTAGGCTAATATGGTGAAAACTAAAGAATATTAACATACACTAAGATACCCTTCAATCGACACGTGGACACATGTGAATGAACATGCGATGAGAAGCAAGGATGTCAGCAAGGATTATACTCAACATTTTTGTGACACATGGCATGATACTCAGCCTCAATGTTGGACAAATAAGTTGCTTCTTGGAAGACCAAGAAACAAGATTTGGGCCAAAGAAAATTAGGACCCAATGATAGACGGACAACCAGCCCAATCAACATTAATAAATGCAAAAAGTAGAAAACACAAAAATTTACCTCAGAAAAGAAGAAAAAAAAACTCATATTTGACTATCATTTTTCTACAATCATACATTTTTCTAGGACCTATACACTGCACAGAGTTTTTTTTTTTACTTTTGATCGGTGAATATCATTATTTTCTAAAAAAAGGCTGCTTTTGCAAATCCATTGTCTTTGAATCTTCAGTTTATGCTGCAATGCTGCTTCAACTATGACTTGTATACTTCAACATGAACATATTTATTTGTATCTTCACTCTTATATTATTGCTTTCCCACATCAATCAAAGCCCTTTTTCTTGGATTCAAGAACCTTTTTTTTTCAAGATTGGCGAACCGTGTACGGTTCGTTATATCCCTTCTAGTCATACTTGCAAATTACGTTGCTCAGACCCTTCAAAAATGCTACTGCACCCATGTTAGATCCTATGAAAACACATAGCTTTTGGAGGATCCGACACACGCCCAATGACATTTTTGAAGAGTCTGAGCAAGATTGCTCATATGTTAGGTAGGAAATGGCATGGAAGATATCTTTCTCTTCCAAGTAGTCCTTCCTCTAACAATTTCTTCTTTCTTGATCTGTTCTTTTATCTTAAGCAAATGTGTATAGCTAAATGGCCTTTGACTAAATGACTCAAGAAGTCCATTTGCTTCAAGAAGCCCTGATGCCAATGAAAATCCATGAAGTACACTAATTCTTCCCTTATTTTGATCAACATCAACAACATCGTCGAAAAGTACCTCTTCATCAGGTTCACAAAGGGATTGAACGATATCCGTGCTTCCACATTCTCTCCTATATTCGAGCACGACACTAGACAGCTGATAACTCTCCAAAAATTGTTCAGGAATGGTCTGCAACAACATAAAACAGAACCAAAAAAATGATGTTTTTCATCATAAGTTGATGTCAAGATCAAGAATCAATGTTATTAGATGTTCGTTTTACCTCTAGCATCCAACGAACGTATTTTACATTATTTACATGATGATTCATGTCCAAATCACTCCTTTTTGGCTGCAACAAAGTTGAAAAAAGATCAGTAACTACGAGTCTTGACATATCGTTGAAAATACTGAAATCTTGTAGAAAAAATGCATAAGTTCACCTTCAAATTCGAAAGGACATATTTAGCAGTGTCATCCAACTTCTCTATCTTAATAGGATTTTCCTCTTTGATGGCTTGTTTACTGATGAACCATGGTGAGATTTCAGCCCTCACTTCTTCCGGCATCTTTGACAGACGCCTCGTTTGCTGGTTCATCATCACCCATGTACTGTGTTCCACACAAGAACTAAGTTACAACTTACAACAACAGATTCTTGAAAATTATTTGAAAGTGTAACTGAACCTGGTTGCTCTGGCAAATACAAGGCCTGTGGCTTGACTTCTAATTTGCCAGTCGCGTCTCATCCCATTTTTGCCTGATGCTCCAACCCATGTATCAATCTCTATCACTTCACCCCTGTTCAAGTTTATCAATCTTTTTGTTAGGCCTTGTACCAAAAACCAAGAGAGCGATGCATCGGGGGAATCAGGCATCAATTGTCTTGGATCAGGTAGGAGCAGGAGAGGTAAGTTAATATCTATCAGGTAAAGAAAAGAGAATTTGGCTGATAGAAACGTTAGATACAGAGATGAACAAAATCACTTAGCTATCTAATGGCAAGACTTGGTTACACAAATCGGTTAAAAGTTTGATAAGACAGAGGAGTACTCAATGTTTACCATATTGGATAATGGTCTATTTGAACTTGCAGTCTTGAAACAACCCATATGAGGTTATTTTTCATCATCCCATGTGTAGCACCAAATCCATCACTAAGTAGTCCTGACATCCACACATGATTCAATGCTGTTTCCTGCAAAAATACAACACAAATTCAAATTAGTCGGACTAGTAACCTCCAAACTCCAGATAGGTAAACCAGAAAAAATCTCTTAGTGTAGTTAGTTGGCTGTGAAGATGGGGGGAGATGCAAGTGCTAAGTGGCAACACTGCAACGCCTCAATCTCAAACAAGTCGAAATTGACTATATGAATCCTTTTGTACTTTTCATTCCATTTAGTACAACAACAACGTCAGACAACTATGCCTCAATCACAAACAAGTTAGAGTCAGCTATATGAATCCTTATTATACATGTCATTCAATTTAATACTACAACTACAACGTCAAACTACTATGCCTCAAACAAACAAGTCTGAGTCAGCTATATGAATCTCACAATACATGTCATTCCATTTAATACTACAACAACAACGTCAGACTACTATGCCTCAATCACAAACAAGTCGGAGTCAGCTATATGAATCCTCATTATACATGTCATTCCATTTAATACTACTACTACAACGTCAAACTACTATGCCTCAATTACAAACAAGTCAGAGTCAAGTATATGAATCCTCACAGTACTTGTCATTCCATCTAATACTACAACAACAACGTCAAACTACTATGACTCAATCACAAACAAGTCTGAGTCAGCTATATGAATCCTCACTATACATGCCATTTCATTTAATACAACAACAACAACGTCACACAATTATGCCTCATTCACAAACAAGTCCAAGTCAGCTATATGAATTCTTACTGTACATATCATTCAATTTAATACTACAACAACAACGTCAGACTACTATGCCTCAATCACAAACAAGTCTGAGTCAACTATATGAATCCTCATTATACATGTCAATGTCAGACTACTATGCCTCAGTCACAAACAAGTCTGAGTCAGCTATATGAATCTTCACTGTACATATCATTCAATTAGACCACTATGCCTCAATCACAAACAAGTCTGAGTCAGCTATATGAATCCTAATTATACATGTCAACGTCAGACTACTATGCCTCAATCATAAACAAGTTTGAGTCAGCGATATGAATCCTCTCTGTACATATCATTCAATTTAATACTACAACAATAACATCAAAGTACTATGCCTCGATCACAAACAAGTCAGAGTCAGCTATATGAATCCTCACCTCACTATTCATATTGCTCCATTTATCCTCGTGATTCGAATTGAACAACTACTAATCATAACTCAAACATCAATAAAATGAAAAAAATTATGATCTCACCTGAAGTAAATTAAGTATACTTTCAATAGTAGCAACTTTATCAGGACCAACTTCATAAGACCTTATAACAACTGTTTGTCTATATGCACCTTCTACAATAATTCCTTGTCTATAAGTATCCACAAGTTGTTTCTTTGTAGGTATATTTTGCCTAATATGTGACATTGGAATATTGTACAAAGTTTCATCACAATGAGAAAATGAAGTTTTTGTTACCACATGATGACCATTATTATTGGATTTTAACAAATCCAATTTCACAACATTTCCATTAATTGGAGTCTTGAATTCTTGATTATCACTTGGGATTGAACATTTAATTATAGTAAAATGAGATGTTGAAGAAGAAAAAAGGGAACACCACATTTTTTTATTTTTTGTGGGGGGTTTTCACTTTTGGTTTGACATAGTTTATATAGGAGATTTCAAGAAAAGGTGACAAAAAAAAAGTGGTCATCATTTTTTTTTAGGAATAAAAGTGGAACTTTGTTGTATAGTTTGAGAATCTCAAAGTTATTATCTATGTTGTTGATGTTAATTAGTTTAATGGGTATTTTTTTCTTAGCAGAAATCGACAGATTGAAAAAGTACAATTCAGGATACAAATGCTAATTTTTTGTTTTTTACTTAACCACTTTTTGGTGTGTGAAAGTTACGTTTAAATTAGACTTGTACGCTTGATATGAAAAGTAAAGCGATAAGTGGAGTTAAAAGTCGAACCTAAACCAGCAGGGAGACAACCATGCCAATTCAAGCACATTTAAAGTGTATCCGCTTTTCCTTTCTTTCATTACCCTAGACTTCATTCTTTAAGGAGACCCCGTGTGCACTGATTGGCTGCTTTAAAAATGTCAACTTATGCATATTAGATCCTCCAAATAGTGCATTTTTGAAGAATCCGTGGGCCTTACAATATTTTTGCAGTCTCTGAACAATATAACTTAAATCTCAAACTTGGGAAAAGAGTACAAGTATGGTAAAACAACTTACCCACACATGATGGTTATACCAATTCACTCTCGTATTACTTGAATAGTGCCGGAGCTAGAAATTTTAATAGAGAATTAAAAATATATATAAAGAAATGTCACACGCCTTATTATTTTTTAAAATTTTATTCTTTTTGCATAGTGTAATTTTTCCGACTAAGAGGATTCAGTTGAATGTTTCTATCATCAAAGGTAACTACACTCCTATACTTGAGCATGATTAACAGTGAGGTAAATGTTCACGTTGTTTATATCAAATCATACAATTTTACGTTAGAAGTTAAAAATTAAAGTAAATATATATATATCACATAATTTAATATAATTATAAGTAAGAAATATGTGTATAAATGTCACATGTCTTGCTAATGAAAAAAAGATAAAAACATAATTATTTCTTTATTTAATCACTGAGAATCTGAGACACTATAACTTTGGAACTTACTCTGGGAGTAGAAAAATTTTGGAATTATTTGCTGATTTTTGCAGATATATTTGTCTGATTCTGCATTTTTAAAATTATAAAGAAAACAAACCAAAACATTTCTAAAGAGCATTTATTCTAAAATAAATAATATTCACTATGAATTTGAATTAATCGGATAAGTGAAGTTTGGATATCGGATGATTAAAAGAAAACTACAACTATTTATATTGGAGTAAGCACTTCTAACTTTATCGGTGTGAGATTGCAATAAATACTTACACGTATTTAGATATTTATATCAAATTATGTGAATTTGTTATAATTAAGTAATTTAATAAGATCAAGAATAAGTATTAATTAGCCATGAGTGCTAGATGGGTATGTGTAAACACACAGCATATATTATTGGTTTGATGTAAATACCAAACTTTACTCATATTGTCAGTGCCAAACTCGAATAGAGGAGACATAGCTTGTTCATATTATCGAATGCCAAATTCAAATTGAGATGTTTGTCGTTTTAAAGAACAATAACTACTAAGGGTAAAATGAGAAAAATAATTAATTTTATTGTGAACTTCTAAAACGATAAATAATTTGAGACGGAGGAAGTCATTTTCATCCTGTATTTTTAGTCTTCAAGGGATGGTCTGAATTCCCTAGTTAAAAAGTTTTTGTCTTTGCTTCAATTTCCTCAATATTCTTCCCTTTGTTAACTTAGAGTTTGAACAATGTAGTTCATAGAAAACAAGAAAGGGAATAGCCATTTATTTGGATGTCAAGCTTTGACCATAAGGATAGTTAGTCGTTGTCCAAAATTTACTGACCTGACTAATTTGAATTCGGGTATCTGAAATTCATTAACTTGACTAATTCAGATACGAACAGTAAAATTCACAAGCTATGACCTTATGGGATCTTCGTAAAGTTGATCATTATGAGTCTTACGACAAATTTGATTGGCAAATTCAATGGCATTTGGATGTTCAAAATTTATTAATTTGACGTTTTTAAATGTGTTGCATGGTCCCTATGAATCTTCGTAAAGTTGATCATTATGAATCTTACGACGAATTTGTTGGCTGGTTCAATATCAACAAGAAAGGGGATTCATTAGCTCATTACTTAGTAATGAATCAATATAATGATAGAATCCATAAAGATTATTCAGCAACCTTGTTTGCTCCTATATTTAAAGTTTAATTTTCAATCAACATTTAATATTATTCATGTAATTTATTCAAATGACAAATACTCATTTTAATTTGCTGGTTGTTTATTTTCTCAGTAATGGGAAATATTTAGAAGTTTCATTGACACTAACTAATTGCAATATAGACAATATGGTAAATAAACTAGTTCTTTTTCATTCAATGAAATCAACTTTAGCTCTTTTAAGTAAAACAAATGCAATTACAAGAAGTTAACAAAAAACATACAAAAAGTTGTAATTTGGTTAATGAAAACTTGGAGAACTCCAAGAACTTGGCATTTTTTTTTCTCATTCTAACACTAGTAGCCTTTCTCCAACCACATTGGCCAAGCTGTAACCTCCTATGCTGAAATTCACACTTGACCTGGCGACTTATATAGTGTTGCATCTCTACAACGAACTCATCGACCTCCACCACTCAAGATTTCGTACCTATTCGTGTAGTGAGGCTCACACTGGATACCCTTATCAGAGTCTTAACTCTCAAATGTATTGCTTTGGGTGAATTTATTTTTGAAAGCACTGGTGTCTAGGCCAGCTTGCACACCTCGGCTATTCCACCGACCTGCCACCTCCACCAGCAAAAGGTATCGATAACTCTTCTCACCACGGGCTAGGCGGATAGGAAATAACCATGTTTTTTTGGTCTCTGGTCCTGATCTACGATCTCAGAACTTGCATTTGACCGTTTGCATATCAGGCACAACACATGGAACATAAGTGACCTGTTATCTGTTACCCAAAAACAGTGTGGATGTCAGGGTCTGTGTCCTCAACAGGCACATAAATACTTTTAGAGAGTGAGGCGTAATGAGAAAGCAGGAAATGTATAATAGAGATACCAGTTCACTATAGATTATACAGATGCATGTGTCAACACAGTTTATGATTTATCCGTTCATTTATAAATGGCATACCTGTTTCCTCCCAGTCTAGGTAAGGCGGAAGGGTATAGGGTCTCTGTGATATCATTTACAAGAATCACCTATATCCATCACTAGGTATAGAACACTAACCATAGATAGAGGTAGACTATATTTAATCCAAATTAGGAAATCATACACATACAAAATTAGTTTAAAGTTCCAGTCCAACATTCATCAGTCACAGTAGAGGACTAGAGGTGCATCTATTGTTAGATTACTTGTATTCCAAATTCGTCTCATTTTGAACTTATATTCCCCCAAGAGGATTAAGCAAGTTTGAAATATTCCCTCTCCCAGTAACTTATGCTTATTTACCCAACAAGATAAGTGTCTTCATCCTTTCAGAAAAATATTTTCCTGATAATTTTCTATAGAACTTGTCTTTTACCTTGGTAGGTATCATTTTATGACATAACATTCCAGTAGCACTTCTCCTTTCAATTCTATTTTTAATCTATGAGTAACATCTTCATCTATGATCTATCAGACCATTTTCCTGGAAGATCAAGCCTATTCTAAAATATTACTCCCTCTGTCCCAATTTATATTACTTACTTTCCATTTTAGTCCGTCCCAAAAAGAATGACACATTTCTATATTAAGTAACAATTTAACTTTAAAATACCAATTTTACCCTTAATGAAGTGATTTATAGCCACACAAATATTTTAGACCACAAGTTTCAAAAGTCTTCTTTCTTTCTTAAACTCCATGCCAAGTCAAAGTAACTCATATAAAATGGGACAGAGGGAATAGCATTTAAGGCACAACAATTTCGTCTAATTTCACCTAAATTCACATTTCTTATGTTGGCTAAACGTGCAATGCATATATTTAGTCTGTCTTCTACTTACCCTAAAATCATTATTCTCTAGAGTGCTCATCTATAATTCAAGCTTTCTTTTGACACCCTCACTAGGTTCAATATTGGTATCTGGTGTAAACCCACTATTATGGGAACTTCTTACGCTCCCTACTATTGTTCTCATACCAGTGATTGCTCCTTCATACAGATCATTTATGACATTTATAAAATTTAATACGAATTCTTATCTTCAACAACCACCAAAGAATATTTCTTGGTTCACTATCATATGCTTTAATCAATAAACACCGTGTAAATCTCTCTTACTATAGTGATAAATTTCCTGAATATTCTTGGCAAGAATATAGCCTGTATTGTCGATCTACCAGTCATAAATCTAAACTGGATATGTTACTCATTTAGTGTCCCTAAGTTCACTCACTATCACTTTTTTCCACAGTTCCATCGTATGGATCATAAGTTTAGTGACAGGATAGTTTGCACAACTTTGAAACTAAATGCTAAATTGGGATTAAATATTCAAGAAATAATCAATAAATGCTAAAGTAGTGGAGCACACATATACTTAGTTTGGCTAGCAGGAAATTTTTTTTTTTTTTTTTTTTACAAAGGGCTAACAGGAAATATTTGAAAATAGAAATAAAAAACACAGTAAAAACGTATCCTTATAGAGATAAATTTTAGACAGCAGCTCCCACCATTATCAGTGAATGGATTAAGTTTAGCATTTATCGGCAGTGAAAAACATATCCCTAAAGAAATAGTTTACTCAGAAGACATGTATAGTAGCACCAACTAGTAGGAAGTATTTTATTTTTTGACAAGGTAAAAATACCAACTAGTGGGAAGCATGTAAACCAACACACACACTCCACGAAAGGGTGAAACTATACCGCAGAACTTAGACTTTAGATAGCTTCAGGGACAGGAAGTACCTATTAGCATGATTTAAAGGATTGAATTTGTATGGCAGATCCTACCAGAGTAGCACCATTTTCAACGACCATTTATCCACCAATGACTTCCAGTGTATGTAGCATTTTTTGCTTTACTGCTTTAGATTTGTGTAGAAATATTCAGGAAGCTCCGTGTGCCACTAACTGAAAAGCTGTCGATATCTGGTCAGATAGGTCTCTAAAGCTACATGCTAGTACTAGAACTAAACAGGAAATTAACCTTAAATACAGTAGAATGCAGGGAAGAGTTCACTAAATGACCAGGGGAGATCAAGTACTGAAAGTAATTTTTCAAGAATCCCTTAAAAATAAAAGGGTAATTATTCAAGAATATGTACATCACCACATTCTTAAGAATGTACACAGGTTTAGAGGAGACAGAAGAAGCATAAATCACTCCCATACACCTCTAAGCAGCTCGGATGGGAGTGAAAATTTTGAAGTATCTCAGCACCAAGACCTTGCATGTCAATCCCAGCTTTCTGCACCGAACAGACAGCAACAATGTTGACCTGAAGTTAATAAACTAGTTCTATTTAACCAGAGAGTGGTAAACCGAACATGGATAGATGCTACCTAAACAGATTGACTGTAGTACTTTTACAAGTCCTACCAGATATCATAGTGTTCCCAAAAACTAGAACTGTTAAACAGAAAGACAGACCAATAACTGAACACAAATGTGAGGAAACTCAGGAAAGCCCCCAAAATTGGAAACTTTATATAATTAGAGACCCTAAACTAAAATTAAATACCACTAACCTGCAATAGTTTCGTGTAATCTGGTGGACTGACACTGCATAGACTTTTGTGTTTTCCCTGCAAAGTTAAAACAAAACATGACGCGAATTTAACAAGAAAAAGTGCAATTACTTGCCTCCAATATCTAACATCATTATTTTAATTTCCTTCAAAAGAAGGTTTAAGAGCAGATACTCATCCATGAAAATGTAGCAATTATTAGGCTTGTATGCATGTGAAATTGCGTCAAAATTCTGGGAAAGGAAACAGAGGGAACAAAAATGAGAAAAGGAAAATGAAGAGCCACTTAATAGAGGAGAGAGACAAAAATGAAAAGTTTATTCAGAGATCCATGCATTAATTTGAAGAGAAAGGCAAAGTAGGTTCGGCAATCTTACCCCAAATACAGGAAGTAGGTCCATATCAAAAATGGACCTTGACAGGCTCTATCTGCTCCACCTAATAAAAGTCATATTAAAGTTGTAAATGCATAGTGGAGAACAACGATAAAAAATAATTACCCAATTATGATCACGTATATCAGACACGTACCAGCTGCTATTATGGACAAGCTCATGGTGTGACGCCTTTAGAACAAAGACCAAGAACAGAAAGCTAGTCATCCAAGAATACTAGTGGCTATTCAGGGATTTTTCAACTCTTTGCTTCGGCAGTGCCTTCATCGCCTTCGTCACCCAAAAGTATATACTCAAGGTATTCTATGGCATGTGATTTAGAATCTCTGCCGAGATTTTTCAACATCGCACTGTATGTAAAAGAATCAGGTTGGATTCCGTTATCCAACATTTCTTTGAACAGTCTCAAAACCTCTTGCCAGTTACCCAAATCGCAGTTCTCATTTATCAAAATGGTGTAGGTATATTTATTAGGGTTAATTCCTCTTGCTTTCATCTCAGCAAAGTAACTGTAAGCCTCGTTTATTCTTCTGTACTTGCAAAGGCCATTTATCAGCGCATTGTAGGTAATCACATTTGGCAGAATGCTCTTCTGTTGCATCTCAGAAAAATACATATGTGCAAGTTCAAGCCTCCCTTTACCAGCATGCGCATGAATCAGCACTGTGTATGTTACAACTGTTGGAGATATGTCTTTGCTTATCATCTCATCAAACAACTCTCTGGCTTTCTTTAGGTTCCCAAATTCGAGGTAGGCATGAATTATACTGGTATATGTTACGTGGTCAGGCATAAGGCCATCCCCAACCATCTTCTGCAACAACTCAGTTGCTTCTTCAAGATTACCCAGCTTCGCTATACCATCCACAAATACATTGTAGATTATTATATTTGGTGGGAATCCCTTTGTTGACATTTCCTCTTGTAGTTTGCATGCGTTCAATATGTCACCCAGGCTCAGTAGACCTGCTATTCGAGTTGTGTAAGCAATGCAGTCAGGCTCCAAACCCCTCTGTAACATCTCATCAAATAGTTCTTTTGCCATTGGTAAATTTCCTGCCTTGCAAGAACCATGAACCAGAATAGTGTAAGTAAATACATCAGGAGAGATACCGTGTCTCATCATTTCTTCTTTCATCTGCTTAGCATCCTCTAAATCACCTTTTTTACTGAGTCCATCCATAATTGTATTGTAGGTGATCACCGTAGGAAAAAGTCCCCTGCTCCTTAAATCATGTAATAAGGAAAAGGCCTCATTAATATCCCCCAACCGACAATATCCGTAAATCAAAGTATTGTATGACATTATGTCCGGCACCAAATTCTTCTTCAACATGACAGAAAACCAGTATCTTGCTTCACTAGCTTGCCCCTGCCGGCAAAGAGCATAAATAAATGTATTATAAGTTGAGACAGTAGGTGAAGCTCCTCTTACTTCCATCTCTTCTCCGAGACTCAATGCCTCCACAACCATTCCCTTAACACAGTAACCATAAATTAAAGGATTATATGTATGAGCTGAAACCTTCAGTCCTTTATTCAACATCTCTCCAATCAAACCTCTAGCATAGTTAAATTCCCCTTTCTTTGATAACCCATTAATCAAGATATTGTACGTAACATCATTCGGATAGCACTCCCTTCTCTGCATTTCTGATAAAAGATCCAAAGCCCGTTGTACTTCACCTTCTCTACAAAACAAATCCAACATTGTATTATAAGTAATAATAGTAGACATTATCCCAAACTCACCCATCATCCTATACACTTCTCTCGCCTTGGCAACTAAATTCCTATCCCTTAAGTTCCTCAGAATCCTATTACAATTCTTCACATCAGGCAACATATCATTCCTCAGCATCTTCTCAAAAACTAACAAGCACTGCTCCACATTTGCGTTCTTCGTGTATATTCTCAAAAAAAGATTAAGTATCTCAACAGAAACCTTCATATTCAAATACCCATCAACCAACAAATCAACAACTTTATGCATATTACTACTAATCACCCTTTCTACCACCCAATAAGCAGACTTTACCCAACCATTCTGTATCAAAATATCAAGAATAGTACAAAAAGTAAACTCTGAATACTTAAACCCCTTTTGCCCTTCAGCCCACCTAAACAATCTCAATGCAACCCTCGGTCGACAACGAATTGAGCTAAGAATCTTAACCAACAAATCAGAATCATAAATTAAAGAATGAAAGCAATCTGGAACAACCCAAAATTCCTCCCCAGTAACCCAACCCCTTTCTTCAATCTTATTCAAAATTAATCTCTGAATATCAGAATCAGAAAAGGGGTTTTCCCGCGTTCCATTTCCACCATTATTATTACCATTCCTTGTAATATTATTGATTTTTACGTCACATGGGCATTGAAACTGATGTAAAGATGAATAAAAAATCAATCTTTTAAGAGAAGAAAATACAAAAAAGCTGAAATGATTGAGATTTGATTTGGGTATGATGAATTTAGAAGCTCTAACATAAAGGGTCATTCTGCAGATGAGAAATAGTATATGTAATACATGAATGTGAAGAAGATGAAAATGGGGGGAAATCTAAATGGGTTTTTTGGGGAATTGAAAAGAAAATTGGTACCTGAAGATGAGATGTAGTTACCTAAAATGGGTAATTGGATTATGTTGGCAACTGTACGCACAACAGAAGAAGAAGTAAAGGGAGAAGGAAGAAGAAGAAGAAGAAGCGAGCGGCGGAGGAGGCAGCTGCGTGTTTACTGGAGAAAATTTGCATCTTTAGACCGGAGCCCCGGACCGTTTCTTGGAAACAAAATGTGGGTCGGACTTAGATCCATCTTTTTACTTACTAGGTTCAACTAAGGGGTCGGGTTGGGTCGGATTGGACCAGTATGGTTTAAGAAAACTCAACTCGGTCAGTTTGGGGTTCAGGTTGGTTATTGAGTTGAAGAGACCGGTTCCGATTGGACTAGGTCAATCCGGATTTTTTTAGGTTCGTGCAGGGCTGGGTTTTGCAGAATCAAGTTGGGTCGATTTAGTTAGCCGATTTTGTGTCTGATGAGACTTTACTAGATTTATTAGTATCGGTCCATTGACATCTTAAATGAATCTGTACGAATCTAGCTTATTATATAACTTATCCCAACCATGCTCCCTCTATGTACGAGTTGATTCGATTCGATTATGTGTTAGCTCGGCTCATTAGATACTCTTAGATTCAACTACATTTTTTGAGAAATATTTTTCTTACTGGAACCTCTCACTAACATAAATATGAGATCGACTAATTCATCATGTACCAGCTCCATTTTATCAATATAAGTGTAAAGTAGTTATCACCCATGTACTTACATATTAAATGTTATACCAAATAAACTTAATTTACTATAACTAAGTAATTGTGGTGAAATTTATCCATGGCTTAATGAAAGAGATGCATGTATGAATACATATATATCTACATTTTTTATATAGCCATTCAGTGTGAATAAATTTTTATTAGAAATTATCTAATATTTGTACCTCCACTAAAATTACACATAATACTTTATGATTCTCATTTTTCAATACATTTTATTGATCATTAGAAAACACTTTGACTACAGAAATCAGTAGATAAGTAACAACATCTTCTATAAACATTGTTATTATTTAACTATAATTAAATCGACATATATATTTTACCTTTTATTACTTTACCATGATATTATTTGTATAAGGCACAAAAATTACATATATTTAGGGGCTAATTACATCTTATCTCAAAAGTTTTCCCAATTACAAAAAATTTGAATTTTTTATTATTTTTGGATACATTCTTTGGTTGTCTGATACATTGCAAATGATACATTACTTAACGGGAGGGATGTATCCGAGAGGGGTAAGATGTATTCGAGAGGGAATAGTGATGTATCTGAGATGAGATTTTTGTAGTTTTTTTAAATGGTAGGGGATTTTAGAGATTATGATATCTTAAATTGTGTATTTATGTTGTAATCTTTCCATAATTCATTATGGAAATAATGTTAACAGATATGTCAAAAATGGGATACCTCAGCCCAAAACAAACATTCCCATTTGGGCTAACATTTTATTAGCCCAATTCATCATTTAAAATGGTCTTTTTACACTTACAAACGATTAAGTTGGTAATAAGAAGGGTGACATGAAAGCCCATACTTCTTTTGCAAGGCCCTTCTTTATGTTATAGGGCAATATCGTAGAAATAGCGTCCATTGATCATTTTTCGTCTTTATAGTAGAAAATATTTATTATTACGGAGCTTCAAATTTGATAAGTGAAATTTCAAGACATTATCATAAAATTTTACTCGTAGAATTTAAACTCTTTGATAACAGGTTTTTTCTTTTTTCAACAATAAAAGTTTAAATATAGAGAAATATTTTTCTAACTTTTAAAGTTAAAGTATTGAGAAGAAGGCAAACCTTTGGGTACTAAATCACCTTTGTTAGGGATCAATTTACTCCCCAATGTGGTACATCCCGGCACGAATTCAAATTTAATCGTGCCTCAATACGAGTACTGGACACAGGGTGTGAAAAACAAAGAATTTAAAAAAAAAGATAACTTGGTATTACACTATCGCGAAGAAATAAAATATGTTTATTGAAGTGATACTTTAATCTGTTACTATCATCGATAATTATTAATCATATAAATAAATTATATTCTTTTTAATAATAACACACTCTTTCGATGTTATGACCTTATTCCTTATAAAATAATTATTTCTCACATGAAATTATGACAAGTCACATGCACTTTATTAATTTTTTTTTTTATAAATGTGCATCTAAGTTGTGAATTAAGTAATATCATGAAGTATTATGTTCATTTCTATTTTCAAGATGTATCAATTATATATGCAAAGTGAAATAATTACTATATGATTATTATAAGTACATGCAAATTTTGAGGTCTATAAATTACACCATTTGAAAACCATTAAATCACTTACATAAAAAGCTCTTCAAAATTATCATGGCATTGTTTTCATTTTTACTGTTCTTCTCATAGCAACTACAGGTTAGTATTTATCTCATTTTAACTTTATGTTATATCATTAGTATATATTTTTGATGTGAATAATTAAATATTTTCAGTTAATATGGAGTGGTTTTCGAATACGAAGCATGTTAAGGCTGTACGAAATATTGGTCATGAACTTTCAGGACTTGAGGGAAATTTAGTCCCACAAGATGATTTTGCGACATGTATTAGATCTTGTACAAGTAATAATGATTGCGATAGTGGTTGGAAATGTCGTATTTGCGATCTTCCCAAGGATGCCCCGCGTCCATTCAAGTGGGACGCCCCGGGGGGACTTAAGAGATGTAAAAGAGGGTAAAAGTACATTGGTGGTCAATAACAACAACATATCTCGTATAATCTCTACAAGGTAAGGACTGAGAATAATACAATATACGTAGATCTTGCATTTATCTTCGATGTAGAGAGGTTGTTTCTGACCAATTACATTACTTCAAATCCATATTAATGTGCATTTGTATTTGTGTTTTTTTTTTTTACTTCGTAAGAAAAAATAAAAACAGTCAATAGAATGACTTTCGGTCTATGTTTTTCTTTTAACCGTTTTTAGAAACTCTCATCTTCTTTTTAAAGTGTTTGTTATAAATTTATCAGATTAATTCGTGATATATTACTCATGTAATGTATGTAATAAAAATAAAAATGCTATGTAGTTTAATGTTGATAATTGACTAATTTGTAGCCTGTAGGAATATACATTATATATAATTGAAGTATTGAAAGCTAATGGGAAATATTAGTAGAGATTCAATCAAAAATTAAAATTATAAAATTAATAACTAATTTATTGCAATTTTTTTAAAATGAAAAATAACTATTTAAGAGAGATGGGCAACAAACATTGCTATATTGAAAGACAGGAGGAAAAAAAAGAGGAGAAAAATGTGGCATAATATGGAAATTGTATAATTCTTTTATATTAAAATTACTCTAATTTTACAAAAAAAAAATCTGATAAAATAATAAAACATATGGGGCTTTTACTTCACACTGCACGGTCAAGTAGTTTATGAAGAATTGCCTGCAAAATGAGCAAAAGCTAATTAGTATTGGAACTCAATGTTTTAATCAACAAGTCAGCGGAGGCGGAACCAGAATTTGAATTTTATGGGTTCTAAATTCTAGGATTGCAACATCAAGTGTTATTGACGGGGTTTTGAAGTTAATTTTTGTACATATTTAGTGGATTTCTAAGTATATAAATTAGAGAGATTTATTGAAAACACTCCTAAACTCGAGGTGAATTATTAGTTTCATTTCTGAACTATTGATAGTCTTAAAAATACCCCTTAAATTGACTAACTGAACTTAAACACACCCCCGATTTCGCAACATGAGTGAAATACACTCCTAAATTCTCGCCAAATTTAGGGGTGTTCTCAACACTTCTCTCGATTTTTTATCAAGAACTCCATGCTCTTACAAGAGTTTGAGACTACTTGTTATGTCATGTGGGCAGATCGGGGGTGTATCTAAGTTTAGTTAGTCAAGTAGAGGGATGTTTTTAAGGCTGTCAATAGTTCGGGGATTCAGCCAAATAGGTACATAGTCTTGAACCAATAGATCTTTTTTATGCATATGCAATAAAAGTTGAAAAACATTTATGCAGTACTAGATAATTTTTCTCTGCTTGTTTATACTGACTGAAAAGTGTGCTTATTGCTATCAACAACATAGACAGCATAATTTCATAAGTGGGGTCTAGGGAGGGTAAAATATACATAAACTCCACCCCTACCTTTGTTGGATAAGAGGTTGTTTCCGATAGACCCTCGGCTGTGTTTATTACTGTCATGATATCGATATCCACAACCACCCCAGAATTTTTCATACTAAAAGAATATAAATGTTCCTGAAAGTAACTTACTGGACAGGAACGGTATGCTTTCAGTCCCTGATGTAGTTCATGTGATGAGATCAAAAGCCTCACCGGACGAAACTCAACAGATTGGCTGTGCCCTCTGTTGTCAACCAAGGAGATCAATTGGCGCTGTAAAAGATGTTCAAATGCCTGAAAGAACAGTAAATATTTGTCAGTATACCTTTAAAGATCAAAAGTTGAATGTCAGATGGATAATTTGCATTTAAGTGTTATACACACCCGGAGGCATACATTCCGTGCATAATAGTCTGTTGTTTGGAACGAATCATGTACTGCTTTATATTCTGAAAGGCAAAATAACATGGTCAGTCACACAGGATTCACACTATTAACATAAGAAGGGATCATGTAGTAGTCAAACCTTTCATTACTGAATTGAAGTTAGTCGTCTCTTGCTCTTTGACTTCCAACCTCCTCAAGCAGACAAGTATATATAGCTCTAAAATGGAGCAATCTGCATCAACAATTTGAAAATCGTGTTTTTTCAGTTTGATTCATCTTGGTGGTGGCCTAGTTGTGCAGGATATCCATCTTTGTGAGAACCTCACACCGTATATAAAATGGTTTGTGAGTGACTCGCACCATGTCACCAAATATCTCCAGTCAGTTGGGGTTTAAGTGCAAATAAAGTGCTGGTTTTAGTGAAGAAAGGCGTAAATGGAGAACAAATACAAATATGTTGTGTAGTCCAAGACTTAATCATAAGCATGAATAACAAATACATGGACAAAGAAATTGAATAATTACAATAAAGTGAAATATCAATTGTTTAGCATCGCCATTTCAGGATTATGCTCAATGAAAGGAGAAGTATGCATTAGAGACTTGATGGAGACCCTGAAGTGTGCCTGCTAAGCAAAATGAAATGCTCAAACATGTTTTGCGCCTCATTTCAGGGCTTAGGCACGCCTTAAGTGCGCCTTTGATAACAGTGGTCACAATGCCTGAGACTACTGTGTCAAAAAAGAGAAGAGAGAGAGGATATGGAAATAGCTGAAGAAGCTAATCCACAAGGAATACAAAATGTCATACCTTGCAAGGCCTCCAACTTGGGTTGCCGTTGAATACTTGATAGTGCTGTTTTGAAGTTATCAAGTGATAAAAATCCAGATTTTGTATCCATATGGCACACAGAAGCAAACCTAATGGAAAATACCATACGATGAGTTCTAGTTTTTTTTTAAAATGAATAGATGTTTGATACAGCAACTGTGAATGCATCAATTAGGTAATTCAAGGATAGGTAGACTTACAGAAATCTCAATAGATGGTTAAAGGTTGAATCAAAGTTGCATAATGAATCAATGATGTCCTTGAATTTGTCATCCGACAAAGTATTCTAATAAATGTTAAGGATAACTTGATATTTGCTAGCAAAAACTGATCACAATTCGTCAAATGATAGAAACTTTGGTGCTTGTTCTTTTGTCTAACCAAGAAGAGAGGTTTCCAAAAGAAAACAAACTAATTTAAACCTTGGTTGACAAGAGAAGACAAGTATTTGGAGAACCTCATTTACGCTTTAGCACAAATGAGTAGTTACCACTGTCATAAAGGATACTCAATACCTTTTATTTTTTAAAAAAACAATTGAGGTGTCCGGGCCAGCTTGAGCACACCTCGACTAATTCCACGGCTACCTGCTACCTCCCACCAACAGAAGTACCAGATAACTATATCTACCAAGATTTAGACATACGGGAAGAAATTACCTAGTGTTTTTGCCTCTGCTCGAATTTGAACCCGCTTCATTGACCATTAAGTCACACCCTTGGATGATGCAAGGATACTACTCTATACTTAATTGAGTCTTTCTGAGCCTCACTCTAATTATTCTTGTGTATTTCTCTCTGTCACTCTCTTTTCAACTTTTGTGGTCTTCTGGGATCATTTCACTTTTATTCGTTCATTGACAATGAAAAGAGTAACGAGAGAAAAGGATACAAGAAGCTTTTTGTTATAAGCAGCTACATATTGAGGAGGAAGGCTTGACTCTGTTGGCAGTAGTAAAGCATGCTGCAAAATTCTGAAATACAGATTGTCAATATAGATAATTCTTACAGGCAGTAAATCACGACCAAGGATGAAATGAGAAGTTACTTTTGCAAGTCTTCCTGCGAAGGGGGTAGGAACAACAGCTTTCTATGTGAGAAACGAGACCTTACTCTCTTCTCTAAGAGTTGATCAGCATCCTGCACAACACAAGTTTCAGCTTCTCCAATGTGTCTAGCTATATGTAGTCAATGTGTATTAATGATGAGGTAACTGTCTCAGAAATTTAGGGAATCTCCTGAAGTTAATCTTGTTCATAAGCAACTCAAAACGAGATACTCAATTAAAGAAAACAAGCATGCTCATTTGATTTTCAAGTTCTAATAATAAGGAACATACCAATCTGCAACTCACACCAATGACAACAGCTTGCGAAGTTACAGACTGCATTGCATCTAGCAAGCTATAGAGTAATCGTTGTTTACCCTGCAAATTGTAGATACATCAAATCCTGAAAACTTGACATATTTTTCTCATAATTTTCTTCATATATGAGAATCTCACCTGTGTAAAAAGGTCAAACTCATCCAACACAAAGATAATTGTTTTATGTGCCAATCCACACTCCCTGATGAGAAGTAACAGTATAATGAGCACATACGCTGGGAGAAGAAAAAACAAGTAATAGATGCTCTCTATGAAGATCATCTAATTTAAACATTCCAGACACTTTGAAAGGAGTCTATTCTCTTTTGGCAATAAAACAAAGGACATTACAAGCCATATACACTCACCTTAACATGGCTATCACAAACTGGGAGTTATCGTCAAATGATGCCTGTTATAGGAAATACATGATGACTGTTTGATGCCTTTGGTTAAAATGTAAAATATAACCAGAATAGACACAGTACCATCTTTGAGAAAACCAATTGATTTTCTATACATAATTGCCTTGCTATTTCCTGCAAGATAAAATAACTATATCAAACAAAGGATACAGAGATCAAGGACAACATTATGGACAAATATCTAACAAGAACAATTAATAATAACACCCTTTGTTCGAAGAGGCACATATTTTAACTTTTCCAAGGAAGATAAAATACTTAAACCAAAAATAGAAGAAGATAGAGGTGAATCTGGTATCAAGTGCACTTATATTTAAAGATTTTGATAATGTTAACAAAATTTGCTTGGATAACCTAAATATCCTATTGGAGAGTGAACTCTTGTTTAATCAATTTCCAGTTATCAATCTGTAAGAAAAACTAAATAGCTGTCTTATAAACTCTGCCATCTGCACTCTTGCTCAATGATTCTGCCACAACTTTTTTTGTTTTTGATAACAGAGAAATCTGTTTGGGACAACCAATCTTGATTTCAATATTCGGAATTTCACACTACTCTTGTATAACCTATCTTGGTTTCTAAGTTTCTGCTTTCTTTATGTTATATAACTCTACCAGAACAAAGAGCTGTTTTTTCAGAGCCAAAGCAAGTTCAAACACAGATAAAAAGCCACCAAGTGAAGAATCTACAAATGCATCAACAAAACAAAGAAAATTATTTCTCTTGCTGATCTCTTTCTTTCTTAGATGGTAGCAGAAGCCATCACTTTTTCTTAATGTCGGATGGTTCAGTGAAAAATCATGAAGTTTTAGCAAATTGTCTCTTGAAAGTGGATAAGTATGAATAACGTGATACATAAATTAACTGATTGGATCTAGGTAACAACATATGAAAAGGCATAAACGATTTAGATATTAAACAAAAGTGCCAGCAGTAATAAGTATAAACTCTTAGTGAATAGAATTCCAACCTAAAAGAAGGGGAATTCTATTCATACCTTCAAAGCACAATTGTCCTCGCTATGCAATAGTCCATTCAGCTTAATCTGTAATTGACATAGCATTTACGGGCAATAAATTAGTTACATTTATTTTTGTCCAGAAATATGTCACTGCCAAATCATATACTAAATCAATACCACACAGATCATGTCTGGATATTCTTGCAGTAAATCCTTGATAACCATCTCTAAAATCTGGCATAAAAAATAAATTACAAATCAATTATCAATCAAGTTAACTTATTTTGCCTACTAATGATATAACAACAACAACAACAAGAGGGCAAAGAAAAATTGAATTTGTGCAAAAGTGCAGCAAAATAAAACATATAAAACTCTAACTGACCGCAACTTTTCCACAACCACGAGGGCCAAGAAGTAGAGCTGAGTTGTTACATGCTTCAGTTACTGAACTTGACATTATATACTTCAATTTGCTGAAAAGAAAGAAGAGCTAAACGCAATTACACATAAAGGGTCATGAAGAAATTCTCTAAAAATTACTTTGGCTATTTGGGATTACAAAAAAATAATCGAAACAACATTCAATTTGGAGTGGAAAAATCAAGAAAAAATGAGAGTAAAAATGGGATCTTTTTTAACCTGTAGTTGCTATCTGAGGAATCAGAGAAAATGATGAAGATACTAAACGACAACAACAACATACCTAGTGTAATCACACAAGTGGTATCTGGGGAGGGTAGAGCGTACCCAGACCTTACCCTACTTCAAAGAGACAGGAAGGTTGTTTCTAATAGTAGTCTCGGTCCACAGTGGAAGGCTCCGCAACTGAGCCTTGTTAGACTCAGCTGAAGTGTAAGGTGCAAGTGAAGAAAATAGAAGAGATGAAGTCCATCCCTTAGCCTACTCTATATTCAAAGCTGATGAAACTCCGTACCAACGCCTCACTACTACTTTTATTTTTCAATTAATTAAAGGCTAATAAATTTCATAACTTGAGCTTTCCTTAACCAGCTGACCTTACTTCATAACCTTACCTCCCTTTCCTTATAGTTTTCTAGTTCGACTAAATAAATTCGTATCCTCAAACTACTTTTTGCTTACTGTAGCATAGGCCTTACTATCGGTGTACATAAAGCATGCCATGCAATTTGAAATAGGAGATACAAATACCGGAGCAATAACAACAACGAAATAATGCAAAATGGATAGCATTACACACCAGACAGAAGACAAAACACTAACAACAACGAAATAATACAATAATCAGAGCACAAAAAACTGACAGCCAAAATTGATGAACAAGAAACTATAAGAATAGTGCTAATTCTATTGTAAGAACCAAGGTCCAAGTATGACCACCAAGCCTATCCCGCATGCTCAACTATCAACTAAAAACTTTTATCCTAATCCGCGACCTCCAAACTTTCATGTACTCTATAAGTTCAAGATGTCTCATGTACTGTCTAATCACTTTTCCCTATACTTATTCAGCCTGCCTCTACCTTTACTGACACTAAAAACTACTTTGGCCAAGTGGGGTTACAAAAAATGAAACAACATTCAATTTGGGAAGAGAATCTTGAAAAATGAGCATAAAAATGGGATCTTTTTTTTATTTCTTACCTGTAATTGCTATCTGGGGAATCAGAGAAGACGGTGAAAATAAAATTGGGATTGCAAAGCCTAGTTCTTAGCAAAATCTGAGCTTGTTCTGCTGGATTTTCAACACCCATTTTTGCTAGATTTTCACAGAGGTAATTTTGGGAGAGAAAAATGGTGGACAAGAAAATTTGGCGGGAAAAAAGAGGACTGAGAGTGAAGGATCATTTTGTGCTGCGGCGAGAGATGCCCCTTGGATTGGGCCTGGGCCTGGGGCCTTTTTCAGAAGAGAAGGCCTGTTACTCAAAAGAGATTTTGGGCTGATTTGGCAGAATTTTTCACTACTTTGATCTTTTTTCGGGATTACCGTTTTAATAAAGAGAGAAGAGTTGAAAATATTTCGAACTTGATATAAATTATTAGTTTTGTCCCTGAATTATCAACAACCTTAAAAATGTCTCTTTACTTGATTAATTAAACTTAGATATACCCCCCTTTGCCACATGACATAGCAAGTGATCTCAAACTCTTGTAGGAACACATAACTGTTAATAAAAAGTCGAGAGAAGTATTGAGAACACTCCTAAACTTGACGAAAATTCAGGGATGTATTTACTCATGTTGCAAGATCGAGGGTTATTTAAGTTTAGTTAGTCAAGTTAAGAGGTGTTTTTAAGGTTGTCAATAGTTCGGAGATGAAACTAATAATTCATGCCGAGTTTAGAGATGCTTTCAAAACTTCTCTCTTTATTAAATGAAAATGTTTTCCTTTTTTTTTTGCAATTTATGAAATTTAAAATCATTGTCTAGAAATTTTTTTGAGTCAATTAAAAATCTTGTGAGAAACTTTAGATGACAATTTATAATTTTATAAGTTATTATAAATATTGAATGATAATCAGAATATGAGTACACCTCATACCACATGACTACCTACCATCATATTTTGCGACTTCAATAACTTTCTATTTGAGGTTATATTTTCAGAATTGCGAACTGTATGGGCTAATCATTTCTACCAAATGTTTCTTCGTCCTACTTCTACTTCTACTAAATCCCACCACAGTTAATCTCCCTCACCTCCTCACTAGACATCTACACACTCCTCTTCTTCACGTATCTAAACAGTCTCAATCTCACTTATTTTTTTAGTATTTTATACCAAGAACACGTGAGCATTATTTTTCTTGAAATTAAATACTATGCAATTTATTAGCAAAAACTTTACTTTATTTACATTTTTAGGTTACACCAGGATCTGAAGATATCTTTTGGCAAAGACCAGTGAGGACCAATCATCCCCTCAAAGCCAAATTCAGACAATTTTCTTCTGAAGAATATCACCACAACAAAACCAAATCAAAGAGAAAAAAACCCAAAAAAAAGAAAGAAAAGAAGATGGGAAGTTCAAGTGCTCTCATCTCAAATCTTCACCCGACTCAAACTCACTGTTTCAAATGCTTAAATTCAAGAACTTCTCTGAATATCAATCCAACAAGGCCAAAATTGAATCTTTCTAGCAGAAAATACATCAAAAAGTTCAGCAGACTTGTTTGTTCTGCTGTTGAAGATTCCATAGAGAAACAGAGAGAAATTAGTGGAGCAAATGCTAGTAGTCTTGGTTCAGCTGTTGAAGATAGACCTGGTAAGAAATAAATGCTAAAGAGAAATACCCAGATGATTATTGTGTAAAAGATTGAGCTTTTAATGGTTTTCTTGAGTTTTCTGATATGGGTATTTTGTATAAAGGTGTAACAGTTAATTGGGTTGTTCCTTTAGCTAAGTATGGATCTTTGTTGCTGGTTTTCTTGAGTTTCTGATATGGGTATTTTGTGTAAAGGTGTAATAATTAATCAAGTTTGGTCCTTTAGCTAATTATGTTTCATTATTTGCTGCAAGTGTTCTGAAAGGGCATGTTTTATGATTTAGTATGTAAAATATTAAACTTTTGATGATTTTCTGAGTTTTCTGATATGAGTATTTTGTATAAAGGTGTAATAGTTAATTAAAGTTTGGTCCTTTAGCTAATTATGTTTCTTTATTTGCTGGTTTTCCTGAGTTTCTGATATGGGTATTTTGTATAAAGGTGTAATAGTTAATTGGGTTTTCCTTTAACTAATTATGGTTCTTTATTTGCTGCAAATGTTCTGAAAGGGCTTGTTTTATGGTTGTCCATTGCCATGTCTAATCATTCTTATGTATCATAGAGAGGGTTCCTATGATTGGTAAGACTATAACATGGTGATTTTGGAGAGATTTAGGTTTTGGGGTATTATGAGCAATGGTAGAATTTGACATATGCCTGTATTTGTTAGGTAGTTGTTACCTATATTTTTAGTAGTTATCTGTGGTTTTTAGTTGTTAACTTATAAGTTGTATTAGAGGAGCTAGCTTTGAGGAAATTTGAGCTAGAGTTTTTGCATATCATAGAACTGCAAGGTGTCATTTGCATATAGTATATGGAGATCTCCACAACTTCCCTGTTAACTTTATTAACCTTAAACCCTTTAATCCATTCCGCGTGCATCCTGATTTAATGCTTCCATCACTATCAGGAACTGGAAAGGATAAAGGGAATTTTCTGTCTCAAATCTCTAGTGGTTCCAAGAGTTCCTTCAATTGTGCATTTTTACCTTTCTGTTCTTTTTGATAAGGGTCATATTATTATATATGTTCTTCCCAGCATAAAGAGAGTGCTGGGAGGGTGTCGTTACAGAGTGCAAAAATTCAATTCATTTCAGTGTTTGTAATGAGCCGAGGAAGCCTAACAAGGTTTCTGCTTCATCTACATCAGTTGTGTTAAACTAGAAGGCTAAAAAGAGGCATCTGTAATTGAGTCTAAGTGCGCTTTCCTTTTCCCAGAAGCCCTATTGTTTCTTTCTATCCACAGTCCAGCGAAGTAGCTCTAGGGTTAGTTGTCGATATACGCTGTGTTGTTTTGTTGAGTCCCCCACTCCCTGAACCAGCATTGTAATAGCTTTTTGTAAGAGTTCCTTAAACAATTCTTTTATTTCTTTCCTCCATGTGTCCACAGGATCGCCTGAGAGGTCATTCCCCTGTATTAATAGGGTTAACTAAATTGGTGATAGCAATACAAATTCTGTTTGTTGTTTACTGGAATATGATGCACTTTGTAAATTATTGAAATTGCTCCCTTGTCCTAAGTTCAATAATGTGAGTATGCATATCTTTTTCGATGAAAATGTGAGAAAATGCATGTGTTCTTCACTTCTTTGTCATTTTATATAAACACTTACCTTTTTTTAAAAATCATTTTGGAGAAGTAAGTTTCCCTAATGGCCTAATGTAGTACTCCTTCTGTCCTAATTTATGCAACACCCTTTCCTTTTTAGTCTGTCCCAAAAAAGAATGTCCCCTTTCTATAATTAGAAATAACTTAACTTTAAAAGTTTCCTTTTACCCTTACTGAAATGATTTATATCCGCACAAATGTCTAAGGTCCGTTTTAGATCACAAGCTTCAAAAGTCTTCCTTTTCTTCTTAAACTTTGTTCCAATTCCAAAGGTGCCACATAAATTGAGATGGAGGGAGTAATATGCTAAGTTGCTCGGACTCTTTACTTTTGGTGCTGCACCCGTGTCGACACGACATGGGTGTGGGTGTGGGCGTGGGATCCGTGTCCGATTTTGTCAACCGGTTTTGGGTACTTTGACCAAAATCGATGGGGAAAGTTTGGACAATTTTAATGATTTTTGTAATCAATACAAAAGCTAAAGTGAAAATGAAGAAAATGAAATACCTTTTATATAGAAGTTTCTATGTCACTACTTTTCCTTTAATCTCCTTCCAGGATTCTCCTCAAGTTCTCCACATAATATCTCATGATTTAGGTTTTATAACTCTATTTTTAGATATTTTAATTATTTTTAGGTGAATCCCCGCACCCGTGTCCTTGCATGGATCCATATCCTCGAATCTTAAAAATTAGATCATAAAGGATCCGACTTCTAGATCCACACCCGTATCGGACACCCGCACCCGAGTCCGAGCAACTTAGGTAATAAGTATATATGTATGTTAGTGCATTTTGGCGAGAGCAAATTGTTATGCCATGCCAAAGTGAGAGTGTTGCATGGGGGGCAAATGAAGAGGAAATTGAACTGTCTAATGTCTGCTGAAAACGACTTCACATTCTCCTTTTCAGGAAAGAATCTGCACAAAATTGTTAGTTTACTAGTTTCCTTTCTTATACATACTTTGCTTATTTTGTGGGCGTACAGTCGTCTTTGCACTATTCAACGCTTGTATGATGCAAGTCCCCAGAGCAGCTCCTTTATTGTACATAAAATTGTTCTTTCCTTTTCTACTCTTTCTTCATTGTGCTGTATTGGTGATTGCCCAAAAAAACTCATGTATTTAGATTGTAATAATGGATTTTTTGATCAAGAAGATTGTAATAATGCATTTATTTTTGAAATTCAGATGTTGGTGATGGCTCAAGCGAGAGTGTATTTAAGAACGGTGAATTGGATAGTGAAGGGAATGCTGTTTATGATTTTCTTTACCCTGATAAAGAGCTCTTACCAGATGATAAAGAAATGACACTATTTGATCATTTGGAGGAGTTGCGTCAGAGACTCTTTGTGTCTGTTTTGGCCGTTGGTGCTGCTATAGTGGGATGTTTTGCCTTCTCAAAAGAACTTATCTTGATTCTTGAAGCCCCTGTTCTAGCACAAGGTGTTCGATTTTTGCAACTAGGTCCAGGAGAGTTCTTTTTCACTACTTTAAAGGTAAGAATGCATCTTTAGTTAGATCCTTTGCCACTCATTCCTGTAACCATTAACTACGATGAATTTTATTTCGTAAACTAGGTGGAGATTTCTCGTGTTCAAATCCTTTTTAAGGGCTAAAGTTTGTTTTCTGTGTCTGATATCTGGCTTGTATCTTTGATTTTGCTGAAATATGTACTTCCTTTTGGTTGAATCATAATTTCTATTTGGACCACTTCAAAATAATTAACATTTATGACGAGTATCTTGCCCCCTATAGATTGTAAAATTCAATTGTTCTCATTTCACACATCTTGGCATCTAAAGAAACCAGCAAGCAATCTAATCAAGACCTGGAGTTCTGAATCCACTTGCCTTAAACTAATCCTTATCTCAAAATGCATTTTTTCGCAATGTCAATGTTTTCATCTTCAAAATCACGTATGAGTCAGACAAGTTATTGAATTAAAATGCAAGTAGTAGTTAATGTACCTATAAACAGAAGCGGGTGTTCAGATAGCTTATGCCAAATATGTCAAAGAATTGGAAGTTATGGGACACAGTGTTATCCTATTTTTGGCATTGGTAAGTTGGGACCGGTTGACATACTAATAATAATAGCAAATGAATGCTGGTGCTGTTTGAAAAAGGAATTCAGCAGGCTAGGCTTGTTTAATTGGATGCTTTAACTCACGGAACTTCTAGTACTGAAGTGCTCTTTTTGTTTTTCACCCCTTTTTCTCTCTCATATACTGAAGTATTAAGTTGGGATCTTCTGATTCTTAACTCTATGATGCGTCTATTATTGGCTTAGCCTAAAAATATGTTTATGATTGTTTGCAAGGGACTTGTCCTAAAGTAATTTCGTACAAGTTAATGAGCTATATTCATTCATGTAACTTCTAAATGCTTGCGTAATATTATTTTTCTACTATATTGAGGAAACTAATGATCAACTAAAAAAGTTCAAGCCTGAGATTAGAGATGGTAAAAAAAAAAAAGGGAATGTAGAGAAGAATATCCATATAATAAAGTTTTCCCAACTGGCCAATGTCATGATGTTTTTGTTGTTGGGATCTCCTTAACATTGGAATTCTTACTACTATGATATGTTCACAGTCAGTTTAGTAACTATACTGTTCACACTTTTGATGTAGGTCTCAGGATACAGTGGCCTTCTCTTAGGAGCTCCTGTGATTCTCTACGAGATTATAGCCTTTGTTCTTCCTGGTTTAACAGTGTCAGAAAGAAGATTCCTGGCACCAATTGTCCTTGGATCCTCTGTGCTTTTCTATGCTGGCATTGTTTTCTCACACTTGGTTCTCACTCCAGCAGCCTTGAGTTTCTTTGTTAATTATGCAGAAGGGGCCGTGGAATCTTTTTGGTCCATCGATCAATACTTCGAATTTGTGCTTGTACTCATGTTCAGTACAGGATTGTCTTTCCAGGTTTGGCTTGTGCTGTTTTCTTTCTGCATGAGTATATAAGAACATGCTGCATGATAAACAGTTTAGTGGGAGGAAATTTAGTTTTCAATCTAGAGCTTCTCAAACCTTTGGCCATACTTCACTTCTGTGTTCTTGGTTGGCTCGACTTGTAACTAAAGCTTGCTTAAAAGCACCTTGGCCATAATTGAACAATGTTTTGGGTTGAAAATAGAAGTAGAGTATATGAAATATTAAGCACCAAAGGGTGTGGCCAAGCGGTCAATGAAGTGAGTGAAAATCATAATTCAAAATTCAAATCCAGAAAGAAAAAATGTTAGGCGATTTCTTCTCATCTACCTAAGCTTTGATGGACAGAGTTACCTAGTACATGTGCTGGTCGGAGGTAATAAGTACCTGATGGAATAGAGGTGTGCGTAAACAAGTGAGAATGATGATCTTTTAGCGGTGAAGCAGTCAAGATTATAGCAATGGTGTCCATCTTTAGTGAAAATATTTGTGAATTCACACTATTGTATGATGTTAATCAGCATCCTCATGATATCCAAATTGCTTTAATCCAATAGGCAACTCTATAATGCATCTCTTTTACAGATTCCTGTCATTCAACTGCTTCTGGGACAAACTGGTCTTGTATCGGGAGATCAAATGCTGTCGATTTGGAGATACGTGGTGGTAGGTGCTGTCATTGCTGCTGCAGTGCTCACACCATCAACTGACCCCTTTACTCAAATGCTTCTAGCTGGACCCCTTTTGGGTCTTTACTTGGGTGGAGCATGGATGGTTAAGCTTTCTGGGCGATGAGCGATTGCGCTTCTGTTCTTTGCATCAATATACCAAGAAGTAGTAGAATATGATCATGCATACAGCATAGGGATCCAAGGTTCATGTAGCATATAAAGGGCACCTGAGTAGAGGATATATGATCTGTTTTTTGAATCATTTACTATTGTCACTGTCCAATGTGTATAATTAGGAGGTTAGCTACACTCCATTCCCAAAGTCAATTCTGTTGGATCTTCACTATTATATGAAAGAAAATAGTCATGAGTTTGCATTATATTTTCTTTCTAGCCTAAGATATGAAGTAAAAGGTAAAAACATATCAGAGACAAAAAAAAAGGAATTTGTGAGTGTAATAATCTTGTTTAGGTTGCCGTAACTTTTCGTTTTAAATACTTTGGATGAACATATCTGTGAAATTCAGTTGTGGCAATCAAAAAACCTCTCTAAAACAGTGTCGTTAGCAAAATGTTGTTATAATGTAATATCACATAACATGAAAAATCATCTCTAAAGAAAAAATGGCTGTTACAGCAAAATGTTGCTATATAGATGATTGTTATAGAAAGATTCTAACAGTAGTATCAAATAAGCAGCTGGTTTTATAACTCTATATTCATTTAACGACATAAGGTCACAAAAAACAAAATATAGTTCAAATAAATGTAAGAACTTTAACTCGATGCTCATAGCTACAAATCAAAGAAGCTCATTCAAAAGCATGTATTTTTCCACCCCTTTCCCTCTCCCCTTTACTAAAATTACGCGATAGCAAGATTTTCTATCTTGGGCATAGTATCAGTTGCATCTGAGTGATCTAATTCCGCTTCCAGTTGTTTCAATGAACTCCGCAAACCATTGCATGCTTTAACAAAATCTTCAGAACACCCTTTAAGTTTTTCCAGCTCTACCAATATTTCGTCAGTAGCACATGCTATCTTCTCTGTAGCAGCCTTCAATGCAGAAATTTCTTGTGGAGGATACAGAGAAGCTCCAAGTTCGTCAATTTGCAGTCCGATTTCTTGAGAAAGTTTCAGTAGTGTTTCTAGAGAGGCTACAAAAGTAACAGTATCTGCAGTACTTTCCAGCTTAAGCAAGCTTGTAATGGAGCGAATAAGTTCTTTAACGACCACAAGGGTTGCAGACACCACATCAGTAGTCAAACGAGCAATTTCCATCTCCTCCGGAGAAAGATCATTGCCTAGATCACCTGCAAATGAATCATCATCACTATCCTGGGATTTGCTTTCTCCTTCGGCAGAATCTTGAGCAGAAGATTCATCTCCTACATCAAATGTTGCTGGCTTCAGTTCATTCATTTCACGAAGTACATCCTTCATGGAAACAGCAACCTGTGTCATTGCTCGACCTATAGCAGTAATATTTGTGCCTGGAGTCTTCTTAAGAGCAGAACAAGCTTCCCAGAGAGTGCCCACCAACTGTGGGATTGATAATTTCTGTTTTTTGTTGTTAGATCCTGCACAACCATTTTGGGCAGCAAACATAGTTGGTCATGAGATATATAACTGTTAAAAGAAAATCAATATGCGAGGAGTAGATGCAGCAGATACGTGTGATGAATGAAACTGAAAAGCGATATGCCACAACTAGAAGCAGAACAAAAGTGAGATGAATGACTTTTTACACCCAAGCAAATGGAGTGCTATCTACCTCTTTAGACAGTTTCGTGTCATTATAAAAGTTCTCTCTTTTGGGGAGGGGGGGTATATATTGGCAGAAAGGGCTACTTTCTTTTCCTTCAGCCGTTCTGCCATTTTAATTTTGCCAGATATACCCATTAACTGATTTCCTTCTGCCTCCATTTTCTATTTTTGTGGGGTAGACGGTTCAACATATAGTGTGTATGCGCTTTTGAGATTTTGATGAAGCACATCAGCCAAACATGGACACTAATTTGGATGTTCAACTGTTAGGTAACTGTTAGTAGCTTTGCGGTAATAAGCTCTTTGGCTAAACTTAGATAATTTGGCTCATAATTTTCAACATGCTATCCCAAATAAGGCAAGACCATTATGACTTTATTTATGAATTACCAAAAAATTTAAAAATAACACTAGTAACTAACAAGTCTAGTAGCTCAGTCATTGGGTAAAACTAGCTATGTCCTGCCTTTTATGCTCTTTCTATTTTCTTTATGAACCTATAACATGTGATAGAAAAAGAGGGAGTATACTGGTGAATCCCCGTATACTTAAGAAAGGATTGAAGTGGGTAAAAGCCGATGTGCGACAGATGCATAAACTGAGAAAAGATAAACACTATTGTAAAACAATACGATGACCTTTTTCCATTTCAGATACACTATACTTCCTAACATTATGTATTTGTAAGCTTTTCATATGTTCATGGACTTGTGCTGAGCAGAGAACAAGTATTGATAGATAGATACATACCATATGAAGACACAGACTCTTTCATCAACATGAAACTGCAATCAACAACTTGTTTAATGGACGCATGAATGAAGGAACACAGGGTAGGTCCTGCGCCCACTGTACTTGAGTGGGAAAGCAAAAGGAGCCCTTGCAGCATATTAAAATATGAAGCCATGTTCTCCTCCAGTGCTTTAACCTCTGGAGCTTCTCCAGTCCAAAGCATTCCAACTGCACCAGAATGAAAAGTTAACTGTCAATTACCAACACTATCTGGTAGGTAAATGCCTAAAACTTACAAATTACGATTGTCCGGTTAGTCAGCAATTGGAACCCCCCTTGATCCTCCCGAAAATTAAAAGAAAAACAAAGGAAAGAACAAAATGCAAGGACACACAAAGCCATCTTCTATGATAGGTCTCTACTATAACCAAATCCATATTTACTTCCTCTCTTATGGATAGTCTCTACTAGCTTACCTACAACATATAAGTACTTATACTTCACCATCTAACATATATAGACAACATTAAATTGACGATGACTGAAATAGATTCTCTAATGTGGAAACAGATACTGTTAATGCCTAAACTGTAAACAAAGACGTCTTATTCTCTCTTCTTTTTGCTCGCTTTTCTTTTTTTCTAGTTCTTCATTCACTTTAAGCTCACAAACCACTATCAAACCAAACTACTTCCTGGTAGTTATTAGGGGCTTTAGGGGAAGATGTACTTGCCTTGTTGAATTGGTTGTGAAGTAAATTTTAGTGCTCGTATGCGAGATTGGTAGCCTTTTTGAATGCTAAATGAAGGGTAACATGTAAAGACTCATGATCCATACTAAACAAAATCTGCTATATGTCTTGTTGGGTCGATATCCTTGCAACACTTAATTTTAGTGGATCATAAGAGCAAGTGGGGAAGGAGTTGGAGTTCTTGGTGCAACATTTACCTTGTCTTGTCCATAGGATAAACAGAATATCACTAATTTAGAACTTAGTCATTTACTCTGCCTTTTATTTGATTCGTTTTCATCCAGTCTTATTCTGAAACCTCAGTTTCGATCAGTCTCTTTCATTATGCCTAAAGTTCTGAGCTTACGAACATCTATCTCTATCGTGTGCACACCCAAGAATATAATCAATAAGATTCAACGTTACTCTATGATATCATCTATAATCAAAAGTATATTCGGTTAGAAAGCTCATCACAGATTACAAGAGAGTATCAAATGCTCAAGGACTATGGAGGAAAAAGAACTTCTAATATCAACCTTCATCCTATAAATATACCAATATATGCGCATAACTAGCTATATTTGTCAAAAAAAACATAAATTACATTGAACTACAAAATTTGAAATCAACACAATTTCAGCAAAACCAAATATAAGCACAAAGATGGCCAACAGAAAGTATAAAAATTGGAACTTTGAGAGGTAAAGCTAAATGTAAAAGAGAAAGAAAGAAAGAGACCCATAAATCTAACATAAATTGTGTAGAAACATAATTATGGAATCAAACCCATTTCAGCAAAACGAAATATAAGCACAAAGATGCCATATATAAACTACTCCCTCCGTCCCAAATTAGTTGTCATGCTTTGCTTCTCAAGAGTCACACTATTTGAACTTTAACCCACATTTTAAAAATGTATTTTTCATCAAAATTAACATGAGAAAAGTTACAACATCTAATTGTAAGAAATCGAGTTGATCTAATCCAATTTTTCTTCACTATTTCAAAAAAAAAAAATCCAATTTAGCTTCAAAGATCAGTAAGTTAACTCTCGAAATGCGAAACATGACAATTAAATTTGGGACAAAAGGGGAGTATAAAAATTGAAACTTTGATAAAAAAAACTACATAATAAAGAGACAAAAGAAATTGACCCATAGTGGCTTGTTTATAAAGCTGTTCACCCATCTGAATAACCTCTTTCCATCTGACTTTTTCAAGAGATGAAGATGGTGTTTGACACAATGCCTGCAACAAAAGAAAAACTCAAATTTCATAAATCACATCATACAAATATAATAAAAAACTGCAAAATTAATAATTAAAACCTAAAAAAAAATTAAAAAAATATTAAACCTCAAGAGTTTCATAAATGGTGTTGAGATGCTCACTGAGAGCTCTATTCAATTGCTCCTTCGCCGCTTTTACCATTTTTTTTTCCTTCTAAAACCCTCAACGCTTTCGCAGAATAGTGGAGAAGAGGATTGGGGATTTTGAAGAATGAATTTTAAACGGTGTCGTTTTTGTTAGTTTTTTGTCTTATTTTTAATCTTGTGATCTTAAACATGTCATGTAAAAGTTAAATTTAAAAGTTGAAAAAAAAAAAACATTGTTTACGGTTTCGAAACGAACTAAAAGAAAGACACAATATAATTTATTTTTACAATTCAAAAAATAGGAATACGCTTTTGACCTTTCACTCTTCAAATAAAGAAACTTATTGTATATAATATTCCCTCGATCACGTATTAATTGGTGATATTTTAGGTAGGTGTGCGAGTTTCCTACCTCAAATGTCACTATCGTTTAGATAGAAATAGTGAACAATTGATAGTTGAGGCGTGTTTCGATTAATATTTAATGATAGTTCAAGTAGGAAACTCGCAAACTTCATAGTTAAGGTATAAAACTAAAAAAAATGAAGATTTATAGAATGTTGTTGACTCTTTACTCAATAGAGAAACTTGTTGTATATAATACTCCCTCACTCTCATTTTAATTGTATTTTAAAAGAACTCTTTTTACGTCTATTAAGAAAAAGATACAAAGATATATTTTATCAAGTTATCTTTATTTAATGAAAGTAAATCGATATTGTCCTCTTAAATATTGCACATTCTTATTAATATTAAAAGTTCAATTGAAAATAATTATCAACTTTAATATATTCTTGAATTTCTTAAACAAATAGTTGTTTTAGGATAACTTTTTGAGTTAAAGTGACTATTAATTTGAAACGAGATCGGACTAACGTAACTTAACATCATTATAATTGTTCACAAAATTCATCAATAGGATGTACACAAATCTTGAAGGACAGAGAGATTGTTTCCGATAGAACCCTAAGCTCAAACAAAATGGAACTGACGCAGAAAAGATGGAAAAAAAACGAGACAACAAAATAGTAATGCACAAAACAAATGTAGCAACATATATTAATACATATTGAAGAATAGAAATTACGTGGTACCTAAATCATACAACTAGAAGTACAACAATCTTCAACTACCTACTAACCTTTACTATAATCCTCGACCTCAACAGTAAGTGTAGCACAGGAGGTCATATCAATGGTTGTCGTGGCTCTGCTAACAACTAGGAAATGACACTTGGCCTCGTGTTATTCGGGCTTCACGGAGCAAAGATGCCTCAAGAAACCAATTAACATTATTCGAGTATTTCGAAGAGAATTTTCTACATTTTATTATGACAGCGTGTTATCTACTGATGATTTTTCATCAGCATGAAGCCTCTCCCTTGCCATAGCAGCTTGTTTTTCCCAATTTGTGCAACATGTTATCACAGAAAGTAGAATAGTTTGCAGAACTGCACCAGAAAGTACGCCGATCCACAGGCCTTTTCCTCGAAAGTTGAGCCAAAATGCTAATGAAGTAGCGATAGGAATTCCACAAAGGTAAAACGAAGCAAGATTGACATAGGCACCGATATGTTGCCAACCACATCCCCTCGCGACACCTACAATGTGCATAATGCCACAATTAGTCATATGTTCGTTCTTGTCATTTATCTGTCAGTGGCGGATTCAACAATTTATATATATGCACGTTAAGAAAAAAATCACCAATATGCACAGTATTCTGGCAAAGGGATTCAGTTGAACCCCCCAAGTAAATGTGGCTTCGCCAAAGGTATTTGTTGTAGTAACTTGGCGTGAAAGAGTTTTAGCCTCTATACGTTGTATAATTTTTTGGCAAAGGATACTCAGTTGACTCTCCTTTGGTAAATGTGCCTCCGCCGCTGGTATCTGTTACCTTTTCTTGTAGTAACTTCTCGTTTTTCAAAATTCAAACAATGCTAATTTTGACGAATACTACAAAAGGTATTTTTTTAATCATATTGACATAAGAGGAATTGCAACTTACAGTGCTTTCATATAGTTCTTGAATATCTAAGTTTTACTTTTAAGAGTTGATCTAATCTAATTTAGCTTCAAAGATTAGTCAAACTGATTCTCGTAAAACCAAAAGTACCACACAAATTGGGACGCAGGGAGTGCAGTTTACCGGCAAAAGGGGATTCAATTGAAAACGTGGCTCACCACTAGTAGTAGTTACATTTTCTTGTAGTAACTTGATGTAAAGAAAGTCTAACCTGAAAGGGTTCCTTGAAAGCTGTCAGTAATGACTGATAGACATAGAAGAGGAGCCATGTTTGCGACATAGTCCACAACTTCCTTCTCGTTGCTGAAAATGTAGCCAAATACGTTTCGACTAGCAAATACAGCTGCACTTACTAGTATTGTCTCTGTGGCTGCAATGAGCATTACAGAAATCACGGATACGCGAGCTCCTTGAGGATTTCCAGCTCCTAATTGATTAGAAACTCGAGTGCTGAAAGTAAACAGGAGTTCAATTACCACATATTTCAAGAAAAAAAAACTATATGGAAACGGAAGGTTCGATTAGATATTCAAACATACCTTACAGCGCCAGAGAGACCAAATGGAATTGCATAAAGGGTAGAAATAGTATTCAGGCTGCACCATGGAATATCACAAGAAATTAGCAATTTTAGGACCGTGTAGATCATATTACTAATTGAATCAATCATTAACGAGTGAGATCTATGTTTGCTTGGACTTTTCAAAAATGTTGTTCGGGTATGTGTTAGATCCTCCAAAAGTAGTGTATTTTTGGAGGATCCGACACGGGTGCGGCAACATTTTTGGAGAGTCTGAGTAACATAGAACGAGATTCAGAACATACCATATAGATAGTACTGAAGTTTCAAGTTGGGGATTCGGCAATAGTCCGGATAGTAAGATGAGCAGCTCAAATGACCACCATTCAAGACTATAAATACAAAACGTAGTATGAGTTTTGTAGAATGACATGTAAAGTTGAAGTGTATTTAAACTATTAAAAGAGGCAGAGTGAGGTTGCTGAAGTACCAAATCATGACAGCAGAAGGGATAGCAAACTGAAAGAACTCTCTCATTCCGTTGACGATCTCCCATGACACTGGTGCACGGGTTTTTGCACAAGCAGGAGACAACCTCATGTATGAAGCAAGGATTATGACATTCAACCACAACGATATACCAATAGCCACTGCTGCACCGATATTACCTAAGCCAGCGCTAAACACTAGCACCCAAGACAGCGGTATGTGGAAGCATATCGTAATGCAAGAGCTTATGAGCATTGGAACAATCATACTTTGCATTAGAAAGTACCGAATAAGTGGCTGAAGATTTGTGTAAGCAAAGAGAGCAGGAATCATCCATTTAATGAACTTGCCGGCTTCATGAGAAATCTGAGGATCTTGCCCGATGTAAGTGAGCAATTTCCCCACATATAGCCATAAAACTGCGATGGGAATGCAAACAATGAAGAGAGAGAAAATGGCTGTGTATGTTTGAGTTCCAAGTCTTTGATATTGTTTTGCTCCAAAAGACTGACCGCAAAGAGTTTCTAGTGCAGTAGCCATTCCCAACTACACAACACATTCAGATTTTAGTCAGTGGAGGCACAAAAAATTGGTAAAAAGTAATACTTGTTACTAGACAATTTGTTCATTTATAAGCAATGCTTTGTTAATCACACAAGAGTAATAACTTGAAACTACGCCCTCTAAGTTGAAAATAGAAAATGACAAAACAAAAATTCTGCTCTTTAACTCTTGTTAGAACACATTCTTATTCTTCTATCTGTTTCCCCTTAGCATTTATAGGCTATGTTGCTCGGCTCTTCAAAAATACTGCTAAGTGTGTTGGATCCTTCAAAAAGGATAGTAGCATTCTTTTCGAAACAGCCTAAAAAGGATAGTAAAACAAACAAATTGAAACAGACAGATTAGTAAGTTCCCAAATTGTGAACATAACACATTACAAGTTACATATAGAAGAAAGAGTTCACCTACAATATATACAAGTAAAACTGATCTTAACTTATATACATCGACATCCATAGTGTAATAAGGCGCGCTACTTGCTATAAAGGTAAAGGTGAACCAACAGTAAGCATATATGTAAGTTAAAACTCTATGTAGCTCTTCATGTTAAGCCTTCTATAATTACCTAAAAAAATAGAGTGTGAACCTACTATAACCAATTAAACTGCATATACTGAAACATTTATACTCTAACCCTCCAAAAAATGTTGTAATCTTAAAAGAAGGGACTCTGATATATATATGTTAAACTCTATGTAACTCTTCATGTAAAGCCTACTATGGTTACTGAAAAATAGAGTCAGAACCTACTATAATTGGTGCAACTAAACTAACGACGTATATAACTTAAATTCAAATCCAAGAAATAATACTCTCTACGTTTCAATTCATGTTGCACCGTCTGATCAGTAAGACTTTTGAAATTTGTGATCTAAAACAAACCCTAGACGATATTTGTGTGACTATAAGAGTTGTAAAGATATGACACATGTATCTAACACAACTCCAAAAGATAACTCTTGAGGGAGTATATAAGTAGACCATCAATCAACTCCCCAACTACTCGAACACCTTCTTCACGCCCAAGCCCAACTGAGGTGTGGACCGGGAGCCCAAATAGGAATGAACCTACTTCAAACACATGAGCCTCAAAAGCTAGCTATTGAGGGTGTATTATCCAAGTCCATATCACTCTAACAAGAGTTAAGTTATTTCTAATTATAGAAAAGTGATATTCTTTTCAAACGAACTAAAAAGGAAAGTGTTAAGATAATAAACATGTACTCACAAGTAAGCTGAGACCAGTGACTCCAGCAATAGAAACAGCAATGGAAGTACTTGAGAGGGCAAGTTCACCCAAATGACCAACCATCATCAATGATATTGTTTGCAAAAAATACTGTGAAAGTGTCACAATTATCATAGGACCAGCTAAGTAACCAATTTCCTTCACTTCCTCCCAAATTACTCCCCATCTCCATTCAACTAACTCCCTTTCTCTCAATAACAATCCTTCTTCTACACTCCCCATATTTTTTTTTTCAAAAAAAAAAAGTCTTGAACTTGCAAAAAGAACCCCTTTTGAGAAAACCTTGTAAAAAGTTTGAATCTTTATGGGAATTTTTTTATTTTTTTTTATTTTTAAAAGAGTCTTGAACTTTCCAAAAAACACCCTTTTTTGAAATACCTTGTAAGAATTGAAGATTTTAAACAAAGAGTGGGAAGAGCAAAGATACCCCTTTTGAAAAATACCTTGTAAGAATTCAAGATTTATAAGAGGAGAGCAAATCCTCCTCTTTTGAAAATACCATGTAAAAGGTCTCTAAAATTAATAAAAATAGACTCTTTTTGAAAAAGATTGTATTTTTATGAGAGATAGAGACAAAGATACCTCTTCTAAGGAAACCTGAGTATAAAAAATCTTGTTTTTTTGAACACCCAAAAGAAAAAGGAAAAAAAAAGGGAAAAAGTGTGGCCAAAGAGAGTTTGAGAAATTTGTTATACAATGATGCCTAATGGTTTGTTTGAAGAGGAGTTTGGTTTGTCTTTTGTTGACTGTTTCTTGGATTGTACTTTGGTTTGGTTTTTTTTTTTTTTTTTTTAGAAAAGATTGTACTTTGCTTTAGTTTTTATTTATATATATTTTTTAAAAAGATTGTACTTTTGTAGTATTAAACTAATCTCTCTTTCCTTGCATCCCAAGAAGATGGACATGTGCCATGAGGCATTAGTCCATTAGCTCCATTTTAGTTGTAGAGGTTGCTTAACACCTTGTGTGGATGGTTGTTATATGATGTATTGTATTGTTAGTTTAAATACAATATTTATTTTAATTGTTACATAAATTTTATTGTATAATATCATTTAAATATATCGTTAGGTAAGAACAAAAAGTCTCATTTTATATAACGACCGCTTTGGTGTGATCGCATCGTTATTTTAATATTTTCTTTTCATTTTGTCTTTATTTACTAGTATTTGATAATTATATTTTATCTTTTATCCTACATTTTCATAGTAGCTTTAGCTTGTAGCTTACTTTTTGGTAGGTTTGTCATTCAAATTGTTGATGTGGGACATTATATAACGAGGGAGAACGAATCTATCCAAATGTTGTATTCATTAATAAAAATACAGTCCGAATGTTGTATCCAAATGTTGTATTCAATACATTATGAAATAATTATTTTTATTATTCTTTAATTTCAGCTTAATACTATCTTTTTTTCGTTGTATTAATCTCTTTTCATTTTTATTGAACAAGGTAAAAATTAAAATAAATATTAATTATATTTTAATTTTTTAAAATAACAATTAAATAAACACGATAACAAATGAATCAGAGGGAGTATTTTTATTTTTTTTAATTAAAGGGTTACTATTTCAAGAAAAATTAGGAGTTATTTGGTCATCTAACTAACCTTTTTTAGTCTAACGATTAATTTCTTATCTAATTTAGCACAAGTGGCTATAAAATCAGTAATCAATCTTGAATTTCTAAAATGATAATTATTTTGATATAACTTTTTGAGTTAAAGTAACTATTAATTTGAGACGATATCGGACTAATGTTATTCAACATAATTATAATAATTGTTCCTTGGCTAGGAAGAGAGATTTTTTCAATAGAACCCTCGTCTCAAATGAAATGGAACTGATGCAGAAAAAGAAAAGGAAAAAGAAAAAATAGATAATAAAATAGCAGTGCACAAAACAAGTGTAGAAACTACGTGATACCTAAATCATACAACTAGAAGTATGACAATGCTCAACTACCTACTAACCTTCTACCATAGTCCTCGACCTCAACAGTATCACGAGGTTATCTGGATGGTTGTCGTGGCTATGCTAACAACTACGAAATGACACTTGGCCTCTTGTTATTCGGGTTTCACGGAGCAAAGATGCCTCAAGAAACCAATTAACATTATTCGAGTATTTCGAAGAGAATTTTCTACATTTTTTTACGACAACATGTTATCTACTGATGAATTTTCATCAGCATGAAGCCTCTTCCTTGCCATTGCAGCTTGTTTTTTCCAATTTGTGCAGCATGTTATAACAGAGAGTAGAATAGTTTGCAGAGTTGCACCAGAAAGTATGCCGATCCACAGGCCTTTTCCTCGAAGGTTGAGCCAAAACGCTAATGAAGCAGCGATAGGAATTCCACAAAGGTAAAACGAAGCAAGATTGACATAGGCACCAATATGCTGCCAACCACATCCCCTCGCGACACCTGTAATGTGCATAATACCACAATTAATCATACGTCCGTTCTTGTCATGTATCTGTCCGTGGCAGATTCAACAACTTATATATATGCACGTTAAGAAAAAAGTTCAACAATATGCATAGTACAATTTTCCAGCAAATGTGGCTCCTCTGCTGGTATTTGTTACTTTTAGAGTCCAACATTAGTTAAAGAATGAACTGAGGATCTACTTACATGGATTTCGACAATCCTCCTTTTATGAACTAGCTTTCTGGATTGAGTTAGGCCTAAGTGTCATATCTTTACCGTTACCTTTTTTTGTAGTAACTTAGTGTGGAAAAAATCTCCGGCAAAGGGGATTCAGTTAAACTCCCTAGGTAAATATGGCTCTCCCACCGATATCTGTTACCTTTTCTTGTAGTAAACCTGTATACATTGTACAATTTTCCAACAAAGGGGATTCTGTTAAACCGCTAGGTAAATGTGGCTCCGCCACCTGCATATCTTACCTTTTCTTGTAATGACTTAATTTGGAAAGAGTCTAACCTATATACATTACATTGTATAATTCTCTGGTTGAATACCGTTTGGTAGATGTGACTCCGCCTTACCTTTTCTTGTAGTAACTTGATGTGGAAAAAATCTAACCTATATAGGTAGTACAATTTTCCGGCAAAGGGTATTCAGTTGAAAACAAGTCTCGCCACTCGTAGTAGACAATAGTTACATTTTCTTGTAGTAACTTGATGTAAAGAAAGTCTAACCTGAAAGGGTTCCTTGAAAGCTGTCATTAATGACTGATAGACATAGAAGAGGAGCAATGTTTGCGACATAGTCCACGACTTCCTTCTCGTTGCTGAAAATGTAGCCAAATACATTTCGACAAGCAAATACAGTTGTGCCTACTAGTATTGACTCTGTGGCTGCAATGAGCATTACAGTAATCACGGATATGCGAGCTCCTAGAGGATTTCCAGCACCTAATTGATTAGAAACTCGAGTGCTGAAAGTAAACAGGAGTTCAATAACCACAAATTTGAAAAAAAAAACTATGTGGAAAGGGAATGTTCAATTAGATATTCAAAAATACCTTACAGCGCCAGAGAGACCAAATGGAATTGCATAAAGGGTATAAGTAGTATTCAGGCTGCACCATGGAATGTCACAAGAAACTAGCAATTTTAGGACCTAGTGAGTCATAATTGAATCAATCATTTACAAGTGAGATCAATGTTTGTTCGGACTCTTCAAAAATGTTGTCAGGTACGTGTCAAATCCTCCAAAGTAGTGTATTTTTGGAGGATCCGAATGGGTGCAGCAACATTTTTGGAGAGTCTGAGAAACATAGAACAAGATTTAGAACATACCATATAGATAGTACTGAAGTTTCAAGTTGGGGATTCGGCAATAGTCCGGATAGTAAGATGAGCAGCTCAAATGACCACCATTCAAGACTATAAATACAAAACGTAGCATGAGTTTCGTAGAATGACATGTGAAGGTTAAGTGTATTTAAATTATTAAAAGAGGCTGAGCGAGGTTGTTGAAGTACCAAATCATGACAGCAGAAGGGATAGCAAACTGAAAGAACTCTCTCATTCCGTTGACGATCTCCCATGACACTGGTGCACGGGTTTTTGCACAAGCAGGAGACAACCTCATGTATGAAGAAAGAATTATGACATTCAACCATAACGATATACCCACCGCCACTGCTGCACCAATATTACCTAAGCCAGAGCTAAACACTAGCACCCAAGACAGCGGTATGTGGAAGCATATCGTAATGCAAGAGCTTATGAGCATTGGAACAATCATACTTTGCATTTGAAAGTACCGAACAAGTGACTGAAGATTCGCGTAAGCAAAGAGAGCAGGAATCAGCCACTTAATGAACTTGCCGGCTTCATGAGAAATCTGAGGATCCTGCCCGATGAAAGTAAGCAGCTTCCCCACATATATCCATAAAACTGCGATGGGCATGCAAACAATGAAGAGAGAAAAAATGGCTGTGTATGTTTGAGTACCAAGTCTTTGATACTGCTTAGCTCCAAAAGCCTGACCGCAAAGAGTTTCTAGTGCAGTAGCCATTCCCAACTACACAACACATTCAGATTTTAGTCAGTGGAGAGGCACAAAAAAAGGGCAAAATGTAATACCTATTACTAGACAATTTGTTCATTTATAAGCAATGCTTTGTTAATCACACAAGAGTTACAACTTATAACTACGCCCTCTAAGTTGAAAATAGAAAATGAAAAAAAAAATTCTGCTCTTTAACCCTAGTTAGAACACATACTTATTCTTCTATCTATTTCCCCTTAGCATTTATAGGCTATGATGCTCGGTTCTTCAAAAATACTGTCAAGTGCATGTATGTCGGATACTCCACACGCTATGCATTTTTGGAAAATCCGAGCAACATCGTTCATACGTCACTCTGTTTTACCTTATTCCCATTCACAATTCTCTCTTCATGTAAAAAAATAAAAGCTAGAGAGCAAAAATCAAAAAGGGAAAACCAAATTGAATCCATTCAACTAAATAACTTATATCTTCATTGCTTAAAAAGTCTCTACAATGGCTGCACAACAACCCCCAACCCCTCAACCCCAAAGACCATTTCTATTCCTGCTGAAACATTGAACAACAACCTCTTATACATCAAAATATTGTACTCCCTCGTTTCAATTTGTTTGTCTGGTTTTGACTTGGCACGGAGTTTAGTAAGTTCCCAAAATTGTAAACTATAACACATTACAAGTTACGTATAGAAGAAAGAGTTACAGTTCTATCTACTGACACTGTATAGGTATTGAGTATGAGTATGACACCCTAAAATACATAACTAGTTTAATTGCATCTATAGCTTAAAAATTGATCGACGACTATAAGTAACTGAGATTAACATACATACATTGACATAGACAGTGTAATAACTTTTAACTTCTATCAGGTCAGCTAAAGCATATATACTACTAAACCGAGTTTAACTTATATACATCAACATCCAATCATCCATAGTGTAATGACTTTTAGCACTATAAGGTCACCCAAAATATATATATATACAAGTAAAACTGAGCTTAACTTATATACATCGACATCCATAGTGTAATAAAGCGCGCTACCCGCTATAAAGGTAAAGGTGCATTGAACCAACAGCAAGCATTGTAAGTTAAAGCTCTATGTAATTATTCATATTAAGTCTACTATAATTACCTGAAAAAAATAGTGTGTGAATCTACTATAACCAATTAAACTGCATTTACTGAAGCATTTATACTATAACCCTCCAAAAAAAAAAAGGAAATTTGTAATCTTAAAAATAAGGACTCTGCTATAAAGATAAAAGGCGATATGACAGTCGGGATATATAAGTTAAACTCTATGCAACTCTTCATGCTAAACCTACTATAGTTACTGAAAAATAGAGTCAGAACCTACTATAACCGGTGCAATTAAACTGACGACGTATATAACTTAAATTCAAATCCAAGAAATAATACTCCCTACATCCCAATTCATGCGGCATTGTTTGATTACGTGTGATCTAAAATAAACCTTAGATATTAGTGTGAGTATAAAATTATATTAGTAAGAGTTGTAAAGATACATGTACCTAACACAACTCCAAAAACTAACTAGATGGAGGATTACTCAAGTCCATATAAGTAGACCATCCGTCAATTCCCCAACCTATCTAATCACTCTAACACCCCTTCACACCCAACCCAACTGAGGCATGGACTGAAAGCCCAAACAGGGATGAACTTAGTTATGATACATGAGCCTAATTAACCTCAAAAGCTAGCTATGGAGGGAGTATTATCGAAGTCCATATAAGTTTACCACCCGTCCATTTCATGAGACTCAACCACTTTAACAAGAGTTAAAAAGATAAATTTTAAAGTTAAATTATTTCTAAAGAACAGTGACATTCTTTTTAAACGAACTAAAAAGAAAAATGTGTAAATGTACTCACAAGAAAGCTGAAACCAGTGACTCCAGCAATAGAAATAGCAATGGAAGTACTTGAGAGGGCAAGTTCACCCAAATGACCAACCATCATCAATGATATTGTTTGCAAAAAATACTGTGAAAGTGTCACAATTATCATAGGACCAGCCAAGTAACCAATTTCCTTCATTTCCTCCCAAATTACTCCACATCTCAATTCAACTAACTCCCTTTCTTTCAATAATGATCCTTCTTCAACATTCTCCATGAAAAAAGAGGAGTCTTTTGAGCTTGTCAAAAAGACCCCTTTTGAAATTACCTTGTGAAAGGATAGTCTTGAATATGTAAAATGAAACCTTTTGAGAAAACCTTGTAAAAAGCTTGAATTTTTATGGGAGATTATAAAAAAAAGAATCTTGATTTTGCAAATAATACCCCTTTTGAAAAATACAGGATTCAAGATTTATATAAATGACAGAGTGGTGAAGTGACAAGTAACTAGAGGTTTTGGGTTCGAGTGCTCTAAATACATAGTCAATTTTGTTAGGTAGCGTTTTATCTCAATAATATAGGACTTTATGACGCAAATTCAAATTTAGTCAAATTCTAATATGGATATTGAATGTCCAAGTGAAAACAAAAAAAGATTTATATAAAGTGAGAGGAGAGCAAAGCCACCCTTTTGAAAATACATTGTAAAAAGAGTCTTGAAATACTAGAAAAAGACTCCATTTTTGGAAAAAGACTATTAGACAGAAAAAGTCAAGTCCCTGTACTGATAAAAGCTAAAAATATTGTGAGATTGTACTTGTGAATAGATGAAGTTTGAAAATTTGTTATATTTTTTTATTTTAGATATTTTAAGATGTTAATTTTGTAATTTATAGTAATTTTTATATAATTTTTAAATAATATATGCTAATTCTTCTATGTCAATTTATATGGATGATAAAATTTTGAGAGTCAACTAAATTTTTTATATGTATTGTTATTATCGTGATTTGATATGTTGTTTCCTCTAACCTTTTTATTTATGTGAAGCTAATAAAATTTTGAAAATTAATCAATTTTTTTATATATGTAAAATAAGTTATGAAAAATAAATTAAAATATTTTATATCATTATTTTGGACTCATGAATAAAATATCTAAAGTTGAAACAAAATAATATCATAAATTAAGTAAATAAAATAGCATGAATTGATGTTGTGCACCTAAGTTATAGCATATCTTCTTAATTTGAGGAAATTACAAATACATGACACAAGTAGCTATCCACCTAACATGCCAAAATTTGAATCATGACATAGGTGAGGCTATGGCTGGCAAGGGGACCGGGACAGCCCGTCCCGTCCCGGTACCGGCTCGAGACCCGTCTCGCCGGTCCCGGTCCCACGTGTCGAAGCGGGATAGGGGATAGGGGGATAGGGGGACGGGTAGCGGGACGGTTCACGATTTGGTCCCGGTCGACCCGTCCCGGTCTGTCCCGGTCCCGTCCCGGTCCCGTCCCGGTCCCGTCGCGGGTTCCGTCCCGTCCAGTCCCGTCCCGTTTTTTGAAACTTTGCAATTTATCCGTTGGGGACCGTTGGGGCAACGGCTAGTGGGCCCCCCCAACGGATATATTTGAATTTTGGGAGTCCCAAACACCCCCCTACCACTCCTACTCTTTAATATTTTATTTTAACCCTCAAGTTACATAAAATACACTTTAGTCCACTCTTTATATTATAAATACCCCTTTATCCTTCTTTTATTTCTCACAAATTATCTACTCTCTCAATTCTATATTTTATATTCTCTCATTCTTGAATCTTGATTCTTGATTCCACTTAATTCTCAATTCTCAATTCTCAATTCTCAATTCTAAATTTATATCATAATATTTATATTTCAATTAATATCATAATATTTATAATTCAATTATTTTATATTTTATATTGTTGCTATCAAGTATTGAAGCTACAACTTACAACTTACGATAATACATTTGGTTGGAGCAAGCTTCAAGAATTGGTTATAACCGTCTGCTATTAACGCAGACGTTTGGTACATTCGTTCCATTTCTTTATTTATACATTTTTTTCGCAATTAGTTTTTGTGTTATTAATATTTATATATTACATTTTACATTTTATTAAATATGAGTTCTAATAAAAAAAATACCGGTAAGGAAAAAATAGCAACCGTTGTTTCCAATTTATTTAATTTTCCTAAAAAAAGTAGTAAGGAAAAAAATAAAAGTAAATGTGGTGGTTCTTCTTCTAAATCAATGCCTAGAGTTAGAATTAATACAAATGATTCTACTTTTGTTGATGATACTTCTTTCACTCCTCATTATAATATAGATACAAATGTTGAAATTGATCATGAATTTTTAGAACGACGTTTTAATAATCCTAATGTTGATGAAAATTTAGATGATGAAGTACAAGTTGATTTGGAAGAAGATGAATTAGATGAAACACCTACCAGTCCGGCGACGGAAGCTCCAACACAAACTACACCTCCAACTGAGGAAGATAGTCAACTCCCCCACCCCTCCCCCCTTGTACCTCCTACAAGGGGAAAGGTGAAGTATCAACGCCCTAAAACTTCTGTTGTGTGGCAATTTATGACTTTAGATACTGTAAACTCTCTTGCTATTTGTAATAAGTGTAAACAAACATTTATACATAGAGTCGGTGGAGGTCAAGGTGGGACGGGGGGTTTAAATAGACATTTGCTATTTTGTAGACCGATTGAATATAAGGCGGCCAAAGCTCTAGCCGATAAAAAAAAAGGAATTCAAATTGATGATGATGATATTAATTCTAGTGTTCCTCAATCGGTAGAGTGTTCTAACATGGTACAAGGAACATTGGATCCTTCTAACCCCGGTGGTCCAATTACACAACGTAAATATAATAAAGAAAGAGATCGCGAAAATTTAGCTAAGATGGTTTCTGTTTGTGGTTTACCTTTTGGTTTTCCTTCACATCCCGGTTTTATTGAATATATTCAACAAACTTATAATCCGTCTTTTAAAGGTGTTTCAAGAAATACAGTTAAATCTGATGTTTTAGAATTTCAAGGTAAACATTGTCAATATCTTCGTTGTTTATTTAGCATATTAGATTGTAGAGTGTCTATAACTTCTGATATGGGTCGTAGTGTTAATGGACGTGATTATTTAACTGTCACAGCACATTGGATTGATCATAACTGGAATTTGCAAAAAAGAATCTTAAGTTATAAAGAATGTGTAGAGAAAAAAACTAGTGCTTATATAGCTTCAACTGTTTTAGGTATTTTAGATTTTTATATGCTTTGTGATAAAGTGATGAGTGTCGCATTAGATAATGCCTCTAATAACACCAACGCTGCTGCTATGTTAAAAACTAGACTATGTCCAATTGATAATAACGCTTTCCATGTTAGATGTGCTACACATATATTAAATTTAATTGTACAAGATGGTATTTCATTATTTGATTGTGGTTGTATGAAAATAGAATATGCTGTTTTATGGATTTTTTATGCTCATAGACCTGCTAGAATTAGGGAATTTAACGAGCGTTGTGTACTATGTAATCTTACACCACGAAAAGTTCCAAAACATGTTAAAACTAGGTGGAATTCTTTTTATGAAATGCTTTTAGTTGCTTATGAATATCAACGACCCATACAAATGGTTTTTAATGCCCATAATTCTGACCCACTAGAAAGAATTTGTGATGAAGATTGGATAGAAACCAAAGAACTATTGGATTTTCTAAAACTTTTTTATAATGCTACAACCATGTTTTCTGGAGTTTATTATCCTACTATTTCATCAGTCTTAGTAAATATTTGTGCTATTTCAATTCAATTTCAAACATACAAAAAAATTGAAAAATTTAGACCGTCAATTGAAGCTATGATTGAAAAATTTTAAAAATATTTTTTTCCTATTCCTCAAATTTTTTTAACTGCGACTTTACTTAACCCTCAATATAAATTACGAGGTGTACAAGGACTTGTTCAAACTTTTTATGATACTTTAGAAATTTTACCGGAAGAAGTTCCAAGTTGTGAATTTTGTAAGTCTAGCATAAAAGTGCAAGCCAAAATTTTATATGAAAAATATAAAACTATGGAAATTAATGAAGGAGTTGTTGCTCAAACTTCTAATGCTATCAACAATGATTATATTGATAATTATATGCTTGGTTTTCTTGGTCTTAATTCTACTAACCGTGATGATTTTGAAGAATATCTTAATCAGTGTTTGGAAACAGTTACCGACGAGCAGGGCAACGTAAAAGTATTAGATTGGTGGAGGAAACGTGGTAGTGCATTTCCAACTCTTAGCAAAATGGTTCGTGATGTTCTAGCTATTCAAGCTTCATCAGTTGCTTCAGAGGCTGCTTTTAGTGCGGCAAGGTTTCAAATTGGAGATCACAGACATTCATTGGCTGAAGAAAGCTTGGAGTCATCAGTTTTATTTAGAGACTGGATCAACGCCGAGAGAAGAAATTATAATTTGCCAAAGTTAAGCGCCAAACAAGACTCTTATTTTAATTCAATATTTGGATGTAGTAGTGACGATGAACAAGATGCACAAGAGTTTCAAGCATCATTGCCAACACCGGAGGATGTTACCGTTGATTTGATACAAGAGTTAGAAAAAAGTTTTATTGGACAATACAGATATTAGATTTACATACGAGAACTAATTGAAACAGAACCCTTCCTAGAAGGTGGCTGCGTAGATTAGTTACTCATGTAATATTTGTTACAAATATTAGATTTACATACGAGAACTTTTTGAAACAGAACCCTTCCTAGAAGGTGGCTGCGTAGATTAGTTACTCCTCTAATATTTAATTTGTAAATTGTAACTTGTAAGTTGTTAGTTGCAATTAAATTTTATTTGAATAAATTTAAAGGCTTTATTCAAGTCTTTTTTATACAACTATTGTGTTGCATTTAAATTTAATACTTTACTTATCAAAACTTACTTCAAAATTTGAAATTTGAATTTTGAAAGTTAAAAGATGAAATTTGAAATTTTCAAAACTTAAGCATTTTAACTTAGCTAAAAAATAATATTCAAAACAATAAAAATTAAAAATGTCATTAAAAAAAAATATAACTTCAAAACAATTAAATAAATACAAAAAAAATAAAAATCCCGTGTCCCGTCCCGTCCCGTCCCCTAAAACACTGTCCCATCCCGTTAATCTAGTGGGACGGGACGGGACTTATATTTGTCCCGCGAATCCCGGGCCGGTTGAATTCCGGTCAAACCTCGACCCGTCCCATCCCGTCCCCCTATGTCCCGTCCCGGCGTCCCCGTCCCCGTCCCCTTGCCACCCTTAGGTGAGGCAGCAAAACTGTTGGTTCTTAATAGAGTAAATTTCCAGTCATTCATGTTATAACCTCTTATATTATTTTTTCTATATAATAGGAGCGAAGGTTGAGGAGCTTAGGGTCAGTCGGTCAATTGACCGGTTTGCCCTTCCCCTCAACTTCTTCTATTTATATTTCGTATTATATCCGTTATTATTTATTTTTATTTTAATATTTTCCTTCTTCAACTTTCTTTATTTATATTTTATATTATATCCGTTTTAGTTTATTTTTATTTTAATGTTTTCTTTTTTGTGTGTTATGAATTTACAAAAAATAGTACTAAAAATCAACTTAAAATATTACTCCCTCCGTCCAACAATACTTGTCCACTATACTATTTTGGGATGTCCAACAATGCTTGTCCACTTTATGAAATCAATCGATGATTTTACACTTAGTTCTTAATTTACCCTTATCATTAATTATAGTTATTTCTCTATTACATATTTCAAGACATTGTTTTTATTATATTCAAAGGGTAATATAGTAAAATTACCCTTCTATTTATAATTTCTTAAGAAGTGTGCAAAGTCAATAGTGGACAAGTATTGTTAGACAGAGGGAGTTAATTTTGTTAACTCTCGAAATTTCACATGTACTACATAATTGAAACTGAGGGAGTAACATATATTATTTGAAAATTAAATTAAGAGGACCATAAATCACAATAATTAACAACTTAAAATATTTGAAAAACATATTAAAATGTGATTAACTCTCAAAATTTCACATGTACCACATAAATTGGGACAAATGTAGCAACATATATTTTTTGAAAATTACGTTAAGAGTACTATTAATCACAATTCCAAGTATTTAAAAACATATGAAAAATTTGATTAACTCTCAAAATTTAACATGTGTCACATAAATTGGGACATGGGAAATAACATATATTATTTTAAAATTAAGTATTTAAAATATTTAAAATATATATATTAAAAAATTAATTAACTCTCAAAATTTCACGTTTTAAAAATTAATTAACTCTCAAAATATCACATGTGCCACGGATATTATTTGAAAAATATGTTTAAAATATAATAAAAATAATTAACAACAACAATATTTAAAAATTGAATTGATTCTTTTAATTTTATCTGTATCGCATAAATTAAAATAATAAACTAATATATATTGGGTCCGGACTTGCCCGGGCTTTTGTATCTAGTAAAGGAATAATAGGCTATTTTAACACATCGCTCATGGATGATTTGTCTACTCGAGTAGTGTGCTTGTAGTGGGCTCCTTTAAATTATTTTTTTCTGTTTATCTATTAATTTTTACTTTTTTAATCTTGTTATATATTAAAAATATTATGTTAAAATTGTTATAAATTATAATAATAATTAATATTAACAGCTTGAAATATTTGATAATATATTTAAAAACTACATAAAAAGAATTATAAATCACAACATAACAAATTAAAATATTTTTAAATATATAAAAAAATTTGTTTGACTCTCGGATTAGTACTACATAAATTGAGGCATGGGTGATGATATATTTTTTTTGAAAAATACTATAAGTCATAATAATTAACACTTTAAAATATTTAAAAATCATATAAAATATTTAGTAGGCTCTCCGAATTTTATTTGTGCCACATAAATAGGGACAAAGGGAGAAACACATTTTATCTGAAAATAACATAAAAGTTACTATGAATTACAATAATTTTAAACTTTAAATATTTGAAAAAACATATAAAAAATTAATTAATTTCCAAATTTTCATTTGTGTTGCTTAAAATAGTATAATAAAAATAACATATATTGGGAATAAGTTCTTTAGAAATTATGCCTCTTAGGGCATATTTATGAGTTCTGAAATTGAGTTTTTGCTTCTCTCAATATAAGATCTAGGAATTAAGTTATTTTTTCTACCGTTTTACAGCATATGTTACGTAGGAATTAAGTGGCATAATTTATGATATGAAAATATAAACTTATATTAAATAAAAATTACTTGTTATTTCGATAATATCTTCGGCCACTTATTTTTTACTTAAAATGATGAGGGAAAAAACCTTTAAATTCTTTTTTTTTTTTAAAGTTCAAATGGTATAAACAAATGTCTGTAAGCGGTTATAAATAGCCAACAAACAAACCGCTTTGTCAATTAATCAGGAGTAGGCTCGAACACCAAAATTTTGCAGATTTTTTTTTTGTTTTGATCTGTTTAAATTCATGGAGAATAAGGTATTTATTTATTTATTGGTTCCATTTTTGTTGTAAACAATTTGAACAGAAAACAAATTGGAATCTGTTCAAATGTATGCTTTGACAAATAATTTTGTCTAAATTGTGTGTTTTGGGTGATTAAAATTTAAAAGCATGAAATTTTAGGGAATTTTGGGTTTGTAATATGATTTTTCAATCACAGTGTATCACAAAGTTATGTTATCACTTGATAGTCTCAACACTTCGCTATTGTCTGGCCGTAGATTTTGAAGTTGAAACTTGAAACTTCCGAGTTTTGAAGTTGCAATTTTTGGAATTTGAAGTAGTTTTGATGAAAGAATTGAAGTTTTGTTAGTGGAAGGCCCAAAAACCGAAAAAGTTGTGATTTTGGGAGAAAATATTGAAGTTTTGTGGGTTGAAGTCTCAAAAACCCAAAATCTGGCAAAGTTGTGATTTTTTGAATTTGAAGTTATTTTGAATAAATAATTTGAAGTTTTTTCAGCGAAAGTCGAGAAAATCTAAAAGTTGGTTTGAGTTCCTTTTGGGTAATTTGAAGATTAAGTTTCATGGCCAGACAGATATTTGAATATAAAATTTTCAAAATTTATGGTCAAAGCTAGCTTGAAGTTGGTGAATAACTGAATGTGTAATGCAAATGGTACACTTTGACTAGAGCCTATATTTTAGTACATTTTAAAAAAAAATTCTCCTAAAGTAATTTTTTTTTTTTTTAGGTAATTGTAGCAGTGTAATCTCACACTGATTTCTACTGACTTTCCTTGTTTGTCAACCAGGATATGGACCTTGACAGCATAAAATCAAACCTTCTTGCTTTAAGGCAATTGTATGGTCTATTGCGAAACGACAGAGATGGTGTTTCAAACTTGAACTCCGATGGTGTAAGTTTCTTTTTTGTGCTTATTTATATGGTCATATATACTCGTAATAGGCTTCAGTTGGCGAGGGTCAGAAACAACCTCCCTATCTATGAGGTAGGGGTAAGGTTTGCATACATTCTACCCTCTACAGACCTCACTTTGTGGGACTACACAGGCTATGTTGTTGTTGTACTCGTAATAGGCTTTAGTTGGTGCGACGGCTAATGGTGGTAGTTATGAGTCAGACGGAGATTCAAGTATTTAAATTCCTACCATAGTAGTGGAGCAACAGTAAAACTGTCTATGTGTGACCTAAATGCCATATGTTCGAGCACTGGAATCAGCCATTGATGCTTGCATTAGGGGTAGGTTGCATACATCATACTCTTGAGTTGCGGCCTTTCCCCGTAGCCTGCATGAAAGCAGGTTGTTTTGTGCCCTGGGCTGTCCTTTTTTTAGAAGAAGCATACCAGGGTTGTTGGGATTATATTTAAGTGGTAGACTGGCCAAATTTTCTTTTCTAAATTTAGGTGCTGTTGTGTTCTAGGTCTGGTATCTGGCCTGTTTGATGGTTGGGATAGCAATCTTGGAGTAATACATCTCCTTTACTTCATCTTATATACGCCTGTCTAGACTCTTAACGCCTATTTCCGACAGTATTTGTTTTTTTTCTTCAAACAGTTGGACCATGAAGCGCGAGTCATGTTAAAGAATTTACTCGATACAACAACGAATAATGTTCTTAAGGCTCATTCTGAGGTACATGTCTTGTTCTTTTTATCTCGTGTGCAAAAAAAATTGGCCTTTTGTTAGTAATACCAGTGGTGAAAAATTTGTCTGCTTACTGCGGGAACCTTTATTGTTAGATCTTCGTTATTTAGACTTATCCTGCCATTCCTACTGCCCACAGATCATAGCATATCAGGCACGTGTGCACAACTTACCTCAGCCTCTGCATCTGGTTGACACAGTGAAGCAACGTCCTCTTGCTTTATTAGACATGTCAAAATCTTCAGCTGTTATTCGAAGTTGTGGAAAAGAGCCAGTTGTCGTGGAGGAATCCACCTTATCGAAAGAGAAGCAGGAATCTATCGTTCCAGTTACTCAGACAGCTAGCGTGCAGCGTCCAAAATTTAGCTTCAGTGCAAGTGAAACTGGAAAGAAAAGAAAGTTTTGCAGAATCTGTCAGCGCCCAAAATTTGAAAAGCCATTTGTTCCTTGTATAAACACTAAATCTTCTGAAATAGAAGCTTCACATTCTACAAAGGTCGTGGCATTGCAAGAACAGCAGAATAGTGTATTCGGCAGTTTTTATCGGGATATTCAACAAGAAGCATTGCAATCAGTAAGCACTGAAAGTACAAAGCCGAAAGAAGTGCTTGATCTCCATTGCATATCAAGTGGTCCAGAAACTCTGGCTTCCTTATCAGACAGACCAGCTAATGATCTTACGCAATCCGTGCATAACTTTTCTGGTCTGATAAGATCGGTACCTGATCCGAACCATGATCATCTCTCAACCGATGATGTCATTAAACAACTCGAATTGCACATTTCAGCTTTGCAGATGGATGCTGAGGACCTTGTTCTTGCTGATAGACATGCAGCTGACCATAACTTCAAACCGATAACTAACTTTGTGCCACAAGTAGAGTTAGCTAGTTCCATCAAGAAGATCGAGGGACCTGTCATGAATGATAAACTTGACTCACTACAGCTAGTGATTGCTCAATATAATCAAGAACCTAAAGGCGCATCAAGTTCACTGTATCCAGGATATACTATTCCATCAATCAGAATATCAAATATTTCAGCAGATCAATTGTCAAAGCCTCCTGAGTCAAGTAGTTGCCAGTCTAATCAGTTGAGACAACAACAGATAGTAGCAAACATCGTCCCTGTTGAGGATTGTGATATGTCTACAGATCTAGACTTAGTTGAAGCGCATCCGTGGCAGATACAGAGAGGAAACATAATTAATCATCAGAGCATCCAGTCCATTGTTGACCAATTTGAGCCGTTGGGTCAATTAAATAATCAAAATAATAGTACTTCAAGACAGAATCTTTGCGCTGCTTTGCCTGCCATGTTGGTCAACCAGAACCAAAACCAAAACCAAATGCCTTCAAACGAGAAAATTGGGCAGCTAGGAAAATTGAATGCAACCAGGCAGATGCCTGCAGCAGATATTTCGAGAAACAACATAGGCACTCCAGGATTGATTGATCATGGGAGCAAGCTAACTTGGTCCGGTAATGAGAGCAGAATGGATTCACCTCATTCAGAGCATTCAATAATGAGCCGATCAGCATTGAATCACAAGTTAGGTCAATTCAAACCATCCAGGAGCTCTTATGCAAACTTGGACCAGAATTCTAGTAAATATCTGAAGAATAGGAATCGCATGAAACAACTGAGAAGAAGGCATTTGCATGAACAGGAATCGGAGGTTTCACATTCAAGCTCACCCTACTGTTCCAGCTCGACAGATTTGCAGCAGACAAGCACTTACAGTAGTGACAAAGATGATTCCTTGCCAAGGCAGGCTCGAAACAAGATGCAGTATTCAGATGAAACAAGCAGCTATGGAGAAGATGAATCATATCCTCGAAGAGATAGTAGTCAAACTGATTATACGGTCAGCTCAAGCTGTAGTGGCCGTGAGGGTTACTCATCCCCAATTGGTAGTGAAAGGGCTCATCAAAGCAAGGGGGAGAGATCCTCATCACTTGATCCTTCAGGGTCTGACCATCTTGAAGAACCCTCTTACTACTCAGCAGATTCTTCATCAAGGAAGTCAAGTCCTGCACGCGCCTACAAGTCTGCTAACTCGAAAAAATCAAAGAAACATAACGGAAGGTGGAAGAAATTGAAAGACAAGCTAGCAATAGTTTTTCACCATCATCACCACCACCATCACCATCATGGTAAGGATGATAAAGCTGAGGAGAAAAAAACATCTTTGTTGAGGCAGAGAGGGAAAAGGTTCCCCGGTCACTATTCATCAAGCAAGGATGAAACATATGGAGAAAAGGCTTTGGAAAAGCTTGGGAAGTCAGCAATCGACAAGCAACCTGGAAAAAAGCCGAAGGGGGACCAATTTCATACCCTTGCTCGGGGGCTGATGCAACATATCCAGCATTCAAAGAAGTCGAAACATAGCAGCAGTAGACCAGTAGACAAAGAACAACATAGCAATAAGAAGGTGATTAATAAATTTCGTTGGTGGCAACTACTAAGGCATCACAGACGTATGAATAAATCACCTGCCATGCTAGGATCCGCCAATAAGAAACACCCTCAAAAGCTTTTTCCAAGATGAAGTAAGGCATCTGAAATTGCCACTTTGTTTACTCATGAAAAACAGAAAGTTCTTGACCTCACACCAGTATTGCTGGAAATTCAAAGTGAGCAATGCCTAATATCACTGTTTTTATTACGCATTTCAAGGAGCATATTCAGAATTGTTATATTAATAAGATAACGGATTGTTTTAACACAGTATTCTATAAAATCTATATAATTTGTTTAAGCATTTCACATTGATACATATCTTAGAACCTAGATAAGGAAAGTAATGTAGTTTCCTTAAAGTTCTGCTACACAGTTTCTTTCCTTCATAGCTCTCTATTTATCTAATCTTGAAATGTGCTTGCAATTGTGAGTACTTTTGGTTTCTTCTTTCCATAGTTCTTCCTTTTTAAAAAATACATAGAAAGATCGACTTGGATAAGTTTTTATTAGCGATACCTCCCATGGTAAGTGGGGAGATCCGTGAACTTCTAAGCAGAAAAAGGGTGGCATCCATAACATTCCTTCTTATAGAACTGGCAAGAGTTATCTGGTTTGACATATTTGTTGATGTAACTTAGTAATGAACAACAATTACAAACTTCAGTCAAAACCCTGCTTCTGCAAGTGTTCCATAACTACAAGTTTTTGACTCCTTAGTTTCCTTTCAGACATCTAGGATTGAACGTCAAGCTAAGTCCAAGTCAGTCAATATAAACAAAGATAAACAAGAACAAAGCACAAAATGGAAATTCAAGCACCAAATAAGAGACTGGCATAGCATCTAGTATAACAATCAAAGATAAAACATTTGCAGAAATCACATGTAACTCAATTATGGATTACAAATCAGCATTTGGTTTGAGAATCACTTGTCTCAGCTAGCTATGACTATTGCAGATACAACGATCGATGTGTACATTTTGAGACAGAAATTAAAAATATACCATCAACACTATAGATTTGTAGATTATAACAAAATGGTTCAATACATCATTGAAATATCGAACTCAGAAGGGAGAATTTTTTGACAGCCAAAGCATTTGTCTTGCTTCTTGTTTCTCAAGTTTGAGGACACTGCTCATTACTTTGCTTGGGTGAAGAAACAGGTTCTTCTCCAAGCACCTTTTCTTCTGTGGCATTGTCAGGAGGAGGAGCCTGTTCTCCATCTTCATTGTTTTCTGGATGGAAATTAATGGGGAATTTTGTGACTCGAGGTTTGTCAACCAAAATATTCCTCTGGATCCTATCAACCAAAACCTTCTGAGGAGGTTCTTCTTTTAGTTGTTCATCATCATAATCATTGTTTACATAATATCCTACTCGAATAAATTCTTGACCCACGTAAGAGCATGTTAATAGCAATACTGTGACACCAATAATATCTTCTTCGCGAATTTTGGATGGTTCAGGGGGATCAGCCTGCAAATTGGTTTCAGCATAAGTCTCAATCCATCTAGCACAATTAAGTGAGCTTGAAAAGTTAAAAAGAGTATTCGTTACCTGAAGCACAAAACGATATTTCCCAACATTTACAGGTCCAACAAATACACTTTCTAAGAGTTGGTCATAAGTATCATCCTCGGCAGATCCCACATAAGTCAGCTTCCACTCTAAATCTGAAACAAATGATATGGTCAGAAGGTAGAGTTGATACTTCTGATTTCTGAAGGGAAATCCTTTTTGCAAAATTCACGTACTCAACTAATTAAACCTTCACGAATTTCAATCGTTCAGACAAGATGAACCATGAAGGCAAGACAGAAAGTTTCAGCAACAACTTAAGTTACATGAATAGTCTATGGCAACTAGAACAAATAAAAGAGCATGAGGAAAAGGAAACTGTATGAACAGTGACCATAACAAAAGAAATGTAGTTCAAGAAAATTACTGATCCCAAGGGGGTTCTCTTTGGGGATTGCTTAATTTTAGATCCTTTCTAAAAGTTTTAACCAATTAACTATTGACAGTTGAGACAAATCAGTGGATGCTGATAAAATTAAATATAGTTAACACTTAACAAAAGGGGTAATCAGAGCATTAGATAATTTATTTATTTTCTTAATAAGGTAAAAGTATTTCATTCATAGACATGGCTGAGCTGGTCATATACAAGGGATATAACCAAATGGTAAACAATCTACATATATGATTCTCTACAAAATCCATTCATTCTTCTATACAATAAGGAACTTTATAGGTGCACCGAAAGAAGATAAGTGAGTGGAGGCTACCCCTCATCTGAGGGAAACTCGACTCTACCCCCTCAAAACTCTCTTATTTCTCTCTTTCCAAATAAACCACATCAGAGCCATAGATAAGAGGAGAAAATATTTGAGGAAACATTCTTTTGAGTGGGGTTTTCAAGACAAAGTAGACTACTCATGCACTAATGAGTAATGAGTCAGGAAGAGAGTGAGTATAGCTGCAGGTAGTGTCACAAAAGCTAAAGTAAGATCTTACCAATATCACCCTAACCTTGTTCCACATGACTTTATAAGCTATTCTGATAATTAGAGATTTAATTTGTGGAAGCGGACAATTTATATTGAAGGGGACAAGTCTTTTAGTCTTGTTCACATTTATCTATAGGGAAATATTAGCAACAGGTAACAGAAATGAACCCTTCCCACAATCATGGCTTGCCCTTACTTGCAGTATATTCTTGAAAGCTGACTTGGAAACAAAAGGATTTCTCAACAAAGCAAGTGAAAATCAGTTCAAAACTGATTTGCTATAAGAACAACAACTATGTAACAGCACCTCCAATCAATTTCCTATACAACTTGGAATTCTATGGGAGCACCAAAAGAACATAAAGGACCGGAGGCTACTCAACTAAGAAAAGCACGACTCTACCCCTCAAAAGCTCTCCCATTGCATTGAGGCCTCATATTTCGTCAACATACCTATTTGTATCTTTTCAGCTTAACATTCACTATACACCATGCAACCCCACTCCAAAAAAGAGGATATTTTCACTCTGTATGAAAATTACTACAATTTTTTCTAGTCACCTTACCAGTGCATGCTTGCGTAACTATAGCAACAACATATCCAGTTTAGCCCAACAAAGTGGGATCTGGGAAGGATAGAGTATACGTAGACCTTATTCCTATGGCTATTCCTACATCACCAATAAAGAGGTTGTTTCTTATAGACACTCAACTCAAGAAAAAACAATCCAAAGCAACCCGCACAACTATACTACCTAAGAAATTCAAAAAGTTTCTACTGGTGATGCATTGACTTTTTTTTTTCTTAATTTCATACTACAAAGAAATTTTATTTATTTATTTGGGGATGGCTTAACCTGCTGAAAATAATCAATCAAGTTCCCAAAATTCAAGGATAAATGGGAATTGCAATCTCGACAATCTCATTTCCTCTTCTCAAAGAAGAAATTTAAATCTCTTCGCAACAGAGAAATAATCAAATTGAATCATTTTCCCACCTAACAAGGATCCAAACTAAACAAACCTAAGCTCTGAATTCCGACTTCGAAAGCTCAACTAAAAACGCATTTATAACTATATCACCACTGCTACTGCGAACTGTTTGATTAATTTTTCCCAAAAACAAACAATTTTGACATCAAAAAGGAAATAAAACCACAAAAGAATGAAAAGTTTACCATCTTTAAGAGCATCGAGGCACTCATAAGAGATCTCAAACTGAAAAGGATTGAGAAACGGTGCCGGATTATCCAGTACGGCGACGTTCGTGATGTTGACGGCGCTCATCTTTCTAGAAAATTCTCCGATTCCGAAACCCTAATGGAACCCGCCAAATTGTACTAGAAAATTGGTATAAATAGCAATTTCAAAAATAGCGGGAGCTTTTTTGAATTTTCATAAAAAGCCGCGAAAATATATTTAAATTTAGGCCAAATTACATAAATCTCCCCTTAGGTTTCGACTTGTAACGTATATTCCCCTTGTAGTTTTAGATATTGCATATACCTCCCTTATTTTCATATTTGATTTTTTCTTAATTGATATAAATGTGTTTTATTTAATCCATCATGTTACTTATTTTGTAAATTGTCAATGAAAAAACAAATAAAAAGATAAAATGAAAATAATGTACTAGTTTTAAAATTCTACTTTAAAATGTGCAATCTTCTTTTTAATACACATTATTATAATATGTTAAATTATATTATAATTATTTTTTATATCATGATGTTTATAACTTAAATTTATCCCGACTAATATAAACATTTGAGAAATTCTACCTTCCTTTATGGCTTGAAATGATGTTACTGAATTGTTGTAGTGTAGTTTAGCTGTCAATAAAAATAGATGAATAATTATAAAGTATCAAATTTAAATATTAGTGAATATTAATATATACATATTATTTTTTTCATATGTCTAAGCTTTAGTGAATAGAGTTATATAAAATTTAAGTTGATGTGAAATAATAAATATCCTATGAATTTAATAGAGATGTGTACAAATTAAGCTAGACAACCCATTACACAAAAACATGTTATATATTTGACAAAGTTACAAATTTTGTCAACAATGACAAATTTTTAATGTTGACAAAATTACCAATCTTTTTTTCCACTATATTGAAGTCATTGTAAACAGGGTGCACCATAAAAAAAAGGCAGTCAGATGCATTAAAGTGTCTGCTATGCATAGACTTCAAAGAAGGATCCGATCATAAAGGTCTATTATACATAGTCTTATTTTGTATTTCTGCTAAATTACTTGAAGACAAATTAACCAGTTATTACAAAGCTCCTCTTCAACAAGTGCACCATAGTCATAGTAATATATTTATATTTCACTACTCACTAGCATTTAAGTTGAAAAGTTTGTAACGTGGACTAAAGTTGCAGTCTTTTTCCACTACATATATTTGACAAGTCATTGGCAAAGACTAGTTGACCAAGTCATAAACATATATACTAAAAATTCAATAAACATTATGTATTGAATTAATAATTTTAAAATTATAATAAATTCATTGATAAGAACCTAAAAATTGAACTCGTCATATTAAGATCCTAGATCTTCCTTTGACCATAATATTCGGCTAAATCAACCCAATGATGATCTTAAGAAGGTGTGATATTATTCGTTTTGAGTCAAATCCAAATGATTCTCCAAAGGGACTTACGTCGTTAAGAATATTATCATACACCTTATGTGTAGCTTCTTTTTCTTTTCAACTACATGAATTTTGTTCGCACTCCTATTTTCTCTCTTAATTATGTGTCATGTGCATTGTTCGAGTATTCATGGCTATCAAAGCCCACATGCTACTTGTCGGGCCCCATGCTTATCTTCGTACTCGTCTCACTGATTATTATCTCCAATACCAAGTCGTTGAACTAAGTCAATTTAAAGATATTCTTAACATGATATGATATTATTTTTTTGGATCAAATTTACGAAATTTCCCTCTAAAATCTCGATATATCCTACACCTCATATTTAATTTCTTTTTCTTTTCAATATATGAAACTCTGTTGGCACACTCAATATATATAGTCTCATAGAACTAATATTATGTCAACATGTTCACACTTCTCACCACAAAAATCAAACGTGACATAGTCTACCATTCTCATTGAATTCTTCTCAATAAACTTCTATTTTCAACTCTCACCAAACTTAGAACACTGATTAATACACAAATAAAAAAAATAATACACACAAAAAAAAAAACATGAACTACCATCCCTTTTTGATTCTGCTACTTCTTGTTTTTGTCACCAATCTTGAAGTTGGTTTCACCAAAACTCATCATTCCAATACAACTTGTTCTGAAAATGACCAAAAAGCTCTGATTGAATTCAAGAATGGCCTAATCGATAACTCGAATCGTTTGTCATCATGGACACGACAAAATTGTTGCAAATGGGATGGTGTTTTTTGTGATGAAAAAACAGGAAATGTTATCAAAATTGATTTGCATTACAAGAATTATCTTCTAGATGGTGAATATCCACAAAGGGTGTTAGATAATCTCACAAAAAACTTCTTGGGAGGTGAGTTAAGTCCTTCATTGGTTAAATTGAAACATTTGAGTTACTTAGACTTGAGTCACAACTACTTTTCAAGCATCCAAATTCCATCTTTTTTTGGATTGTTAAAGAGTTTGAGATTTCTTAATCTTTCATGTGCTGGTTTTGGTGGATATATTCCACATAATCTTGGGAATTTGTCAAGATTAGAACATCTTTATCTTGGTGGATGTTATGGCTATGTTATAGGACCAGGAAATGATCTCAAAGTTGATAGTTTGAGTTGGATATCAAAGTTTTCTTCTTTGAAAAGTATTGATCTTTCTCAATTGGTTATCGACGATACTAAAGATCTTTGGAATTCAATTAACATGTTACCTTCATTGCTTTCATTGAACTTAGAAGGTTGTAACATCAACACTTTGCCTTCTTTTACACAAGTTAATTTCACATCTCTTAGTTCACTCAATATCCGTGATAACGCGATTGGAATGAGCTTCGAGCATTCCTCCATTATCCCTCCATGGTTTTCTAATCTTACAAGGCTCATGAATCTTGATCTTGGTGAAAACAGGTTTGATGATCCAACTAATGTTCTTGAGAAGCTTAGTTCACTAAGAGTATTAGATGTTTCTGGTAATGGATTTGGTGATTCGTTGTTGAGTTCATTGAGTAAGTTGAACAACTTGGTTTATTTGGATATGTTAGGGAATGGTATCCACTTCTCTAGTCTCCATTTACTTGGAAATCTGACATCACTTTCTGTACTTAAGTTGAGGTTAAACGCGTTAAAAGGGCTAATTCCTGAGGGTTTAACGAGCATTTTCTGTCGATTGAGTGTGCTTGATTTGTCAGACAATGAAATCAGTGGACTGCTTCCAACTTTTATGAGAGATTCATCAAGTTGTCTCGAGAATCTTTTGAAGGAGCTATACATAGGAAATACAAAATTCAGTGACTTCTTTCCTGAAGGAATGTCAATGCACAAGAATCTTGAAGTTATTGACAGTACTTATAGCTTATTATATGGTGAAATTCCATCTTCAATAAGCAAGCTGTCAAATTTGAGGTTCTTAAGGATAGCAAACAACAAGCTGAATGGGAGCATCCCTTCGAGTATTGGACAGTTATCGAATCTTGAAGAGCTAGATATCTCGGAGAACTTATTCACCGGTATAGTTTCTGAACTCCACTTTGCAAAACTCAGCAAATTGATGAAATTGCACTTGTCCAAAAACGAAAACTTGGTTTTGAATGTGAGTTCCAATTGGCATCCAACTTTCCAAGTCAAAGAGATTGGATTGACATCAGTAAAAGTAGGGCCTAATTTTCCTCAATGGCTACAAAAACAGTCAATTCTTGATACTCTTATTATGTCTGATGCTAACATTACTGATATGATCCCAAATTGGTTGAGCAATATAACATTGTTCATGACAACTCTAGATCTCTCTGTTAACAAATTAGTCGGTGGTATAAGCGTGTTGTGTGATGCTCCACTTTTGAAATCGATTGATCTTTCCAAGAATCTGTTATCCGGACGAATCCCTTCATGTTTGAGTAACTTAGAAGAGTTGAGATCATTAAACCTGGCTGATAATAGTCTTGAAGGTGAAATCCCAAGTTCTTTAGGTGATTTGCCTTTAAAGTTTTTGCATTTGCAAAAGAACAACTTACAAGGTAAAATCCCTTTGTCTTTTCAAAATTTGACATGGTTAGAAAGACTAGACTTAGGAGAAAACAAATTGAAAGATGTTTTTCCTACATGGATTGGCGAAAAGCTACAAGGTTTGGAACTCTTGAGGCTAAACTCAAATCAATTTTACGGTGTTATCCCATTAGAACTATGTCAAATCTCATCTCTATGTTGGTTAAATCTTGCTGGTAATAACTTGTATGGAACTATTCCGCGTTGTTTTGGAAACTTTTCGTGTGGTAGTGTGAGTGGACCTGGTGAAGTATTTGGACAAAGAGTGGAAAGTTTTATGAAAGGAATACCGCTTGAGTATGTTGGTGAACAAATTTTGTTACTTAGAATTTTGGATCTCTCTGAAAATAAACTTGTTGGAGGTATCCCTAAGGAGTTAACAAAATTGGTAGACTTGCAATACTTGAATTTGTCTAGAAATAGTCTCAATGGGAGCATACCAATAAAGATAGGTGATTTGAAGCAATTGGAGTCACTTGATTTGTCACATAACAAACTTTCTGGTTCAATTCCTCAAAGTTTAGCTTCTTTGAATTTTTTGAGCTACATGAACTTGTCATATAACGATTTCTCGGGTCCAATTCCTACTGGAAATCAGCTCCAATCTTTGGATGATCAATCATTTTATGTTGGTAATCCTAGACTTTGTGGAATATTGATCAAGAAAAGTTGTAATGGCGATGGATCATCAAATTTAAATGAACAAATTCATCAAGGTGATCATGATCAAGATGTTGATGAACATAAGTGGTTCTATGCTGGAATTGCACCTGGTTTTTGTGTTGGCTTCTTGGGTGTCCTCTTCATATTGTACAAGTTAGGAAATTGTGGTGTGGTGCGCGTTTTCCAATGCTTGGCTCGACGTCTATGACAAGTTGTGTACCCCTAGCTAGGAGGGTGACGTTTGGTCGACTCACAAGTTATGCAGAGATTATAATGTCAGTATTGTAACGTAGAGATTATTAACATATCTATTATTTTTGCCGGACATTAGGTTCATTGTACTAAAAACATAAATGTTTTTTCTATAATGGCAAGCTTGCGCATGAATGTACACGTGGCTCTCATCGAGTTGCTGATCATGATACTAGGAAATATGGTCCTAAGAATCTCGATAGTAGTTCCATGAACAATCCTTTGCAGGATTGGATTTTTTTTATAGTGGAAATGCCATAAAGCATGACCCAAGATCCATGATACGAAAACCAAAATCAAAATAACGAAGAAAAAGACATCGTGATGTAGAGAGTCACAAAAAAGGTTATGATGAGCACTTTGAGAGTCACAAAAAAAGGTTATGATGAGCACTTTGAGAGTCACAAAAAAGGTTATGATGAAACCTTTGAGAGTCACTAAACAGGTGATTGAGAGCAGAATGTATCTTCCCGGAGTCCAACGATTCATTCCCAATCCCGTCCCGTTCTCTCACCAACTTGAATAGCTAATTTTCCTTCTCAACTCAAAGTGATCTAAATATCATGTCTACCACCCTCACCTCCCCGGAAAGACGATTGCAATGATTGTTCTGTTTGCTGCTACTGCTCTGCAATTCTTTTGATATTTACGGTGAAACTACCATGGCTCAAATAATTTGGCCCACCAAACAACAGAAAATTGGCTCCATATATACCAACACCCTATATATATTTTCTTATTTCCTTTGTGTTTGTTACAAACACCTTTTCTTTTTGAGTTTAACTTGTATACATCGACATGTAATTGTGTAAAAATCCGTTTAATTTGTATACACCAACATGTAATCGTGTAAAGGGTTTTTACGTTATTAGCTTATAAATCCCACATTTATAGAGAGTTACCTGTCATTATCGTTTGCATGATCTGTTTATACAGAACTGACATGCAACATAGCACCTCATGGGGTGTGAGCCCTTTTCCGAATCCCACTCACGCGGGATGTTTTGTAAACCAAGCTGCCCTGTATTGCTAAAGAAACGAAGTACAAAGTTTATACACTTGCGCAAAAGTTTGGGAAAAGCCAAAAGATTTGTTCTAATATAAATACAGAACACTCTACTCTTAGTCATTTATAAAGACAAGAGTCAAGATGCCTTCACCCCATCAATAGTGTTTCCACTTACCCTCCAACGTGACTCGAACCATCCAGAGTCAAGATGCCTGCGTTTGATCGATGCTTCACATGCATTTTCAATTTCGGGGATGCTCGAGGGAACCCCATCAACTCCTGCTCTGAGATCTTCAAGGATTGCCTTTCATCAACACTTGCTTCATCTTCATGAATGACGGTGGTCAGGAGTTAAGGTGCAGACGCGAATATAAACTTTATAAAGAACATTTCGGTTTTTGAACCATGGAAATTTTTTATTGTCAATCTTTCAAGCTTGTGAAGTACTCCTAGTGTCCTGTAGGCTGGTCCTTCAAAATGATTTACGACGTTCACTTCCATGCCATCTGTCTTCTTCTTCAAGCTCAACACTAAACGAAGGACATCCAAATTGGGAGAAACTCTAAGCATTCGTAGAAGAGAAAATATTTGATCTTCATCATCAAAATCGAACTCAGATAAAGTGATAGCCTTCAAGCTGTTGAGGTATGCCGGGAGCCTCTCTGCTTCTGTCGCCAACGACTTCAGGTAGTAACTGTCCAAACCAAAATTATGAATTTCAGGCCAGCATTTGACAAGATACGTCAAGTTCATCGCTTTGTCTTGATTCTGTTTTGACGATACAAGTACAACTGTTTTCAGCTTCCGACAGTCCATGAAATGACCCAACTCGAGGTTTTTGGTTCTCCTGGTAAGGAAAAATATTTCGGAAAGTCTTGGAGCAAATATTTTCGAGTTAGGAAAACCACTACAGGCCCTCACGTGCAGACTCACAAGGTATGGCATCCACAAGAAAGAAGGAACGTCGTTTAATTCCAAGACAACTTGAAGTAGAATGAGCTTTTTGAGCTTGTGGAAACCCCTAAAGTCACACGGTGGCTTGAAAATGCAGTTGGACAGGCTCAAACCTTCTAGTTCTATATCGTACATGCAGGAAGGTAATTTGTAAAGAGCATTGGGTTGATTCTGAAGGGTGATATCAGTGACACCTTTTCTTGACAAAAAAAACATCCATTGATCGATAACTGAGTGTTGAGAAAAAGGTATTGATGAAACATTCAGGCGGAATGTCTTAATGACTCCACGGTGCTACAACAGAATTGTATTAATGACGTCTATTAATGGCTTTCTCGGGCAAAACTGAGGAGAAAATACAAGTTTGGGATTTGAAGCCCAAACACGTCTCCACGGTGTAGAACAAACACTCATTCTTGCAGCTTCCTCCGTAGACAATTTCTCCTGAATCCGGTGTTTGACATTAATGGGAAGATTGGTAAGTCTATCAAGTTTGCCCCCTTCAACGTTACGTCTCTTAACGTTGTGACATATCATTGTCATTTTGAGTCCTGAATATTTGGAAAGGAAAAAGAGTCAGAACATAGGAAAGACTATAAAACATGCTTCATTATGCTGCATATGACTCATTCTCTACCACAATAATCCCTATGGAGAATGAATCTAAGTAAAAGGGCGCAAAGTTACCTAAATAATCCTTAAACAACAAAAGCGGACTTCCGATTTAGTATTTATTGAAATTTTAGTAGTTTTTCACATACTTGTAAACTTTTTGAGTCAAAAAGTGTTGAGGTCAGTTAACAAGCAGCGCAGAGGCTGCAATCACCACTACTGTTAGACCAATTATCAATTTACAACAACATACCTAGTGTATTCCCACAAGCGGGATCTAGGGACCACTATCTCGTGGAGAGAAAGAGGCTATTTGCGAAAGACTATCAGCTCAAGCAACGCATGAAAAAACAGTTTGAAAAGTAGAGTATAAGACTGCAAACATGCTTCAACATGTTCCATATGAGTCATGTCTACCACAATAATCCCATGGGGAATGAATCTTAAGTCAGAGCAATGTTACCAAGAATGATCATTAAACAACTGGGGCGGAGTTCCGACTTAATATTTGTTGAAATTTTAGTAGTTTTCCACATATTTTTAAACTCTTGAGTCAAAAAATGCTGGGATCAGTAACAGGACAGCACAAAGGCTCCCTCCGCCACTGCTGTTAGACCAATCATCAATTTACAACAACAACATACCCAGTATATTCCCACAAGTACTAGAGCGCAGACCTTATTTTTAAACTCAAGTCAAAAAACAATGTTGGGCTCGGTAACATACAGCACAAAAAGTCTGCATCCAGACCAATTATCAATTTACAACAACAACGTACCAATGTATTCTCACAAGTGAATCACAAACCTTACCCCTACCTCATGGAAATAGGGAGGCTTTTACGGAAAGACCATCGAAATAAATTACGCATAATAAAGTAGTTTAAAAAGGAGAATACAACAGTAAATAAGACATATATAGCAACTAAATCTAGCAACTAATAGGAAAAGTGTAACACAACGAATTATCGTTTTACAACAAACAACAACGGTTTCCAAAAGACGATCGGATCAACTAACGCATATCTAAGCAGTTTGAAAAGAAGAATATTAAAACATAGCAACAATTAAATTCCTACCAAACAAGCATGCCATAGAGATGTTACAAAAATTAAGGCATCAAACTCTCTTACTAAAAATCCTGTCTCCGTCACTGATGCTAACAAGAAACAGATAAATTAAATTCCTTTACTGAAAATCCTGACTCTGCAACTATTGCTAACAAAAACAGATAAATTAAATTCTTTTACTGAAAATCCTGAGTCGCAACTAATGCTAACAAGAAACAGATAAATTAAATTCCCTTACTGAAAATCTTGCCTCTCGAACTAATCTTATCAAGAAACAGATAAATTAAACTCTCTTACTGAAAATCCTGACTCCGTCACTGATGCTAACAAGAAACAAATAAATTAAATTCATTTACTGAAAATCCTGACTCAGCAACTAATGCTAACAAGAAACAGATAAAATGAACTTTGTAGAACAATTTTTAAATTTGATTTCATTGCAAAGGGGAATGAAAGGAAATGAGAAATTAAAAATGATCGGAAAACTTACGATTTGATGAATGCTTGACGGAAGGGCGATGTTTATTTGACAAATGCAGGGCGGAAGGCCATGTCTGAAGAATATACACTTATAAATGCTTGAGGGGTTCGACTGTAAGATTGAAAATTATTTACATTTAGTTTGGATCATTGACACTTTCACCCCTATTTTGTATTGATAATTTTTTTTGATGAGCATAAGTTAATATTTTTTCCATTATAATATCTCACAAGTTATGTCTCTCGTCTTTAATGATGTTTATAATAATATTAATAATGTTTTAAGGAAAAAATGAACTAGTGATGCAAAGTAAAGATATTACGTTAAGTAATTCGCTTAACTAAGATAAAAAAAATCTTCGGTGCGAAAAAAAATTCTTCTGAGTAAACCTTATATGTGAATTTTATGATAGAGCTCAGGTTGAAGAGAGACTCGATAGCTTTTAAATCGGTAAATTTTTAAAGAAGGAGATGTGTTACACCCTGCATGGAGGAAATAAGTAAAGAGACTTTATAATATATATATATATATCACAAATCAGATATATCTTACTTAACTAAGATAAAAAAAATTTGAATGAACTGTATATGTAAATTCCATGACAGAGGTCAGGGCAAAAAAAAAGCGGCATAATACATAAATTGGACTCTAAACTTGGCTTTAAATTTTAAGTTTGACCTCAAACTTTCAAATTGCACACACAAGCACTTTAACTATCCCACTTTTAAATAAATAAACACTCGATTATTGCAGCCAAAGAGCGTGAAATGCAAACGCTCCAACGTTGATTAGTGAGCCACTCAATGACTGCCAACTAATTAAATATTTTACACGTCAATTTTAGAATTAAAAAAAACTAAATTAATAGTATACAAGGGTAAAGGGTTAAAAGGGATTCGTTAAGGATATAACTGTCATTTCAGCAATTTTTAATTGTTGTGGGCCTCAAAATTTACTCCTGACGCGCGTAGATTGAGTGCACAACACGCGTTTTGCCAGGTGGGATTCGTGTGTTTATTTATTTAAAAGTGGGATAGTTAAAGTGCCTGTTTGTGCCCTTTGAAAGTTTGAGGGTGAACTTAAAATTTGAAGCCAAGTTTAGAGTCTTATTTATGTATTATGCCAAAAAAAACACTCAATGACTTCTAGATTGACAATTTTTTGAAGAAGCAGATATGTTACACATCAGATAGAGAAATACATAAAGAGATTTTATAAGATATATCACAAATCATACATATCGTACTTAACTAAGAGAAAGAGAAATTATTCTGAGCAAATCTTATATGTGAATTTCATGACAAATGTCAAGTCCAAGAGAAACACTCTATAGCTTTTACATTGGCAATTTCTAAAGAAGGAGATATGTTATACCCCGAATGGAGAAATAATTAAGTAAAGAGAAATTCTAAGATACGTCACAAATTAGATATATCATACTTAACTAAGATAAAAAAAATGTTTATTTTGAATGAACCTTATATGTAAATTTCATGACAGAGGTCAGATCGAAAAGACTTCTAGATTGACAATTTTTCGAAGAAGGGGTTATGTTACACCTCGAATGGAGAAATAAGTAAAGAGACTTTATAAGATATATCACAACTCAGACATATCTTACTTAACTAAGATGAATTTTTTTTAATTCCAAGCGAACCTTATAATATGTGAATTTCATGACAAAGATTAGATCGAAGAGAAACACTCGATAACTTCCACAATGGCAATTTCTGAAGAAGGAGATATGTTACAACTCGAATGGGGAAATAAGTAAAGAGATTTTATAAGATATATCACAAATCAGATATATCTTAACTAAGATGAAACAAATATAAATTTTGAGTGAACCATATATGTAAATGCCATGATAGAAGTCAGATCGAAAAGAAACACTCGATAACTTTTACATTGATTATTTTTTGAAGAAGGGAATATGTTATACCTCGGATGAAGAAATAAGTAAAGAGGCTTTATTGGATATATCACAAATTAGACATATCTTACTTAACTAAGATAGAAAAAAATTATTATAAGCGAAACTTATGTGTGAAGTTCATGGCAGAGGTCAAGTCGAAGACCCTGAATAACTTCTAGATTAGCGAATCTATATATATATATAATATAAAGGAAAAACATAGATAATGTAATGTGGCACATCTCTGTGGCCTCCATTTGTATTTATCTTTTTTCTCCTTTTTTTGAATTTTTCTTCACTTTTTTTTTTGGTTTTTGTTTATCTTATTTTAATAACAACTTTAAAACTGCTTAGATAATTACTCAATTAAATGAAAAGGTTCGATTTCCTAATTAAATTGCACGGTTTTTGATAACTCATGTCTTTTCATTTTTTATAATTAATGAAGGAAAAGGGTGATCGTATCTGCATATAAATTGTGTCAAAGAGTATTTCAACATTAAATCACAAAGGAAAATTCCTCCTCCTCTTTTCATTTGCATTTGCAATTGTATGATTCCAACAATTGAATGTAGCATTTCTTCCTTATGATATCTTATGGGCAATCCACATGTGCAATTATATATGTTTGTTTTCTTCTAATTCAAGGTTTGAAGCTTATGAAATTGGAATTTTAATTCTTTTATGTTATTGGATTCTAATTGAATCAATAATTTGTACAGATTTGATAGATTTCTTAAGATAAATATAAAATTTGGATCAAAATTACTGAATTCACTTAAATTTAACCGAAAGCCTAGCTTAGTCTCTGAATACACATAAGGAAATTTTATTGTGCATGAAAAAGTTATATTTTTCTTAGTATTTGCTTGCTCTTTTATTGAACGTCATTTACTTATTGTATCAACATAGTGCATAGTAACAAATTAATTAGAATTATATAGGTTTACGTATAGTGCTTCAGTGAGTCTTCATTATTGGTAATGTCTATTGATTATAGTACTTTAAGATCGAGTGTTATTGCAAAATTTATTAAAATTTTACTTTTGCAAATGATAATTATTAATATTTTTTTATAAAAAAAAAAGAAGTGTGACTCAATCTATATATTTTTGTACTTAAAATCTACTATTTCTATTCATTTATATATATCCCCACAAAGTCAATTGAATAATAGTTGAAGATATCTGTTATTTTTGTAGTACATTTATCGTGTTAATTATTTGCTTTCCCTAACGTTACTTTTTTCTCATGGCTTTTTGTGTTCATGCCTTGGGAGTTTGAAAATAATTTTTGCCATGAATGGGTAATGCAAGTATTTTTACAAGGACTGGTGAAAGAGAGTTTTCAGAGTTTTATGGGCGTCCTTATAACTTATAAAACTAGGAAATTCTTTTTCTTTTGAGCTAACTTTTTGGGGTCAATTAGATCTAAAATCTAATTTAACATGATATCAGAGTCGAACCCTGTGTAAGCTCCCAAAATATCGAACTATTCAGAAAGTAAAGATACACTCGATCTATGAATGTGATGTAGGAATTAAATCCGGGACCTAATTTAACAAAATAAGTACATTTTTACAAGTAGGCGTGCAGTTGAAAGTTAGAACTATGCGATAAGTTTTTAAGAAAAGGAAAATAAGTGCGTATACATATGTTAAATAATGTACAAAGGAAAACTATGATTTAATCTGGACATGAGTAGATAAAACATTCTTCAAAATCTATTAGCATTTTTCAAGTGATGAAAAGTTATAGGAAAGTAAGTGTTAATAATAAATTAGATTAAAACTTAAAATTTTATCAATTTAGATTTGTGATTAAAATATTATTATTCGAGTCTTTTGAAAGGATTATTTTTTAAAAATTTATTTCCACGCGAAGCGCGGTATATTCACTAGTTTCCTAAAAATGAGAGATGATACACTTTGAATGAGGAAATAAGTAAAGAAATTTTATAAGATATATCATAAATAAAATATATCTTACTTAACTAAGATAGAAAAAAATTCCCACAAGTGGAGCGCAGACCTTACTTTTAAACTTGAGTAAAAAAAAATGTTGGGCTCGGTAACATACAGCACAAAAAGGCTGCATCCAGACCAATTATCAATTTACAACAACAACGTACCAATGTATTCGTACAAGTGAATCACAAACCTTACCCCTACCTCGTGGAAATAGGGAGGCTTTTATGAAAAGACCATCGAAATAAATAACGCATAATTAAGTAGTTTAAAAATGAAAATACAACAGTAAATTAGACATATATAGCAACTAAATCTAGCAACTAATAGGAAAAGTGTAACACAACCAATTATCATTTTACAACAAACAACAACAGTTTCCAAAAGACGATCGAATCAACTAATGCATATCAAAGCAGTTTGAAAAGAAGACTATTAAAACATAGCAACAATTAAATTCCTACCAAACAAGCATGCCATAGAGATGTTACAAAAATTAGAGCATCAAATTCTCTTATTGAAAATCCTGTCTCCGTCATTGTTGCTAACAAGAAACAGATAAATTAAATTCCTTTACTGAAAATCCTGACTCCGCAACTATTGCTAACAAAAACAGATAAATTAAATTCTTTTACTGAAAATCCTGACTCGCAACTAATGCTAACAAGAAACAGATAAATTAAATTCCTTTACTGAAAATCCTGACTCCGCAACCAATGCTTACAAGAAACAGATAAAATGAACTTTGTAGAACAATTTTCCAATTTGATTTCATTGCAAAGGGGTATGTAAAGAAATGAGAAATTAAAAACGATCGGAAAACTTACGATTTGATGAATGCTTGACGATGCTACGGCGGAAGGCGATGTTTGTTTGACAAATGCTGGGCGGAAGGCCTTGTCTGAAAAATATACACTTATGTATGCTTGAGGGATTCGACGGTAAGATTGAGAATTATGTATATTTAGTTTGGATCATTGACACTTTGGCCCCTATTTTGTGTTGATAATTTTTTCGAGGAGCATAAGTTTATATTTACCACATTATAATATCTCATAAGCTATATTTCTCGTCTTTAATGGTGTTATAACAATAAGGAAAAATGAACTAATGGTGCAAAGTAAAAATATTATGTTAAGTAATTTTAAAAAATTTCCAATATGTGAATTTAATGACGGAGGTTGGATTGAATAGAAAACCTCCATGGCTTCTAATTTCTAAATTGACAAGTTTTCAAAAAAGGAAGTATGTTACATCTCGGATAGGAAAATAAGTAAAGAAACATTTTAAAATATATCACAAATAAGATATATCTTGCTTAATTAACATAGAAAAAAATTGTTTTGAGTTATGTGAATTTCACGACGGAGGTTAGGTCAAAGAGACCATGCGTAGCTTGTAGAATGGCAAATTTTCGAAGAAGGAAATATGTTACACCTCAGATGGAGAAATAAGTAAAGAAATTTTATAAGATATATCTTACCAAACAAATATATATAGATAAAATTGACATGCTTCCAAAGAATAAGGTATGTTACACTTCAGATGGGGAAATAAGTAAAGAGACTATCTTACTTAATTAAAATAGAAATAATTGTTTTGAGTGAACTTAATATGTGAATTTCACGACGGAGGTCAGGTTGAAGAGAAAGACTCGATGACTTCTAAATTGGCATTTTTTTGAAGAAAAGAATATGTTACACCTCACATAGGAAAAATAACTAAAAAGATTTTATAAGATATATCATATTTAAATAAATTTAAAAATTTATGTAAATTTCACAACAGAGATCATATTTAAGAAAAATACTCAATGACTTTTAGATTGACAGATTTTTGAAAAAAGAAGATATGTTATAACCTAGGAAAATAAGTAAAAGGATTTTAAAGACATCATAAATTCATATTTTATAATAGCATAGTCCAAGCGAGAAATAAATCTGTGAGATCTATTATGTCGAAATTGACAATATGTACCATGTTTGACCATGACTAAAAACTTCTCTAAAATAAAACAAGTGAAAATTACACACGGTGACAGTCCATTGCATTTGTTTACCATTTTTGTGGCCCAATTTTACAAAAATTTCCAAAATACCTCAATTCGGATAAAAGGATCATATTGATGCAATTAATACATTAATCACGATTTATCGCTATTTAGCCACAATTTTAACCGTGGTTAAATAACACTATTATAAAAGACTTTTGGTTGCTTTTTAAATTTTTTTAAAATCTTTTCTAATTGTTTCACTTTTTTTTTGTGGAAAATGAATAGTTATATCGTTTTATTATTTTTGTTTATTTTTTTATTTATTAAAATGAGAATGAATGATAGTCAAATAAATATTGATACATTACATAATTGTTTATATAATTTGCTACACGATTATACACATTTATACAATATTAATAAGTTACATTTACACTACACAATTATTTATACATTATATATACATGTTTATATACCAATTTATACGATATTTGATACATGATTTATACATTATTGATACATTGCATATGCACTATATAACTGTTTATACAATCTCGATACATTACTTAATTTTTTTTTTTGTAACAATTGTAAAAGATTACCATAACCACCAAAGAACAATTACAAATAAAGAGCACCTATTCCCAAAAACAGATTGAGGCCTTCAACAAAACAAGAAACTAATTACATCTCTAAATCCTAAACAAAGCTCCTACATGTCTATATATCGTTGATACATTATATATACACTACTTAACTGTTAGTTATTAAAAAAATAAAAAAATTAGTTATTTAGCCATGGTCAAATCGTAGCTAATAAAAAATAAAAAAAAATTGTGGCTAATAAAAATAACATTATTTAGCCATGTCTTAATCGTGATTAAATAGCTATAAATCGTGACTAAATAGCAAATTTGACTATACTTCATCTAATTATTTTATTGACTATACTTTTTACAAACTAATAACTTTTTGGTACATATTTAAAATTATCCCACAAAACAATCCGGACCAAACAAGTGAACAATGTACCATTCGAATTATTCGCCCCAAAGTTGGTAATTTTTTGGAACTCCACATAATACAATTCTTTTTTAATAAAAAAGTGAAGAAAACAATTTGAATACCCCTCATTTTTTTCCTTTTCAATCTGTTTTCATTTGTTTTAATTTATGTGATATGTTTTTAATTACGAGGTTCAAGTATTTTATTTTTTATATTTTAAATTATAATTGTTATGATTTATAATATTTTATATATAATAAATAAATAAACAAACAACACCAATTTCATTAGTTTAGGGCCTAATTATATGCCTTTACTTTAATTTTCGAAATTACCTTTTGTATCACATTTGCTTCGCTAGATACACGCGGATCAAATTAGATGAGATTTATTCTATATACAATAAATTCAAGTATGATTCACATATATTTGAGATGCACTGACTTTCTCGTTCGTCTCTCTCCTATCTCTCCCGCCTCTCATCCTCTCTCCCGCATCTCTCCCTATATATATGTTGAGAATGTATATATTTATTTTTTATTTTTCTTAGTATGATCACATGCATTTGTATACACTGGCTCTCTCGTTTGTCTATTTCTCTCTCGCTCGCGTCACTCCCTATGTATCTATGTTTCAGAATATATATGTATCTAGTATTTTTGATGCATGTTTTTGACTTGAAATATGAAGAAATGATATATTTTGACTTAAAATCTGATATAAAATTATTAATTTATGAGAAAAATGTAAATATTACAAATTATAGAATTGATTAATAGTTATGATAGATATATTTATGTAAATTTTAAAATTGATTAATTTTAAATTTTATATCTTAATTAATAAGTTAAAATTAAATTTCTTGACTCCCGAAATTTAAACTAAATAAAAAGAGTGAAGAGGTCAGATTCACTCACACTACAGCCATCGCCCATCGGCACCTCTGCAGATAAAAAGTCTATCTACTCATTTTCACTAACCCTAGCATTCTCCCTTTCTCTCTCTACACCTCACCTTTCTCTCTCTATAGACCAAACCCTATCAACGCCATGGCGTCACGGAGGCTTATGGCCTCTCTCCTCCGATCAACCGCCCAGCGCGGCGGCGCTGTTTCCAGATCTCCATTGGCAAATTCCATCCCGAAAACTACTTCACGCGCTTCCCCTACAGGATTCCTCTTAAATCGTGCTGTTAAGTACGCTACCTCAGCTGCTACTCCGGCTGATAAGTCAGCGACTCCTCCTAAATCCTCTGGTAATGAGCCTACCGGTAAGATCACCGATGAGTTCACTGGCGCTGGTTCTGTCGGGAAAGTGTGCCAGGTTATTGGTGCTGTTGTGGATGTGAGATTCGATGAAGGTTTGCCTCCGATCCTTACTGCTCTTGAGGTTCTGGATAACCAGATCCGTCTTGTGCTTGAGGTTGCTCAGCATTTGGGTGAGAATATGGTTAGGACTATTGCTATGGATGGTACTGAAGGTCTTGTGCGTGGTCAACGCGTCCTTAACACTGGGTCTCCTATCACTGTGAGCAATCTGAAATTGTTTATTTTCAGTCTATTATGTTCCAAAGATCTTTACTTTACTGGTTCAGAACTTGCATTCTTCTCTTTCTATAAGATTGTAGTCAATAGCTTTGGAATTCAGGAGTTTAGAAATGTGAGAGTGATCTATTTTATGTGGTTTCTAGGAAACAATTTTATTTGATGGTTCTACAAGATCTGTGGTTTTATTATGCTGCTTTAGTGAAATGTTTTGTTGATCTAGATATCTGGGTTGGTCAATCAATCATAGCGCCATTATTTTCATATAAATTGCAGGTTGATGAAGCTGTAAATTTGTAACTATAGCATCGTCTATTGCATATGATTATCTAATAGTTAATAACATTTCTTTGCTCTTGAAGGGTAGTACATATGTTTGATTGTGGTATTTTGGATCCTAATGTGTGGGAAAATATTGGTTTTCCAAGTAAAAGCTGTATTTTTTGTTGTAAGGATTACCTATGGTGCTTTAAATGGGCCTCTATTGGTTTGTGGAGTTGCTCATCTTTATTCACAATCAAATGAGATACTGTTCATTGCTTCAATTGATACACAAATTTGCCACTGTATTACTGAAAGAAATTCATTTTGTTTTGTGAGATTTGAAAATTTTGATAATTCCACTTATTTTCTCCCACTTGAAAGATAAAAAACTCCTGTTCTGCAACTCAATTTTCATCCTAACATTGATGTTCTCAAAAATTGTTTTGTTTGTCCCCCTCCTTCTCTGGGGAACAAAGTCAAGTGTGGGTTCAGTCTTAAAATTTTGTTGTCTTTCTTCTGTTTTCACCCTTAATGAAAAATTATTGAGCAGTGGACTGATGGTTTCCTTGTGATGGCAGGTCCCTGTTGGTAGGTCCACCCTTGGCCGTATTATGAATGTCATTGGAGAGCCTATTGACGAGAGAGGCGACATTAGTAAGTCCTAAATGCTTTATCCCTTGTTTTATTTGTTCTGTGTGAACAGTTCTCAAAGTTGTATCTCTGTCTCTTAAAATTGCTGCAGCAACCGATCACTTCTTGCCAATTCATCGTGAAGCTCCTGCCTTTGTTGAGCAGGCAACTGAACAACAAATTCTTGTTACTGGTATCAAGGTATGCTGATCAAAGAATTTTATTCGACGTTCTCGTATGTATCTCCCTTTCTCAGCATATATTGGTTCATGAAGTGTAACTTCTACTCGATGTTATGACAATGCCAATTTCTTTATAGCTGCTTGACTTCTGACCAGGTTGTTGATCTTCTTGCCCCTTACCAAAGGGGAGGAAAGATTGGGCTTTTTGGTGGTGCTGGTGTGGGAAAGACCGTGCTTATTATGGAACTGATTAACAACGTTGCAAAGGCACATGGTTAGTGCTGTTTCCGTGTTTATCTTCTTATTATTTCAAATATATGTCAGTGTGAAACTTATCTGAACGAGGCCCTATTCTTTTCAGGTGGTTTCTCCGTCTTTGCTGGTGTTGGTGAACGCACTCGTGAGGGTAATGATTTGTACAGGGAAATGATTGAAAGTGGTGTTATTAAGCTTGGTGAAAAGCAAGTAAGTGTCCTATTTAGTCAGAATTAATTGCTACACCCCTTTAGTCCACAGTGGTATCCCATGTTGTTGACATTTTGTCTTATTGGCTTGATTAGAGTGAAAGCAAGTGCGCTCTTGTATATGGTCAAATGAATGAGCCCCCTGGTGCTCGTGCCCGTGTTGGACTTACAGGATTGACTGTGGCTGAGCACTTCAGAGATGCTGAGGGGCAGGATGTGCTTCTCTTTATTGACAACATTTTCAGATTTACCCAGGTTGGCTTGCCTATGATTGCTGAAGTTCTCTTATATGTGTACAACTCTACTGGTGCTTACTAGTTGCTTTTGTATCAAAACAGGCTAACTCAGAGGTCTCTGCTTTGCTTGGTCGCATCCCATCTGCTGTCGGTTATCAACCAACTTTGGCTACAGATCTTGGAGGTCTTCAAGAGCGTATCACTACAACCAAGAAAGGTTCTATTACATCTGTCCAGGCTATCTATGTGCCTGCTGATGACTTGACAGATCCTGCCCCTGCAACTACCTTTGCTCACTTGGATGCCACAACTGTGTTGTCCCGTCAAGTATGATGCCGCTTCTTAACTTGAACTATAACTTTATATTTTGCCCCTAGTAAAATTCAGTTACAATTTTATGACTTCACGTTTTTTGGATACCAGATTTCTGAGCTTGGTATTTATCCTGCTGTTGATCCACTTGATTCTACATCTCGTATGCTCTCCCCTCACATTTTGGGAGAAGATCATTACAATACTGCTCGTGGGGTACAGAAAGTTCTTCAAAACTACAAGAATCTTCAAGATATTATTGCCATTTTGGGTATGGATGAACTGAGTGAAGATGATAAGATGACTGTTGCCCGTGCACGTAAGATCCAGAGATTCCTCAGTCAGCCTTTCCATGTTGCCGAAGTTTTCACTGGTGCTCCTGGAAAATATGTTGACTTGAAGGAGAGCATTAACAGTTTCCAGGTAACTAATCTCAATTTGGAATTTTGTTATAAGATACTGTGGTTGGTTAGAAGTTAGACTAGCTCATCAAAAAGAAATTTGTCACGTGGATCTTATAGCATCCTATTATACTTGGCTAGTAGTTCGCCATGGAAACAATTTTTCTTGTACTACACCTTTTGTTACATGTTATTTCTCATATTGCATAGTCCACCTTCTCAGCAAGTTGAGGTGATGTGCTGGATGCTTTATGAATTTAATGTTACTATATTATTTTAAGTCTCTTCTTCCCTATTATTTGGTGAAGTTTATCTGAGATGGTAACTTCCTGCTATGTTGTGCATATTCAGCACCAATTTGCTGATCATTTCTTTTTGTAATTGACTTTGCAGGGAGTCCTGGATGGGAAATATGATGACCTTTCAGAACAATCATTCTATATGGTTGGTGGAATTGAGGAGGTCATTGCCAAGGCAGAGAAGATTGCCAAGGAATCTGCAGCTTAGATTATTAACTCCAGCGACTTTCTTTCATTATCTTCATCGATAACTACAGAAATAATTTAAGTTTCTGTGACACTTTGGATTTTTTCCTGGGAGGACTAGGGGGTCCAAGATTTTCTGGTTTTTGTTTTTATATGCAATCCGGAATTGTGATAGAGAAGACATGGAGCTAAGGCTTACTTGCCAAACACCCACCCTTGACGCTCTGTTATGTTGCATAATAAAGGGGGTAAAACGGCAAACTTGTATATTTTACTTTGAATTCATCTTGAGAATGTTGGTTGCCCAAATTATGAGGGGTTGTCTTTTCATTACTTTTCTTGAATACTTTCTGGTTTCCAGTCCCCTTGCCTGTCGTAATAATGTTATCTTCTCTAGTCTTTAGTCGTCATGGTGGTATAAGCATCAGTAAATGAATCAACATTCATGTGATCATGTCGATCAGTAAATAGTGGTCTCAAAATTGGACTTTTGTTGACCATTCTTGAGAGAGAATGTTGAGGGACTTTCGTTTTGTAGACTATGCATGCTCAATTTGACTGAGAGTTGGAACTCTGGTCGTATGTGTTCCCTATCAAAATAGAAACCAACCTGCTGACTAGAGTGGTTTTGACCATAAATTAAAGTTACCTTCCACTTATAGTTAGAGTAATGTAGGTGGCTTAAAATCCATAGCGCAAGCAAGAGTATGGTACTAGGACAATAATAATTTAGTGGACCTTACCCCTATCTTTGAAAGTAAAGATGTTCTTGATAGATCCTTGATTCAAAGATGATATTACAAAATAGTTTGGAAAGAACGACAATATTAAGTGAAGATGTCACAATAAAATTAAGAAATGCAAGACAACATTCTGCACAAGGGACAGTAGCAACAACAAATGAATACGATAACAAAGACAACATTCTTGAAGGATTGACATTCAGAGGCTCGTACTAGAGAGTAAGAGAACATGAAATTATGAGACAATTCTCAACTACCTACCAACCTTCTACCCTGTATCCTTGATAAGCTTAAGAAAAATTGTGTCTTGTTATATTATTTCTCAATACTTCTTCGGTCTATTTTTATCTCCTCTCAAACACAACATTGCCAACCTTTCGCACTTCCAAATTAGACATCTTGTGCAACTAAAGAGATATTTTCCACCTATTAGACATATATATTTGATAATAAAGTAGATTTTCATTTTCCTCTACCTTATCATGAAGTAACACGTGGAAACTACTAATTTATTTTGATTTAAAAATAAAAATCCACCCACGCCGCCGTATTCTCTTGCCTCTCCACCCTTCTCGGCGGCGCTTTCTACCATTCTTCCTTCTCACCATATAATTGAAAAAAATGTCAATCCTTTCTCTCTCCCTTTCTCCATTTCCAAATCCATCTCTCTCCAACCTCAGTTCCCATGCTCCCTCCCGTATCCAATCACTCCACCCTTCTTCATCCATGACCCTCCTCAAACCTCTCCACCACCACCTCCGTCGCCGTCTCTCCATCTCCGCTGCAGCAGCCGTCCGTCAAGACACTAATCTCTGGACAACCGCACCTCTCGTCACTGTTTCACCCGCCGCTGAATCTCTCTTCCACGTCACCATCGACGTGTCCGATTACCCTGACCTAGCTACCTCACACACAAAGGCAGGTCAGTATCTCCAGCTTCGGGTTCCTGACGTGGAGAAACCGTCGTTTTTAGCGATTGCATCGCCGCCTTCGCTTGCTGCAGCAAAAGGTGTATTTGAGTTCCTTGTGAAAAGTATCTCTGGCTCTACGGCGGAGCTACTATGTGGATTGCAGAAAGGTGATGTTGTGGAATTGAGTCAGGTTATGGGGAAAGGATTTGATTTGGATCAAATCTCTCCGGCGGAGGAGTATCAGACGGTCGTGATTTTCGCTACCGGATCTGGAATCAGGTAAACTATGACTTAGCTAATAATTTTTTCTTAAATTGGAAACATAATATTTGAGCTTTATTCTGTACTATTTTCCAAAATGATTTGCTATTTCGTTGTGCTAGAGTATAGAGGAGTATTTTCGTTTCGCGTTCATTCTATGAGATTGTTTGGTAGATTTGGTTCAGCAATAAGCTAACATATTCCAGACTGAGTTTAAATTGAGATGAATGATTTATGGAATAGTTTATTTCTGTAAGAACCTCTTTTTATGGTTGTTGAGTAAATGAGCTTGTGTTGTAGGAAAACTGTGTGAAAAATCTACTAGCTTAAGCCTATCGTTAATATGTTTTGCAACTCAACTTGTACCGTAGGTGCTAGATGCTTATGCATTTTTCTCGAGTTTAGAGGTGTGAGATGCTGCGTTGACTTTAGATCAGCTTCGGGTGTTCTTTGGTGGTTCTTTTTCAAAGTTCTTTGTAGTTAGTTTCAGTTAGCTGGTTAGATGGGTCCTTTAATCTTTTGGCGACTAATCATTAATCATCATTTGAAAGTGATCTTGTGAGTACTTAGCTGATTTTATGAAATTGAAGTTCACCAAGGCTAAAAGCTGCAATTTTCAATAGATGGATCATGGATCTTTTGAGTTGTGGAGGTGATCTGGTACATAGCTGCAAACCTACTTCTCCTAATGTAAAATAGTTGAACTTTGCATCATGCAGTTTCATTCCTTTCATATTAATGTGTTAGTGAAAGGATGGAAAACATGTTAGTTGTCACGTTTCTCTTTGTATTAGTTTTTAGTTTTTCTTTCGCCTATAGCTCATTTCTTGATCTCAAATCTATTTTTGGCAGCCCAATTAGATCCCTGATTGAGGCAGGATTTGGTGCAGACAAGAGATCTGATGTTCGGCTATATTATGGTGCACGGAATTTGAAGAGAATGGCATATCAGGTTTGTTGTTTGCTTGCAACATGAAAACAAATTCTGTCGTCATTGTGGCAGAAATACAAGATAAACTTTGTATCTGTTGTCTGATTTCTCTGCCCTTCAACTTTTATAGGATAGGTTTGAAAACTGGGCATCCTCTGGGGTTAAGGTTGTGCCAGTGTTGTCTCAGCCTGATGATGCTTGGACAGGTGAAGACGGCTATGTTCAGGTAATGATTATGTTTACATTGGTATCCTCTTATATCATCTTCTTTTGGTTTTCTTTGTTACTCAACAATAATAGTTGTTTTACCATCTGCTTTTGCAGGCAGCATTTGCCCGAGCTAAAAACATTTTTAATCCTCAATCCACAGGAGCAGTCCTCTGTGGTCAAAAGCAAATGGCTGAGGTTTGTAGTTCGTTTACTTCAGAAGATATGCTGTTCCTATCATGTGTCTTTCCTTGCTCTGTCTGCATTTTGGAGATGCCAATGGGCTCTCTTGTTTTGCACTTTGTTTTTGTTTCACTGCTACTTGACCCCCTCACCATTTACTATTCATCTAAGAATCAAGAGAGCTGAGATTTTGTGTGAGGATGGTAGAACAGTATTATAAATATAAGATGTCTAGACAACCTGTGTGGTGACCCAGACCTAAAGTGATTACAATAAGAAGATATAAAAGCTTTCTATATGTAACCTAGAACATCAAAGAGAGCTGAGATTCAATCCCATGGATTGTAGAGCAAAAACTAATGTTTGCTTTAAGTCAGTTAAACAGCAGATGAGCATTAGGAAAGCTGATAATTTTGACATTATGGTGCATTAATTAGATCACTACTGCTAAAAAAACTGTGCCCAACAGTAACCCTGACCTAGGGATTCGCAACTCTAAAGATATTAATCTTATAGACATCCAATGGATGGGGAAATTTTGATGTTGTAGAATATATTATTAAAAGATGATTAAGAAGGCAAACAGAAGAAGTGATTCTCATCAGTTATTGTGACAATTTTGTGTGGTTGTTGTACTTAATACTTAACGATGACTTTGCCAAATAACATGCTTTCTGGACTTATAAAGTTGGCTGGTCGTAAATCCTATCTGGTGTACTACCAATGCTGTCTCTTGCAAGGAAAGTAATGAAAACAATGCACAATGATCTATCCCTCATTAAACTGTTAACTTCCATAAACACTTTCTGGGTTTACACAATCCATGAGATGCTTTTTGGTAGTTTCTGTAAAAGTTACTGCTTTTCTTCATTAATTTAGTGTTCTTCATTTGTTGTGATTCTCATTGTGTTTTACCTCATATTCGGACTATTAATGAAACAAGTAACTATCCTCAAGGGTGACCGAGTTGGTTGAGTAGGGGGTCTCAAGTTTGAAGCCTCTTCCATGCTTTCTCGGTCGAGCTCATCGAATGTGGCTTGCCTAGTGCAGTCATATCTTGTGTGGTTTGCGAGCTATTATGCTATACCGGAGTTTACCCTGTGCGCACTTGAAAGGTAGCGGCTGCGGATTCCCTGGTCATGAAAATAATAGTAGTAGTCAATAACTTATGAAGAAAAACTTGAAAAGAAAACATTAACTTTGATTGAATCAGAACTCTAATATGAATTGAATTCTGCTATAGAAAATTATGAGTTAAGAGCTAAGTTGTGAGGACTCTTCTCTTTCGATGCCGCACTTGTGTCGGATTCTCCAAGAATAGACTACTTTTGGGGAATCCAACATGCACCCATTGATAGTTTTGAAGAGTCTGAGCAACATATGTTAAGAGACTTTTAGGATGATAAAATTTGATTAGAGACTTGCTTGGATGTATTTCTATAAAATAGGAGTGTAGAACGTAGTGGTGATTCTGTTTGTCCATTGATTAAGGTGATTAGTTTGGAAGTCTTGGTGTTTGTATGGGATTAGACCCATGGGATTTTAACTTTCATTAAGAAAGGTCTACTTGGTAACTTGCTTTAGCAAGTGCATTTTCGCTAAGTGCATATATAGTTTTGGATTGGCATGACCGGGTAGATAAATGCGACTTGTTCCTCCAACTGAAAGTAGGAATAAGAATATCACTTGGATACATTGATTTAATTCATCCACAATATACTTCTGCTTGGAAAGAAGAAGAATAACAAACTTCCCTACTTTCCTGCCGCATATTTGGAAAAAAAAACAAGCAAGTCATTCCCTGCATAAGCCTGCAGCACCTAATTTTCTCCTCTCCCTAAGTGCAAAGAATTTTAGGTAACCTAAAAAGAGGAGTGCAATTCTGCAGGCAGCTTATTTTCATCGAACATTTTCAGTAAAACTTAGTGACTTGTTCCTCTAACTGCGAGTCGATGAAGTTTATGACTGAAATATTAAAACAACATTTAGTTTCAAGTAGAATTTCTGCAACTTTCACTGTTTAATGGATGTCTAAACTGGTAAAAATAGTGTGTGAGAATCCATTAGCCGGTAATTGTTGTAACATCTTACCTATTGTGAACTGTTTTATTATTTTGGAAAGAGATAAATATCAAAAACACACCTAAACTATCACCTTTTTTTGAGTTTCATACCTAAACTATTGAGAGTGTGAGTTTCATACTTAAACTATCACTTATTAGTTCCTCGGTGGTGTGTGTAATACACTCTTTTATTTGAAAAAATCTTGTCACATGGCATTCCACATGGATAAAATATTCCATCTTGCCAAAAATTAAATAATAAACTATTAGTATAAATTAAAGATTAAAGTATTACTATCCCAAAAAAATATTTTTTTAAAAAATAAAATTTAAATTATTTTTCTTACCCCACTCCACCACCTCGCCCCCCCCCCTTTATTTTTTTAAAATTTATTTTAAAAAATTCATACTTCACCCCCACCCCCCAACCCAAAAAAACCACCCACTTATTCCCATTTTTATTTATATTATTTTATTTTTAAAAAAATTCTACCCCACCTTATTTAACCGTCGGCTCTTAATTAAATAATTAATTTATATACATTTTTCTCGTTTTATGTAAAATATGTACATATATTTTTAGAAAAATCTTTTTTTCTACTTGTGTACCGAGTATAACATAAATAAAAAATTTATTTAAAAAAAAATCTTGCGACGAGTAAAAAAAACTTTCTTAAAATATATGTACATATCTAACACAAAATGAGGAAAAAAAATTGGAAGCGAAGGGTTTGGTGGGGTGGGATAGAATTATTTTTTAAAAAAATTAAAATAATATTTAAATTATTATTTGAAAATGGGCGGGTGGGGGAGATGAAGTAAAAAAAATTAAATTTTTCATAAAAGAATTTTTTTAAAATAAAAAACAAAAAAAATCGGAGGGGGGGGGGGGGTTGAGTACAGTGAGATCGGGGGTAAAAAAAATATTATTTTTTTTGGATAATAATTCTTTAATCTTTAATTTTAATTAATACTAATAATTTATTTAATTTTTGTCAAGGTGGAATGTCCATGTAGAATGTGATTAGGCAAATTTTATTTAAATAAAAGAGAGAGTGTAGTACACACACCATGAAGAGAGTGTAATAAAAGAGAGAGGCGTGTTTCTCAAACTAATAAGTGATAGTTTAGGTATGAAAATCACACTCCCAATAGTTCAAGTATGAAACTCAAAAAAAAGGGATAGTTTAGATGTGTTTTTGACACTTTATCTCTTTAGGAAATAGTATTTTCTGAAATTTTTCTTGCCAATCAATATAATTGTGAAGAACCTGCCATTTGTTGAAGGGGTTCAATATTCTTGGTTTATGAGTGCCATGTTTTATTTTTTACTAGACATAAGTGCAGAAACGTTTCGTTTAACATAAGCATCAATATGTTTGGATCTTCGGCCCTGATTTACAATTTCTATCCCCTGATTCTTCTTGCAGGAGGTGACTTCTCTTCTTGTAGCAGATGGAGTCTCAACCGAGAAGATTTTGAAGAACTTTTAGATAATTCCTATTTTGATTCGATTTGTTGTATTAGTGTCTAGTATAAAATCAATTTATTCGATTTCCTTGCTGGCTTCAAGGTATCCAGCATGGTCAAACAACATAATGTAACACTATTAGCCGTCAGGCTATATAAAGTCCAATGTGGCGAATATATTAGTGCATTCAATCAAATTAATTGTTGGATAGACATGACTAAAGAAACAAAGGCTGTAATACCACTGTTCTGCTAGTTTGTTCATTGAGTAGGGAGGCAGACTAGTAACTAGCGTCCTTCTAGACCTGAAGCTCGTTGCAATTCTTTTTATATACAGAACACAAGTCATCAAGTTCACTGTTATTGAAATATAGATTCTTAGAATCTATTGTTTTTAACTTTCTATCATGTCTATGGCGTATAATATCTGAAAGCTCAAGATGTTAATTTATGCTATTTTATTTTTGTGTGTTTGTTGTGTTACCATTATAGGATTTGGGGACTTTCTCAATTTCAATCAAATATAATGGGCGAAGTTAGTTAAATATATGATTGAGATCAAAAGTACTTATTTTTGACAAACTTAAAAGGATCGAGAAGAATAACCATTTTTTCATAGTTTTGCTTTAGCATTTACTCTTTTAAAAGTTATGGCACATAAAACATGAGCGGATTATAATAGTTTTTTCATGAGCGGATTACTAAGTGTACCTCAATGAGGAACCTCGATGTAGACATGCTAGGTTGATTGACAAACCCAAAAGCGATGCAAGAGGGATAATAAAAAAGAATAGTTCACGACCCTAACTTATTTGGGATTGAAACATTGTTGTTGTTGTTTTGTTAGATTGCTTATGATAATTGAAAGAGAGGCATTACTGATAGAGTATCGATTATTATAGGTGCCAACTAAAAGTAAGAATTAGGCACTTGTAGTCGTCGCTAAATAAGAATTAGGCACTTGTAGTCGTCGCTAAAGCTTATAATATTGGTGGCAATTATAGTCGACTACATGTTAGTATTAACGGCAACTGTGGTCGCTACTAAAGCTTATAAAAGTCGCTACTAAAAGACTGTATTAGTGGCAAGTCTAGTCGTCGCTAAAAGATAGTATTAGTGACAACCATAGTCGATGCTTTAGCTTTATTAGTCGCCACCAAACGTTGATATTATTGTCAAGTCTTGTCGTCGCTAAAAGTTAGTATTAGTGGCAACTATTTTCGCCGCTAAAAAGTAAATATTAGTTATAAGTCTAGTCGTCGCTAAAAGTAGTATTAGTGGCAGTTTTAATCGCTGCTAAAGCTTATAAAAGCCGCCACTAAAAGTTATATAGTTATCAAGTGTTGTCGTCGCTAGAACTTAGTATTAGTGGCAAGTATAGTTGCCGCTAAAGCTTATAATAACCGCCACTAAAAAAATATTAGCAAAAGTCTAGTCGTCGCTAAAAAGTTTGTATTAGTGGCAACAACTATCGCCGCTAAAACTTATAATAATCGCCACTAAAAATAAATATTTGATACAAGCCACTTAATGTTAATAATATTATATGCAAGCCTTGTCGTCGCTAAAAGTTTGTATTAGTGGCAAATGTAGTCGTCGCTAAAAGATGTTGTTGCCGCTAAAGCTTATGTTAGTCGCCACAAAAAGTTTGAGTTGAGCAAATCTAATCATCACTAAGTTAATATTGTCGTTGCTAAAAGATAGTATTATTGGCAATTATAAATGTTGCTAAAGCTTATATTATTGTAGCTTAAAGTGAGTAACTGTGGCAGCTATTATTGTCACTAGAGCCTATATCAGTCGGAGTTAAAAGTATATTAGCAACTTGTGTCACCGCTTAAGTCTATAGAATCTTATAATAAGTATACTTTTGTCACCAAAAGTACTTATTAACAAAATTTGTTTACAATAAGTGTAATATTGTTACCTCTAAAGTGAGTATTAGCGAGTTTTTTTTTCTTTCACGACATCATTTAGCCTTTTAATGCAAAGGATAACAAATTAATAGCATGGCAGTCAAATACTTCAATACAATAAGTGAATTTGCAAAAGTATAATCAAGTGAAAGGTCTTAAGATATATCATCTATAAAGCCATCACTTGACATCTTTAGATCTAGGTGAAGTCAATTATTTAGTCCATACAACATTACTTAACACCACCTCAGATTGCAAACTGACCAACCAGAAGTTTACCTGTCATAATCCACCTTTCACATTAATATGTGATTTGATCAGGCCCACTATTCAAAACTTCACTAAACCTAAAGAGAATAGTTTAGCAACAAGATGACATTCTGTTAATCAACAGCAGAATCATTAGTAGCACAAATGTGCTGGTCAGTTTAAAGATTCAACAGTAGGAAATTTGGGGTTTAGACCCCATAAAAGTTATTACAGCCCGACTGTAATTTGCAATGGCCATTTACGTCTCCACAAAATGGAAAATTAACATGAATCGGGTAGCATCCTAAGGCATTTTGAATCACACGAACACCACTGTTATCACTTTTCCTTGAGCACCTCAGTAGTATGGTCCACTCGCTCGCCATTTCTTTCCTTTTTGTCATGAGGTTGATGGTTGTCCTTCGACACTTCACCTGAGCAGTGATGCTTATGGTTGGAATGGCGATGACGGTGATGACCATGTCGATGATGATTCTTCCCGTGCTTTTCTTTTCTATCAAATTCCTCATTCTCATCAGAAGATTTACCTAGGGATCTACTTCTCTCATGCCTAAAATCTTCAGGATCCGAAGACCTTGAGTCGTGACAATGGGGTCTGTGATGACGTTTCCTATGTTTTCCGTGATTACTATGGTTCACTTTTTCTTCATCACTAGAAGAGACGGAAGCATCTGAGTCCAACCTTCCGTGACGTTTATGATGCTTTGTGTGGCTTCGTTTCCTAGCTGCAACATGGTCATCATCACTGGAAGACTCTGATCCGTTCGGGTGTGATCGTCGATGACGTTTGTGATGCTTTGAATGGTGTCTTCTTCTCACGTCTTCATCATCTGAAGAGTCTGAGGAACTATAATCAGAGTATCTATCATGATGCCTACGCTTCTTGTGGCCCCGCTTCTTTCTTCTTCTTTCTTCTTCTGAATCACCATCATATTCCTTACTGCTAGCATCACTGGAATCAGAGGACCTTCTCTTTGGCTTCCGCTTGGATTTCTTGTCCTTCCTATCCAAATCAACCAACTCTGAGCTATGGTGCTTCCTGTGCTTCTTATGGGGCTTTCTCGTGGATTTTTTCTTTTCATATTCACTGTCAGTGTCACTCCCACTATCAGACCCCGAGTCAGATTTCCTTTTATGCTTAGCTGCCTTGTCTTTCTCTCCAGCTTCAGCATCAGACTTCACTTTAGCTGAAGCTTCAAGTTTTTGCTCCCATTTCAAGTGGCCTTCTTTCTTCTCAAGAGCTCTCTTCTTTTTCTCCTCGACCAACTGCATAAACTTCTTGGCATCCATCCAGATGTTAGAGACAAACAAATCTCTGCATTTTGGTATGATGATGACCAGAGGTGCATCTCAAAGAAGAGAAAGGAAACAATGTTAGTTCTTCCACCATTAATGAGAGCTTATTTGTATGAGAGTAAATTTACTTCAAATTGAACAAAGGACCATCAATTCAAAGACAAATGCCCATGCAGAGATTTTGAACATGCATATGTGATAGGCTATTAACCAAAGTAAACCTACCCAAGGGACAGTAAGAAATGTGGACGATTTAGGAAAATGATTCACAAAGGACTTCAGGCTATAAATAAAATTTAACTGCAATATGGTATCAACCAGGAATCCACATTCATTAATGATATGGGAAAATAATTTATTAATGTAATATTTTGTCAAACCAGATATGTCACAAGCTCTAATCTCATATCTAGGAGCAATTAAACTAATTATGTCCTTTGAGTAACATATTGTTTCTCATTATTTGAGCATAACGCTGAATACATATGTGACAAATAGTTGCAAACATGAAAAGTTATCAACCACCAAACCAAGCACTAATAATGATGCAACACAACATATATTTCAATATTCATCATTGTCATTGGTTTACACTTATTTGCGTTTCTATCTAGCTAATTAGCACTAAAGGATTCATCAATTGGATGCTAAAATTTAAAAGTAAGCATAACAATTATCTATGATAGACTTATTGAATTAAAAACACATAGACTATATGTGAAACAGATCGATGAGAAGCTTAAATAAGACTGCTTTTCAAAACAGTACCAAAAAAAAAAAGTCCATTGGACCATGAGTCTAGACCAAAATAAGAACACAAGCTATCATCAGCAGAGTCATAATATACTTTTGATAATAAGCAGGTTCTAACTACTTTCAGATTTTATTTCTTTGTCAGCTAGACAAACTCCATGTAACCTCTCCAAGACCATTCTCAAATGAAGTTACAATTGACAGTTGCAAAGACGAAAAAAGAAATAGAATTGCAAATTGAAACAGGTCTCTTACCTTTTAACAAAGAAACAGATAGCCAAAAGTTCGATCTCTAGCTCAAATCACCCCCTACCAATTTCCCCAAAGAATCTGCATTTCCAAAAACAAAAAGAGGTTATACAACTTTGCACACCTAAACAATATGAATCAATTGTTTTTCATGATTAAAGAGACAACTATTCAATGGCCATTTGCAATTCAAAAGTTTCTTGACTATAATAACATCCTTTATTAAATATTAATGGATTGATATAAAAAAAAAAATTAATTGATTACTATAAATTGATGGGGTTAGTTTTCCGCACTTACTCTATCCAGATATTGAGTTTACCTATTTATCTATAATAAAAGACATTTTTATTGAATCTTCAACTCGAAATAAGTTTATGAGAGAGCTTCCCTGTCCCTTGCTGTAGATAATTAATTTTGATTTTTGCTTTGAATCCTAATAGGGGGCATTGTTTTCATCGAGATGAAAATTTGTTCTGCAAAGTGTTGTGTCCCTACAAGAATTTCTTGTAACAGCTTGTTATAGTTGTAATTCTGTCTAAGCTCTGTCTTCTTCTGTATGTTTTGAACTTTCAGATTTTTGACATTCAGGTATAAGTAAATCAATTTTTTTGACGAGACTTTAAATTTTGATTGCATCGTTGCTATTGTTTGATGTACCCTGGTCAGTTATTAGTTGTATGTGGGTTTAGCAATGATTGCCTTGACTTTTAGGCTAAAGAAGAGCTATAAAAGGTGAAACGTGACTTGGTGCCTTAGGTTTTGGGGAAGTTTTGCTGTTATATACTGTATGTGCATCTGTAGAGAACCAACCTTTTGCTTCCAATTAATGTTGGAAAACCTTTTAACCTTCCACAAGGCAAACCTTTTAAGAACTGAGCAACAATTTTATGCGCATTTAGAAGCTAAGCATCATACTAGCATTATGTTGCACATGGACATGGATTGGCATGTAAATTTGAAAAATTATGAGGACATGATGAGTGCAGGAGATGATATTATATCTCTGTATGCTCTAAACATAAAACTAAAGAGGTAGTAAGTAGTACCCATTCAAGAAATAGATAGGTAACTATATTAATGAAGGGCAAAAGGGATAGACTTCGTTAGCTTTACGGGTCTAACATCACAAACAATATAGTGAAGTGCATCACCTAAAATAAAATGTTTTCTATCACAAAAAACCACACTCCAAAACTGGTGGTGCCAATAGTCCAAATATAAAAGATATTAGTAGATACATAGCTATATGGCTGTCATATATGAATCACTGTTATGTCAAAGTTGATTGTGAAAAGTATAGGCAGCATGAAATTTGATGTTCGTGCTTCCCAGTATAGAGGAGCATGGATTTGGGGTGGGCAAAGGGGCAGAGGAAGTTTCTCTATCGGTTTCTAAAAGCAATAGATACCTGTCCTGCCTAATCTTGGTCAACAAAAGACATTCTCCCTGATTATAATTAATTTCATGTAGAACTTTGTCCCTCCTGATTTAAATACCCACCTCAGTGCTATTTAATTTGAGGACAAATCAAGCTCCTTAGACTAAATCAACGAGCTTTTCAACATAAATTGAAGCAACAGAGCAAAACCCACCTCAGTACTATTCAATTTGGGGACAAATCAAGCTTCTTAGACCTAAAATAAGGAGATTTTCAACCTAAATTGAAGCAACAGAATAAAACCCTGGAATGCTAGTAACCTCACCAAATAAAATTCACCAAAAAAAGTATACAACAACAAGAAAAAGGACAAGGAATTTGGAAGCAGCTGGCATTTTTACAATCCATACCCACCTCAGTACTATCCAATTTGAGGACAATTCAAGCTTCTTAGACTAAAATTAAAGAGCTTTTCAATGTAAATTGAAGCAACAGAACAAAACTCCAGAATACTAGTAACCTCACCAAAAAGAATAGAACAAACAAGAAAAAGGACAAGGAATTCTGAACTAGGTAGCGTTTTTACGCTCCAAACCCACCTCAGAATTATTCAATTTGAGGACAAATCACGCTTCTTAGACAAAAAGCAACCAGCTTTTCAAATTGAAGCAACAGAACAAAACCCATCTCAGCACTATTCGATTTGAGGACAAATCAAGCTTCCTAGACTAAAATTAACGAGATATTCAACCAAAACTAAAGCAACAGGACAAAACCCTAGAATGCTAGTAACCTCACCAATAAAATTCACCAAAAAGTACAGATTTTCAACGTAAATAGAAGCAACAGAATAAAACCCTTGAATACAAGTTACCTCACCAAATAAATTCACCAAAAAAGTATACATTTTCAACCTAAACAGAAGCAACAGAATAAAACCCTAGAAATGCTAGTAACATCACCAAATAAATTCACAAAAAAGAGTATACAACAACAACAAGAAAAAGGCCAAGGGATATTAAAGTAGCTGGAGTTTTCAGATCAACATACCTGCGGAACCAGAAAAGGAGAAAAATGAGAAGATTTGTTGGAAAAGGAGAAGAGCTTTGACTCGTTGATTGAAAGGAGATGCCCAAATTATGTATGAGAGATAAAAAATGGAGGAATTGGGGGTATATATAGACAAAGGAAAAAACAAAAAAGGGCTAAGGAGAGGAATTTGGAAATGATTTTTGCTACAAGATAAAACTAAAGTCTTATTATATAATTTTTTCTGTTTTAATTTATTTGATTTATTATAATTAGACATATAATTTATAATTTTTATATTATATTATCTCAAATTAAAAATATGTAAAATATACTGTAATCCCTTTTTCTCTTGTGATGTTCAAATATGTTTTATCTGAAAGTTGAAATTATAGAATTGTCGCACAAAAAAATAAAATATTTTTGAAAAAAAAAAACAGATTAAAAATAAAGTAAAACAAATAAATAGAGAGAGTATTAATTATTTCATATTCTCTCATACATAAAATAATATAAATAATATATTTAATATGTTGAATTCTATATATAACCAAAAAAAACATACCAACAAGCATGATACAAATTATGGAGAGTTTACAAATAACAATAATATACTTGATATAATTGTACAAGTAAAATCTAGGTAGAAGAGTATGTATATAATCTTATCCCTATCTTGTGAACGTGAAAAGACTATTTTTGATCAACCATCTATTCGAGTAATGTAGCCATGCTGAAAATATGGGGGGGAAAATAACAATAACAAATAATACGATAATTGAAGTTAGTTACAACCCCAAATTAATAAATTTAAGGCTCATGTAGTTGGGAAACAAGTTATCCCATCTCAATCAAAATGTGAGATAAGTTCTCCGAGATGACTCAATTGGTTTGGAGGGTGGTCGTGGATGACCCGAGACCAATCTTGTTAGGGTTTTGCACTGATTTTCTTACCTTATTTGAAGTTTTTTTTAAAAAAAAGAAAAGTCGAAGTATTACCATAAATACTTGAACTTTTTCTGAAAGGAAAATATATTTATCTTCTATATTTGGTTATTCTTTCTTTAGAGGAAACATTTGGAGATCTATAAATTAAAGATCTCTATTCTTATAGCATAACACAATAGAATTCACAATGTAGTTGTTTAGAGAGTTTCGTTTATGGGGTTCTTCAATATATCTATGTTTTTCAATATTAGTTTTATAATATATAGGTCGCTTGACCAAACCATATCAATAATATATTTTTAGTATGTTTTTACTTGTCATTTGATTTATGAACACCATACGATTTACAATTGTAAGTTTCCGCATGAAGTCATAATCACTTTCGAACCCAACAAATCCCGCTCAATACCCCTTCTAAATCAAATATGTCGTATAAGAATTGCCTAATGATTTTACATCCAGGTAAAAAAATATTTTTAAGAGCGTGAGAATAATAATTTACACCTAATGTTTTCAATACTTCCTTCGAAATAATACGCACCAAAATACACGCTTGGGATTTTTCGCCGAAGCTCTCATTTTCTTCTTCAGACAACAAATACAGAACTCCATATTCGTTGAAAATCATCACTACTACAAAAGGTTCACCGGAAAACATGGCGTCACCGTCGTCGTCGGCCAACGTCATGCTGGCGATCTTCGAGAAGAAAACCGTATCACTCGATCTCTATCGTCCATTACGAAACTACATCGCTTTCAACTATTCCGAACGCGAAGCTCAAAACCTCGAAGATGATCTCCAAACTATCAAACAGTACCGTTCTGAAATCGAACGTGTTCCCGCCGATTCGCTACCTGCTCGCCGTGACATGTTGCAAAATTACTATAAAGCCCTCTGCGCTGTTGAATCTCGCTTCCCTATATCACCTGATAAGGATCACATCAATTCCGTGTATTTTACTTGGTACGATGCTTTCAAGATCAAGCAGAAAGCTGTGCAGCAGAACATTCATCTAGGTATTGAATTGAACTTGAAATTATGCGTACAATAGGTGATACGTGAAGTACAACTTAGAATTGCTTTTCACTTGATTTTGAGCTGCTAACATACATTGGTCTAATTTTCCTTTCAAAATGCATTAAGTATCCTGGAGTTTGGATTTTGGAATAACGTCCGAATTTGCTCCAGATATGTAAAAACTTTGACAAGATTAAGATTTTAATCGACTGATGCAGAAGGTAATAGGTCAAAAACAGTGCAATGCATCATTTGGAGGCTGGTCCTGTTTGGTTTGGGTTCTGGAAAATGAATGACTATTTAGAAAAGCTGGTATTAGGTAGGTGACTATAATCTATCAGTGTCATTGAAACTATATGGTTAGTTGCAAAAGTTAATCTTTTTCGGGGAGTAACTGACCATTGGATTTGATCACAAAATCTCGTTTAACAGAAAACAGTGATTAAATAAGTAAGAGCTTCAAAACCAAACAGGGGAAAGGTGTTTAATAATTAGTTTCGTGCCAATATCTAAATTGTTGTTAAAATTCAAACTTGTACCTTCTCTATATAATATGGTGACCTTATGAACTTACAGAAGTCAAATTTAAGCTTAGTTAATATCATCTTGTTATATTATTTATTTGACCTTTTTTTGCTGCAGAGAAAGCTGCAGTTTTGTTCAATCTGGGGGCAGTGCACAGTCAGATGGGATTGAGTTTGGATCGATCCTCAGTGGAGGGGCGAAGGCAGGCATCACATTCCTTTATTGCTGCAGCTGGGGCATTTGCCTTCCTGAGAGACAATGTGGCAATGAAGGCATCAATGGGTACCTCCACCACGGTTGACATGTCAGTGGAATGTGCTGGGATGTTGGAAAGACTCATGCTAGCGCAGGCTCAGGAGTGTGTTTTTGAGAATACTATTGCCAAGGGAAGCACTCCTGGAGTCTCTGCAAAGATTTCAAGACAGGTTGTCTATTGGTTATAGTACCTTATTTGTTTCAGCCTTTGCCACTTCATATTCTCTGTAGCTTAGTCAAGTTACCTTTTTATTTATTTGTATGGTAGATAACAAACACCCCTCTTGCATAGGATTCAACAAATACATTTCTCGATATTTGATAATAATAAAAAAACCATTCTGGATATTATGTAGGGCATGACATTTTCTGGCTGGTCTGTTATTTTTATGTAAGATGATGAAGTTCCTCTTTGCATTAATAAATGCAACATTTATTTTTAAAATGAGTTTGCACGTCTGATTACAGGTAGGGATTTATTATGAGGAAGCCTTGGCAGCATTAAATGTTGGACCTTTAACCTACCACTTTGACAAGGGTTGGCTGGCTCATGTTCAGCTAAAGGCTGCCTTATTTTATGCTGAGGCCTGCTATAGGTACGGTATGGAGCTCCATGAGAAAGAAGAAATTGCAGAGGAAATTGCGAGGTTGAAGAGTGGGATTAGTGCATTGTCTGAGGCCAAAAAAACATCATCAAAAGGAGCAGCACAGCAGCTCTTGGATGCAATTAATAAGCTAGACGCTAATTTAAATCAAAACTTGGCGAGAGCTGTGAAGGAGAATGATAGAGTATACCTCATGAGAGTTCCACAAGCCAGTTCTCTGCCTCCTCTTCCAGCATTTGCGATGGTCAAGCCTATGCCAATGAATGATGTTCTGGACGCAAGCAAGGAGAAGATGTTTGCCAGTCTTGTTCCTGATAACAGTGCTAAAGCTCTGTCCAGGTACACCGAAATGGTTGATGACGTCATTCGGGCTCAAGCTGAGAGATTGCAACAGGGAAGTGAGCTAGCTCGAGTAAAGCTAAGGGAAATGGACTTGCCTGATTCTATTCTTGCATTGGAGGGAAACTTAACTCTACCCATGGCCTTAAAAGAAGATGTAGAGGCAGTTCAAATTTGTGGTGGTCCAGCTGGTTTAGAAGCTGAGCTACAGCAGCTCAATGATCTGAAGAGGGTGAACCAGGAATTACTGATCCAAACTGAGGAGCTTTTGCAAAAAGAAGCAACAGAAGATGCTCAATTTAGAAGTCAATTTGGAACACGATGGACAAGACCTCAATCTAGTACTCTTACAAAGAACCTACTGGATAGGTTAAACAGGTTTGCAGGTAACTTGAAGCAAGCTGCAGAGAGTGATGCCAGGATTGAACGATCAGTGAGGGATCATGCAGCACTAATGTCGATCCTTGACCACCGTCCAGTATGTATTTATTGAGCATTTAGATTCTTTGTGAAACCTTATTTTAGATAACTAGACATGTAATGCATATTTAGTTCTGTCACGAATTTCCCTCATCAAGACATGTAGATAGGAATTCCGACGTTCTATGCTGTGGATTCTGTAAATAGACATAGTATTAGTGGGTATTCTAAGATATTCGTCACATTGTGAGCTATCAAAATAAGATCTTTTCGACAACTTGTGACATTGGGATTTGGGAGAGCTTGGTGATTTGTTTGGCATGTATTTAATATATGCTACCATTTCCAGGACCCCACGCATAGCGGGAGATTAGTGCACCAGGCTGCTTTTTTGTTTTTGTTTTGTTTCTGTTACTCTCAATTTTTTTAAAAAATATATGCTGTGATTCATATTTTAACTGGTTAAAATAACTATATTTGGATTCTTAGATATTTGATTTCAACTACACAACTCTGAAGTGCCTGCTCTTTAGTATGTTTTATGTATATGCCATGTTACAGTTGGAGAAGAAGTTCATTGTTAAAGTTATTGCTTACAGTGTGATATTGCTTTTATATCTCCCCAAGTAGCTAGCAGAAGCATAATCTAACCTGGCACTTTTCTCTATGATAGATTGAATCTGCTCTTCCAACCTTGGCAAGACCAATCATGTCATTAGATGCCAATGAAGATGCCATTGCGGGAGCTCTGAAGCAGAGCTTGGTAAGACGAGTTAACGAGGCTACATGTGTGTTACTGTTCTTGCTGTATCCTTTATCATGGGTTATGTTGCAGCCGTGTTTCTAGAGCAGCTATAGAATGTGTTTCTAGAGTAGCTATAGAATATTCTCTTGAAAACACTTCACTAGTGATGTTTACTAAAGAACGTTACCGGTTAATGTAACCTATTTATTAAAAGAAAGTATACAGCACGTGCATGTTTTGTTTTAAAAGGCGTAGCTACTTTCAGTTTAAAAATTGTCTAATTACTTATAAGACATAATCAAGTACCTTTTTTCTACAGAGACACCATGCAAAAATTTATGTTGCATGTTTTGGTGTATTAAAAGAATACTCTATTAGTGAATACACAAAAAGGAAATATGAAGATTAACCATAAGTAACAACAGTAGAAAAGAAAGCTTAATAACAAGCCTGATTAACGCCTAAGTTATGGTTTGATGGAAAAAGGTTGAATTTATTTGGTGGTCCACCTGGAAGGTAAGGAACACAAGACATTTTGGGAGAAGAAAAGAACTGTTAGTATAGTGAAATACAAATGTATTTCTACACCATCTTTTTGGTGCAATACGGCTTCTGTTAATGATGTTGAAGCCACGTCAGAATTTTTTAGTACTTTATACAAGTTGCAATGATGCTAACTGTGCATATTCCCCAGCACTCAGTTGTGCTGGTAATCAATATACTTATTCTTTACCGGTTAAAAATAAAAAGAAGGTTGAATTTATGGACTGGGGAAGACAAAGTTCCTGACTTCTGTTGGATCTATTTGGGGGATATTTTGTTTATTGGATGAACATTTTTTAAGTTGCAGTGACAATAATTGTTTCTACAGACTTATTTCATAAAAAATAAAGAAATAACTGCCTCCACAGACTCTTTCAAGTTTTTGGTGCTTATATTTGCAGAGACAATTGGAAGCTCTTGGCGCTCAGCGTGCAGGACTTGAAGATATGCTGAAAGAAATGAAGAGGAAGGTATGATAACATAGCCACTTGTACCTTATGCAGTATAACTTTTGACTTCTAATTCTAAAGAGGTGGACATATTTTTAAGTTCAGAACTTTTAGCTTATGTATATAGTTATTAAGTATGTACTTCTTTTGCTCATAGGATTGTTAAACAAGTATGATCTTTTGAATTCCTTGAAAGAAGCGGAAACAAAGGTCATTTGCTAGTTCACACGTAAGAGGTCTTATTTTGTCTGCTACTTGATAGTGCTTATCATGGTACAAGTCACATAAGCTTGCACCAAACTGAGCAGAATAAATGTTTGCTTAAAGTATTATGGACTGGTAAATTAATCCTTGTCCTTGCATTTGCTTAATAACCAAAAACAAAGAAATAAAGACCACACTGCATTTGGCTGTCCTGGCAGTGATTCGCTATTCATTGTCTATTAGGAAAATTGCTCTTGGTGTTGCTAATTCTTATGTGCATGGTCCTTCTGGGGGCATCATAGTGTATCATGACCCTACTTTGGTTATAGCTACTTACTTTCAAGTCTATAGATGTGGTCTCACAGCTCCATTTCCTTTTGGAGCTTAGGAAGTCAAAGAGATTCCTCCGTTGCACATGAAAGATAGCATTAGCCTTAAAGAAGCAAACGCATAAGGTTAACACGACTTCCTAACTGGGTTTAGTGGTTGCTCTTTAATCGTCATCCATTGACAACAGGTGACCGAAAATGAATTGCACTTTGTCTTGGTAAAACATTTTTGTTTCCATAGGAAAGGTGCTTGTTTCTTGGTATTTGTTCTGCTTCTTTGCTCACTGATCCAGGATTTGTGGGATCCAGCTTTACATTTATATTGTGGGGTATTGCACAGGATGATATACTTCCTAAGCTGATGACATCCACTGGCTCCCACGAGGATCTTTTCAGAAAGGAGATCGCAAAATATGATCATATCTGTGAAGAAATTTCCAAGAACCTTGAGGCACAAGAACAATTGTTGCTGCAGATTCAGGTCTGATATAAAGTTTAAATTTCTGAGATTTCACTTTTTACTGCTCTTTTCTTTCAGATGCTGAAGCATCTGCCTTAAGCTTTTAATATCATGACTATTCTAGGGCGACATTAACCTGGTGAATTTATGATTGCACGTATTGCACATTCTAGTCCAATGCCACATTTTGCATTTCTTCCAATATTTTATGTTTCTGGATTAATATTTGGAGTGGTATCTTGTTAAAATGAAATTAGGATTTTCCTTTGCATTTCTGATATTTTCTTCTTCTGATTTTGAGAAGTGGGGATAATATTTGGTTGAAACTAAGTGAGGGAAGCAGGATATGTTTGCTTCTATATTGTAATCCCCTTTGCCTGTTGTATGGAGTTTTACTAATGAAATTATCTACCTTATCAAAGAAAACTTACGAAGCTATTAAGGAGATTGTTCGAAAAGGGGAAGGGTCAAGGAGATAATAGATGATCTACTACTTGATTGCAATGGCGTTTCTTATGGGGTTTGTAGTGCACTGCTTTGTTCTAATCTGTTCCTAGGGGTGATAAACAATGCTTACCTTTTGAGAATCTTTGTGTAAAACTAAAGCCCTATTGATGGCTGAACGACATAAAAAATCCCACTTCTAGAAAGACCAACTTACTATGACTTTATTATTTCAATGTATATCTTAGAGTGCTCTCTAATAATATTTTTCATTTGCAGGCTCAAAATGTGAACTTCGCTTCTATTTTCAATCTTGAGGATTATAAAGGTATCTGCACTATCTTTCAGGGATACTGTCTGAAGCATGTTGAAGCTTTGATTTTTATGGCGCCCTTTGGCGTTAATAAACAAGTTCTGTATAGAAGTAGGTCGCAGTCGCTTGTTTTTGCAAGTCTAGTTTTCCCAGGAACATGGTGAACTGCTGTCTCACCCATGTATGGATCTGTTTCCATATTTTATGATCACATTTGCAGGACAGGATGTGGGAGGCGCTGGTTGGTGCACTAGGGTGTGTTTTTTTTCATTTATGAGTGAAGCTTTACCACATTGAAAGACCAATTTAGTATTGTTATACAACATCGAAAGATACTAACAAGCAAGACTTTTTCACTACTGGCCAACAAAATGTCAATCAGCTGAAAGACCAGTTTAGTATTCTTATTTAGCAAGATGAGTAGTACAGAAATGTAATGACCCAAAAGTGATGTTACCTGGATGAGTGGAATTCCTTGTGCACCCTACGCATTTCGGAAGCCAGGGACACCAGGAGGCTATGGAATTAAGACAAAAGGCCTCGATAATATTGTCAATTAGTCAGGAAGAATAGAAGCTTGCTGTGAAATGTTCAACCGTAATATAAATACAGATATCTGATTTGCTTGCTCTGAAATGTTGTTGCTATATTGATTTTTGTCCAATGTTGATCTCTAATTCCAGTATTATTTGTTAATTTTTATTGGCTCAATGTGTACTTCTCAATGTTACAGCATCCCGTGAGCGAACCTATAAGCAAATCGAAGCTGCCATTTCTAAATATCAAGAAATAAAGGAGAATATCAACGAGGGATTGAAGTTCTATGTTACACTTCAGGTATGGAATTTTTCATCTGTTTGAGAAAGGGTGTGTGTGTGGGGGGGGGGGGGGGGGATTCACTTTCCTCTGCCCTTCGACTGAAGAATGACGAACTGACATTCTCCTTGTCATGGTTAAACAGGACGCGATCACAAATGTAAAGCAACAGGGCAGTGATTTTGTGATGACAAGAAACATGCAGTGCCGGGAAATGATGGATGATGTGCAGAGACAAATGTCAGGTCTTAGTTTCCAGGAGAATAAAGGTTCAAATGGCTATAATTATCCTTCTGCTGCTCAGTCTCATCAGGTTCCAAGATCCAATCCCCAAACGCCAGCAGACCCCGTGAATATTCCCAATGCTGTTCGACCTCCGGCTCCTAGTTACCAACCCCCTCATCAGCCCACAATGCCTGGTTATACTCAAAATCCACCACCTTACGGTGCTCCACAGCAGCAGCCTCCACCGCCTTACAACTTGCAAGCTTCGGGTCCACCATATCCACCTCAACATCAACAACAGGCTCCACCAAACCATGAGTATGGCCAACCTGCATATCCGGGGTGGCGGGGTCCCTATTACAATGCACCTCCTCAGCAACCTGCACCTCTGCAGCAACAAGGTTCTATGCCTCGACCTCCTTATACCGTCCCTTCTCCATATCATCTTCCTCCCCACCAGAGTGGCTATTACCGGCAATGATAGTTTTCCTATTTGTCTTTCTCTGCAATCTTCGACATTTTCTTCTGCAGTATATTTGAGTCATTCTCAACAGGGGTTTCGATCCACTAGTCGTCTCCGTTGATACTAGCTCTAGCTCTCCATTGGATTACATTATGAATTATATGCAAGTTAATGAAACACATCTAGGTTTACCTGTATGTATAGAGTTGGTCTCTTTGTATGATTCTTTATTCCGTGCGACTACTTAAATGCATTTTGGATTACTATTTTAAAGTTCTGCTACTTTGTAAGCTACTACATGAGTTTCAAATTGAAAATATTTTTCTATGGTACCTACTTTGTATTGCTTTTCCAATAAAATTTTGAATAATTTTCTGAATCGCTTGTGTATCAAGGTGTCAATCTGAGATCTTATTTTTCTACTCGATGTCTGCCAACAAATAGAAGCTCCCGATATAGATGTGCAGTGATTAACTAGTAATACAACCCAAAAAAATGTCAGAGAGGAGAGTATGAATTAACTAAACATCAACCTTGTTTTAAAATTGACTTGCTATATGAGATCCCAAAACTATTTGATAGCCTATACGATTAGCTACATGGTAAAGCAATATTCTACTCTCTTCAAGTGCCACAAACTACTTTGCTCAGTTGAAATATGTGCAATTAGATCACTAAACCCCCACACCTAGTTAGATATCGAAACTTTTCTTCCTTTTTTTTGTTTTTTCTTTCTTCGCATTCAAGGGATAAAACTAGTGTTTGAAAGTGGAAATATAACATGTGGGGAGTTCCTTCACCATGGAAAACATATCATCCAAATCCTGCTGAAGGAAACACAACGATTAGTTGACAATACATATAAATGACAAAGCAGAAGAGCTCCTATTTCATCAATTTAAAAAACGAGAAGAAAATAAAAATAACGCCTTTCACGTGAAATAGAGCCATTAGACAAGAATACAAGAAAATGTGGAAGACTTGAGAGGACGAACAGAGACATGACAGACCAAAAGAAACCAGTACATTTGCTTGGGCGGGTGGTTGAACAAGCACTCAAAAATTCTGATCAGCTGTTTTACACATATCAGTATTTACAAGGAAAACAATTCATAGTGAAGAAATTGCCATTTTTTTCTTGGTAGCTTACATTTTTACAAGAGAAGATTATGATTCACGTCATGCCTTGTGTTGTGCATAGATTGACGTACGAACTGCATGATGAGGAGACAAGCATTTTCCATTTACAAGAAGTTGTTCCACAAAATCCACTCGCACTGATTTGAACTGGTAGTGCTGTAAGGTCAAAATTAACAAGTAACTTCATGAGGATGAGGTTTGAACATGTAAAAGACAAATGGTTAGCACGGATTAAATGAAAAAATTCCAGCCTTAAGGCAATCTTCATTCCGATGCACAAAAAACTAGTCTTCCGAGTATTGCTTGAATTAACAGTTTATATTCCCTCTATTAAAATGCAAGTTGCTTTGGTTCCATTCAAGATGAAGTCAGAAAACAGAATGACGTTCCAATGGGTTCTCTCACTCCTAATTGCTGGAAAGGTTGGCAATATTATCCCCTAGCTGGAGAAGGATAATTATACTAGAGCTTAAACAAAGATATCAAACTCGGTAATCCTTGCTTTTGTTTTATCTTTCTTTCTAGTTCCAGTAATTGGTGATTAGAATTAAGGCAATCCACAGATGGTTGGAAATTTGTGCTTTTAACCGTTTCATATGCTAAAAAAATTTCCACAATCCAGCCACGGCAGCAGAAGGTGTGAACAAGGAGGAACATGAGTGTAGATGTGGGGTGGTCGGGTCAGGTATGGTGGACTGGGTTGGCAAGGAAATGTGGATAACGTGGACCTCAGATGGAAGAGGAAACATAAAGCAGGAGTTCGCTGGCGAGTTGAACGGGTAAATGAGATTTTGAATTTAACATGAACGCTAAACAAGAGTATAAAACCTTCTAGGAAGAAACTGATATGACATTTTATCACCAGCGTTGACATGGGCTATTTTATCTGAGTCGGGTCAAATCCTACATATGAATTCTCTGCTTATTCTATAGTTAAAGTGAGGTTCATGATAAATACAACAATGTTCCTTGTAACTAACTAGGATTATGCTGGTGATCTTATAAATAAAATGTTACTATTTTACCGATTAAAAAAATAAATATAAAAAGTAAATACAACGATTTTCACAAGCTAGAAACAAGAAATTTTGAGGTATCCAAAGTAGATGGTCAAGTTGCAACAAGTGCAGAATAACATAAATAACATAACAATGGAGATTACCTTTCTTTTCCAAGAAAAATCAACAAAACGGTAGAAAGGCTCGAATAAGGTGACTTGATCTCCTTCTTTAATCTGTCAATAAGAGTAAATTGCACTTGAATGAAGTGATAGCTTATGGGACCTTGGCAAAAGGATCAAATCAACCCAAAAGTGGCTACTTACTTCGATAAGTCTTGGTAAAACAGCATAGTCATGGTTATTTCTACATTCACCAACTCTCATTTTCAAAATTAATACATTAGATAAAGTTCAATTCCTATTAGTCTCATCAGTTTGTTCTTTGTCAATGCATGACAGAGGAGGTGATATGACAATTTAGAAGTAAGCAACATTTCCAAAGAACTAATGAATGTATTCACAGTATCAAATCTGGGGTCAGATTGAAATGTGGGCAAAATCAGATCTTGAATGATCCATTCACTTATTTACATAAATGCAAAGAACATGTCTTATTAGGAATGGAAAAGAAATATTTCTTCTTGAAGATGTGTAATGCAGAAAATGAAAAGCTTAAATGGCAGTACTCTAATATTAATGATACTACTACGCGAGGCAGTCAATGACATAGACTGTTCGGGCTCATGGTTAATTCAACGACATCACATTATTATCTTCTATTGAGGCTAAGGTATTTTAGAGTACAGTACCTACACTTCTTATAATTCTTCTTTCAAGTAGGAAAAATGAAATGAGAAAAACCATACTATTAGTTATAAAGCGTATTGCTACTGCTGCTGTTAAGCACAAACAGGGTCATGAAAACAAAAAAAGTGTTGGTTGCTTAACCTGTTTCTTCAGTTTCATAACAAGATCCCCTTTTCACATGAATTGAGTAACACAAACAAAGAGCCGTGCTAAGAGACATTAAACAGCTCCAGAAGGACAACTTACAGCATCATTGCGAATACCATACACCGTAATTACATAACATGTGTGGTTGGAATCAGATAGCACATAGCACCTGCAGAATATAAGATAAAAGTTTGAAAACCAGTTCATAATGCCATTTCATTTATAAAGGGGGTAAATAATGAGCAAAGTGATAAAATGATGAACTGCTCTAGGTTCATAGACATCAAGGTAACTTACAATGGAGCTACACTCTCTTTCTTAGCAAAGAACAAAACTTTCCCTGTGACTGCAATTCCTTTATTAAGACCTTCAGATAGGAGATCCATGGTTGCTCTTTTGTAAGAATGACTCACTGCAGGAAGTTCCTTGGTTAAACCTTCATCCATAATGAGGTTTGATCAAACATCAAACTCTTTTGTTAACTAAGTAGATGAAAATAAATCCTTACAATCAACTGTAGCAAGTGATGATGATAGGGAAGAAAGCCGCTTAGCCTTAGTCTGACCCTGAGAGATACGACCAAATCATTCAACATTCTTCAAGTGCCATACACCACAGATGTTCTATGCACCCAACAGAAGTGATTGACACAAACAAATTCAGAATTGTACACTTTTTTTTTCCTTTTGTAAGAACTCTTCTACATTGCTCGAAAACATGGAAGAGCTAAAGAAGAAACAACTAATTTTGGAAGAAATACCTGCCAGTACAACTAGTACATGAATACGGACTAAATCAACCCATTAAGTGGATAAACTGGATTGATCAGCAGGTCAAATGTAAAAAAAGGCCAATTCTTGATTGATTTGTCTTAAGGACTCGTAGTATCTTGAATGCTAAAACCCCTTCTCTGGCACTGGTATATCATCAAGCCTTATGCTTTCTCTAACTAATTGATTATTTTGCTAGTAAGTTTCCCGTTTCTCCTGAACTGCTTTCACCTATCAACTAGCTCAAAAAAACTAAAACATTCAAATTGGAGAATATTTGGTGCAACCTTATTAAGGTTTCTAACTCAACCTCTGTAGCATCAAAGTATAAACAGAATCCTAGCATCAACTAGTTTCTCAGTTCCCTCAAGCATTGAACGGATCCACAATAATATTTGAAAGGAAAAGCAATCTTTTGGAACTTTCTTGTCATACAAATTTAACATGACAAATTTGTCTCCCCTCACTACCATTAACTAGAAAATGTTAATTAGACACAGCATCTAAAAGACTGACATATCAAACGTTTTATTGCATCAGAAAAAGAAGACATTTTTTAATAATATGCAAGTCAGGTATCATAAGCTGCAAAAGTATCACCCATGTGTTCCATATCAGGGACAAGACTATGTTTAAATGCATTGAAATTTTATCAAATCCCTTCTTTTTTTTGGTTCTGGAAAGGGTTCTATTTCGATGATTTTACAACTCACACTTCACATCTCAGACAATAAAAATTAGATGAACAGTAAGTGTCCTATCATAAATCTTCAGATATTTCCTTATGACTCTAATGCTGTCAAGCCATGACTTCCCAAATGCTTGCCAAAATAAAACGAAGGCTCACTGGAAGTCTGGAAATACTTTATGCAATCTAGCCACAACAAAAATAATCTCACCCAAAGAAAATAGTCTAATTTATCAAGAAGCAGAACTATCATTCGTGCATCCTCCATAGCACTAAGACCAGGATCCATTAATGCAGCAGCTTCAAATCCAGTAAGGGCCCTCTCATAATTCTCCAGATATTTGTTCACCTTTAAGAAGACATCATTGTGCATGCAGACATTAGTTTTAAAAAGGAAGAAAAGTAAGCTTCTTTAAATAGGCTCCTAATTTTGTATGACTATGCATATAATACCCAAGCCACTAAAAATATAAAGATCATAATAAGTAGAGGGAAAACTTTGTATAGATTAGTAGATCTTAATAAATCCATTTCTAAGCATAACGAGAAGAGGAAAAAAAGATGAAGAGAGAGTTAATATCTGCATATATTTATAATAAACCAATTACGCACCCTATTCATGAAGCATCACCAATTTAGTGAGGAAAATGAAGTGGAGTAGTTAATGATTGACAATTCGTTCTTTTTAATTCCACCATAAGCATTTGAAGTTGCAGATATATGCATTTTGATGGTTTTCTTGAAACTATATCAACTATGCACCGCATTAATATCTGCATATACTAAAATATCATTTGAAGGGGGTTCGTTGAAGAAATACTCTCAAAATGCTAAAGTGGTTCCTACAGTGAAAAAGGTGATAGGATTCAAGAAGGAAAAAAGAAGGGTTAAATGAGCTGACATCACATTATGTTTTCCCCTCATCCCGAAGTTCCATAGCGTTCCCTGAATTGATAGATCTCTTTGCTGATTAAAGGTCCCTGCATCTCAACTAATTTTTGTCTTTATTATAAAGTTTCAGGTATACTTCTCCCAAATCGACATTTCATTCCTTGGATTTTGAGAAATTAATAATTTATTATTTAATATACACCTTTTTTTCTGGATCAGTTCAATTGGCATTCTACTTATATCTCAAATGCAAAATAGAGCCATGGTAATACAACAACAACATACCTGGAGAAATCCCACAAGTGGAGTCTGGGGAGGGTAGAGTGTATGCAGGCCTTACCACTACCTCGTGAAGGTAGAGAGGCTGTTTCCGATAGAACCGTGGTCATAAAGAGGCATTAATTCCACAACTAAAATGGACGAAGGGGGTACTACTGATGGACAGAAGGCTACAACAACAACAACATACCCGGATTAAGTGGGATATGAGACCTTACCCCTACCTTGGGAGGTAGAGAGGCTGATGGAGAGAAGGCAAAACTGAAAAAAAAAAAATCTAGCTTTCCAGCTTGTAAAATCTCATTATGGGACACTTTCCCATCTAATTTTATTTTCCTTTATTCATATATAGCTGACCCCAACTTGTTTAGGAATGAGGCATAGTTATTGTTGGTTAACCAGTTATAGCAACAATATAATAAAAATATAATCATAAAACTGAGGCAATCAGTTGCAACCACAACCAAACTTCTAACGGATAACAAGTGAGTCAAGAAAGGCCACTTTTGCTATAATGTTTCTGAGGACGTTATCAAAGAATCTCACACTAAATTACTATACGATAGAATAAATCAGAATTGAGAAGTTATAAGGCTTACAGTGGCACAACTGTAGTACAGATCAGGATTTGACTTCATTTTTTCATCTCTCTCCTGAAAAGGGTCCAGAATTAGAAGAGGTTCCAAGTTTCTAAATAAAACATAGAGCATAACGGACTTAAAATGCTCAACATACAGCCAATAAACCTGAAGTTCATGAGCAAGATTATAACAGGACAGGTGCAGACTCCAAGAGACATTGCGTTTAAGATAAGCTTTATAGAAGTCCAATCCGCAAATGCATACTTACAGCATTCTGGTACGCTTTTAATGACTGTAGAAGCTTGCTGTGGTCCCATGATCCAGTCACAAAAAAAGAAACGAGAAATGCATTTCCTAGGTTATCTGTTAAAAAAGTTGGAAGCCATACTAGTCAATAAAAAAAAGGCAGATGAAAGCCCATTGAAGAAACTTGAATTTGGATGCATTAAATGTGAATCATGGTTCATCTATCCGGAGAAATCCATACGCAATCAGTTAGAGTATGAGTCTAGCAGAACTTTAGCCATGCATGGTGATGAAGTAACCTAAGGTGAAAAGTGAAGTGTAGCATGCGCTCTTTTTTTTCTTTTTTTTTTGTGTAGCATGCACTCTAAATGTATAAGTACTAAATCTACTTAGTTGCCATGCCTTAATCATTGAGTGTGTATAGAAACTACATTTTACTTCTAAGCTATAACATGTTTTAGAGCAAGGCAAACATGGACTTAATATCATTGACAAGCACTAGGTCAAAGGTGAATAAAGAAGTAGATAGTGGTTGAACAAAGAATGGTCGTAACAACATATCTAAGGGATGTTAGAGCACAGAATTAAGGAAGTGTCTCCTTTAAACTAGATTCCTTACACCAAGAATATCCATCCTTGACATCCAAAGTGATTGCCTCCCTGGCATGTTTGATGCTTTCATCAACAATTTCTTCTGGATTTTCAGCATCTGCAAAATAAATATAGATGAACAAAGTATGATCTGCCTTCTTAGGAAAAGAAATGTCAGCGAAGATATTAACTTTTCACCATAAGCAAAAATACAGACAAAAAAACTTAAAATATACATTCTTTACTTTAATACTTCAAGATTAAAATAATACTCTAAAAGGTAGAAATCTCGAAGTAGAGTGGTTGATCAGTTTGGAGAGTAGAACAGAGGGATAGAAGTGGTGTCCATTCTGTATTAAGACACAAAAGAACATGTAGAATTGAAATCTCAGGCAGAAATTACAGTAACATCTATGTAAATGACATTTCATGTTTTACTATTGATGAAATATGAAATTATATGATCATACTGAAGTTAAGAGATTTTCTAAGGAAGAATCAGAAGAGAAAAAACTCCAAGGATGAAAATTGCCACATTGCAGCAGCACAATTTTTTTTAATCAAGAAAAAAATATATTCTGTTTTCCCTGCAAAACCTCTGGTTTCTTTCTAGTCAAAATGTCCATGATTGACATAACTCATAAGTGAATTGTTCTTCATATCAGACTCTGATCTTTCCTTAATTTCTGCCTCTGCCAACTGGTCACTGTTTGATTTAACTGCCAGCCACACCCACTGAGTCCCATAAAGATTCCAGAACATACACCAGATTTGCCAAGTGTAGCTTTTTTAGACAAGTATTCACCAAGTAAACCTTCTATGCAATAGATGTCTCACAGATTCAATAGTCTTCCCAAAAGCAACACCCACTGCAGAGATTGAATAATCTTCTTTGCACGTTGTAATGTGTTAAACATGCCTCAGTAAATCTATCCATCCAAAAGAAAAATCAATTTTATTGGAAATTTTGCTACCCCTAGCATTTTTCATGGTCCTTAAATATTATCACTGACTTCATTCCTCAGTAGCTCTGATAGCACAACTATATAGAATAATTCCTTCCTCTGCTGTTCTCCACAATTCTGAATCCTTTGGGTTTTCATCCGGTGTCGGCTCTCCTAGTGACTCAGTAACTCTGACAGTCTCCGAATCATTTAAGTTTCTTTTAGATTCTACATCTTTGTTGACCTAGATTGAATAAAGCTGGATATTTTTGTTTTGGTGTTCCATTATCCAGCAACTTATAAAGCCACAATCTGATATTTACCACACCTACATTCAATTTAACTTTTTCAACGAACTGATTCCATAAGGTTATATTTTTCTCCATACAACCCCATAAAGTGCAAATACAGCCCTTAAAATTAGGTATTGGAAGATATCATCATTAAGGATGCCTCAATTTCTCTAGACATCAGGTTGGTGATATTTGTGGGTTCCTAGCAAATCGCACAAGTCTAACCACATTGGCTTGAATTTCTATTTAGAATTTAAAGTTCCTTACATGATGTCATGTCCCCATCTTTGGAAAGGAAAAGTTCTAGTCTTCCTTTTTTTGATAAAGTCAAAAGTTTTGTTGATAAAGTACCAAGATGGTACAGGATCATACAAGACTATAGTCAAGATGAGGAAGAGGTTTTTTGTTCGAGTAAAAACAAACCATAACATCAAACAGTCAAGTAAACTCTCCAAGGGAGAACTCTAGTCTATCATTTATCTAATACTAAATAATACATCGTAGAACTTTGTGTGTGTGTGTGTGTGAAACAGGTACTATTGTATTCCTCAGCATTAAGGATACGTTGGAGACCTCAAAAAAGAAACAGGAAGTATACATAATAAATCATTCAGTTTGAAGTTCTTCATGGTTGCACCCAACTTCATTAGGTTTGGTCACTCAGTAAAAGAAAGCCTTCATATGGTCACATTTCCTCCTATTCACAATTCAGTACTAGTATACATATATACCTTATCAAAAGAAAAGGACTAGTATATATGTACTTGTGATGCTCGTTAAGGAACAAAAAAAACTCATAGCATAAAGCAATATTCACCATGAGACAGTTTCCTTTCAAGCATTGATAGTTGACATAGAATCTTCTTATTTGGACCCTGAAAACATCAACAAATGGAAACATTATATGTGTAGACCTTTTATATAATACTTCACTATTAAAATCTTATAGTAACAAATGTAGCAGCAGCATAAACCACCTTTCCAAGAGCAAACGTAAAGCAGTTTTTAGCTGCATTTAAATCTCCTTTCTTCCAAATGCAGTTACCTAAACACAGCCAAGCATCCACAAGCGATGGATTCAACTTAACCTAAAAAACGAACAAATCGACAAACACCTCAAATAACAATGCTTACTGACTAAATAACAAAGCATATTTAGGGCAACAAATTAGTTTTCTGTATCTATCTTTCACTCACAGCTTTAGACAGATGATCCTCTGCTTCCTTCTTATATACAGGAATTGCATCCAGTATTTTCCCTCTTAGATACTCATAGGTTGCACGTTGAAGTGGCAATTTCCTCTTTTCTGCAGAAATTTATCACAAACACAATCCAAACTCAACGCATTTCCTACTAATTCAGCAGAAGCTAGCTCGAATAATACAGAGAGTTTACCTATAGGGATTTTATCGAGGATTTGAAGAGCTAGATCAGATTGGCTTTGCAATTTGGAGTCTCTCTCCTCCGAAGTTAAGCGGAAATAGTTGTCGCGAAAGCTATAAAGGTCATCGGCGGCTGCAGTTGCCTGTGCAAACAAGTCCTCACCGGCGACTTCTCCGGTTGGAGTGCTCATCTCCGGAGATTCTGCTCGAGGTTAACGAAGGAAGGCTGTAATACAAAATTACCGAATAAATTTAACTCATACATATATATAGTTTTACTCTTAATTACCAAATTAGACTTAATGCTAATAAATAATTTTAGTAAATCATTTTAATATGATAAATTGAAAAACAATACTCCCATCCCATGATGATATAATAGTTAAAATAAATAATAAAGCAAGAAATTACTAATTTTAGAAAATTTTAGTGGCATTTTCCGAATAATTTTTTATCAAATTTTAGGATATTCATCCTTATTTAATATGATGAACCATTATATAACATAAAATTATATTGAAATAATTTTAGAGAATTAATAATGATTGGTAAATCCGTTTTTAACTTTAGGGGATCAAGAGTCTACTTTCACTTGTTAAATTAAGCTTTCGGTTTCAAGAATTAACTAGCATTAGATGATAATGATTTTTTGATCGAAGTTCCCTCTCCTCCTTCCAGAAAGTACCAACATGTTTTTGTTCTAAAAACAATGTAAAATTAACAAATCTCATAAATCAATCATTATTAGTTTATTACTAAGGACCGAACATAGCTCATCATAAGATAATCTTTAACTAACTAAATCTCTATGCAATAAATAGCAGATTCAAAAATTTTATTAAGAAAATTCAGAAAATAAAACTATAAAAGATTATTTTAAATTTTGAATCAAATTTTTGAACATTCACAAAATTAATCTTATATTTAAATTAAAGGATTTAAAATCTTTAATTCATGTATAACTATGACCTCAATAACTCACACAATCAAATCTCGACTTGTTCTAATAAATATTCACTTATCAATTTCCAACAAAGCTACTTGGACATCGAAAATGGTCGCTAGCCATGTCATGAACAATGTACAACTACTGCACTATCAACAAACACTTTATAACCAATCGAACTATCTCGAAGTGTAACGCGTCTCTTAATATCTTTTGGTAATTTAGATTTCACTGACGAATGAAATCATTTGTCAAATACGTGAAAATTATAGCTCAACCATTATATTTCGAAAAGAAAGTAAGGAAAAAAAAAGAGACATGGGACAGCAGGTAGGATATCATTTTAATGGTTTAGTCCATTACTTAATAAAATTGATATCATATTATTTTTTTGGTTTTTTAATTTTATATAATTAAATTAAATTTTGAAATCGTCCAATCATTTTGATTTCTCTTTATACAATTTGATTAACTTATGTGAATTTACATACCCATAACCAAATATTATATAATTATTTTGAGTAAAATCTATATGAAAATCTATGTATTATCTATATACAAATAAAAGATGAAACAAATAATATATAAGTTAGCTAATACATGAATAAAATATCTAAAAAGCAACATATCCGTACAATTGGTAATTCCTTAAAATTAATCCTCATATTATTATGACATAATACATAAACATGATCCTTAACTTAACTTTAGCAGATAACTATGAACAAATAACCCTAGATACATATTAATATATACATTACTTATTTTTACATAACAATTTTTGAATTATTAATTCTCATACAAATAATTTGTATATTATAATTCACGTAGAATCATGATAATTAATATATTTTTACACCTTGTAGAAATAAGAATAAAATCTAAATGAGGTCTAAAAGGGGATATTTGCATAATTAACAGGAGCAATCACTATATCAAATGATCTTTAGTAGCAATTAATTAACGGCAATAGCTTAATTGCCGCTAAATATGTATTTTTAGTGGCAATTAGCATTCTTTGTATATGTCCCTAAAGCGTTTAGTGACATTGGATCTAATGACACTTAACTAATGCCGATAAAGACTTTAACACTCTTTATTAATGTGTCTATTTATTGTCGCTAAAAGTTATTTTTGTTATTGGGAATATTGATAGAAAAATAAAGCCACTAGTTGCAAATCTGGCCAATTAAATTTTTCCATGCTATTGTCAAGACCTGCACACACTAAAATATTTTAGAACTTTTGATTAAACTACTGAAATTTTCTTAATCATCAATATGTTTTTTAACAACAAAAATCATGGTAGTGAAATTGACACTTGGCTAATTTGAAAATGAGAAATACTAACTTGTTATTGATTTAGGTGTTTGGCCATTAAAAACAATCACTTTATTTGATGTTTAAAATTGAAATTGGTTGTATTTGGCCATAATTTTTGTAATTAATATTTAAAATTTAAATATATGTTTTTTTGATGTAAAATATTACTTGAACTATAATTTAAAGGAGAGTTATTTTATGAACATAAAATATTTAGGATTCTTTTGAAAACAAAATAAATTAAAAAAATAAAAGTGAAAACAAGATTTTGGCAAAAATTTTTTTTTTTTAAAAACCAGGTGAGTTACAATATTCAACATATTAGCTTCAAAGAGAATATGAAAAAGAATTCTTTACACTGTAACTAATTATTATCAATAAAAGCACACATTAATAATTAAACCATCTATGAAATAACTTCGTTCGAAAAAAAATTCAAATTCTCCAATCCACAAAAATTGACAAATATATCTCACGTGATCAATGAATCACTCCTAAAACATCCCACAATATGCATCCTGCAATTCTGCATCTAACTTGGTTTTCATCTTCATCTTTAATAGATTTTTTAACTCGTTATATTCTTATTGTTATTTGATTTTTAATCTGAAATTAGAGTATTTCTTAAAAAATTAAATTGTAAAACAAGTCTCAATATAATTTTTTATATACTCTTATATACACAAAATAGTTTAATTATATAGTTCAAAAATTCATTTACATATTTCAACTTTCTTGTTTAGAAGAAAGCTAATAAATCTTCTATAGCATGCAATTCATACCGTAACTAATACCACAATCTTGTATAGCATGCAATTCAGATAAAAAGAAACTAGGAATTAAAGAAAATATGTACTAATTAAATAGTAGAATTACATAACATAATCAAAGCTAGGAAATAAAGATAAATTAACAAGTAACACAACAAAGAAAATAGTTACTAAAATCAAAACTAAACAGAAAAAGGAGTATTGAAGATCCATATAGGTGGACTAAATCTGTGATACGATTCATCAGTATAGTGAGGCTCAATTGTATTGTCAAGCAAGTTATATATGCCCATGTCCTTGCCACCTCCTTTTTCACTAAAATAGTATGCAGTAGAACAATCATCCGTAAAATATATATGATTAGCGGCCAAAGAGGCACTAAATCCGAGGAAGAGTGATCTGTTCTCCAAATCATCAACCTCCTCATAACTCTCATTATCTACGTCAACCGTGCAAAGACCAAATTCTTCAACACCATATGTCTTTGTTTCGGGATGGTTACAAATTCCATCTCGAGTGATAACAAATAGCTCACCTCGAGAATGCACAATGTAGAGCTGCATTCCACAAATAAACTCAGAAGGCACTCCTTTAACTATCCTTCCAATCGTTGGATCTAACCCTCCTCTAAAGTCCAAATTACAACGTTTCCTCGAACATCAACCCCATAAAACTGTCCATCATGCCACGTTACATCAGCATATGCAGCTTTGCGCGTTTCAATGGTGATAAAATCCTTTTTTCCAGGTTTCCAATAAGCTAATGAACGAGGAACTCCTTGATTAATCATCAAAATATAGTCGTTGGTCGTATGAGGATCTGAAGAAAGCAGTGCTTTATGAACATAATACTCACAGTAATCGCGTTCATTATCACAATCGAAACCTTTTAATGTGTTCATGTGAGGCAATTCTATAAGAGTACGAGAATTGAGATGGAAGAAATTCATATTCCCTTCCCTATCTGCTGTAAAAAGCCATCCTGGAATTCCAACACCCAAACATCGTTTTCCAACAAGTTGTGGAAAATTAATGGTGTAAGTGATTCCTTTTGTTAAGTCGAAAAATTCGCGATTTTCTTCATTCCCTTCCTTCTCTGCCAACATCAACAATGGAACTGCAACTCCAACTCATGCATAATTAAAAATTGTATTTGACTAATTTTTTCTTCTCTTACCATTCTTTCACTTATATTATCAATATTTCTTCTCTTACCATAAGCCCAATGAAGTTTGTTGCAAATTCATCGCTAAATAGCTTGTAGATACAGAGTTTACTGATAATTTGTCGCTAATAAATAGAATTAGTGATGAATTTTATTGTTTAGCTATGAAATTTATTTTTCGCTAACTCCTTTTCTTTTAGTAGTAATGTCGTATTTGGACTAGTTTTAGAGGTATATTACCCTCAAATATATAGTAGTAATGTAATTTCACATAATATATGAGCAATTACATGGTAGAAAGGTTAATAATTTTAAAAATTAGTGAGTATTCATAAAAATGGACCAGATGTGAACATTTTAAGTTATTGAAAAAGTTAAATATACTTAGTTAGATATCACAAAGACTAAAATCAGTAGGGTGAATTAAAAATTCCACACTCACCAGATTAAATGTCAGCACGAGAGGATGATAGATAGATATGATCAAAAGATAGATGTCAAGTTTGACATAATTGAAAACTTAATCCCAAAAATGAAATCACTAGTTGCAAATTTGGCCAATTCAACTTTTCCATGCTATGTTCAAGGCCAGCGCACACTAAAATATTTTAAAACTTTGATTAAACTATTCAAATTTTCATAGTCATTAATAAATTTTTTAACAATAAAAACTAAGATAGTGAAATTGACACAAATGGTTAGCTTGGAAATGAGAAATATCAATTATATACAATAATAATATTATTTGGGGTTTTTTTTAACTCGGACTAAATAAAGGGGAATATAGAGAATGCAAAAATTCCACTACTTAGATAATAAATCTTTCAAATCTGAAGATAAGAGATTAAAAATACCCTTTTGAGTTTGAAGTAATGTTTTATTTCTTTTAAATTTGCATAAGGATTGGAATTTGATATTTGGATATTATTGGTTCTGAGAAAACTTTAGAGTGCCTTTTTTTAACTGATTTAGTTGTAGATTTTTAGAATATTTGGGTAGGAGAGTGGTTGCTGTTTGGAAGTTACATTTATAATGTCATTTGTATAATGATTCAATTATAGTAGTATGATCCGACTTGAGATATATATTGAATACAAATGTTTGATATTTTGGATATTAACTTTCTTTTATTTCTATCAATATGTTCATAAACGTGGTTCAATACAAATGATTGATATTTCTTCAATCTACAACACCTGAAACACCAACTGCATTACGCAATATGTATACTTTTTCCATTCATCCGTCCTCTCTGCAGCTTGTCATTGCTTACGTAATAGAGAGAAGGTCATTATGTTGAAAAAGTCAGAATGCGTAGACAAATGGAAAGAGCCAGAAAAAATAAAATAGGTTTATTCTACTATGAATACAAAAGTTATTTTGATTATGCATCTCTGTGAAATCTGCAATAATACATTTAGGAGTCTAAAGACATGCAATCCAATCAAGATATAGGGAAAATCACAAATAAATTCCTTGTATTCGCTCTTACCATCCGATACTACATTTCCATTTTCTTATTTTCCCTATGTTTTCAATGTCAATTTTTTTTTTTGCTTTCTCTGTATTGAATTAACCACAAAAAATATGTGCTTAGTGGGGAAAAAAATACTATAAATTCCTATTATGCCTGAGTAATTTCCAGTAATTTCAACAATTTACGTAGACTTTATTTCTGATTGTTTTTAAAATCTCTAATTTAAATGAAATCATTGAATTTTCTTGAGTCAAACTAATTATTAATATACTATTAGAAAGATTTTACGAGTAACTAATGCAATGATATGATTGACATTTCTTTACCTAAAAAGTTCTGAATTGAAATTTTAGGAATGCTTAATTTTTAGTGGAGGAAGCTTTATCCCATAATGGATATTCATAATTAGTTCGGCAGATGAATTTCAGATACTAAATAAATAAAAAATGAAAAGGATTCTACAACTAAACAATTATATTGGCATGATCCTAAATTGCCAAAATTAATTCCTTTGTGGAAGAAATTGTAATAGTATATGGCTAATATATAGGAAAATTATATAATTAGACATACTTTACTATTATATATACTATTATTATCTATACTTTCAAAATATTACGGATCTTACCACTGATTAAGAGCTTCCTATCATATATACAATGAGGAAGATATACTTAGATACGTATATTTTACTTCCAGATACACTAAAATAGTGAGAGAAGCAAGTGAGATTCATTATGCATTCCAGATACATGCGAATCACATATGGTACATGTATGTATCTAGTGTGATTCACATAGGAGAGTGACAAGCGAGAATTGTTATGTATCTCAAATACAATCGAATCCTTGAATGCAATGTATCTAAAATAAATTACTCATAATTTTGACCCCATGTATCTCGAAATACATGTAGCTGGACAAACACATTAAAATCTGATGAGATTCGTAATATTACAAACTTAAATGTTCCTAACTTAGTAAAATTTATGTAGGTTTCCTACTATATATCATAACCGAGAAAATGAAGGGCAGTGGATTTCTAAATGCACATGAAGTTCTGCAAGCTTTGGAAAACAAAATATACATGATATCTTAGACTAACGTCACGGGGTTGGGGTGTATAATAAACCTTTTTTTGAGGATGCCCGAGAACAACTCCTAGGTCAATTAAGGAGAAAATGTTGGAACCTCATGGGTAAAGATAAGGTAATGGAATTGATAGAGAAATTCATAGACCTAAATAGGATAGGAGAATTGACAAGGGGAATAGAGATGATGATAGAGATCATACTAAGAAATAGAAGAATTCAACACTTTATCGCAATGCCGAAAGGTAGGATTTCTGGTCTTTTAGGAAAAGGATATCGAATGATCGATTCACCGTTGAGAACATTAACCCCAAAAAGAGGAATATTGTGGTGTTCTAACAGTGGCATTATCCCTTCTATCTATCTAAATTATGCAACAAGAAAAGTAACTCAAAAAAAATTGTAGCTTTTTAAAACTCTTTCTGAAAAAGTCTGTAGGCCCCTACTTTAGTTCTCTTTGGGGGCTTACAATGGTGTTCCGTTGCAATACTATCGCAAAAAAAATACTATAAGATATATATTACAAAATAAGCCATTAGGCAGAACTAGCATTCAAGATACAAGTTCAACCATATTCTCTAATTATTTGATCCAAATTTTGTATGTCTTGAAAAAGTCATTCAATATGCATAAATTATTAATTTAAAACATAATAATTAAAAAATTAAAATCTCAAATTTATAAATTTCAAATCAGGACTCCACCTCTAATTTACGTGTGATACGCATGCTTTGGACATGAAGATAGATACTCAAAAAAGGACAATTTGGAAAATTGACCATATGAACAACTCGAGCTAAAACGAATTATAATGAACAAGAAAGAACCATAACACATAGGAGTTACACATATGTTTATACTCCATTACTTTAAATATGTGCGATATATATATATATATATATATATAACACAAATAAATTAAAAGACTATCGCATGTACTAAGCTTTTGCTATATCAAAAATTCAGGAAAAGGCCAAATCACAAATGTCATGCAAAAGTTATCAAACCAACATACTAGTACTAATAAAACTGGAAAAAATGAACACTTATAAATTAAATAATTAATTTTTTTCAATTATAGACCATAATCATTTTCCCTTTTCAGCAGAGTCTGGAAAACTTTAATTTGCACCTTAAAACAATAATTCAAAAGATATAGAGTATATACAGATCTAACTTCTAATTCAAAGGTTATTTTTAATAGATTCTCAATTCAAAATAATAATTCAAAAAAAAAATAACAGAAGTACAAGAAAAATATAATACAAAATGAACAACAAAAAAAAAAACCAACATATATTACTTACTTCATTACTTTGCATATAAACTTTGTAGAACTTTTTACATGCTCCAAAATATTCCATAATTCTTACCAAAACAACATAAAAAAACACCCAAAAACTAAGAAATTAAAAACACACACTAATAGTCATATTTTATTTATTTATTTATTTTAAAGCATGATCATTTTCCTTTTTCACCAGAGTGGAGACCAGAGAAGTAACCCTGTGGGTTACTCTCAAAGCCTCCCCTTGAAATGTACGTTCCGCCACCACCTGGCGCCTTCATCGACCCGCCGCCGCCGCCACCGCTCCCCTTGGCAGAGCCACCACCACTGCCACCGCCGCCACCACCACCTTTAGCACCAGAACTTCCACCTCCACCACATTTGCCTGCTCCACCACCTCCGCCACCCTTTCCACCGCCTCCTCCGCCGCCCTTACCACCGCCGCCGCCGCCTTTGCCACCTGGCATTTTATATTGTCTTATTATAATTAATATCTATAGCTCACTCTCACAAATTATAATCTCTTTATCAAAACTGCCCCTTATATAGAAGAAAAAAAGTTATTCACGTTGTTTTTTCGGATAAGGTCTAATTTAATGGCCCATGTTATTCCTTTCATTTCAATTTACGTGACACTGTTTAGATTTTGAGAGAAATCTTTGACTATCATAGCTTATACTCACTTTGTTCACATTTACTTATAGCCTATAACGTATCGCTTTATGAGAGTCTATTTGATTAATCTTTGTAGCTAAATTGAATTAGACGTATTCAATATTTTAAATTTATATGTTGGAAAATTATACAAAAATATAATAAATTGCAATTAGTTTCATATTAATATATGATAATAAAATATATTTTAAAATATTGGTCAAAGTCGGCCTTATAGTTTGACTCTCAAAAAATAAAATATGACAAGTATAAGCGATATTATATAATGCTCTCTCGGTTCACTTTTACGTGTACTTATTTCTAAAATAAATTTTCATTTTTATATGTCACTTTTGATAATATTTTTCACATAATTTTCAAATATACAATTTTTTAACTTTTTTATGATTTAATAAGTTTAACTCTCAAAATTTAAATAATATCACATAAATTGAGACAGCGAGTACAATCAATTCATGCTTATCAGAATTTCTTGAGAAACCAAAAGGTGAAACTCATATATAACTCATTTTTGCATGTATGCATGCATGAGTGTGAATGCTAGAGAAATTTACTTACTGCTTAAGGTTACACTTATTAATGCAATGCTTATCAAAATTCCTCGAAAACCAAACATATAGTAAATCTCAATTTTTTTTTATGCATATAAGTCAACGCTTTGGTTTCCAATGCAAACTTGAGCTAGAAACACTATGAAAGACGGATCGTTTAATAAAGGAAAAATTACTAAAGTACACCTCAAGTATATTATTTTCCATATATCCCTATATCTTTTTAAAATAACTAAAAAAAATTATTTTAATAATGTAATCGTATTAATGTATTAATGTATCTGTGCTTGTATTAATGTATTCGTACTTTCATTAATATATTAATGCATCCGTATTAATGTATTAATGTATCTGTGCTTGTATTAATGTATCCGCGCTTTCATTAATGTATCCGGATTGAGTTAATTTTTATTTTAATAATGTATTCGTATTAATGTATCCGTGCTTGTATTAATGTATCCGCGCTTTCATTAATGTATCCGGATTGAGTTAATTTTAAGGGATTATTGTAATTAGAAAAAAAAGTAGGGATAGATAGTAATTTCATCTTTACACTATGTGATTTATGTAACTTACCCTTTAATAAATACTCCTCCGTTTATTTTTACTTATCACTATTCCCTTTGTCCAATAATACTTGTCCACTATTGACTTGGCACACCCTTAAGAAACAATAAATAGAAGGGTGAATTTACTATATTACCCTTTGAATATAATAAATACAATGTATTGAAAAATATAATAGGGAGATGACTATAATTAATGATAAGGGTAAATTAGGAATTAAGTGTAATATCCATTGATTTCATAAAGTGGACAAGTATTGTTGGACGGAGGGAGTATTTGAGTTTTGACTTGGCACACCCATTAAGAAAATAATTATTGATATAAGTATATTACCACACTACTCCTATTAATTGATGTTTAGTATTAACTCTTGAAAAATGATTTGAAGAATAGTATTTAATGCTAATTAGGATAAAACATGAAGAAAAAAAAATTGTCATTTCTTGATATGTCAAAAGTGACAAGTAAAAATGAAAATCTATTTTAGGAATAAGTGACAAGTAAAAGAGAACGAAGGGAGTACTTAAAACGATCCAAACCAACGGTTAACCAGTTGTATGTTGTTGGCAGTGGCGAAGCTAGAATTTTTAATAAGGGAGTTCAAAATCTGAAGAAGTAAACACACGAACTAACCGAAGGGGGTTCGATATCAACTATATATACATAAAAAATAATTTTAACCATGTATAAATAGTAATATTTTCCGACGAAGGGGATTCGGATGAACCCCCTAACAGCATGCTGGCTCCGCCCCTGGCTGCTGGGTCTTTACACTTTGTTTGGATAGTTATTACGTATTATTTCATAATATATCGTGTCGTATTGTATTGTATTGTATTGTTTTAGGGTAGGAATTGGGTATCGGGCTCCTGTGCTGAAAAAGAAAAAAGAATTGGGGTGCTGGGCTGCTGTAAATTGTTGTATGTATTGGGTCGATTTGGTATTGTAAATTTGGGCCAATTTGGTCTAAAATTTTGGCTGAGAAAAAGGTTAAGCTTGAAGTAAAATTGGTTACATTTGAATTAACACTTGATCAGTTAGATTCCAAATTTGGCTAAGTGAATTAAGAATTTAGCCACAATTGAATTTAATTATATATTAAAGGAGCCAGATGTCATGACTCGTCACTTTGCCCTTAAAATAAGGCATGAATATAAAAAGGGAAGAAACTAGAGTTAGAATCGTGAGTAAGTTGTCAAGTGCCACACGTAGCATTAGTAGAACTCTAAGTTTGTGACACAGAGCTTACTTCATAAACAGAGAGGAGAAGATATTCTAACTATTCAAAATATTTGAAGAAAACATTTGAAATTTAGACAAAATAAATTAATAATATGCATAGTCACCTTAATATAGACATAGAGAAACTTCATGGAAAAATGGCAAAGAAGGCAACATCTACTATATAATATATATTCATGAAAATAATTGACCACGTGTTATACAATATTAATAGGTTCGGACGAACTCTTTTGCACTTCCTAACCCTACCCTTATTCATAATATTTACCAAGATTAAATACAAATATTTTTTGCTTATTTATTAAACATCAAAAAATAAATAAGAAAATCAATTTTTTTTCGATTTTTTTAAAAAAATCTTATCTTGATGCATCACATCAACCAAATGAACGCATTTTATCTTATTTATTAGCCCCTAGAAAATTGATCCCACATAAAGAAAACATGATGGAGGAAAGTTCCTAATTTATCTATGACTTGTCATAAAATATGTGTGTTCTATTTTACCAAGTGTGAAAGTAATCTAAATAATTCAATTATTGAAAAAATTTAGCTGCATTTTTATTTATTTTTTGGTTTGGTTTGGTTGGCTGCAATTAGTTTTATATCAATTGTCATCATAAAGATAATATACCTACTTAAAGAAGACACGCAACTTCATAATATATAGGGAGTGACAAGTCATCGTGTCACATCCCTCCTTTTATTGAAACGTTGTTTATTTTTATAATTAAAATTCGTGATGAAGTATATAGAATAATTCCTTCTCTCTTTAATCAAAGTTCTTGATTCGAGCTTTGCGTATATATAACCAAAGTCATATTCATAGTGTGTAAAAGTTTACAAGTCTATCAACTTCCAAATAACTTCAGATAAACAAAGCCTAATTTCAAACAAAAAACGTCTTAAGTTTCAGTCATACGTGTGTAGACAATATGCAAAAAATTTAACATGAAATTGTTCCAAAATGATAGACGTGTGCAAACATTTTAAAGGATTGAATACATGTTAATTGAAAATAATATTCAAATAATGTATCCCACGAAATATTTAAAGAAATTTTGATAAGAAGCATTAATTTCCTCGCGATACAAATTCAAATAAATTCGAGACTCAATACAAATATCGAACAACGAAAACAAAAAAGGACTTGTGATGACGAATGTTCCCCTTTTGATGTTGATGGATTTTAGTTCCTTGAATTTTTTTTCATACACTAGAGGTCCCATTAGGTATATATTGAATATACGTTTCGAATTTAATGATCCTTTAGAGGTCAAATATAGATTCATTGACCTTACATAAAATTTTGAAAACATCTAGTTGATTGAGTTCAATTATTGTTTATTTAATTCAAAGAAGACGTCTCCAAATTAAAAAGAGTTTAGGTCTATAATTAGCTAGAATTTGTTATAGCAAGTCGGTCTAATAAATAGGAAGCGAGTTATTCAATAGGTTCAAAATGATATATTAAGATCAATAGGTTCAAAATGAGAATCGATTTATGAGAGATTATAGCGCATAAATCCTTCTTCTCATTTATCAATAAAACCCTAGTTAATCCATCTTAACCCTATTTAATCTCTTTTAAGAAAATCATTTCTTTTATTTATTTATTGGTGAATTGGGTAGGTTGCTTTTTAGAGAAAGTAGAAGAGCACTTTGAGCAAGTCAAAGTTTTTAGCTCATGAATTTAGTGGAATAGGAACATTGCCCCCCTTTGAGCACTATATATATAATCGTGATGTCTGAATCAATTTACGCATATGTAGTTCAATGTAGTATCTACTATCTGATTATCACTCACCAGCACAAGTACAGAGTAACTTAGTCAATCAAGGTTTGAACAAACAAAAAGAAATCACGTCCACTGAGTTAAAATAATGTGATTTCTTCAAAGGCATCACATTGTCTTTAATTTTCCTTCCCAAATAATTAATGTAGCTTGTAAGTTATAGTCTAGTCAGACTGAAATATTTTCAACCATAAATCACCAACCACTGTAGAATTGTGCAAGGAAAAAGAAAGGATATCATATATTATAAAGTTAAACTAATTTGCCATCTTTTGTATTCCCATCCATGTGAACATATACATGGTTGATCTTTAACTTACTGTACAAAGATTTCTAACTAATCCACAACCTTGAAATCTTTTTCCTCTTTAGCCTTTTTGACTTTGTTTTTCTTTTTTTGATATTTCTACAATCTAACATAATCTGAAACACCAACTGCATTACGCGAATGTGTATTCTTTTTGTAGTCATCCATCCTCTCTGCAGAAAATTTAACGCAGCAGGACGTTGTAGCAACAGTAGAGTAACCATGAACTAACATATATCTAGTACTTTCAAGGGGCGATGATGATGGGAGGTTGATGTGAGAGTATCACGGGGCCAGATTCTTCATTAGACGAGGAGATGGGTAAAATAGCCTGTTTGTGGAGGATGAAAAAAGTTTAATTAACTCAGGCATGGGGTGGTATCGGGAGGAAAGTAAGAGGAATCGATGGTAGCTTTACTTACCTGCTGGCGTTGGCGACGGTGGCAAGAGGTCACTGCTTTCATTATGATGTAGATAGGCAGGACAATGCCAGTAATCCTCAGCAGTAGTAGCTGTGTTCAAAGGGTAATAAGTAAGAACACAGTCTAAAAGAACACAACAATGTGATTCCCATTTTTTCGAGTTTAGTACATTACCATGACCAAAGGGAACGAATAGTCCTCTGCTTGATTCACTATGATGGGAAGAGTGTGCCGTAAAACCAGAAGCAGCATAAACTGTTAAAAAAGGAAACAAAAAGACAGAATCAAATTGCTGCACTTAAATTTAGAAATTGTCTAAATGGGATATCCTGCAGTGGCAGATCACATTTGCATATCGTACTGTTTGTAAGAAGTTTCCTGGCATAAAAGTTAGTGATTGAAGATCTCATAAGTCTTAACTAAAACGTACTACCGTGTGTGCGTGCGCTCAGGGACGGAGCTAGGTAGCACCGAGGGATACATCCGAATTTACACTGTTTATACGTGGTTATAATTATTTTTTATGTATATATAGTAAATGTAGAATCCCCTTCGATTTCTTTTTGTTACTTCTTCATTGTTTTGAACTTCCTTAGTGAAAATCTTGTGTGTGTGTGTGTGAGAGAGAGAGAGAGAGAGAAATTACAATCATTGTGACTGAACGACAACACATCATGCTTCTCGATGTAGAGACTGCATAGTCATCATCATAGTCGTCAGAGTTGATGAAATCACGATCAGTTGAAACGACTGCTATCAGACGAGGGTTATTCAAGTCTCTTCTAACAATTCCCCAGTTTCCCCTGAGTAAAGCACCACCACACGTGGTAAGAGAAAAGCAATATGGGATATGGAACAAAAAATTCAATTTCCTAATAATAGCAACAAGCAAGACGAAGAAGGATACCTAAAATTCATTGGGATGCCTCCAAGTCGAAAAATAGGGGGAGGTGCCGTATAACCAGGCCTAAAAGGCTGTAATCAACACAAATACAACATAAGGATACAAATAGCAACAGTAACTGAAGAATTAAGCACACGGAGAAAAGGTTGCTATGGTACAAATGCACTTCTAGCCTGTAAGTTACATAAAGCAAAACTTAGAAAAGTCACCCACCTGGTGACATATCTCACAAATGGTATCACCCTTCTCATTACACCACCTTTGGACACATCTCCGATGTGCATACTGAAAGAAAACCAAGCACAACCATGAAGTAGTTGCAGAACACATTATGCGTTAAAGAAATGAAGATGTTAGAATAAAGAATTCGGGACACGTGGAAACTAGGTAGAAAAGTCTTGAATTCGAAGCTAAGAAGACATGCCAACGAGTTTTATGTGAGCATCACAGAACAATCAGACATTAACAGAGCACTTTGAAAAAGTACTTAAAGTGAAACTCCCTGAGTAAAGGTCTCTTTATACCCTTCCCCCGATTTATCTTCCATTCAAAAGCATATTCTGGCAAGACAGGTGGTCAAGTTTAAGAAGTCTCGCAAATGATTTAACTACTTCATACCAGGACTAATTGCAGCAGAGCATAGGACAACTTGGTATAAATAAGAAGATAACTGAATAAACAGACAGGAATATCTCTAGCCAACAAAAGCCAAAAATGCAGTAACATCACCAATCATCTCTAATTAAGCAACCATGTGTCTAGAACTACTAGAAAGTTCATAGCAGGGTCAGTACACTAAAGCTCCTTCTTGCTTTTTACTTCCTCCACATTATAGGAGCCTTGAAACCGCACAGATTCTTCCCTTACTCACCATGGTCCAGCCCGAGAAAAGGTAGAGGGATGATGTTAACGCATGTTCAACATCATCCATGTACACGAAGTACAATTTTACGACGAGGAACTATAGGTAGCGCTCAGGATCTTGAGCATGATGTAAAACATTCTAGTGCTTAACTGTCACCAGAAAACAATCACACAATTGAGACTAAACTTGCGAGTTTAAGTTAATAACATAACAAAAGGTCATTGATCAGAAGGAACAAAAAGATGCAGGAACACAATTCCAAAACGTACTTGTAATAATATTAACAAATTCAGTTCTTATTCAGACTCATTACTAGACAGAACCAGTTCCTCACTGGAAATAACACGTGCTCGTGGAAACAAGCAACCCAATTGCCCACCAATTTTTTAGTACTAGGAAGACGAAAAAGCAGCAGAGAATATTCAATAGGCACAAGTGCACAACTCATATTTTGATTTTTAAGCATATAATAAACTTCTAACGACATAAACCAGCTCCAATAACAGAAAAATTAGAACACCAATAGCTAGCATAAAACAACAATTACGCCTCAATTTCAAGCAAATTGGCTTTGACTATATGAATCCCCACTGTCCATATCTTTCCGTTTAAGCACATCTCAGTCCAATATAGATAGCATATACATGAAAAGAAAGGAAGTACTAGTAAGTTAGTAACAAAGCTCAACAAACCTTCAAGCTACCGCAGCAAGAGCAAGGAACTTCCATATTTGAATCCATATCTTCATCTTGGCATATCCTGCATTCAACCATCTTCCTAGGACTCAATAGAGGATCAGAATCCTGGGAAGAACAATCAGTTACCGAGCTATTCGTTGTCGATGATGCTAGCTGTTTTGGGTTTCTGCTTTCAATTGCAGCCTCCAAAGTTGATTCAGTTAGCAACCGATCAACCAGAAACACAAAATGATCTCCCATTCTTATGTAACCAGTATCAACTAAAAACCACTTTTTAATTATTTTTTGATGTAACAGAGACAGTGATGCCTTAAACAATCAGCTTTCCACCAGAATTTCCTGAAAACAGAAAATAACAGCACACAAGTTGCCTTAGACCATAAAAGTTGTTTCAATCTGAATTATCAAAACACCAGCCAACTATACAAAAGTAAAAGAGTAATAAAGTCACAAAGGCATAAAACTCAATTGGTAAAATTTCCAACTACAAAACTACACCTAAAAAAAAAAAAGCACAAGATTTGAAATAAAGGACACACAACTTTAATTCAAAAAAAAAAAGCATGACAAATTTGAATCAAAGACAAAACAAGAGCTTACATCAAGAACCTTCCTAAGAAAAACATAAAAACAACCAACAAAATCCAAGAAAAGTATCAAAACCAAGCAAAAACAGAAAGAACCATGCAAATAACAACAAAGGGTATCAGAAAAGATTGAAACTTAAGAACCCCAGATGCCAAAAACTGATCTTTAGAACAAACTTCAATCAAAAACTAAAGTACCATGCAAATAACAACAAAGGGTATCAAAAAAAGATTGGAACTTGACAACCCCAGATGGTAAAAACTGATCTTTAAAACAAATTTCAAGCAAAAACAAAAGTAACATGCAAATAACAACAAAGGATATCAAAAAAGATTGAAACTTGACAACCCAAATGGCAAAAAGTTCACTTTTTTTTAACAAATTTCAAGCTATTAACACACAAACATTAAAAAAGAAAAAATACCCAGATGCCAAAAAGTGATCTTTAATATGAATACAAAGGTATAACACAACAAACATGAAGAAAAAATAGAGAATTTAAGGGAATATACTGAGAAAAAGAGACTTACAAGAAGGGGATCGGATATCTACAAGCTAAGAAAGCTTCTTTTCTTTTACTAATCTTAAAAAAGATCTCTCTTTTAGAATGAAGCAAGAGATTGAGTGTCTTTGTTTAAGCACTCAAAAATTTCAAAGAATCAAATGAGAAATGGGATAATAATACTAATAATACAGTATATAAAGCATATTTATAGTCTCATATAATTAACTTCTTTTTTTCTACAGATCAAAAATTTAATTTTGAAACAAAAAGGTCAAGTTTTTAAATTAAATTAAATAATGAACAGTATCTTTTCAGGTTTCGAGCCATTCAAAACGTGTCTTCCTCCCCTTTGTTTCTCTTTTCTTGTTAATCATAATATTTTATAAATTTCAAAATTTTGAATTACAATCTTATACATAAGCTTTCCTAGAGATGGGGAAACCCGAGAAAAAAATTACTCATATAGAGTGAAAATTATAATAATAACTTTTTAAAAAATTTCTAACAATTTTATATTTAAATAGTTTTTCATAATAGTATTCTAAAAAGAAAAATATTCATAGTCAAATGGACACTTAAATTATATGCATGAATAATAAAGTTTCTTTTTTTGATATGATTAGTCTAACTTTAATGCATATAACAAGTTTTTTTACTTTATTTTTAGGTTGTAATATCATTAAATTCGAATTCAGAATTTATTTTATGATTATTGTAACTTACCAGCGTATAATGATTTCAAACTTAACACTATAATAACCTCGAAATTCATAATTAATTATTTATGTTTTTTTATTGTTTAGTGTTGTTTTTTATTTTATATATAATTTGTGTAAAGTTAATGAATTCACGTGAATTCTTGATCATCCCCTATATTCGTCTCTTATTATCAAGTTTAATTTTTTATAAAATAACTAATATTAACTTAAACTCTTACGAAAATAACAAAAAACAAGAATGCCGATTTGTTTAGTAGTAGTATAAGACTAATTAATGAATGATGAGTTCATTAAATAAAGAAGTTGAAATAATTTCCGTTTTTTTCAGTTTCAAAACATATAATTAATGTAACCTCATCCCTAATAATACTCCATCTGTTGCTATTTTTATGTCACGATTTCACGTCCCTTAAAAAATTATGTAAGTTTACAATTGTACTCTTATTTAGTATTCTTTGAAGCCAAGTTTTCAATAATTGAACATAAATTAATTTACTTTGATTAACTAATTTGACCGATGAACATGAATCAATTACTTAGTTTTTCTATGTTGGGCAAGTATATACTTTCAAGAATAATAACTTTCAAAGGGTAAAATAGGAAGAATAGTGTTATTTATGCATTGATTTTGTGAAATGACAAATATTAATAACAATCTATTTTTAGTAAGGACGACAATTAAATATACGAAAAGTTTTTTTAAAAACATAATTTTTTGGAATATATATCTAATTTTATAATGAGTGGAATTAAAAGACGATAAAACAAACATGCAAAAAAAAAAGATTTGGAATGAAAATCTCATGAGAATGCATGTCATTTTCATTTATTTTTTTGGTTGAGATAATGCATGCAAAATAAATCCCTAAGTTTATTAGTCAAAGTTTGGAGTCACATATTAATTAAAAAATAATAATGAAATAATTATCTTTTTTATATTGATGCTTGTTTTACAATTTATTCACTATCTTAATTTTAGCATGAAATAGAGAATTTGAAACTAAAAAACTGATTTATGGAATAATTAATGACTAATTATGAATAGTTGAAATAATCTCCATTTTTCAGTTACAAAATATATGATTAATGCAACTCATCCTCTAATAATAGTTTCATTAATGTAGTGATTACGCACAGATTATACCTTGACTGAATTAAATTATATGAAAAAAGTTTCTTCTTTTTAAAATAAATTTCAAAGAATGTTTTCGAGAGTTAGACTAATGGGTTTTGACCAACATTTTAAGGTGGTTTTTATAAATCGTATTAATATGAGAAATTATGAGGAATTGACATGAATATACAACACTCAATATAAATTGGCATAAAATAGTCCAAAAATATTTAGCAAAATATGACCTAAAAATAATTGGCACAAAATAGGCAGAATGACTCCTAATTTCAAAGGTTGATTTTTTTTTTACAAACCGATAATAGTTAGTTAATTTAATTAGCCTATTAAAAAATTGTTGCTAATTTTATGGGATCAAAAAAAATGTATTCCTTAATTAACTCATCAAAGAAACGGTACACCCACTTTTAAGAAAGCTTTTTTTATCCTTTAATTAACTCATTTAAAATATTGTTACTATTTTTAAGGCATGAAAATATATTTTAAAAGCTCAATTAATGTGTATAATTATCGGACAATTGACAATAATTAGTCAAATAATAAAAAACAATAATTTTTATGAGTAACTGCAATACGTATACATAAATTATATTTGTTTGTATTCATAATTATAGTTGCAATTACATAATGTATACATAAAGAATTTAATATACCATATGTATACATAAAATTTTATTCATAAAAAATAAAGTGTAAATTTAGTTGATGTATACAATAGCTCTAGTGTGTATACATGGACTATATTTTGCTTATATACATAAGAATATTAACAATAATTATAGTGGTAACTATATAATGTATAGACAAAGAAATTAATATGATATATGTATACATAAAATTTAGTTTATGTGTAATATAACTGCAATATGTATACATTGGTCTGTATTCATCTTTGTATTCATTGGTTCGTATTCATTTAACAAATTTGTATACAATTTAAATAGAAATTGTATTCATTGATTGAAGTGTATTTGCATAGTTAAAATTTGAAGTTATTGATGAAGAATTTTTAAAAATAGAAATCATCATTCTAATTTTTTACAAAAATCTTATGAAAACCTTTTTTATCCATGAGATTTATACAAAAAAATTCAAAATCTTGAAGTTAAAATTTTTCTCAAATGAAATGAAAAAAATTCAATTTCACAAATCACAAAATTCCCCTATAATTTAGACAAGAAAATTCAAAAGTATATATAAAAGAAGAAATTTAGGAGAGAACAATAAATAAACATGCCGTTATATCAGAAATGCATAAACAAAAACATAGAAAAAATTAAGAAGTAAAAGAGAACATTAAGGAGAAAAGAAATGAAATGAAATATTTAGAAAGAGAAAAAAGAGACAAAAAGGGAATGAACACTACTTTAAAACAATTGACAATTAATAAGGAGTGAGAAAATAAGAATCAATTTTTTTCTTTTCAAAAAAAAAAAAACAATAAGCAAAGATCGTGGGTTGAAAATAGGAGAGAGAAAAATCATTAAAAAATAATTAACTTTTCAAGAAAAAGAAAACGTGATTATTGAATGTCAAATAAATATTAAAAAAAATCTTTTTTGCTAATAAATTTAAAATGGGCTATTTATTGCCAATTTAGTCGGTAGGTTGTTATGGTGTGCCATTTTTTCAATTTCAACTTATATGAATAGTACTTTTTGTATAGTTTTTATATATTTAATTTATAATTGTAACATATTGAATTAATCTAATTCAATATAGCTTAAAAAATTAATAAAATTATCTTTTAAAAAGCGACACGTAATAAGTAAAAGTGAACAAAAGAGTATTAATAATTCCGTTGAGATAATGCATGCAAATTTTATTTCTCATATTATGTACATTTTCTAACATAAAGTCTAAAATGCTATGCAAACTATATTGGGTGTTGATATAAAAGTCCTGTTAAGGAGTGCTTCATTTTAATTAGTGGCCTTTATACTAATTGAATTTGAATTAGTCAAAGCCTTAATGTGCATAATTGAAGTCATATTTTGAATTATGAATTTGAAATTTTAGTCATTTTAAGTTATTAAATTCTAAATTAATAATTTGAATCAGTTAGCTTTTACTCTTACTAATGTAGATGTCAAATATCGAACCAAAAAAATTTCTTCTGAGTAAAATATGGTGCATATACAAGTAATCACTATTTTGGGTTATTATATTTTTATTTCAATAAAGGGAAACTGATTTGATATATCAAATATATATATTTTTTTAAGATAAGATAGAATCCAAATATCACAATCTTGAAAGGTAAGCAAGCCGATTGTCTTGACTAAGAAGTGTAGATTATTAGTTTTTTTTTTATAAATAAAATTGAACAACAATTTTACAAATATATTATTCCTTCCGTTTCAATTTATTTGTCTATTTTTTTAATATAATTTTTTAATTTCAACTTTTTACTTGACATATTTAAGATCATAAAGTTAAAGATAATTTGATGCATTCTACACATCTTTAGTTTCAGACTATACGATTCTAAAGTTTTATTTTTTAAAAATTTTCTTAAACTCTAATCCATATTAAATCAAAATCACACAACAAACTGAAGCGGAGAAAATATTAAGTTCATCACTATCACACGTAGATTGTAGCTAATAAAGTTTTTAACAATTCATTGCTAAATCAGTATCCAATATGATCATTACCAATGGATTTTTATTATTTCGCGATAGAAATTATTCGTCACTAATTCTGTTTTTATTCAGTGATATATGCAAGGACTTCATATAGTATTTCCTCATATATAGTTGACAATACATATATTAATTAAGAAAACACGTTGAATTTCTTTCATTGCAAGTCTACTTTAAAAAGTTCATTATCCTCTTTGGATAATAATCTTTTTTATTTATGAATAATTAGGGTAATAATAATAATATTTTTTAAAAAATTGATTACTTTTTTAGCAAGTTGATTAATTAATAATCCTCTTTGTATATGCTACCTACATATATAGCGGAGAAATTCTAGTTTCTATACAATTATTTTACATTAATTTTGGATTACTAACTGATTGAAGAAAGATTAAGTATTTAATTTATCATAAAAAAATAAAAGAGAAATTTAAACATATTATCTTTGAGTGTGATTTAATTTAGAAGTATATTTTATCTATCGATGAAATGAAGTTGTAATGGATTATGAGACGCTAGAGTTTAAATCACATAGAGAAGCAAAACAAAATTAAATGATATAAGTATTGATATGATTTAAGTTACACGATACTTACACTAATCAGAAATTTAAGATACCAACTAATGTATTAGTTGAAGCGTATTGTAAGTTGACCTAAATACCACCAGAATAGAAGAAAAAAAATAATCTTTTAAGTAATTAGTCATCCCTTATAATAATTTGATTTATTAAACTCTACATTGTCAGTACTCGCATAAGTTATGTAAAAACATGTGTATTAATTTATGCGGAAAAGAAAGTGAAATAAAATAAGTAAATAAAATTTATGTAAATTAATATAACTAAAGGCAAGAAAAATCATCCGAGTAATCAATCCCTACATTATTATAATTACCCTGTATAACATGTTGTGCATTGTTATATATATTCACCGCAAAGGAAATTATAATCTCTACATAATTAGTTTGTGAATGTTTAAACGACAGAGGTAAAGTCAAAATTTGAAGTTTATGAATTTGAGATTTTATTATTTTAAGTTATTGAGTTCTAAATTAGCATTTCGTACATATTAAATGAATTTCTTACGATAAATACAAAATTTGAACCTAAGTTACTAAATTCCTTTGCTTTGTTAGATGACCCTAATTAGTTAATTAAATGAATAGTATATTGAAAATATGAACTTGGTAAATAATTATCTTGCAAATTAAATATTATGGAAGAATGTTGATGGGGTTCAAAAATAGGATGTTGTTTTATTTTTTATTTTATTTTATTTTTTCAGAAATGAGGGCTTTGACTAATAAAACCATACATGTACCAATTTGGTTAGTTGGCTAACTTTTGGGGTGTTATTTATAAATATCCAAAGTATTTAAATGATTTGAGAGAAAAAATAAAAATAATGAAATTAAATATTAACTTTAAAGTCATGTAGTTCTTTCATTATATTGGTTTGGTTGGTAACCTTCCCAAACCAATATGTAACCTTCAAATTACATACTCATGCATGAAGTCAACTTCATCATGCTTCCCTCATGGGTATATTGTTATTCTTTTCTATTTCTATGCACTCGGATAGAGGTAGATTCAGAATTTGAAATGTATGCATTCAATATATAACGATCTTAATTTAATATATATAACATTACCTAGAAATTGAAAATTTTAATGAATGTTTCTGTAAGAAATTTGAGGCTTTTTATGGGGATTCTATTGAAGATGTCTTCGCCAAGCTTATTTTTGAGGGATTCCGATGAAAATCGATTTTCGTTGAAAACAGTTCAACCAAGAGTATTTTTGAGGGATCTTGACAAAAATATTTAGGAATTTTGATTTTTTTTTTATGACGTAACATTAATAAGTAGGTCTATGGTCTAAATTTTTTTTTAGATATATTTATTAAATATCTTAATACATATATTTATAATATGAATAGTTTTCTTTGAATCCACGTGAATTCATAAGTTAGATATATATCCACCCCTCCAAAGTGGATTTGATTAATTACTTCAAATTTGTTCAAGCTAAAAGAAAGTCTCAATTCATTATTTAAAGTTGAGTGGAATAATTTCTGAATAAAAGTGCTTCAAAATATTAATCGTGAAATTGGCCTATCAAATTATAATGTAATGTTAGGTAAACATGTTTTAGATTTGGTCCTTCGAATAATTAATTAATTTGGAAGAATGATCGTTTTAATCACTTTTAAGGCCTATTAATTTTTTTAAGTATATGAATTGACCAATTAAATTCCTTAAGTTTTCTTATATTCATTCTTTTTCTCTTATCCTTTTTTAAAAAATATTTTTTGCAGCTAAATAAAATGAGAAAAGGCATATATTTGGTAAACCAACCTCTCTAGAAATGGAAATATAAGAGAAATTTGACATATAAAAGAAAAAAAAAACTTGGTTGGGTCTTGGAAGAAAATTAGCTACATCACTACAAAAAGATAGAAATTAGCAACGAAAAACTTCTTTCGTGAAAGGATCATAAATTCTTCATTAATCCTATTTAACGATGGATTATCAAAAAATCTGGTTAGTTATGGACTATTTAGCAACGAATTTCATTGGCAGTTTCTTTTTTTTTTTTCTTTTTAGAAAACAAATTAGGTATGGCTGACCAACTAGTTTAGGACATTTAGGTATGCATGTAGTTGCATGCAAGAATCTTAGGAGTCATAATCCTAACTATAAAGATAATGTTATAGGTATGTTTTGATTCTAATACTTATTATTATTATTATTATCATAAATCGAACTCCATCAGTGTAAGCTTGTTTATATTATCGGTCTTGAATTCGAATAGAGAAGAAGGATTGTCGAAGGTCAATAAAAAATAATTCTTTACCCCATAAGTAAAGTTACGTACATCTTCAGATCTCACATGTGAGATTATACGAGAAATATTGTTATTGTTTGTTATTGATTATAATTAAATCAATAATAATAAAGACAGGTACTGCAATTAGTGTTATATATAGCAGGTTCTCTTGATTCTAATACTTTTCAATAAATTATTGAATTTTAATATTACAAATAAAAAATTAGTCAACAGAAACTATACGTTCATCAGATCATCTAATTCCACGTATTCCTATTTTTTTTAATTCTTATTCATTGGTTTTCTATGGTCTATGAGTTTCCACGTGGAAAATAGGAGATGGACATTGAGTTGCATGGTTAAACTTAAGTACACATCACTAAAATTTCGTAAACAGGTAACAAAGCACTCTGTTGCGACGAGTAGCCGAATTTTTTTATCACATTCATTAAGATATAGACTTATCTGTTTTTAAAATTTGCACTCGAGTGTATCCACCATCTCAATATTTGAAGCGTAATCAACATTGAATAAATATTTGAGTGAAGTCTAAAGCATGACTGAAATTTTGTCATATGTGCAGAGATGTTAAAAAAATGTCTGATTTTAAAAAAGTGATTGAATTTAGGCACACATCACGCTTAAATTCAAGTAAAAATGATAAAATTCAACCATATGCGACTGAAATTCAGACAAACATAGTTATACTTTGATCATATGCGCATGAAGTTTAGACAACAATGATAAAACTTCAATTATATATGTTTAAATGTCACATGTCATCGATTCATTGGCCATTTTTTATTTTTACTTAAATTCATTATTTAATAATTATTTTGGATTCAAATGACAAATGTCGTCGTTTAATTTGTTACTTTACATGTCATTCGCGAGTGTAATACACATTTTGGTTGATTGTACAAAAAAGTGGCAAAATGACACAATAAAACTTGACATAAAGTGTCTAAAATGAACAAAGTCTAGTTAAGTTGTCTGAGTGAAAGTTGGTGCCAACTTTAGGAGGCTACCGATGGGTTCAACCATGTTTAAAATATGACTTAAATGATGTTCTAATATTGGGCTATCTTTGCAATCTGGCCCTTTAGATGGAACCACACAGGCCCATACCAATACACACTCTTGGACTTGAGGCCCATCCCAATACACAGAATCTTGGTCTTTTAGCCCATCCCAAATTTCATTTTCTTTCTCAGCTAATATTGTGTGTCAAAATGTTTTATAATTTGAAGAAGTTAATGATGTATAAATTTTATAATATCAAATTGAATTTTTATTTAAATTATGCAATAGTTTGATAATCTAAATCGACAAAAGATATTGCGTTCTATCTTCTACTTCGAGTCTGATCGAGAGTGAGCATTCTGATAGTCTTTTCCTTTTTAGAAATAAAACTTTAACTATCAAACTCGTCCCATCTCTTTACTCGAGATATCTGAAATAGCTACATAAACTAATAATAAATATTTCAAAATGACGTAAATGATACAACTTTCAATAGATAGGATTGTGAGAAATGATGAAGGTCAATGCTGCTTAAATTGAAAAGGGGGAATTGTACTAGATTTTGTTATGTAATACATGAATAAACACTAGGTGCGAGTAATTATAACTTGAAAATTTAGATCAATCTCTAAATAATATTGTCATAACCTTTAAAAAATCATACTTCATTATATAATTTCATGTGACTAGGACTTATAAGTTACATATTTGAATGGTAATAGCAGTCATTAATGCTTACATTAATTTATATCAACCTTACTTTATGGATAACGTTATTTATAAATGAATTATAATGAAATAAACGAGTTACGTAGAAATAAAATATCTCAATAACTTTTTTTCCTTTTTTAATAAACTTTTGTGAAATGATCTAATGGATAAGATTCTACCTCTATAGTGATCCACAGGATTGAAATACCAACCAGAAAACGACAAAATCATCAACCGTCAACCAATCAGATTATGCCAACTCAACACCGCTAAAATATTGTCTCATCGAAATCTCCCATTTTTCTTTGAAATTTTTCACCAAAATTTCAAATTTTGCCCAAATTTTCGAATATAAAAGAGTTCATTTTCATCATCATAAATAAATTGCCAGAAAAAAGAAGCAATTTTTTCAATAACCCATTTGATTTCAGCTCTCAATTTCTCCTATATTTATCAGTTTGTTGAAAAGGGTATGTTTCTTTTTTGATTTCAGCTCTCAATTTGACCTTTAATCTCAGTTTGTTGAAAAGGGTATGTTTTTTTTGTTGTGTTTGAACAAAGTTTCTGTTTGAATTTTCAGTTTTGTGTTTTTTTTTGTTTATTTGTAAGTCAAACTTTGTAGATCTATGGGTTTTTGTTGTGGGTTTTGGTTCTTTTCATGTTTGCATTTGTTTAAAATGTTATATTTTGGGGGAATTGTGTTTGTGTTGAGGAAATTTTGAAGTTTTTCTCATGAACATTTTTAATGTGAGCAAAAATTCATAGATTTGCTGAGATATAGAACAGTATATAAGCTTATTATGCTTGCATATTCGTCCTCAGGCCAAATCGATATGTAATTATGGTTAATTATTGTTTGTTGGTCAATTATGGTGATTTGAGGAAATTTTGAAGTTTTTCTGGTGGACATTTTTAATGTTGTGTGGTGAGATGCGGAAGTATCGAAGTTTGTTTGACTTCTGAGTGAATTTAATGGGAGCAAAAGTTACTAGATTTGTTGAGGATATAGAACAACACATAGGTTTATTATGCTGGCGTATTCGTCCTTGGACTAAATTGATATGTAGTTGTTGTTTGGTCAATTAAGGAGATTTGAGGAGTTCATTTTGCTCCTCACTCGTGGGATTACACTAGGTTGGTTGTTGAGGAACTCATTGTGTATTTCAATGTTTTATGGAGATTTTGAAGTTTTCTCATGCGTAGTTTCTTTTCTCGGAATTCGGATGTGTATTAATATCTGTTGCTACATTGCAATTTTGTTGTCGCTTTTCATTCTTACTTTCCTGCATCATTTACATTTCTTTTGAGCCGACAACCTCTCTACCCTGCAAAGGTACAAGCAAAGTCCTTGTACATCCTATATCCCACTTTTGGGCTTACACTAGGTATGTTGTTGTGATGAGAAGTGAAAATATTTAAGTTTATTTGGCTCCTGGGTGAATTTAATGCGAGCAGAAATTTATAGATTTGCTGAGATATAGAACAACATATAAGTTTATCATGCTTGCGTATTCTTCCTTAGGCCAAATTGATATGTGATTATTGTTAATAGTTGTTAATTGGTCAACAATGAGATTCAAGGAACTTTTTGTGTATTTAAATGTTTATTACTAGGGATTGTGTGGTTTGGGTTCTGATGCTATCTCCGGTTATCTAGAGAAGTGACTATTACATTGCTTACTAAAATGTTATCTTTATCATTATAATCATTGTTAGTAATCGGTTAAAAGTGATTATTTCTGCCGTAACAAAACATTGATTCTGTTAGAAACAAATTCTAATTAAAAGTCTGATTAAATAGGTAAAATAACCAAAACCAGAGTGGCCTTCCTAGTGATGTCTGAAGACGGGTTTCCAGTAATATATATGGTGAAATTTGTTGAGTTTGGTTGAAGCACCAAGTGCCATGCTTTCGTATGCTTGAACTTGGAGAAACAAAAAGAAAATGGTAGTAAGATACTATGGTTCACACTTTATGAATCTGAAGAATCATGCATATCAACTTGGGAAAAAGTAGTTATTTTACTTACATTATGTGAGGAGGTAAATTATATTTCTTGTTGGAGTTTGATGTGTTCTTATTTGGACGTGGTATAAAATTTGATTCTGATTTCTTGTGACTGTTAATTGGGACTTGTTGGGTGCGTGGTAATTTATGATCCTGAACTTCTTTGTTTTCTGGTAGGACCTATAGTATCATCATTGGGGCTAAACTTCTGCATTGTTATCAATCATGAAGTACCTAGAATACACGCCTCTTGATCGGTAAGCTTCGACATATAATGACATTTAAATAGTTTGAAAGATTTTTAGTCGTTTGGTTGCAATGAATAATTTTATTTGCACGTACAGGATAAATGATTTTCTGAGTCATGTGAATCTTGGAGAGCGAACCATTAAAGGATGTCTCGAAGCGTACTCTTGTAAGTGCTTTTAATGATCTCCAAGTAGACAATGCCCTTGCATCAGGAAAATCTCATGATGCAAAGTATACTTTTGCTTATTCTTTTCTAGGTAAACATTCTGGAACAGATAAAAAACTATCGCTTAGTTTGGAGAATGAGGTAACTTCAATTTATGAATATCTGATCTATCACTTGGTGTTTACTCTTTACCAAGGGGAGGTAGGGCAATCACTCTGCAACACTTCATTTCTCTAGTATTTTCAACACTATATTATGGAACTCGTTTTACATGAAGGGTCGATTGGTGAATGAAAATTACAAGTGTGTGTTAACATCATTAAAAGTTTTTTTAAAAATGAAATCACATGTATTGAGGTATAAAACAGAAGGTCTCTTTTATTATCAAATGCCCATCTAGGGAGGGCAGGGGGATTATGCATTCTCAAGAGGATGTAGGTCCATATGCATCTCTTGCATGATTTTTATTACAAATGCTGTTTTTCTCTATAACACTTGCGTTTAGACTAGCTTGCTTGCTGCTTAACTATTCAACGGGTACCTGCTACCTCTTACAAGCATAGGTACCTGGTAGCGCTGCACAATAAAGCTTAGCAAATGGGAAGAAATCACCTAGTGCTTTTTGACTATAAATTCTTCTTATTCTGATATCTACTCCTGTCCTGCGTAATTAGCAATCCAACTTTAGACTTGAGAGAATGGAAGAGCTTTGAACCTGAATCATTATATTGTGCTTATCATGATGTTCCCATTCTTACATCTTGTTTTCAGTCAGAAAGATAAAGAAATTTACACCTTCCTCCTAATATGTAGAAATAATAATAGGAAGCTAGAAATTAAATCTCACTATTTTCAATCATGAAGAAGCTTTTTTATGCTCATTATTGTATATTTATAGACTGCATCCTCCCTCGTGTTGCTGAAACTTCATTTATTTCTTGTAACTTCAGTAGTTTATGACAGTCGTTCAATTTCTTCTTGTTTCTGTACGAGTAGCTAATAAAGTTTCTTCTTCCGGCAGATCTTAAAGTAACTTTTGGTTGCAGATTTTTGATTACCTTGGAAAATCTTCAGATGTGGATTCTTCTTCACCTGTTGAATATCTAATGTGTAGATCCAGGTGGTGAATCCAGACCTATGGCTGGAGTTTTACGTTGAAACGAGTGTGTAATTGGTTCATAATGCTTTTTTTTTTCTTCTAATTTTTCATTCCAGCCGGAAAACGTTGATATATCTACTCCTTTCTCTCTATCACATGTATCCAGATTATGACTTCAGGTAAGTCTCCAACTTATGTTGAAAATAACGTTTTTATATTTGTATTTACTCAAAAGAAGAACAATCCTCTTGTATTTGTAGTAGTATAAGCTGACTGGGTGGATTATGGGTAATGCCACTGTCAGCTTCTTTGGCGACGTGGCATCCCGCTTTATAATCCTTCTCTTACAGCTGTGGGAGTGTTGTCAGATGGATTGACAGACAGTTTAGATCACTGTTGCTCTTGAAGGAGCTGAGAGTTCAAGTCTCTCCATTTCCCAATACAATACTCAAGTTGTCTTGTCTGTCGTCAGTCTTCTGGTTATGCGTGTATATGCAATTTGTCCCTGTTTTGCTTCGACTTGCCAACTTTCTGGTTTACAGTGCAGTGAATGCTCACCAGTTTTTCACTGAAGAGAGCTGGGACAGTTTTAAGCAGATATTTGACGTCTACATGTTTGAGGCTTCAAAGGTTATTATATTTCCATTCTTCTGCTACTAAGCTATGTTTGTTACAGATTATATGTTGGGAACATATTGGCAATTGCCTTGGTTGTCATGTTGGCATTTCAATTGAAATCATCTTCCTACCTTTGGTTTTACTTGATTATGTTGTTTTGATTAACTAGCACACAACTAGAGGTAACTAATCAAACAAGGTTGTGCTTAGGATCTATGCCTTTAATAGACCAAAAATCAGATCAATTGCTTTTTTCTGAAAAGAATTAGACACCGTTATTTGACTATTTCTTTCTAGTGTTCTGTAATAGCATATGTGGAGCAGTCAGATGATTAGACTATTTTATCTTTTCCTTGTTTTCTTCGGAAAGGGTAGTGAGTGTATTTTATGTCGTAATGGAGATGTCATTATACTATATTCGTTTCAAGGCTTAGCAAAGTTATCAAAGAGAGAACTTTGAGATTTTTGTTTAGGTATTCTATGATTTGGGTTGCAGGAATGGCTTGACGCAAATGAAGGCAGTGCTCTGCTTGAAACCTTGTACAAGGCTTTAGATGAGGTGAGGTATTTTGTATTAACATAAAGAGAGGACAAAGAGGGAACATGGTCAAAGTTGCGTAACTTATTACCAGTGCAGGTTGTAAAAGTTGCTGAATGTGAAATCTACACTTACAATCCGGAGGCAGATGCAGATCCATTTCTTGAGAAGGGAGCCATGTAAGACTTTTTATATGAATGTATCCTTTTTATCCAATTCTTTTTTAACTGTGTCAACTTTCTGCATGAGGTTCCTATTCTTCAACTTTCCATATAAACCATCTGATTGAGGTCCTCTCTGACTACATTTTACGAAGTAGCCAAAAACCATGGTCAGGTCAACAGCAAGGCAGTTGAAGCCTTTGCTTTAAGCTCCTACAACTAATAGGCTCCAGATTATTATACAATTATTATGGATAGAAAGTTTCAAACTTTTTTTCTCTTGAATTTGATTGATGTTATTCAGACGAGTAAGTAAATTATTGTAAAATTTACTTATTAATTAGTACATTCACCTCCACATCCAATTTTGATTTTTGCCTCTGTCATATGTCGTTTCTTTCCTTTTTCTTGAATATGATGATTTGGCTTCCCAATTTCATCTCATTTTGCCTATATGAACTATTTCTCTTTGTCCCGTTTGATTGGTTAAAGCTGTAGTTCATGGTCATTTTCAAATTAAAATATTGCCCAAACAAGTCATGTGACACTTTGAATAAAAGAGCGACAAGATTTTATTTACTGGTGAAATTTCTTGTTATGAGGGGTAGTCCATTAACATAAGTCTTTGCATCTTTTCCAGTTGGTCTTACCACTTTTTCTTCTACAATAGAAGATTGAAACGTGTTGTGAGTTTCCGCTTCAGCTGTGTGAGGTGATTACTCTACTCTTCCAATGTTCCAGGATGTAAGATTCTACTTTTAACTAGCATATATTTAGGCGTGATCAACTGTTATTTATTGCAGTAACTTGGTTGGTGAAGGACATCTATTAGATGACTTAAGTTTTGATGAAGATGGAGAGATATTCGATGGCATGGACATGTGAATACAACATTTTGTTCATAGCATGTTGTTAGTTTCGTAAATCCTTGTACCTTGTATCAAACCAGTAGTATACAATTTGACAGTAGGTACTGAAACTATATCGTAAATAAGCATCATCCTTGTATCGTTTAGAGGTTGAGGTAGCGACTCTCGTGCTGCTTCTTGATTGGTCATGTATTTTCTGTTCTCTGTCATGAAGATTTTTCCAAGTTATGGTTGGCATTACTGTTGGCTCTACTCTTAATAAGTTCTTTGTGTTTATTTCTAGTTCTACCTTTCACTGCCTTTTGTGACATTCTTTCAGGGTCTTCATTTTGGCTGAAGTTGGTTGAGAGAAACCGAACGAGTTGTAGTTGCCTTAATATTATTTTTTGGATGATTTTCACCTTATGAGTTAATTTTTGAGTTTAGTGATCTAATGTGCATTGGTTTCGGTTCGCGTTTTAATATCATATAATATCCTTGTGCGTTACAATTTTTAGTTTATCTAGTGTTAGATTCCCATATTGTGTGTGTCTTGTTATATGAAAAATAAATAAGAATAGAGTGACCTGTGATATCTGGTTAAACACATGTTAAGAATTCGAAGAAAGACATGAAGTTGGACCATTACGTATTGTGTTTTGAATTTTTTGCAAGAGTTAGAACACCTAATTATTTTTTTGTAACGAGATGTAATGACTCTATACAAGGAAAAGTGAAAATAAGAAACCAAATAAATGCTGCCCAATGTACCATTTAATCTACTACTATTTTATACTACTCCTTCCAATCAGTCCAGCACAATGGAACCAAAAAATAAAGGGGAAACTAAGAAAATACCCCATAAAAGTAAAATAATTACAAACATATACTCCTTTATATTCATATCCCACTAAATAATTACACTATATACCCCCAACTAATTTTGGTTAACTGATGCTAAATTGGTATCATATATTGTATTGGTATCATTAAGGCTGATAATTTCGCTTAACTGATACTAAATCGGTATCATATACTGTATTGGTATCATTAAGGCTACCCCAACTAATATTGTTTAACTGATACTAAATTGGTATCATATACTGTATTGGTATCGTTAAGGTTGATAATTTCGCTTAAGTGATACTAAATCGGTATCATATATTGTATTGGTATCATTAAGGCTGATAATTTCGCTTAATTGATACTAAATCAATATATATATACTGTAATGGTATCATTAAGGTTTCTTGTTCAGAAATCTTAATGGTACCACAACAATATAAATATACTCCTATAGTATCATTGACTAATGAGTAATTCTGAACAAGAAACCTGAATGATACCAATACAGTATATATATACTGATTTAGAATCAGTTACGCGAAATTATCAGGCTTAATGATACCAATACAGTATATGATACTTATTTAGTATCAGTTAAGCGAAATTATCAGCCTTAATGATACCAATACAGTATATGATACTGATTTAAATACAGTATATGATACTGATTTAGTATCAGTTAAGCGAAATTATCAGCCTTAATGATACCAATACAGTATATGATACTGATTTAGTATCAATTAAGCGAAAATTATCAGCCTTAATGAATGAGGGTATGAGCTATAGTTATTAATGAGAGAATGAGTATTTCTTGAATTAATTTGGATTTGGATATGAACATGTAATTATTTTGGGTTTTATGACCAATTTATGTAGTTTTCACAAAAATAAAGACACAAGGAGATGTACTTAGACTTGAGCAACAAAGACATGTCGTAAAATTGATCAAATCAGACACCATAAATCGGCAAACCAACTATTTTCAGAGATTGAAAATTAGAAGAGGAAGTTGTAAGCAAACTGGAAACATTCATCATCCCCTCATAATTAGAAGGATTTTCATCCGACAATGAAATCAGAGTCTGCAAAAAAAAAGGAAATTTTTGTAAATACAAATCTGATAAGTAACAAAACTTATATTATTAAACTCAGTTGATTTACCACAGTTCAGTACATCACAAATGGAACCAAATCAAACCCGATCAAGTGCAACAAAGACATAAGAAGATGATACTCAAACTTGAATAGCAAAGACATGTCGTAAAATTGATAAAATCAGACATCGTAAATCAACAAATCAACGATTTTTAGAGATTGAAAATCAGAAGAGGAAGTAAGCAAACTGGAAACATTCATCATTCACTCAGAATTAGCAGGAGTTTCATCAGACAATGAAATCAGAGTCTGTAAAAAAACAATATTTTTTAAAATACAAATCTGAATAAGTAACAAAACACACATTATTGAACTCTATGGATTTACCTCATTCTAGTACAACACAAATGGAACCAAATCAAATCCGATCAAGTGCAACCAAGACATAAGGAGATGGTACTCAGACTTGAGCAACAAAGACATATCGTAAAATTGATCAAATCAGACACCGTAAATCGGCGAACCAATGATTTTCAAATATTGAAAATCAGAAGAGGAAGTAAGAAAACTAGAAACACTCGTCATCCATTCAAAATTAGCAGGAGTTTCATCAGAAAATGAAAAAAAAACAAAGAAATTTTTGTAAAAACAAATCTGAATAAGTAACAAAACTCACATTATTGAACTCAATTGATTTACCTCAGTCTAGTGTCATGACCCGCCACTTTGACATTTCTCTTAGGCAGAAAATTGAAGTATAAATGAGCTGGCCCAAGAGACAAAGGTTTATGAAAAACTCTAGAACATCCTACATATTTTCATGGAAGGCTTTAGAATTCTCTAGGTTGGTAGAGAATTCTAGAATAGAGACTAAATTGTAAATATATAGGGACTTGTGTAGTAAATTTTATCTACACTTTGGCCCCTGAGAAGTAGTATAAATAGAGGGGCTCTCGTTTGCAAAGGCATCCAACCAAGTGTAAAGCATTCTCCAAGCAATACAAAGCCTTTTTAAAAGCTCTCTCTTATCTTTCTTTCATTCTCTTAGGGACCTATGAAATCATAACATACATGTATCAGCGACGTAGCCGGAGTTGGAAAATTTCGATTTCAGTGATCGTGAAGTGAAAAAAAAAGCTAACAAAAATAAAGAAATAAGAATCAGTCATTATTTTTGTGAAAGAAAAAAGAGTAACTAACCAAAACAGTAGCAAAAAACAAAGGAACTAATGAGAATAGTACTTGGAAACATACAGAAGCAAAGAATAAAAGATGATATCGTAATTCCTAATGGTTGAATCACTTAACATAGATCTTCCGATTAGACATGCGTTTCCAGATTTGCGGGTAACTTTCTTCTCGGTATCATTTAGTCTTTTTCTCTCCATATTTTTTTTGCTCTCAAAGCTTTGTTATCTTTGTTTATGAATGAGCATAGCGTGTGCTTTGTCTTCTTTATATAGGTGATGAGTAATCATCATAAACAAGGGGCTATTCGGCACTAAAATATTATTTACACAAATACTAACTTAAAATAAATCAATTCATGCGACTATAGTTTAACCGCCAAAAAATAATCCTCAACGCAATTGAATTAAATTATTTTTAAGGAACATCTAAAATGTCATAACATAATTTGAACTATAATCCTAAAAAAATATATGTAAAGTAGTAATTTTTGAAATTAGGCTTTACATAACGCAAATTTAAATTCACATTAATTGTGTTCAACGTCATAACTTTTCAGTGATAATATAAACTTGACAAACATTTTTTGGTCTCAAATATGCCATTAAACTTTGAGAAACGGCTCATCTATGCCATATGTTAAAAGTTTAGCTCATTTATGTCATTTCCGTCTGTGAAAAGGCTCATCCATGCCATTATTTATTAACTGAAATGACATAGATGATCCAAACTTTTAATGGATGACATAAGCCTTTTTTCAAAATTCAATGGCATATTTGAGTCTTTTTCCTTTTAAAAAATAATTTAATTAATGACGTGGCCGAATCATAATTGATCACGTATAAAAAATGGTTTTACAAAATTAAAAATATTTTTAATTTACAAATAATGACATAGATGAATCTTTTTTCTCAAACAAAAATGGTATAGATGAACCAAATTTTTAACGGATAACATAAATAAGTTTTTTCTCAAAATTCGATGACATATTCGAGCCTTTTCTATCCTTCTATCCTTTAACTTAAATAGCTTAAAATAAATCTCTTTAGACGATAATGAAAATATTCTGACAAACTCCGCAGCTTGCCTATGTGACATAGTGACAGAGGTCTACTACTATGTTATCATTATACGAATGGACCCAATGCATGCAAAAACTCTTGGCATTTTCATTTTAATGTTTTTTATATATTTGTTCTTCATTGTACATTAATATTTTGTACATACATTAAGGAAATTATTTTCTTTTTCAAAGTTAGATTTAGTGTAATTAATTAAAATTAAAATTTATTATATTCTTCCTTTGTTGAGTTATATATATAGGATCGATATTAATCACTTCCAGAAATTTATACTTTTTAGTTAATTAGTATGTATTAACTGAAATTAGTTGCTTATTAGATAATTTTTAAATTTAATTATTTCAAGATTTATCAGGTATATTATAAACTACTTTATTAGACATATATCACTACCATATATACTAATTTTCTCTCTACTTTTAAACAATTACATATATTACCACTTTTAATATTTTATACCATATATTATTAAAGATACAATCAATATTCATATCTCTTAAAACTAGGATTGATTAATTATCTTTATATTTAAACTCCAAAATTAGTGTTTCAATTAAAAACAAATATATTTATCTTAGAGAGTATGAGTTAGGGTAAAACTCAAACTCTAACTCTGCCTCTTCCCTTATTTACTGAGAAGAAACACTCCATTTAAATGGATGTTCAACAGTTTGTCAACACACACATCAAATTCTTAGCCTTTGATTTTCTCATTCTCAAATCAATTCCCCACGAATCTACCATTTTTTATCGCAAGAGGAGACATCTCTCGCGCGCAGAGACAATGGGTATCGTTGTAAGCAGAGATTTTAAGCCTAATAGATTTATCAAATTCGACATTGACGATAGTACCAATTATATCAAATTATACATATAAAAGATACATCAAATAATATTAGCTCATATAAATAGATACATGAAATTAATATTAGATCATATAAATATAGATACATGAAATTAATACTAGATACTTCTATGATACATATGAATGTACTTGTATGATACATATATATATTGATAATAGATACATCAAATTAAAATACATTAAATAAATTAGTTACAACCAATTAATTTAAATAAATAAAATATGTATCTCGATTTTAAAATTCGACAGATACATGTATCTCGCGGATTCAGACTCATGTATCCTAAGCACGAAATATGGTAGAAGAAATAATATTTGAAACTATGGGGAATCTTAGTAATTAAGACCTAAATTAGTGAGATTTATGTAGTTTGCCCTTATTTTTTTCTCATTTACTTGGTTAATTTTTGTTTATGAATTGATACTGACAAAAGACATGATGATAATATTTGGGCGAAATGGTCTGGTGGACCCTTGTACTTGTATCGATTTGTATTGTGGACCCTTCTACTTACCCATTTGTCATCTAGACCCCTGAACCCACCCAAACCCAACATTTTAAACACATTTTTTGATGTGGCATCCTATGTGGCAAGAGTACACACGGAGCGTGTGAAACACACAAAGCAGGAGCGTGAGACATTCCAAAAAGGCATTAATGGTCCTTTTTGAGACATTAAAGTTGTCTCTTCTTCCTCATTTGCATTCATCAACATTGTTGGCCAAATTGAAGCTTTTTTTCTTCTCTTCTCGATCTTGTCTCTCCAAATTTCTTCTCCTATTTTTTTTCCTTCAATTTAAAGGCATCTCTTCTTCCTCTTTGTGCGATTCTATTGTATTTTTGTTGGTTTGATTTAAATGCTTCAAGCTCATTTCCAAATAGTAGTCCTCCTATCTTAAATTAAAAACTAAAAAACAACAATCTCTTCAAGAATTTCTTGAAGCATAAGAAAACTAGGGCAAAACAAAGCTCATCCTTATTTATGATCTTGTTCTATTCTAGAAACAACATCATTTGAGACTTGTTTATTTCTTTCATATCTATTGTAATAAATTAGAGGTTTGTACACGTGACAACCAGGTTTTGAGGGTATATATATAAGTTAATTATGAACTTCCGCATTTATCGTATTATTTGGGTTTTAGGCTGACTTGTCTTGGTGGGATAAGACGACTGTCATCACGTCCATTTTTGGATCGTGACAGATAGAGTTACTCGATACCTGCACTAGTGATGGATAAACAAACATTCGGTTGAGTAGTCAATGGACACACAAGCTGCCCTTGACACCACTATTGTCAAGAAAATATGATCACAACGGAACAAAAAGGTAATCATAATTAGCATAGCCTGTGTAATTGACATGGAAATGGCATTCCGCAAACAAGACCTAATAGTATCTTGTAATCTTCACAAGTTGCAGAATCCAAAAGGAGTTAATGGTCAAAAACACACCTGAATTATCTCGTTTTTGCGAGTTACCTACCTGAACTATCACAAATTATTTATCAAAAACACACCTCAACTATCAAGTAGGAAAAAGGAACAACTGATAGTACATGAGGTGTGTTTTGATAAATGGTTTTTGATAGTTAAAGGTAGGAAAAATGAACACCTAAGAAACTCGCGAAAACGTGATAGTTCAAGTGTGTTTTTGACCATTATCTAATAAAAAACATACAAAACTAGACGGAAAGAGCACGACTAGAGAAGGATGAAAATGCAGGTTCTCAGATAATTTCTTCCTCATAGACACTTGAGAATGTAAATCTGTACACCCCATCTGGGAAAAATAGGGCACACGAAAGAAGTACAAGAATTTCCGATACATGTGATACATTACAATCCTCTCAACTTGTTACCTATAAGCCTCAATTGACTTGTTTGTCAACTATAATTACAGCAATGAGCACATATGGCTCGTTTAACAAACTCAGTTCCAGCTTCTGCGGGGCCTGAAATGTTCCGGCAAGAGAAAAAGATAAAAATGCCAACTTACCAAAAGTAGAAACTCCTCTATCTCTGTTCCTACATATCAATCAAATTGGCTCTTTTATAGTGGCACAATAATCATATATTCTTTAAAGAGTATATGTATTTATACTTCCGATTCTTTTGTCGTGAGCGCCAAATGTAGGCAAGAGCTCCAAATGCACAGCTAGCAACCGCAATAGCCAATGCAGCTCCCACTGGAACAACAACTGCATGTGTTGAGGCTACCACCTCTTCAGCAACTATTTTCTCAGTCTGACCGCCACTTTGTTGTTCCTTTTCCTTGTGGAGAGTAACTAGTTCTTTCCCGTAGTAACTGACCAAAAACTTGAATACCTCGTCCTCATTCCAATTGATCTTACTATTTTCCTTGCTCATTTTGCTTGGGCTGATATAACACGAGGAACAAAGCTGTTTTGGAGGCCAAATAACTTTTGGGAATTCAGGATCACCAGTTCCTAGAGATGCTTCGTCTTTCATGAGTTTTTCGTTGACCTTGTTGTGTGCACTCCACAACCAGAGGGCGAAATCACGTGCTTTCTTGAACGGACTAGATACGCTGAAAATTTGAAATATTTGCACAAAACAGTAAACATCTCTCTGCTTGAAAATGCTCAGACAGAATATATTGAAACAGAGAGAACCCGGTGTTTTACCTTGAACACATTTCATAAAAGTGTTGCCTACATTCCTCACAAATGAAAAAATTGTGTATAAAGTCACATGTACTTCTAAACGCCATGTTGCTTTCTCCATCCTCCACTCTTACGGAGAGTGAGTGTAACAAAACCCACAAACCACAACTGCAAAAGAAACAGCAATGATGTAGCTAAGGAAATTGTCAAAGAAAAGATTGTCCATATAAATCCCCCATTATAGTTTTGAGGAGTGACTGCAACCAAAACCACATATTTGTTTACCCCCTTGCATGTCTTCATAGTTTGCATACAAAATATTCCAACAGGTAATTCTAGGAACATAAAAGTAGTAAGCAGTATTAGTCTAAAGAAGACGTGATTCATTTGGGATTTTCAACTAGGCACCATTCTAGCCTTTTCTCACAAGGCATTACCAGCTATCTGTCGATCCTGGTTAGGCCCTCACTAATATGGTCTTCTTCTAAATTACTAATATTTTCCCACTTAGCCAGAAACTGATGTAAGGAACTTTCTTCAGACATCAGACGAAACAAAGCTTCAGCTCAACGTCTCAGTAAAATGCTCCTCTTCTTTTTTCTAATAAACTGTAACAAATTCATCAATTGTAGGTTCATTTGCCCATGCATATGATTTGCATTCTCAAAAATATATGCCTGTGCATTTGATTTGGTACAATTTTAGTGAATATGCAAATTCTCCAATAATGTAGTTTCATTTGCCTGTGCATATGTTTTGGTACAGTTATTAGCTAAGTTGCTTGGACTCTACAAAAATGTTGCCGCACCCGTGTCAAATCCTCCAAAAGTGCACTACTTTTGAAGGATCCCACACGCACCTGATGGCATTTTTGAAGAGTTCAAGCAACACAGGTTGTTAGTGGATATACTATCAGAAACTTTAACACATGAAGAGGAGACTACATGAATGATCCATTACCTAAAACCTCTAGTATCATTCTTGCTGCCACGACAATACATCTGCAGTATAAAACAGATTTTCATAAACAAACTTTGAACAGCTTTAGTTGTGCACTATACAAACTAAAATACAGAATCTCTTTTATATCCATCTATTACTGCGAGAAATAGATGGCATATCTTCATAAGCTTAAGTATAGGGCAAACATCACCAAATTAGTGAATCCCTCAAGCTTTTGCTATGATTTGCAATTTGAAATCTTCATGTAGTTTTTAAAATGCACATCTACTATTATGAGTAACTTACTGCAAAGAAATCTTTTTTAAATGGATTGAGAAAAACATTTTACACATTATCACTTCTATTAACAGTAAATTGCATCATAAAAACTTCATTTTTGTTGCAGAAGTTTTTATTGAAATTAACAAAAGGAACAGTTAAAGAAACGGATCTTGGACCTAACTCAACCCCCAAAGTTAGCTCATGAGGGGAGGTTTGTCCAAGACCATATACAAAGTCTATGTCCCCATCCCACAAACAATGTGGGACTCCAACACCCATCTAGAGCGTGGACAACACAGGACCGGGAGCCCAACAATGGAAACAATGAATTGGGATGGGCCTGCCCACACATCTAGAGCATGCACAATTTAAGACCAGGGGCCCAACAGTGGAAACAACGAAATTGGGATGGGCTTGACCCTGATACAATTATAAAGAAATGAAAAGAAACTAACTTATGTACTCACCCAATATCCACGAGGAAACTCTTTACCACAAATATGGTAATTTCCAAGTGCACCTTTTTTGCTACAACTTTCAGCTTCCTCATTATTAACCGACATCATCTTTAATGGACACAGATCATCAAAGTTAACAAGTACATCAGCACTACCCTTTCGGCACCTAGTAGAAAGATACAACTCCACATGTAAGGGAAACACAGGAATGCTTGCAAGCCTACAGCAATGCCAAAAAGCAATGAAAAGTAGGAGAAAACCTCTTAGAAGGGTGATGAACCACCAAAAGTTGCAGAAACTTTATGAGTGATGCCCGAGTTGCTGGTTTAATCATCTGCGAGGATTGAGGGCTAAAACCCTTAAAATTGAATCTTTCACACAAAATATTGATCTGACAAAGGCACAAAGTTCAGCTCTTTACCTTGTAGTCTAAAATAATACGAAAGGCAGTAGATGTTGCCTCCTCAATATCATAGATAGCTTTGGCAATCTTCAAAAGCAAAATTCCTCAGAAGTAAGAAGTATGTAAGAGGCAGCTAAAATTTCGTTTATGTAAGAATTCAAAGTCAAGCTCCAGAAACCTGGCCCGGATCTGAAGTGTTTGCCTGAAGATGCTCTTTCTCGTATTTTCCATCATCGAAGCTATATGAGCTGAAATTTTAAAGTATATGTAAAGAAGAATGTGGTGGCTAGTCAAAGACTGATCAGATAATATCTTTTAAGTGAAAAAACATCATATTATGCAGTAGTGCACAATGATGATAACTTGAGCAATTGCCTGTGATGAATAACACTGTACTTTTACAAACTTTTGTAACATTGATATTACATCACTAGACATATATATTTTCTCCTCCATGAAGATTATGACCCAAAAACCGAGTGAATAGCGAGTCAGTCATAAATAATTATTCATTGGATAGGTATGACCAACCCATTCTAATATGAGTAATTTTACCATTGCAAAATTGTCATAAGAGAACTGTGGGAGTACCAATCTATTGTTAAAAGCTTGTACCTTTTTGCCAGGTAGTATTAGACAATAGACATTATGTTAATTTTGATGATGCAGGGCTCTTTTTTGTACACAGTTCATGATACATGAAACCCATCGAAGCCTCCTTATCGCTTCTTAGTGGTCGCAAAGTGAAGTCCACTTCCAACAAAATATAAAGCCATAAATCCTAACTTTTGTACTTTTTGAACTCTAGTATTTTGTCTATCCTTTAAAAGCCAAAAGTAATATTAGCCCCCATTGACTACTTGCGCATATGATTTCAAGAACTCTCTTAACAACAATGCAAAATTAAGTAGGACATCCAATTTGTAACCAGAGGACTTACAGGATTATCCTTCATTTCCTGTAGATTCAATGAATTCCTGAGTAACACAATCGTTTCTAATAAAAAGTAAAGGGACTCTATTATGATCTTACCGCATATATCAAACTCCTCAAGGAAAAAAAATCCTTAAGAATGATACTTTATGCATAGTAGCAAACACAATAACAAAATGCTTTAGGACTTTAAACACCACGGAAGGGCTTAATTCATTCAGAGAAGAGTTAACAATGAGGAAAGAACCTATAAGCAATAAAAGTTTATACCTTCCCAATTGTTTGTTGATCCACTCAAGCAAGATATCAGCAGTTCTTCCATTTTCAATAGGAAGTATGTCACTCTTTTCTTGTTTTGGATTCCAGCCACCGCCAACAAACTTCTTAGGAGGGCCCCAATAAAGCATTGGGAAACTCTTCACAAAGAACTTGTCACAAAGATTCGAATTTATCTGTGCTGTCGAAAAGGTGATCAGTAATGGGAATAAATCAGTTAGGTTAAGTACGAAGAAAAAAAAGGAGGAACCATATTTAATTGAAAGGCTATTATGCATGAGCCATCTCAAAAAAAATGGAAGGAACCTAGCAATATATGAGTTAAATATTTCCATTTTGACGATAAACAGTGAAACGGTGTGGAATGGCTAAAAAGAGACGGATTAAGCTGGTCCCTTGCTGCAAAAACTACTAATTTGGAAAGTTAAATCAGTCAAACACCATCCAATAGTGATATTGTCTCTGACCTTGCACTCCTACCTACACCCTCTCTGCCTCACTTTGTTTTGGGTTCAAGGAAAAGGATGGGGGAGATTTTCCCTCGGAGAGAGAAGATACTATGAGCCCCCGAATAACTTCTGATTTTCCCTCGAGTCACAATGGGGAGCAAAAGAGCATAACTCATGTTTTTACATATGACAAGAAAAAAAATTCAAATCATGAATACTAAGCAAAGATGAATAGTTTTTATTAACACAGGAAATGATCAGAAAATGGAAAAGGTTTATGCTTCCTACTGGTGTAATAGAACACATCAAGTAAAATTAGAAGATTATTTATACTATTAGAACATTTTCTTAGAAGCATAATGAAAGCATAGACCAATACCGTCAATGCACAATCTACCCTCGTCATTAATATGATTCCTGGATGACTGGCATCTGCCCCGTTGAAGAGTCTTGCAACCTTTTCATAGTGTGGCTGCAAAGTTGTTGCTTCCTCTGTGAGAAACACCATAGTAAAGCTAGTACAAGCAGCAAAAAGTATGATTTCATCACACTTGTTTTTTGTCAATTGTCAGTGTGACTTTTTAAAATTTCTTTTGAACTTATTAATGCATTCATTTTTTTCATCTGTTTTATTAGTATCTTAATGCACTTATTAGTCTCCATACATTATGATAAATCTAAGACTTAATATTCAAATCAACATTGAAACTTGTCAAAGTATGACTCTTGTAATTTTAACCGGATCAGCCTTTTTGGGACAGAGGTAGTACCTTATAATTTCTACAGGCGGGACACCTGCAAGACAAATAAAATTGTTTCAAGTAAGAATCACATGGCTTAAATATTGGAATTCAAACTACAATGAAAAATATCTTAGAACAGACTTTGACAACACCAATATCAGTCGGTCAACGACTACAAATTAAACATATAAGTGAAGGTGACTTTTACCTTTGTTTTCCCAACAATAAATCACCTTTTCATTCATTGCAAGGTGATAACAAAGCTTTGGCACATGTTTCTGAATATAGCATGCGTAAAAATAGGTAATGCCAAGAACTGTTAAACTGTTGGAACAAAGGTGGAAAGAGTGCATGAGGACAGTTTGGTGGAACACAATCCCAGCCTGCATGAGATGGACCGAAGATGGGTACGAATCTAGAGGTCGGATCCTTCATGATCAAAATTTTAAGCTTCGTGGATACGGATCCAAGTATGGATAATGGTGCGAGATTCAGCCAAAATGAATTCAAATATCTAAAAATAGAGTTATATGTCTAAGAAGCTTCCGCAGAATTACAGAAATTCCAAAAAAGAAGGAAAAAGAGATCCTAAATTATACCTAGTAACAGAAACAAAGTAAAGGAAAAAGAACTTTCGCAGAGCAAAGGCTCTTTATATACAAACTAACTGCAGTATATACCTCCCTGAATTTGCTATAACAGATATTATTTTCACATTCCACCAATAGATCATCAAAAAGTGATCTTTACACGACTAGTCGATCGGATTTTAATTGTTTACTTTTCATACCCGGTATAGATAAATTATACATGGAATTGTACATATATTATACATATGTCAGCTATTTTTAGTGTAAATATTTGGCTGGCCAGCTATTTAGGTTCATTCTTTCATCAAAAAGGGATCTTTACAATTTAGCTAGACGGATTGACTATTTACTTCTCCTTCCTAGCCAGTATAGATAGATTATACATGGATTGTACATAGATTATACATCCGCCAGTTATTAGGGAAATCATAGCAGTTCAGTTGGTTGACTAACTAAACTTTCACCTTGTTGGTAAGAGTTCGATTCTCATCTTGTAAACTCCTCCCCTCATTTCCGCTATCCCAATTTAGAAACAAACTGAAACAACAACATATATAACTTCATCTACTCCAATAACCATAATTTCATCAAGAAACATACAATTCTTGAAACCCCAAATCAAAAAAAGCTGACATAACAATATAGACAGCTTCATCTACTCCAAAAACCATAATTTCAGCAAGAAACATGCAATTCTTGAAACCCCAAATCAAAAAAAAAAGCTGAAATAACAGCATAAACAACTTCATCTACTCCAATAACCATAATTTCATCAACAAACTTGAAATTCTTGAAACCCCATATCAAAAAAAGCTGAAATAACAACATAGACAGCTTCATCTACTCCTAACAACATAGACAGCTTCATCTACTCCAATAACCATAATTTCATCAACAAACATGAAATTCTTAAAACCCCAAAGCAAAAAAAAACTCAAATAACAACATAGACAACTCCATCTACTCCAAAAACCATAATTTCATCAACAAACATGTAATTCTTGAAATCCCAAATGAAAAAAGATGCAATTTTTATTAGAAATAAACTAACCAGTGAGCAAAAAATTCAACAATAGCATAAGGGGCTGGAGTGTCATTAAGTACAGAATCAAAGTTAGTGGCATTCAAATCAACAGCAAAGTCACCATCTTTATTATTCTCTTCCTTTATGATTGTTCTAAGAATTGAGCGTTTATGAGATCCACTTGAAACAGAAATTGAAACTGAAAAAATCAAAAATAGCAAAATTACAGAACAATTCATGACTAAATTTTTTTTGTGTGAAATGAAGAAAAAAGAGTAATTTTGGGTGTTAAAAAAGATTAAATAAATATGAAAAGTCAAATTTGACTTCAGAATTTTCAGAGATTTAGTGAACAAATTAGATCTGATTTTTGGTACTAATATCCTCCTCGGTTTCCACAGTTGACAAATTAACTACACATTTTCCTTGTTCAAATAAATATTATCTTTATCTTTTAATTTGATCTCCACTAATATTCACATTTTTAATTTTGAGTATGGCAAGTAAATACACATATGACATATTCTGTATGACAAAATACATCTAAATTGTCATATATGATGTAAGTTGTCATGTAAAACGTCTCATATAACTATTACTAATAATCAAGAATGTATATAATCTTGAACTTATTCATATATATTTATTTCTGTTTATCATAAATCAGCTGAATAAAATTCTGTATAATGCATAATTCGAAAATTCAGTACAAGAACCAATGTATGGAAAAATTAAAAAAAAGATAAATTAATATTAACACTCAAAATATAAAGCCACTAGAAAAACTTAGAAATATTCCATTTAATAATTTGATAACATTGAGTTACAAATACTCAAAAATAATCAAAATGTTACATTCTAGATATTGAAATGCCAATTCTGTCCTTCCATTGATTTGAACTTATCTCTAATGACAGCAAATATTATAAGTATATTGTTTGAGTTACTAATGGCCCTTTATATAGCAAAACATTATGTGAATAGTAGTTCTTTAATTTTTATTTTTTTCAATTAATGTTTTTGCTTTAATCAAGAATAACTTTAGAGTTATTCAAATAAAGTTTAATTGTAATGTGTGAAATTGCATGCATGCACGCTTATATATACATGCAAAATTACAATTTCCTAACTAAATAAATATTTAAAGATCTTATCGTTTCCCAAATTTTGATTAGTGACAAGAAAGTATTTATCGTGATTTCTAAAAATAATTATTTTAAATTATTCATTATTTTATAAGTTCAAAACAACATTCAGTGTTTTTTTCTCATCCTAGTCTTAGTAGCAATTGTTACTCTCTCTCTCTGTCTCAAATTATTTGTCGTGATTTCTAGAAATAAGTCAATATACAACCTGAGACGAAAAATACCACCAAAAATAAGAAAAGGGGAAAATAGAAATAGATAAAAGAGAGAAATGCATCAACAAAAAGCCACATATGTAATAATTGTAATAGAAAAATTTCATTAAAGATGATAAACTTGAATTATTACAAATACTCAAAATAATGAACCAAATTTAATCTTCTTTTGATTCATCATCACTATTATTGTTGTAATAATGATAGTGAACATGCTGCACATTAACCACAACAGTAATAGTAACTACAACAGCCACAACAACAATACCAAATGAAATTAGACTACACCAAAACATTATGTTATTTTTTTGCTTCAATATACAGAAAAAAAATATGTAATACTTGTTTGTTGTTGTGTTAATTATAATAATACTAATGGCCCTTATATATAGCAGAGAAATTTAATGCTTTAAATTTCTACTTTTAAATTAATGTTTTTTAATTTATCTTTAATCAAGAATGACTTTTTGAGTTCTTCCACTAAAGTCTTATTGTAATGTGTGAAATTGCTTGTATGACATTTAATAGACTTTTCGTTTCCCAGAATTTGGTTATTTTCAAAAAAAGACTAATATTACTCCCCTCGTTTGTAAGATGTATTTTTTTTTCATATTAATATGAAAAAAACTGCAACTATTTATACTCTCTCCAATATTAATGTATCATATAGATCAAGAAAGGAGTTAATTAACCATATGAAGTTAAACACTTCTATCTTTAATTATTAAGGTTTTGGATTATTCTCGTCGTTCCTCTCCCGAGGTCGAGCTTTCTTTTCGACCCTCTCACTTTGTTTGAGCTGAATTATATCCACCCTCGAGGCAGAGTTTGTTTTGTAATAGGAGCCCCGTTGGGCTTTTATGGAGCTTGGCCTGCTTTTGCATTAACTCATCATTTGGTGATTTGATTTGTAGCAGCAAGTATATCCAAGAGCTCCTTTTACACGCTACACTATCCTTGGGGACGATGTCGTCATCGAAGAAAGCCTCAGATATGGAGTCTTCCTTTACCTTTATTAGAAAGTGTTTTATCCTCAAACGTGAGACCTCTCAACACAAAATCAAATTTAATTGAACTCCAATAGAAATATCAAAAACCAAAGCATGCCTATCAATTTAGCGACTTTACAATTATAACAATAAAGTTCAATTACGTTAATATGAAAAAAAAGAAGTTTTAACTCCGCTATTTATGTAGTGAATAAAGTTCAGTAATTATACGTGAAATTAAGTGCCAATTTTTCATTTGACAAGAACAGTGAAAGTTTCAAACTTTTGACATGAAATATGCCAAAACATAACATTTTGAATTAAACACTGTTCTATACACACATACTACTAGACATAGGTAATAAAATGGCTACTAATCCCCTTGCTCAAAATGGTGCTTTGCCCCATACATTGAACAAAAAGGCTTACAAAGAGATCAAAATAAATCTCTTTTTTCTATGCTGAAATTCTATAGTATTATATCTACACTCCAATTTTTGGAGTTGTGCCTCTTGATGACAAATCAATGTTACTATTGCTGCAGCTAACATTCTTACCATTGCAGCTGCTCTTTATACGCGAAGAGAGCTTCGCAAACACTTCCTCCCTTTGGGGGCGGTTTGCATATACTATCCACAACGCGAGGCTAAGCATGACTCCAACCGAGATGACGGCTAGCCCTGCGTTAACGACTCGGAGATGGTGTTCCAATGGAGGGCAGTGATTGGCCGTGATGTTCTTGAATGTATCGCGGACGAAATTGCAGTTCTGGAGATTAAGCAGTGGCGGTGCATAATGTTCGAGAGCGTAGCTAATGTTGACCGTTGCCACTAGCTGTTCGTACATGTCGGGTGTCAGCCTACCGATGCTAGTACACATTCCGGCCTCAGATACACTGCAAGTATAATTCAGCCAAACCTGGAAATTATTGCGACAACAGTTAAATTGGATTACAAAGTATTGAATGCCGAAAATTCTGAACATGATATTTAGAACAATGATTCGCTTTCATTGACAAACGGCTCGAATATCTTTAGCATATAGAACCAGTAATCAACTTCCAACTACAACCTATGTTACTCCGAATCTCCAAAATGTTGTCACACCCATGTCGGATCCTCCAGAAATACACTACTTTATGAAGGATCAGACATGCAGCAAGCGAGACATTTTTGAAGAGTCTGAGCAACATAAACTAAAACAACTGTAGAAAAGGAAATGTTTCATAGCAGGGTGACTGAGGGGGAAGAGAAACATTAACACTTACCGTTGAAGAATTTGCCATAGACACTTGATCAGCCGGGCATGGCAGATCTTGCAATTGGGAGTCATATGGATAGCAGAGACGTGGCACAACGGGTCCTGACTGATTATAGTAAATTGAATTGAGATGATTAGATGGATTGGAATTTGCATATGTGTCTATAAATCCATTGACAATATTTACGAGACCAACGGTGACTTGTTTGCTCTTAAACAGCGTCTGGTTTGTAGTTCTCGGGTCAACACATGGAAGGATGTTGCTAAGAGCACTTTCAGCATGAGGATTGTCCACCCACTCTCCCATGGCCATACAAGTGTCTGAAATTGCACTGGAACCAAAAAGAAAAAAAGAAACATATCGATCAGTGACTCCTTCAAATCTTGGAACTATTCTTATTAACCCTTTTACATTCTTATCGAAACCAAAAATGAAACAGATTGACTAATTGAGAAAGCCACGCATGTCGGGAAGTTACTCCCAATGCTGCGGGAATACTGCACAAATGTATGGTCGACTGAATAAAGAGAGCACTTCTCTTTTAAAAATAGTTTTGTCAGAGATAGCTTACGAACATCTCGACTATTTCACAGGGTCAGCAAAGGTACCAAGTACTCTGCCCATCAAGTCTTAGCACATGTAAAGAAATTAGCAAGCACCTTTTCATCTCACTTCATTGACCGATAGGCAATAAAGAAAGCATTTTGCGACCCCGGGAACAAAGAAATAGTAGAAAACTAAGGCATGGAATATCTATGTTGCTCGGACTCTTTGAAAATGCTGCCACACCTGTGTCGTATCCTTAAAATAAATACTACTTTGAAGGATACAACAGACAATAGTCGACATTTTTTAAGAGTCTGAACAACATAGTGGAAAATACGAGCTTTTGTACTAAATGAATACTCAATCGTAGATATTGTTTCTTACTTGTTAATGATGACAAAAACTCCATAGAGAATGAATGTAACTGCCACCAGCAACCATCCACTAATGATAAATCTACATCAGAGCATTTGATTGTGAGACGACGGGGAAAAAAGGATAAGCTAATTGTTTAAGCACTGAATAGAGAAGCTTACATGTGAATTGTGTGTTGATGGCCAAGGATAGAGAGGCCTGAAAGGAATGTGATTTCAGTCTCAAAATTGATGTTTAAGCCGTGAAAGTTTGAGACAAAAAGTAGAGCTCGGTATAGTAATACGTACAAAGACCCAGAATGGATATGAGAAGCATCACGACAGCAACAGTGATTAAAGCTGACCGCCTGCAAAGTGACATTTGCACATTAATATCAGACGTTGAAGCAAAAACAAACACTGAAGAGTAATAGCAAATTAAATTTGAGGCATACACAGCATTGAAGACCCTTCGTATCTTTCCTGAGTTTTCATTTGTTTTTTCCTCGAGGTTATCTGCTGCAGAAGTTAGGTCTCCATTTAGGCGATCAATATCATCTTTTACGTCTGAAGGGAGGAAAATCTGGGCCACATTTACAGTTTTTGCGAGGAACAGGTATTGTGTTACATTTCTCAATGTCTGTTCAGTGTAATCTGACTGGTTTACAACATATTTTAGAGTGTCCAATGCTTCACCGTGGAAATCATCTTGTCCAACAGAAAGAAGAATGCACCCGATACTGTCAGTTAAATAAGAAACATGAATCAGTAGTTTTTCTAATGAGCAAGATTTATGTCCCTCGCTAATCAAAGGCAAAAATAATGAATCATTTTAATCCAACAAGGTAAAATCCTACTGATTAGGAAACCTAAAACTTCCAAATTGTTACAGGCAAGTGCTTAGAGCCACACATTGATGAATGTGTCCTAAGTTTATGAACAAAACATAGTGCAAGATAAAGCGTTACGATTTAAAGTTGATAAGATTGCAAGATCAGGAAAAAAATATTTTTGTATAAAAGAGAATTAACAAGTCAAGTGTTAGATTATTACGCTGCAGCACATGTCAAGATAATAAGCACGATCAGGCAAATTCTCTGTGAAAATTGTCGTTCTCCGTCTCTAATATTGATCTTCCATCCACAGCAATAGTGCACTACAAGTGCCAATCCAAAAGAAATGAACCAAAGCAGAGCGAGTATGATGCCAGCAACACCTGTAAAACCAACAGACTGTGGAACCAAAGTCAAAATCCTCATAAGATCACCATCTTCTAAATGAAAATCTCGACTAAACAGTTAAAGTAAGCTCATCCCAAGATTTATAATAGATGTACAGAGTCGTCTAAACCAAAATGTGGTTTCAATGCAATATGCAAAAGATCATCTATCAACCCACAATATTTGCGCATAAATTAGCTTATTTAGAACTAAAGTTAAAGTTCATAACCTCTTAGTCATTATATATACTCATGTAGCCTCCCAATGGCACCTAACACTAGAAGAGGAATCACTTTTAATCAATGAATCAATTAATTGCACCTCAATCTCAAACTAGTCGAGGTCAGTTGCATCAATCTGTAATATCTATTCCGTTCCATTTCGACCCATCAGAAATAGAAAAGGAAACACTATATACACTAGAAGAGGAACAAGTTCTTAGACACAACTATGCAATTATGCAGATTTTGCACCAAAACATAAGCAAATTCATCCTTTGTTAAATGCAAAAATATACTTACAACTTCACTATCAAAAAAAATATACTTACAACTTAAATGTTAAAGATTTATACTTTGCTTTTTAAGTAACCAAGCTAACTTCCACGATCATCTTCTTACCCCCCCCCCCTTCCTCCTACTTCCCAACAATATTCCCTTCTCCTGTTGGGAATAAATTAGCTAGCAGAACAGAAGACAATACATGAATTTTATAATAGTAGTGCTAGGCCATCTTTCACCAGTAATTTTCATCACTCAGCACGGAAAACTTTTCAAGTGAACTAATCAATACCTGATCTTCTGCAGTTTCTATCTCAGAATTTTCCAGGTCAAAATCAGTTACTTAGTCATGAAGGTCAGTAGATCATATAATAGTTATAGACTTGGGCTTAAGGTCATGGCGGGATCAATATCAGATAACAGACAAGAGAGTCAGCTTGCAGTCAGCCAACACCCTTCACGCTAGGTGCTTGCAGACGGCCAACATTATTTTGGTCCAATAGAACGAACAGGGTAGTGAAGTAAGATATGTTGCAAGTGATTAGGATCCAAAACAAACAGAAAACTGAGGTGCAAATCCAAAGGGTATTGCAGCTCAGACAAAAAAATTGATGAACTGTATAAATTACAAACAAGCAGTGAGCAATGTAGGCATCAGAGATCTTAAACTATAGCAAAATCCTCAAACAAATGCATTGCTATACATTTCCTAGATAAATCAATCACACCAGATGGAAAAAGAAAAGAAGGATGGTGCTTACTGCCCAGTAGTGTTTATTGGCAATATCCCATCCACCTCTGTATTTGTGGAAACCAGAAAGAAAGTCTGGCCTCCTCGTCCTGTTTCCTGCAAGCACAAGCGTGCTCGCATGCCCACCTGGTGCTTGTGCCATATCTGTTGAGTGCAATACTCCATCTTTCCATGATTCCAAATTTCCCTCCCCTGATATTAGAAGTATCAAAAAAGAGGACCACATCATCTAAAAGAGCCTTGCTTTAACACTTAACATTATCTAAAAGCATCAGAAAGAAGATAATACGTTGAGTTAATGGTCAAAAACAAAAAGTAACGAACAACAGATAGTCAGTTAGTGACAGTTTAGGTAGGAAACTCGCACACACCTAATAGTTTAGGTATGAAACTCGAAAAAACGGGATACTATAGGTGTGTTTTTTACCCTTATATATTCAATTAAAATCCTTCCAGATCACCAAAATGCCTTATATATTCGATTCAGACGTATAAGTGATCATTCTTGTTAAAAAAACACAAGTAAAGAAATTTTACAACAGAAATCACACAGTAAAAACATAATTACCCTGAGACAAAATAAGAAAGCATTAAGCATAGTTGTTAAAGAATGACCATTAAAGTATTAATACCAAAACTTCATAACAACCAAGAAAGATCAAATCATGTAGTCCAAATAAAATTGTCCTTAAATAACTAGAAAATGACATCTGAATTGCAATAACAGCATATAAAAACAAATCTAAGACTCCTAAAATTGAGGAATTTGGGATACAACAAAATTTTCATAACAAGAAACCATCTTTTCCCCATCTTTTTAGCATTATATAGCTCAAAATGGAACCAAAACCACCAGCACAGAAAAACGCCATATCAAAGAATTCACCTTTTTCCATAATACAGGCAGACAAGAAGCTTCCATGATCAAAAATTTCATTACAAGAAACCATTTTTTTCCTTTTTAGCATATATAGCATCATCACTAGTGTCAAAATCCCTTCAAATAGAAAAACCCCATATCAAAGAATTCACCTTTTTCCATAATACAGACAACCAAGAAGCTTCAATGATCAAAAATTTCATTACAAGAAACCATTTTTTTCTTTTTAGCATATATATCATCACTAGTGTCAAAATCCCTTCAAATAGATAAACCCACATCAAAGAGTTCACCTTTTTCCATAATACAGACACCTAAGAAGCTTCAAATGATCAAAAATCTCATTACAAGAAACCATTTTTTTTCTTTTTAGCATATATAGCATCATCACTAGTGTCAAAATCCCTTCAAATAGATAAACCCCACATCAAAGAATTCACCTTTTTCCACAATACAGACACCTAAGAAGCTTCAAATGATCAAAAATCTCATTACAAGAAACCATTTTTTTTCTTTTTAGCATATATAGCATCATCACTAGTGTCAAAATCCCTTCAAATAGATAAACCCCACATCAAAGAATTCACCTTTTTCCATAATACAGACACCTAAGAAGCTTCAAATGATCAAATATCTCATTACAAGAAACCATTTTTTTTCTTTTTAGCATATATAGCATCATCACTAGTGTCAAAATCCCTTCAAATAGATAAACCCCATATCAAGAATTCCCCCTACTTCCATAACACTTCAAAATGATCACAATGACTCACCTAAAATGGACTTAAAAGAGTCTCTTGGTAAAGAATCAGCAGGAATTGAGCTGAAACAAATGGACACAACAAGAATGAGAGTAGCAGTAAAGAATGAATAACCCCTCATCTTCATCTGCAGCTACTCTCCAAAATCTCACTGAATCAACAACACACTCTCATGTGCTTTTTCAGTTAAAAACAAGAAACCCCATTACAATTTTTTGTTGCATTTGCTTATAAAATACTAAAAACTATAAGAATCATGTGCTTTCAGTGAAAAACAAGAAACCCCACTTCGATTATTTGTTGTATTTCTTCAAAAAAAAATCAGAGAATCTCAGAGAGAGATGAGAAGAGAAGCCACTAACATACAAAGATCTCAACTTTGGCTACTCATTTATACAAAAAACAAAAAAAACAAAAAAAAAAAGAAGAAGTTCACATGGTGAGGTAATGGAGAGAGAGATGAAAAGGGCGGGTGTGTGACTCTGTGTGTGTGAATGTGTGAAATGAATAAAGCACAAAAATAAGTGGAGAAAATGTAGAAGCTGAATCTGAGTCCTTTTAAAAAATAAAAAAAAACTTGTTTATTTGGTTAATTAATATACCTAATTTATATAATCCTTTTTTAAGTTGAAAATTTTATTGCTAATTAAGAATCAAAGTGAACTATAAATTAAACTTCATTTCATTTGGACAATACTACTCCTTGATTGATGTGAACGTGGATCTCTTGTTGTGGAGGAAAGGTAATAAAAAATAGTATGAGATCAAAATATATTCGGTGTTGCTCTTATAGCTTTTAGAGCAGAGATCTAGCAATACATTTAAGGTATGAACTATTAAATGTATCGTTATGTTGTGTCGAGTAAAATGTACTCTTTTATCATTAAAAAAAAGAGATAAGTTTCTCTTATTTTCTAAAATGATGACTATGAAGTCTCCACCTGGACTGGGATATAGGTATGTTATGAGGATTCGATTGTTTGCCTATTAAAAGAGTATGTGAGTTGGGTTAAAAATATCGTGAAACTGTTTGATCCATATATGATGTGGGCGTCAAAGCATTGAGTGGATCTTACCCTAGTCCCACGAGTTGTACATCATATTGTTCAATAAAAGAACAAAAATCATTTTTTTTTGTTTTTCATTCATCCTTCAATATTCATATTAGAGTCCGACTAATTCAAATTTTCCCTGTGTAGAGCTCATTTGGGAGAAGCACTCCTTACTAAAGAATTTTTCGATTCAGAACTTGAAATTGAGATCTCTAATTAGAGGAAGATGAATCTCTTCTACTACATCATATTTTTTAATGGTGAAAAGAAATATTGTTTCCCATATAATAATTCTTAAAAAAGGTACTTCCTAGTTTTATTTATTTACTTCCATTGAATATTATTTAAGTGAGATCTTAGCAAGAGCATTATTATGGGGAAGACCATGTGATATGGGAGACATAATAACTTAATAGAAGCAATCTGAGAAAAAACAAAAAGGCTTGCTTAGTTGCTTTATTATGGTTTAATGTATAAATTAGTGTTAATTAGTTTCAAAAAAGAATTGTTTTAATTAACTTTTTTTTTCTTTACAAACAACCTTTTAAAGAAAATAATAAGTGTGTTAGGTACATTATAATAATATTTATGTTGGTTAAAGTTAGTTCCACTAACAAATCATAAAATTTTTTTTGTTTGATATTGTTTTGATGGCATATTCTCGATTGTTTATTCATTATAAGAAAATATCACATAATAATATCTACAATACAATTATAATAAATTGAAGTCAACTATATAATTATTTACGTTAATATAATTTAATTTGAATTTATCCCTTTAATATAAATAGAATTAAAATGATGCGGCGCATCAAAAATACGATAGAAACATCTCTCAATCAAAGATTTTTCATTTTAATTGAATAATTATTATTCAAGCGATAACAAAAAATAAATAAAATTGTAGAACTTTTTTTTTAATTGACATATTAATCAACAAAACTAGCATTAAATCAATGAATGCACCATGCATATTGTAAACCTAATTTCATTTGACAATACACATAATATGCATGAAAAATCCATTACTTACCTTGTTTAATTCTATGAAGCAATATGATTGAACTTGTAGCTTAAGAAAACTATTTTTTAAAAAATAAAATTTATAGAGATATACTCTTAATGATGAAATCTTTTGTAAAGATTGTATGTATTCGATCCAAAATATACCTATCACATTATGCTAAAAATATTTTTGAATAATCTAATAACTGATATCATAATCAATAATTCAGAGAAAAATCATTGAACTTGTAAATATAATCTCATATTAATAGTTATAAAAAATTACATATGAATACTCTGAATGATATGAGACTTTTTTAAAGGAGAAAAATTATGCAAACTTATTCTAAAGTAAAGAATATTACACTACTATATATTAAGAGTATCATAAACTATATAAAGAATATTATTCTGTTTTTATTAGTAAATTTTATTATTACTATTCCCTCCATCCAACAATAATTGTCCATTATACTAAAAATAGATGTCCAACAATATTTGTTCAATTTTAAAAAATCAAGACATAATTTATCTTTTTTGACTATTTTACCTTTGTTATTAAATATTATTTACCATCTAACACATTTCTCAAAGCATTAGATTTAATAAAGTCACAGGATAATATAGTACTATTACTGCTATTATTTATTGTTTGTTAAGAGATATGTCAAGTCAATAGTTGACAACTATTGTTGGACGGAGGGAGTATATACTAAATTATGTGTTATTTTCATTTAATTAATTTATGGACTAGTGTAGAATTCTCTAGGAACACGAGGAGGATTGGCACTGGACCCAAAAATAATAATGGGCCTACGTGAAAGACATTTACTGGTTTTGTGGGCCCATAAAAAAGTGGGCCCAAAAAGGTGACTTAAAAGCAGAGCGCCGCGTATTAACAGGATCTCCACTTGATAATGAAATACAACACAAACACTCTACCTAATTTTTTCTACATTTTCTTTTTCAAAGTCAAAATATATTTTTTTGGTCCTATAAGTTGAAAACTTAATATAAAATATAATAAAAATAACATATTCAATGTATTTAGTTTTTATTTTTTAAAAAAGAATTGGGAGTAGGAAAAAGGGAAATGGGGATGAGATTAAAGGAAAATCGAACCCTCTCCAACAAGGTGGGAGTTCAGGTATAGCGTATTTAATAAAATGAAGTTTGACAAGGATAATTTATACAATTTTATTCCTATATCATAAAAATATAGATTAGATTATCTCAAGTAAAATATATGAAAAACCAAGACAGAAGTGAAGCAAGTCGTGTTGATAATAATGTAGACGAGAGTAGTTTTGAAGTGTGTGATCATCTCATCTAAAAGCTTAAGCTGTTAGAAAGAACACACTTTTATTAGTTAATTATATTATCAACCAGTAGTAGCAATAATAAGATAATATAATAATTAAGGTGAAGAAAATAACTTAAAGTGATAAAATTAAAGAATAAGACGATTTATATATATGAGAGTAATAATAATATTGACATGAAAAACTAGACAATGCTCACTATCTACCAACTTTCTACTTTGATTCACAATCTTCAAATATTTTTATCTAGAGTCATGGTATTGAGAAAACCTAGGTATGTCATGTTAAATCATCTATCTTTATTATTTTTTTGGCATACCTCTACCTCTTCTCATACCGACATAATCAACTTCTCACACCTAATTTTCATATGTTCAAAGCATATCAGTTTTACCTTTTCATTTTGTTCACCATGATTTTTTTTATTTTATTTTTAAAAAACTTCAGAATAACCCGCAATTATTATAACCTCTGTCACAATCTCTGTCTTTGAGGAGGGCATTGTATAGTGAGGACTTTAAACTTCCACAAAAAATGTAAATCGCACTAAACAAATTTATATAATAGGCTCGATTCAATAGGCATTAAGAGAAAATCTCACCTTATTTTAAATATTTTTATTTTTAATTTTATCTCTTTTAGTATGTGAACAATGTATTCAAACTATATATTAAATGTATCCAGCACTATAAGAAAACTTGATCAATGAAGAAAAAGAGTAATTTTGTCAGTTTAAATTTGACTTTATTATATAGTTTTGGAATCTGACATTATCATGCATGCTCTACTTGTAGTCCACAACTTTGAGACGAAAATGTTGACAATTTTCTAACTTCTTTCGATGCATATCTACTTATAATAAAAATTTTAAAAATGTAAAATTAAAATATGTTCACTTCTTATAAATAGAATAATTAATTGTTGGCAATTGTTTGGTGTTGCAGATAACATATAATGCTGTTGATAAATGATAACTGCGTGACTCATTGATTATATTTTTCCGCTTTAAAATTAAATGTATCATTAGATTTTGAATTAAATTTGGTTTTTAATATAATTAAACGTTTTTCTCATATTTTATCGTATATAATGTGTTAGAAACAATTCATAAATTGTAAGTACTCCCCTCGTCATAAACTTTATTCTTGTGAGCTTACTTACATAATCAACTTAAAATTTGATTGACTAGATAAATTACGATAATTTGATAGTTAATATAAAAGTTAAATAATTTATGATAAATTCACATATAAAGCGTGTTGATTATTGTTTACGAGATGTAATAATTTGACACTCAGTTTAACTAAGTTAGGAGTAATATTTGATTTTCACATTTTATAGAAATTTTTTTTTAGACATTTGCTGAAACAAGACAAAAATATATGTCAAACTCTAAATATTTGAAAAAAAGAAAAGAAAAGGAAATTAAGAATAAATCTGATGAGTAGTATTTTTGTCATTTATATATATAAAAAAATAATACTGATTTCGTCATTAGATTGGTTGGGAAACAATGACTTCATTGGACTTGAAAATTGAGCTTATCGGCATTTTAAAAACGACAATTTGATGTCTAAAATATTTCGTGTTAGCAAGGTTCATTTCACGTTAAGAGGTATGATGTAACAGTTTATAATAGTACAAGTATTAATAACCATTTTCACGACTTAAATTCATAATCTATAGGCCACGCAAAGTCAACTATATCTATTTTAAAATTAAAGCTTCTAATATTATATTAATATTTGATTACGTTGTTATTTTTCTTTGTTAAATTCATAGCCCATATCCTATTGTTCTTCATTACATCATGCAGACAAAAAAGATAAGAGTTTTTTTTTTTTTTGGTCTTTTAGATGGAGGAATAGTGTGAAACTATATTTTCTATTTTTTTTCTTTATTTTTGGGGAAAAGTAACAAAGAATTAGTATTATCCTATTAATTAATATAATATATATGCTTTGAATGTGGGAGAATTTGTTGGCTTTAAATTTATTTATCTTAAATCTTAATCAAAATAGCAAGTTGAGGGGTCAAGTTAAATCTTTTGTTTGGATCTTGATTTGTTTGTGATTTTATTTTAGATAAGTGATTATCAGATAATTAATTAAGATTTATAAATTTAACCAAAATAGCAAGTTGATCGTCAAGTTAATCCGTTTTGTTTTGTTTGGATCTTGATTTTATTTATGTTTCTTATTGAGTATATTGTGATTACCCTATAACTAATTAGAAGTTATAAATGCAATCAGAACATGATAGTTGATTGTTTGAGAAAAGTAATAAATATATAACTCAAAAAAGCGATTAAATATATACCACCTATAATATTCAGGTATTTATGATCACCAAACCTAATATCGATCGTTTTCGCATTTTCTCCTACCTCAAGCTACAGAAAATAATACTAAATCGATTCATAATTTATTTATCTTTTGGGATGATACATATCTTAAAGCTATGAATAAAAGTAGTAAACCGACTAATTGACAAACAAACATAATAATAAGTTGAGTTCGGAGTCAAAAGGACCATTTTTTTACTCTAAAATGCATAAAGGGCCACTCAATTTTTTTAAAAACTAAAACGGACAACTCGCTGCTCGGACAGCGAGATCCTTAACACCGTTAGAGCCGTCAAAAATTGCATGTTTCTCGCTACAGGAGCAGCGATTTAGTAACAAATTTTTATTATTTTTTTGACAATATCGCTGCACCTGCAGCAATTTTATTTTAAAAAAATTGTTTCTTTAAATCGCTGTCCCGGCAGCGACTTTACCAAAAAAAATTTAATTAATAGCGATTTTTTAAAATTGTTTTTTATTAAATCACTGCTTGCACGATTTCTCCCCAAAAAAATCCTTTTTTAAAAAAAAGAAGAAGATTAATATCATTTTTTTTTAATTGGGTTAAATCGCTGCGGGGCAGCGATTTGTTCCCAAAATTTTGAATTTTTTTTAAAGTCTCCTTAAATTATTATTATTTTTTTATATAAATGTCATGCTTGCTTTCACGTGAACTGAAAAAGTTCACTGTGTGAAAATTTTCTTATAAATAATTTAAGGAGACTTTAAAATTTTTTAAAAATAAATAAATAAACACAACGATTTTTTTTAAAAAATAAAATTTTGGGAATAAATTGCTGCCCCTGCAGCGATTTACCCAATTTTTTCAGAAAGGAATTTTTTTGGGAGAAATCGCTGCAAGGGCATCAATTTAATCAATTATTTTTTTTAAATCCTATTAATTAAAAAAATGGGATAACGATTTAAAGAAACAATTTTAAAAAAAAAATCAAATCTCTGCAGTTGCAGCGATATTGTCAAAAAAGATAATAATAATTTGCAACTAAATTGCTGTCCCTGCAGCGAGAAACATGCAACTTTTGACGGCTCTGACGGAGTTAAATTTATGTAAGGATCTCGCTGCCACAGCAGCGAGTTGTCCATTTTGGTTTTTTATAAAATTGAGTGACCCTTTATGCATTTTGGAGGAAAAAAATGTCCCTTTTGACTCCGGACTCATAATAAGTTGGGCTCCATGCCCTTATTATATTATATCGATATGTACGCAAACAAATGCAATTAAGTCAAAATATATGTCAATATTATGTTATCTCTATACATATCTTCTCAGACCATTGACTTTAATATCAATTCTTGGACGAAAAGATATACAAAACACCAAAAAGAAAATTCTTAACATAGCATGATATTATATTTTTCACTTTAAATCAATCATACACAATCTTCCCCTCCCTCCCCCCACCCCCCATCCCCCAAAAAAAACCCCTCACGATATTAAAATATCTCACACATTAATTATATTATAAGTAAAAATAATAATAATAATCTGTTTTTTATAAGAAACTCTAAGAAAAATGATAGAGACGTGTACCATATATTTGCCAAGTTGTGATGAACACTTTACGAAAGTTTTACTTTATACTTTATGTATTATTCAAGAAAGGATATATAGATAAAGAAGAATTATATATATATATATATAAAATATGCACACAAATTGAGTCACTTGATCTTTCGTGTGCAAGTAGTCCCAATGAATAATAATTTCAAAATATTTTACGTTTTAGAAAAAAAAAAAAAAAAAAGAAGATATTTTTAAAATAAAATATTAAATATTAGTGGGATGTCATAAAAATAAACTATTGATTACGAAATTGAAGTGTAAAAAAAGAATAAACGTGTCCCAAAGAAAGGAAGAAATCAATTTGGACCCTCTATTTTAATTAATTTATTGCTTTAAGCATTCTTGATAATGAAATGAACAATTGACTAAAAAGATTTATATAGACAAATACATGGATTGTAGCTTTACGTGCCCAATTGGATTTCTCAAATATAAAAAGTATATATTTCAATAATTAATTATATGTATGCTTAAGTAATCCTGACTGTTTTAATTTTGACTTGTACTTTGTTTGGGCATGGCCTATGACAATAACACCAAAAAAGGGTGAATTTTACATGATTTTTGTGCAATTTTTCTAAGTTTTCAACAGTATATATATGTGTGTTATCGACAACGTATGTTGATAAAAGATAGTAGGTATATATTTGACAAAAGAATCAAAGACGCGCATCTCATTGATTCGAATATACAGACTATAAAAATTCATCAGAATCCCTTTAATAAAAAAATCATGTTGCATGCATATATATGCGATTAAATTTATATGTCTAAGTTATGAGGAATGACAATGAGTACTATTCAACATTTCGATGATTGAAACAAGAAACAAATAACTTGATTCACACGAACATAGAGGCGGAGTTAAAGGGGGTATGAGTGGGGTTAAGATAAGTATTATGTATGCCGCTTCTTAGTAAAAAAATGTTAGATGTTCTCTATTCATTTGTCTATGTTTTGATGGGTAGAATTATCGAGCATTCGTGTTGATAAAAGGCGATAGGTATATCCTATGAAAGAATTGAAGCATAAACAAACTTGAATTTGGCAATGAGGCGGAGGTAGAAGAACTGAGAGGGTTCATCTGAATCGTCCTTTTTGTTTGAAAAATTATATTGCATAGAATTCGTCAATAAAATTTTTGTCTCCATCACTGTCCGAAAAGCCACCAATTATATAGAAGGATGTGTTCTTGATTACAATTTTGCAGATTACCAAACATTCATCATTGATAAGGACATGGAAACAACTCCAATTCCAAGTAGTTAAACTAAGGTACAACAAATCCAAATAAACCATGACAACAGCAAAAACATAGATTTGATATATAGATTTATTTAATTTTTCATATGGGATTATTAGATGACGACCCTTCATTATTTTTTTTGAGACTCAATTTTATTTTTTTGGGGTCTTTTTAAAAACTTTCAATTCGAGTAAGTTTGTTTTAGTAATTTAAAGTTAGGACAGGTTACCATTCAAGATAGTGGTTTCAAGTTCGAACTTTTTGAGAATGATTATTTTCTTGGATTGGAATTATTGTTCCCTATAATAATGGTTTTATGCTACATAAATGCGAAGTAGAAATAATATTCATTGATCCACTTTTCAATCAATATTTTGAAAAATTAATATTATTATAGAGTTTTACATGTGAAATTCAAAACTTCAGGACGATATTTATTTTTCAATTATAAAAACTAAAATATGATCATTTGTAAAATTTTGATTCGAATACAGATTAATCGAAACCTAAAACAAATACCTAATACCTTATAAGAGTGAAATTTTTTAAAAAATAATTAGGACGTGTTGTGCCTAACTATAGACAAATCAATAGTCAATGATAGTGTTAATATCCATATGATTTAATTTGGAAAAGTAATTTGCTACTTAATTGTGAATTAACTTTTAGTGGAAAATTAGCTTTAATCATGTCACAACTTTTAACTTTTTGACAAATTTGGCACGTATATAATTTCTTTAGCATCTATTGTTGAGATATAAAAAAGCAAATATTGCTTTTATCACCTATTACTTTTTCACATACTTAATAGAGAAGTAGCATAAAGCAAATGTTTGCTTTTTTACTATCCATTTTACTTTTCATATAGTTAAATTTATTTGATTGTAACTTATTGGAACTTTTATAGGATCTTAATGTATAAATTATTAAAAAGGTATAGTGGTTTAATATAGCTTTTTATAAATATTATAAATATAAAAGAGTAAAATTGGCATAATCAAAGGAGTAGCAAACCAATAATAAAAAAAGCTTCTTATACAAATGACTTTATTAGGCACTAATTACTATTTACTGATAATTGTGTTTGTTTAATCATTGGTATCCGTAACTCACAATCTCGATCATCGACTAAGTTGAATTCGCATCGTAGACATACAATGGTGTTTAGTTCTCAAAGTTCGAACTCAATATCTTTAACGAAGAGGTGAAAATTGTGGCTTTAATTGTCATAAGAGCATCACCGCTTATTTTATAGAAGTAGAGTTCACTAATTACTTTTCGGTCAATATCTTTGAAAAGTAATCATTGTCATGAAGTTTCAAATTCTGCAAATAAAATTATGGATTTAAAATCTCCATGATAATGATTATTTTTCAATTATAAGGAATACAAAATAGTTATTTGTGAATTAACCCATTTATCACTATACCAAAAATGTTCTTTAGCAGTAATTAATTAACGACAATAACTTAATTGTCGCTAAATATATTTTTTTAGTGACAATTAACACTCTTTATAAATGTCCCTAAAACTAATAGCAATATTAGATCTAATGACAATTAATTAAAGTCGATAAAATTTTCAACACTCTTTATTAATAAGCATATTTATTACCGCAAAAAGATGTTTTTGTTGCGGTGTACGATTGTGCCAAATCATCAATGATTAATCTATCAACATCAGAATTCAGAACTAACAAATTTTAATTTTATTTGGACCACACCTTCTTAATTGTTTGGTATGTTTAACCTGTAAAACTGATAAATGGGCCTCAGAGAAATATGGGCTGGACATTTAGTACTTCTTTTCTAGGTCCACAAATACATTTAATTGTCCGATTTGCCCTTCAAATGAGTGGTCATTAAATTTTGCCCTTACAAATCGAATGTATGCCTAGCCTGTCATAAGTTACTTAAGGGGCACAGACATAACTTGTGAGATATAATGGTGCGTAAGTACGAACTTTTACCCCGCAAAAAAGTTATTTGCCTAGAGGGTAAAAAAATAAAAAATCAAACACAAAATAAGGGGCAAAAGTGTAAATCTTTCTGAGCCATAAATGCAATTCAATTATTTGTCAATCTTTCATATAGGGGTAATTTTTTTTGTCTTTGATAAGTATAGTGATTAACCAACTTAATTGTTAGTTAGAGAATTCAAGTTAATATTAAAATATAGTAGGATATTGTTATTTGGTTGGAATTTTTTTATACTTTTTTGTTAACTATATGAAAGTTCAAATATTAAGATATCTGAGGATTTTTGTGCCTAAGAAAAAATAAATCAAAGCGCCTAGGCTCTAGAAGTATAAAATTCTTACTTATTAATTAATGTGAACATGAATTGTACGTGAGATTTCTATAGTATTGAAATTTATTAAATAAATCCAAAACCCAAAGTATAATGGGCCTTGAATATATTGGAGCAAAAATCTTGGACCATCAACCTATTAACTACTCCATTAACACATATAATCATTGACAAAATAGGCACTTTTTAACTCATGTAATTAAAACATAGTCATTGCCATAAAAATTTGAATTTTATAGTAAAATTTGAGAACTTTGTCATGAAGTTTCATCTTGTACAATTTTTAATTGAATGAGAATAATTATTTTTTAATTACAAGATTAAAAAGTGAGTAATGAACACTTTTCATCATAACTTCGATCCGTGATGTAACACGTTCAAACTCATAGCTTATAGATCATTTGTACTTAGAATCAATGTTGACGTTTGTTTAGTCATTTATCATTACAAGTTACTTCTGAATTTGTTTGCGTGCATCTTAATTATTATCGAATATCAGGTATCTATGTTTCATTAGTACAATTACATTTTAATTGTCCATTAAGACTTACGTAAATAAGAAGAAATTACCTAACATTTCTCTTTTATTTTGTAACATTAATTACTTATTTTGCCAATGGAACCTAGGATTTAAATCCCCATGGAATCACGTTTTGTCCTCTTTGACCTGTGTTTCTTGGTCTATACCATCATCAAACTAGAAAACACGCGAAACATGTGAATTTCTGATGTGGGATTCATCGATGATATCATGTACATCCCTTCTTTAAAAACTTATCAATCTAAAAGCATGTCAATCCTTCTTTCTAATATGCCCTCCGCCACGAGCGCAGTAGTTGGCTAGTAAGAAATTTTAAGCCTATAGAAGTACACCTATATACCCTTCTTGCCCATACAAATCCCTTTAGTATATCCTCATATCCCTATTTGTACTTCCACCTAACAACAAAGCAAGCAAAACGTGCTAAAAGCTTAACAATCAATAACAATCAATGTGAAAAAAAATTCAACAACCTAAGATATTGTAATCATGTGTTGTCTTTTATTTTTTTTAATTAAAAAATATTATATGATTGACAAAATTCTCATAATTTGCATTACTTTCTTACTATGTATACCTACCAACCCTTTAGGAGTAGAGCAAATAGTAGAAGAATTATGATGGTAAATAAGTTGCCTATAATCTCCCTGTCATTATGATCCATCATATTTTGGTTTCTGGCTCGATGTTCGATGATTATATTGAGGATCGAATAAATTTAAATTTGCAATGGTAAAACACTCCCTAACAAATATGAGTTTACACTCAAGGCTCAAACTCGAAAACTCTTATTAAAAATGATCATATTTTAATATATGGTAGTTAGTTTGGAAACATCATTGATTAATAATCTCCACGATTATCTATCAGAGCTATTTCCCTAAAAATACAAGTGATTTATTTTATACATTTTAGTGTAATAATTTCATCATAACCGCAATTTCTAAGATAACAACCTGATAAATTGTGATTTAATGGTGCAAGGTTGAGAAATCTCTACAAAAGAGGGAATTACTCGAATGGTAAGTATTACTCGTGTAAAAAGATTCTGAAACTCAGATAACGGACTCATCTTCCATTCGTGATGTGTGTCTAATTCCAAGTACAATGGCATACCCAATGTAATCTCAAAGGTGGAGTCTGAGGAGAATTAAGTATATATAGATCTTATTCCTACATCGTGGAAATATAGAGAGGCTGCTTCCGATAAGTCTAAACTCTAAGTATGAGATTTTAATATTTTTTTGAATCCTCATATTGAATTTCTGGCAATAATTTTTAGAAACAAAGCGTGGATTTTATTTCTTCAATTTAGCTCTGTTGCTACTGTAACTCTGTAACAAAACCAGAGCTGCAAAATCTCTGCACAAAATAAATTAAATATAAAACACATAGGTGGTCTACATTGGAGTTTTCATATATTCCTTTGTCCAAGAAGATATTGTTAGCTTTCAAAATTAATATAATGGTCATGACTCATGATAGCCTAGGGATCAAATCAAATACCCCTTCGATTTCATTTTATGTCGATGTTTTACTGGATACAAAGTTAAAGACGTTAGGTTATACAAGTCATAGTTGAAACGTCTCATTGATGTCTATTCTAACAAGATGGATATACATGAGAGATACAAAGCACCTGCCCCAAAAGATAACGTGGTCCGATACCCTTGCTAGATTCATCATAACTCTCCTAACACCCACGCATGTGGTCCATCAGTCAATGAAGTGTGTGAATATCATGAGGGACCACGATTCAAATCTTCATTGGCCAAAGAATATATTACTAAGCTATAATGCATAGAGTCTACACCTATGCTGATGAGAGGTAGCAGGCACCTAGTGAAACACTCGAGGTGCACACAAACTGTCTCCGACACCATCAATAGACTTAAAGCAAACACCATTGGTTCACATTAGATACCATGTCCCAGTAGCTCAGAACTTTTCACAACCACACAAGTGACAAGTTGTGGGCATGGAGGATCACTTGCTTCTAAAAAGGAACACTTCCCAACATACAGAATGACAAACAAAATTATAGTTTCACAGCTTGTAGCACTATAGATGGAGCAGCATATTAACATTCAATCTTTTCAAACACACATATCAACTGTTAACTTCCTATGTAATTGAAAAGTTCTGGTCTCTTAACTTTTGCCAATTGACCAAAAAGTAGTTTATACTTGGCTATCAATATCATAAAACTGCATAAAATTACTCGTCATTTGGTTGGGAACAAGTTATCCCGAGATTAATGATCATGGATAACTTATCCAATGACTATCTAATACCTCCCACTAAACATAGCGGTTTTGAACATGTTCAGGTGTCTATATAAAAATTCATGGAGATAAAGGCTGGGAGCAAAATTCCGTGCAGGCACGAGTATCCATTTGATCATTCATATACATGAAGATTAAGCACTGTACTGAATCATAGTGCATCAAGACATGCTGATATTATGGCAAAACAAGTATATAATTCAAGAATCTTTCAACATGTTATATAGTGCAGAGACCAATATAGCAACACGAAAGAAGAGCCATATTACCATGAATCAGTAGCAACTGCAGAAGATTCAAATGTAACAGGATTGGACATAATGCTTCACATAACATTAGGAGAATCACACCACAAACACTACTTTGCTCTGAATCTGTCGGATCCTCCAAGAGTAGTGTATTTTTAGAGGCTCCGATAACGGGTGTTGCAGCATTTTTTAGGGAGAGTCCGAGCAACATAGAACAGAAGTCAGATTAACCTCAAAGCTGTTCACAGATACAAGGAAAATACTATCTATGCTACAGAAAAACAACTAGCATGAAAAGTTCCGTTCTTTAAAGTGTTCATCAATAACCCCTTTCAAAACAACTATAAGGCAAATACCCCAACAATTCAATATATCAGTTGATGCAAAATGCACCAATTCTTTAATCCACATAAATATTTCAGCAAGAAACCAACTTTGAGGCCAAAAAACCCAAACTATTCAATATACTTATTAGTTAGCACCAAAAAAAAGGTGAATATTTCCGCAAGCAACCAACTTTGAGGCCAAAAAAACCCAAACAATCTAAATTCAGCCTTAATCCTAACACTTATTAGTCACAGAGACACCAAGTTTTCCAGCCACAATAACAGTAGTAGCCATATCAATAAACATGCCATGCTCAACAACACCAGCAAGTCTCAAAATTGCATCACTTGCATCTTTCAAATCACCCATATCCTTCTTGAAATACAAATCAATAATATAATTACCATTATCAGTAACATAAGGCTCTTCACCTCCACTTGCTGTTCTCAACTTCCCAACACATCCAGCTTCAATAAACAGCATCTCAAGCCTCTTAAGTGTAAACTCCCAACAAAAGGGCACAATCTCAACAGGCATAGCAAGTCCACTACCACCTATATAATTCACCAATTTTGACTCATCAACAATCACAATAAACTTCTTAGTAGCTGCCTCAACCATTTTCTCCCTAAGCAATGACCCTCCTCTCCCTTTAACCAAATTCATTTGAGGGTCAACTTCATCAGCACCATCAATTGCTAAATCAACAATAGGATGTTTATTCAGATCTGATAAAGGGATACCAAGTGAAACAGCTTGTTCATGAGTAATCTTTGAAGTGGGAATACCTACAATGTTCTTTAACTTACCACTATGTAAAAGTTCAGCTATTTTGTCAACAGCATGCTTTGCTGTTGACCCTGTACCTAAACCAACAACCATACCAGACTCAACAAACTCCACAGCTTTATAAGCAGCTACCTTTTTCAACTCATCTTGAGACAGAATAACAGGGGAAACAGAGGAAGATGATGACACCATCAATGAAGAGTCAACTTTTTTTGTGCCAAAAAATTGAGGGTATGCAATAGCCATTGCTAAAAACTGCTAAAACAACACAAAGATTGAGGAAAAATCAAGAATTCAAGATAAAGATTGAGTCTTTATCATAAAGATTGCATTTTTAGCATAAAGAATGAATTTTTAGCATAAAATTGTTAAAGGGGTTGGAGTATTATGAAGAATGAAACCATTAGTGTATATATAGATGAGAAATCAAGAAACGAAAAAGGGGAAACAAATTGGAGAAATCTGAATAAAGGGGTTTTCTTTATTTTGAAAAAACAATCATTATCAAGATTGGAATTTGTGGAGGAGAAAAGATAATGTTATTTGACGTTTCTTCTATTAGGGTTTAAGCAGAATTTATAGGGAAATTGAGAGGAAAGGAAGGAAAATACAGGATTCGTGGGGAGAAAGAGGTGTGACAGAATACTTGAAGCAATAAACAACTAGCAACCTTTCAGAAATTATTTTTTGGTTTTCTTATTATCCTATTTTTATTTTTATTTTATTTGGTTTTCTTATATCTTGGATCTCCACTAGTGTGCAAGAACTGAACCGACTGATAAATCGAACCGAAAAAAACGTTATTGGTTTATTGTTATTGGGTTGTTGGGTTAACGGTTATTTATATGTTTTATAAAAAAAAATTATTGGGTTATCGGTTCGATATTGATTTTTTAATATTGGGTTAACCGATAACTCATTAAGAATATAATAAAATAATTTACTATTTAATTTTTAGTCATACATAAATATCAAACAAAAAATATTAATATAATCACAATATTACTATAACTATAAGGACCCTACACAATTAACACTACTTAACTCTGTTCTCTTCATTTACCTTTTAGATTTTAGTACTACTTTAGTCTTTAGCTTCACAATGTTAAAACCTAAAGAACTAAGAACGGCGACATCCAGATCAAAGTTGGGTCACAACTAGACTTCTTGGTTTTAATTAGTTTTAGTTTATAATTAACTAATAGTAGCTTTTGCATGATTGTAAATGTCTGCAATTCGATTAACATCAAGAATTCATATGTGTTTTGGCATTTATTGTTGTAATTTACAGTCTAATTTGCTTGTTTCGATGTATGCCTGTATTGTGTCAAATTGTTGGAGAAGTCATATATTTATTTTGAAAGCATTTTCTTATTGGTTAAACCGAAAACCGATAACAAATATCTTATTGGTTTGGTTATCGGTTTAGCATATTTAAAAATCAAAAACCGATAATACTTAAAACCGAACCGAACCGACCGATACACACCCCTAATCTCCACTATATTTTGTGGGGGCTTGCAACGTTCTCAATATGATTTTAAAAAATTTTATTTTTAGAGAAATTATGTAATTAAACATTTATATATATATATATATATATATACTTTTAAAATATTACATATTTTACCACTAATTAAGAGTTTTTGTCATATATTGAGGAAGATACACCTAGATATATGTATTTTTGCTATCAAATATATTAAAATATATAGGGAGAGAGGTGAGATATCAGATATATGCATAAGATGTGATTCACATGTATCTAAGATATCAGATACATTAGAGAGTAGCGAGCGAAATTAGGAGGGAAGGGGGGAGGTGAGCGAGATTTGTTATGTATCTCAGATACATGTGATTAGATATCATATACATAGGAGAGTGGTGAGCGAGACGGGAGGGAGGTGAGAGAGATTTGTTATGTATCTCAAATACATGCGAATCCACTTGGATACAATGTATCTATAATAAATTACACCTAATTTTGATTCCATGTATCCCGAGATACATGTATCTAAATGTATCTTTCATATATTACTAATATGTGCATACCTCTATCCAACTATCAAACAACCCTTTAAAATAAAATAGTTTATAACAAAGTCGACTTCAAACTCGAGACATCTAGTCTGAGATGAAATTTTTAACCTCTCTACTTCTAACTTTTGTTGGTACCATGCATTTAAATTATTTGTCATTTCCATCTTATATATTTTATTTAGTCCATATTACCTGAATTATTGAAAATATGACATGTCATTTTAAGAAAAATATTTAAAGACATACTAAATAAAAGACTATTTTTCAATATTCTCAAACTATTCTACTAGAAAATATAAAGTCATTAAGAACCTCATCAAATGGAGGGTAAATATGAAGGGTAAAAGAAGTCGTAATAATTTTCTTGAATTTTGAATAATTCACTTATTTTAGACTATGAAAAGAATTCCAACAATTTACTTAAAATGGACCAAAAAAATATTAATTTATGTTATTAAATTCGAGTGTCACCATCATATGTCTATAAAAATACTTTTACGTATTTGCTTAATAAAAGGATCAAAATGTACAGATCAAGAAATATGCTAATTAATACAAGATTATTAAAAGCATATCTTATCTCTAAGTATTCTATCTCCATTACAAATAAAGAAATAAATCCAGTGCATATATACATCAAAAAAGAAAAGGAAGACAAGTAGCATATGTATATAAATTATGCCTTTACTTTTCATATTGTCCTCTTGTTTGAAATGAGAATTTTCTACTTTCACATGGTGATATATAGATTCTATATATATTATTTTCTAATTTAATATCTTATATTTGAGAAATCACTTGCTCATAACTTTAGTTTCCCATATTTCTCTACCTCTCCATTTCTGTTTCACTAATTTATCATCAGTAGAATTATATCTTATTAATTATTCAATGGTTATCTTTTAGTATCATATCATTTTCATAAAAATCTCGTAAAGCAAAACAATATATATCGAATTTCCGTGAAGAAACAACTCAAAATATTTATATTTATTTATTATTATTATTATTTGTTTGTTTGTTCTTTTATAATTGTTTTGATTATCAAATTAAATTAATAAAATATTGCAAGTATAAATATAAATAACGAGGAACCAGAAAAAAAGTCACCAACTAAAAATATAATATTGCCGATAAAAGTTATCAAACACTCAAAAGATTTGCGTATAGTATATTGATACAAAATCATTGAAGTTTGACCATAGAAGCAGATTTGATTCTGAAATGGGGACAATTATCTTTAGCCTAGTTACAAATTCGAGTCATAAAAGTCATAGAAAAAGTCACTAATACTTATATTAAAATAGATTATATACAATAGGTGTAATGCTTCTTTGTAAGCGATTAATATTTAATGTTTTATGCATCGAATTGTCATATAATGTGCAAATTTTACTTTATAGTCATATAACAAGAAATTTTCTATGTCTTTTTTTCCTATTTAGTGGGGCCATGTGAAAAGAATCCATAATATAGTGATTGGCTCTAATATTAAATATTAATAATACTTAGTACTTATGGTAGGTGCAGGAAACAAGGCATGCATCTTGCTTTTCATTTCAATACTCCGCATATGTACCAAAAATATTTTACTATAATTATATATAATAAAAATAATTAAGATCCTTCGACTCTTCATTAAAATTTTTGAATTTGATTTTTGAAATGAAAAATCTTTTGGTAGAAAGTGTTTAGTACTTTAATTTCCTTAATTATTGAGTCTACCTAGTGTGAGTTCGAGCTCAAATTAGATAATTTGAACTTTTTTTATCTTTAACATAAAGTCTTGAGTTTAAGATCTGAAAATGAAAAATAAAAGCTAAGATAAATTCAAAGTGATTTGCTCATACTTACTGTATTTTGAATATCAAATGATAAAAAAAAAACTTCAAACTTTAAGTTTCACTGTCACAATTCATAATTAAAAACTATTATAATATATAGTTTTCTATTTCCATGATGATGTCTTTGGTATTGTTAATGTAATGAATTTGAGTTAGTTTGTTGTTTTATAAAGGCTGAACTTCCTTCGTTGAAATATCACATTGTATATTTATTTAAAATGTGAAATTAAATACAGAAATGAAATTCATATTTTCCATATACTTTTCACAATTTTCACGTGTTCACTCAATAAAGAGAAGTGTGTCAAACTTTGATAGCGGTGTAGTAAACGTATTTTTCCATCTTTTCTTCAGATGTCAATCGAATTTTGAAAATAAAATCGCTTTTGATAATGAGATTTCATGGCATGAATTCAAATTAATTGAACCCTAAAATAGATATCGTCGGAATCAAACATACTTTCTTGTTCTAGGTAAAATCTTTGTATTTAGACAAGAACTCAAATGCCATCTTGAATTAGAATAGAGTGTTTGACCATTCCAATTTAATTCAAAGTCTTATTTTCCCAGTCAAATGGTCTTCTCTATTTCCATTTATTTGTTTTATTTATAGAAGATAAATCATTTTTCTAACTTTTAATTTGGCATAAGTTTCAATTCAAGTCCTCTAGATTTTAGTAAAAGTTTAGTTCTTGGTCCAAAGAACCCAATGACCAGTTCATAAAATGGACCTTGAGTTGTCAGTATACACCCCCAAACTTCCATTAAATGCACTTTTATCCCTCATTTAGTCAAAGACACGTTTATCACATTCTCAATTATTTGATTTGGAAGATTAAGAAGAATATTTATTGTCCAACTACCCAAATGTATATCTTGTAAGAGAAAATTTGATTATTTGTATTCTTATCTTCTTAGTATATACTTCATGTTGTTCTTTAAGCGGTTAATCAACTTATACGCATCCCAACTATTTTATCGTGAAGAAGGGGGAGTGGTTTATTAATTATTTATTGACAGAATATGAGAGTGGAAAATTTGAATCATTTCTGATCAAGGCAAGGATATATACAAGCTGAATTATTCACGGAGATCAAATTTGGACCATTTCGTAGTAATCGTTTTGGATCTTGAGTTTCGACTATGAAAGTGAGTTTAATCAAGTGGATATTGCTGAAAAACCTTAAAAGCAATGACAAAAACGAAAATTGACAGTTCTAACTTCAGAAAACATCATGTTAGTTTTAGACATTGATATTTCTAACATAAGGAATACATATTTGAAGTTCGTCCTTGATAAATTAAACTTCAAAAACGTATATCGAAAGTTTGATCTTGATAAGCCAATCTTTTTATGCATATGTTAGAAATTTACTTCTACAAGCAATATGTCAAACTTAAGATAATTTGTAACTTCAAATGCAAATTTTCCAACTATAGTCTGAAGTCATAGCCCAGTGAAATATTGATACATTAAGGCCCATTGGGTTATCACTAATCATACCAGACAGGCCCAACAGGCTACTTGAAATAATATCACATTATTTTTCATCAATTTCTTCGTAATTATTCGTTTCATATTTCCTTGCAGCTTTTTTTTTATTTTAAAAATGAAGTGATCAACAACAACGAGTCCGCACCTTAGTCCCAAACATGTTGGGGTCGACTATATGAATCCTCACTGACCATGTTAGTACAAGACGTATTTTGACTTATTGATAAAATTATTTGTCAATCAATTCAAATATGAATACAACACTATTCTATATGCCAAAGATTCTTGTCCTAAATGAATTATATGTTCTAGGATCATATGTATCACCATACTCAATGGCAACGTGATACACGAAAAGAATTATATGTATCACGTGTGATATACGTTTGAAACAAGTTCTGTATACGTTATCTCTGCTTTGACATAAATAAGATCAAGCATAAAATCCAACTATATATTAGTCATAGACAAGTAATCGTCCCCTTTCGAACGAAGAACTTTTTGACCTTTAGTGGGCCATAGGCGAAGTCAGAAATTTTGTTAAGAGTGTTCAAGGGTACTTTCAAGGTTATAGTATACATGCATGAAAAGCAACATTTGACCTATGTACACAATATAATTTTTCGAATGGTGTTCAGCTAACCACCCTTCGGCATACATACTTATGTCCTGCTACACGACACGAATTCAAATTAGTCAGCATAGGAGAAGCAAGAAAAAAAAAAGGTTAAGTTCCAAAAAACATGAGTGTATTGGACCAAGAAATGTAGTAAACTTTCATAAACCTACATAACTCAACATCAAGAGCATGTAATGCATTTATGTTGCTCAGACTCTTTAAAGGTCATATGTCGAATCCTTCAAAAGCTATGATTTTTTGGAAGATCCAATACAGGTGTGACAGTATTATTGGAGAGTCTGAGCAATATAGTTGTGCATGAAATCCATCTCAGAGAAAAGTGAACAGCTTAAAGTAAACAACAATGTACAATGACAGTGAAAAAAGTGCTACTAAGTGTTGCCAGAAAAGAAGTGCTGAGGCTTCACTTACTGCATAGCCTCTCAAGCTAGCAATTGCTCCCAACAAGACAGCACTCGGCGTTGTATACTGCAACAGCAGCACGAACGTATACATATGATCATCCGCGATGAGCAAATTCATCTTATTAGCCAATGTAACAACTCCCATCCCCAACAGAGGAAGCACAAAAAGCCTTGCTATCGATATTCCAATCATAGTCCTAAGGCCAAGTTTGGAGTCATTAGGCCCTTCAGCTAGCATTCCTCCGAGAATTAACATGACCGATGGCACCATTGCACCAGCTAAGATCTCTAAACTATCCGTGATGAAAGACAGAGGGGCATTGTATCCAAAGACAAACGGCTTCACATGAGGTACCATCCCAACGAGTATAGCAACCAGAGAAGCAATCGTTGGGGGCTGAAGGATGTGTTGCACGGGCGTTTGTACAGCAACTGTCCTCATTTTCTTGACAACTTTAGGAGCAGCTAAACACCTAGTAGACTCGGGGTATTCATCAACTACATCTTCGATATCAGGTGCATTGGATATCGAAAGATTTGAGACAGACATAAAGATCCTTGCGACAAGGGGTGTTTTAGACTGTTCTGTTTCTTTGTCCTTAAGGCCTGGCCACTCTGCCTCAACTAAAAGAGGCCTACTAGCCTCCTCCTCCTCCTTCTCCTTGTCTTCCTTTTCATCAATAACCTCATAGTACTCCATCGGAGGCTCCATCATATGATAAACAAGTGTATAAACAAGGATCACCGCGATCCATTGAGCAAAAGAAACATAAGCAACTCCATTCCTTTTACAATCAGGTCCAAAAGGTTGATCTACACTATGACAAATAGAGCCAACTATAGCTAAGGGAAGATTGCCCGTGTTACCAAACGCGGTCATGATGATAGTCAATCGAGTAAATTCTTGAGGGGGACGACATAGAATAACTACTAACACACCTAAAACAAAGCCTATAATCGTACTCAACAACACGTTAACAGGTATAAACCACCAATGCATGAAATTTTCGAGTGTAATCGATTGTCCTAAGTGAGTGAAGATCAAACATGGCAAGAAAAGTGCAAAGACAAGTTTGCTAAGAAGTTTGAAAGTTTGTTTTGGGACAATTTGTGTTTTTTTGTGACCAAGAACTAAGCCAAATATTGCTAGTGAAAGAAGTTTAAGCAATGGGAGTATAGTACTAATGAGGCCTTGTTCAGCAAATTTTGTGTTGTTACTATTAACTACCTCACTCAATAATCTTAACATCTTTTTCTTCTTGGGTAGATAGCGCTTTCCTCTTTAGTGGTCCCTACACGACACGAATTCAGATTAGTCAGAAAGTGTATTTCCCAATATTTTTGAGTTTGTTGGAATCAAGAAAAGCTATAAACTTTGATAAACTTAAAGCGACATGCTTTCACCACGACTCTTCAAAAATGTTGATGCAGCCGTGTCAGATCCTCCAAAAATGAACTATTTTTGGAGCATCCGACACACACCCCAAAACATTTTTGAAATGTAAGCAACATAGTTTACAAGACTAGATTACCAATATCATTCAACAATTAGGGATTAGTAAAACATAATATAATATCCAGACTAATGAAAATAAATCACCAAGAAACAAGGTAAACTATAGTCATAATCAAGATCAATTAATAAACATAATAACAAGTAATTCCAGTCGTCTAATTTTGGTATAAACAAAATCAAGAATAGTGAGAAAAAAAATTATTTGTACCTTAAAATTCCCAAATTGCAATCGAAAAGCAAGATTTTTGCACCAAAATCAATGAATTTTGCAAATATTCTCCAGTGTAAAATAGTTATATGGAATCTGAGAAATCAAATAAAAAAGAAGAAAAAAGAATTTCATAAGGGGAAAAAGAAATAAATTTTATTTATATTGGTTTTATTTATACGCAAAAAGTTGCCAAATATTATCCCTTATCACATAGGACTCGGAAGTGTGAGGAAAAAGTATTATTAAAAATAAGTGTAATTTTTCTATGCATCTACTAAACACAAAAAACTATATATGAAAAATCACTTATTTTCTCCTGAATAATATTTATTTTCTAGATGTATAGTATAGTCGATACATCTTATCCAAAGTTACATTCAACTCCACTTTTCATGTGAAAATTTCATGGTGTATCTTATATAGTCATCGCTATTTGATATGTATTCATTTTCTTAATACACACTTTTGCAAATCTATCAATTTCAGAGCAACTTCAGACATGAGATGTTTGAACGTTATCTTGACAAAGCCTAATTTCAAATAAAAATGAATTGAAGTTTAGATAAAAATAATTGAATTCAGTCACATGAAGGCAATTAGGCAAAAATGATTGAATTTCAATAATGTGTTTGAATTTCGGCCACATAAAACTTCAGACATTTCGTGTAATTTCAAACAACACATATCTGAAGTTATTTCACAATTGATAGACTGTCAATTTTTTATGTACTACGGATATGCCTTAAATATTAGTGTCCCAAAATCGGATATATGTGCACTTCGGACCCATAGTTTGCCATATCTAACCCAAGTCAAATTTTCGGCCCAAGTTTGCTTCTCAAGCCCAATAGTGTTATTATACCAATTTGTTTGCTTAGTGGCCCACTTGATTTAAGAAGAAAAGATGCCAATGAGTGTCCAAATTGAACCTTGTGGGCTATATCAACTAAGCCCAACTTAAAACATTACCAACTAATTTTCACTTTGGCCCAATCCCAATTCCCAAGTGACAAGGTGTCATTTGTAACAATATTAATTCTTATAAATATTTATCATAAACTATGCAAATGAACCTGAGATGTCAGGTGGTAACCTGTCTTATTTTCACGATTATAAATTTAGATCTTCATGAATGGTTATTGATAAATGTTTTTCATTGGCTTGATAATGTAAACACTTTTTCAAATCTGCCGGTAATATATAAGTTAAACTCAAATGTTAGTAGAGTCTTCCCCAGAGCTTGATTAATTTAAAAACAATTTTTTTAATAAAAAAAAGTTAAACTCAAATGGATATAATTAATATACACTGATAATATTTATTAGGTTACTTGCCTTATTTAACACATTACTAATGACACATTCAATGGACAATTACATGAAGTTATCATAAAGATGACTCGATTCTGAAAAAAAATTCTTTTATAATGTCATTGTATATCACTCTTTTCATTCTAATTTATGTGATACTATTTGACTAGACATAAAAAAAAATTAAAAAGAAGACTTTCGAAACATATGATCTAAAAGGATGATATTCTTTTCAGAATGAACGAAGGGATTAGTTTGAACTAGTAACTAACTAGATAGTTGAGAACTATATATATAGTTCTTCTCTAACCATGTTGAGAACTATATAGTTCTTCTCTAACCATGCATCTATCTCAAACTCCAAAAGCAACTAAAATTGTCCTTTTTTTCAGAAAATACATTATAGTATCCCAAGATATATTTTATTTTTGATGTTAGATATTGTAAGGCTTTTTTCAAAAGTAATTTTGATGTTTTAGATGACTCAAAGTTTGTTGTATTGTACTTAGGATTCCCATGATGTGTGGACAAGAAGCTCCACATTCAAACACTAGACAGTAAGACTTGTCATTTCAATCTGTCAACTGATCCATTTTGCACCAAACTTCACATAATTTCCTTCACTTTATTTTCTTCTTTGGTCCCTTTTTAAGGTGAAAAATGCATTCTTATATTGATGGATCCATATGTTGTTTTTTTCCCCATTGGTACTTGTGTCTTCATTTGATCCTTTCTTTTGGAATTTCCTCTATTAACCTTAGTAGGGTAGTTTCAACATGATTTTTGGAAATAGATTCTTTATGTTTACAGGGATAGGGTAAGATTGTGTACCTCACACTTTTCTGAAAAATTATGCTGAAAATATTGTGTGACAGTCCAATTTATTAGTGCTATTATTCGCTCTGAATCTAGACTCACACGGTTATTAAATGCGTCATTAGTGTGTAAGGCTTACTTAATTAAGCTTTCACATACACCCCCTCTTATGGATTTAGCAGCCTCGATGAAATTTACCCCATCGCATGAGATTTGCCTATATAGTTGATGGATCCATATGTTGTTTTTTTCCCCATTGGTACTTGTGTTTTCCTTTGATCCTTTCTTTTGGAATTTCCTCTATTAAACTTAGTAGGGTAGTTTCAACATGATTTTGGAAATAGATTCTTTATGTTTACAAGATAGGGTAAGATTGTGTACCTCCACCTTCCTCATTAGATTCAACTTGTGAAATTATATTGAATATATGTGTGACAGTCGAATCCATTAGTGATATTGTCCACTATGGGCTTAGGCCGCACGGCTTTAAAACGCGTTACTAGTGTGATAATGATATAGCCCAAGGATTGAAGTCATGAAGAGATATGAGTTAAAGAATTCAAGTTTGATCCTTGCATTTAAAAAAAATCCTGATAGGTAGAACTTCCTCTTTTAATTAACCTTATACCAAATGAATTTAAATTAGACATGACCCAAATATAATACCAAATATGATAAATAAAATTATTCTTAGATGGATTAGATATCTCCATTCTTAATCAAAGATTCGGGTCAGAAAACTCCAAATACTATATAATTATTTTTAAAAAAAACATAGAAAAAATATGTACGTACTTTGAATTGCATCATGTGGTTGGGGAGAAAAGCTAAATAGGATATTTTTTACATTTGCTTTTTAATTCCTATGAAACTACAGTCTACACACAAAGATGTGTCCTATTTTCTCTCAATTATTTTTGGTAAACCAATTTTATATTTTACCCTTTAATTCTCTCATACAACAAGTTAACAATAATATATTCACTCTAATTTCATAAATGCATACACATATTTTATCTTTTGTTTCTTACTCACTATTTTCGATAGACCTTTCGTTCAAAGAATAACTATATCAAAGCAGTTTGGAAAAAAATACGAAAGTGAAGAAGCCACGAGAAAATACTAAATATAACATGACAAATATTTTGATAAAAAAGAAACAATAACTACAACAAAATTATAATGAAAGTACACAAGAAACAACAGACAGTAATAAAAATCGACGGTTAAGAAACAATAAGAGTACTAATACAAGTACTAGTATGAGAGAGTAATAAGTGAGACAATTCTTAATTACCTAGTACCTACTAGTCATCTGTCCGAATATATGATCTCCATACATAGTCTCTAAATTATCTAATGTCATATCCTCAATAAGCAAAAGTTTCACCATATTCTGCTTAATTACCTTTCCCCAATACTTCTTCGGTCTATCTTTTTTGCTCTATCTGAATCATCTTAATCTCGTTCTCTGCATCTGTATCATTCATCAAGACCATTCCCACCTCATCTCAAATATATGTTGTTGTGCCCAAATATACATAGTTACTTTAATGTCTCAATTTTTTAAACCATACAGCTGTTTGATTTGATGTATAACGAATGTACGGGGCCTTTTGTTTTTTTGCCTGTTCTCACATATATATATGACTCTAAAATTGCCAATTTGTACAAGATGAAAAGATTGATAAATGTAATGTCGTATCAGTTTGTGAGTCATCGACTATTTTAAGACATAGTGAAATATACCAATTATGTTCCAATTTATGTCACAATGTTACTAGTATTTTGTGAGTAAAAAAAATAAAATCTTTGATTATGCTTTTTATTAAAAAAAATAATTTTAAATTATCAACTATTATAATTATTACACTTTTATAGTTTTCAAATATGTAATCTTTTTTTAAAAATTTTTATATATTGAATTTACACGTAAAATAGACAAATTTGACACTCGTACTCCCCATTTTGCCACATAAAATAGAACGATGAGAATAACAAGAAATTATATAGAGAGAATGTAGAAAGGATTGTACTATCAGTACAAGTTAACCTCTACTTTTTAAAATTATTTATCAAGAAATTTACTTGTAATTATCTTATACATAATTCGATTGTATAAATATTTTTTATAACGCTAGTGCACAGAGGTTAAACTCTTAGGGGTCGTTTGGTGAGATGGATAAGAGAAAATAGTCCTGGGATAAAACTTTAGTGTCTCCTAATCTCTTGTTTGGTTACACTAGATGGGATAACTTATCCCAGGATTAGTAAATAGTACTGGGATAAGTTATCCCTGCCTCTTGGTGGAATAACAATCCCAGGATAACTTATCCTGGGATAATATAATTCAAATGACAAAAGTACCCCTTCAATCCTTTTTATTATCCCTTCTACACCATATTTTATCCATTTTGCTTAGTGCAAATCTTGTTCAGTTTATGCTGTTTAAGTGCAATTTTTTTTCTCCAGATTTTGCTATTTAAATGCTTAAGTTTAGGCTGTTTCGGTTATTTTTTGTCAATTTTTTACTGTTGTTTTAATGGAGATTTTGGTGAGTTCTGATCCAGTTTTTACGGTTATTTTAATGCAATTTTTATTCTTCTATGCTTTTAATTGTAGTGTATGATTGCTTAGAAATCAAATCCTACATATTAAAATGAATACATTAAGATTAAAATGCTTCCAAAATATCTTTCGCCAAGTGGAAAACATTCCAATTATAAAGTTTTTGCGTATTTTGGATAAGGTTAAAAACAAATTGTAGAAAATAATTAAGTTTTTGTGGACAATAGAATATAAGTTAACCAATATTTTTAGAGTAAAATATTGCAATGCCTATAACAAAAGCTCTATAAAAAAATATGTATATAAGTTAAATAAGGTGGAGTATATTTTTGTAAACAAACAACTTTTTCTTAGAAAGGATGCAATGCCTATTTTCTTTAATACAACAAACCAAACAATTAATAAGAAATAATCTTAGGATAAGTAATCCCAGAATAAATAGTCTCATCATAACTAATCACATCATAACTTGTCTTCAAACCAAACGACCTTAGAGATAAGAGAATTTATAGTTTATTTGTATGGCTTCGTACACTGCTCTAAATCTACACTTAGATTTTCATGTTCCCAATTCTCTCCTTATATATTTCTCTACTCTTGCTTAACTTGCCATTCTCATACACATTTTTCACTTATAAAAATATATATAATATAGCAAATTTTATTTTAAAAAAAGTGACGAGTTGATATGTTTTGTTTAACCTTTAATTAACATTTTTCCCTTTTATTTAGGGCATATATGGAGAAAATAAGGAGCTCTCTCCGGTCCAGTCCGAGGCAGTTGAAGGTTAAAAACACAGCTGACGACTCGTTGATTCTCAAGCACGTCAACAAGAATCTTTGGAAATCGACGTGTTTGAGATTCAACGATGCGTGAGCTATGTTTAGCTAGCTTTGTCACGTCTTGGACTGAAGGGAGCTCCCTATTATATATCCACTACCCCTTAATTTTTCATGCATATAGTAATTGATGTGCCGATAGTTTGAATTTTCGTACGCTATCAGTATAATTTAATATGTTATAATAAATTATATGTGTTATAATTAAACACTTAGGTGTTACTATATTAAAGGTTACTTAATTTGATAATGTAAGAATATTATAGAACTTACATTCGATTGCTTCTTTCAATTTTTATTTCCTTGAAAGAAGCAAATTAAACCTTAAACTTACCTTGTAGTAGTTTTTAATTTCTCTATGTGATATTTTCATATATTTCTGACTTCTGAGCCAATTTCTTGATTTTATTTACTTTCATGTGTTTAATTCATTAATTGGTTTCACAAATCAATTAGGCTGAATTATTTTTTATTTTTTTTTGCAGCAGGTTGTGTATAGTGACGCACAAAATTCCATAGACCATAGGTAAACAACAAAATCTCATCCTAATTTCATTTAGATTAGCGATGGATTATAAGAAAATCTATGTAGCGGGGAGTTATTTAGCTACGGATTATCAAGAATGGCGCATAACAAGAAACTGCCTAGGAAGCAAAGAGAGACAAAATAATTGAGATTATCTTGGCCTTTGATGAAGATGAATTAATATATTAACATTTTCTAAAGTCGAATTGATCTGCACATCCTTTTGCTTCCAATGACACTTACTAATCTGGTACGAATTTAAATTAGTCAATTGGTCCCAAAGCGAGTACCAAATATCGTGTGTGAAAAAAAAAACGTTGAATTTGGTGTATGGCACAAGTAGGGTTTTTGGAGAAAGAGATGTATGAATTCTCTACATGATTAATTGTTCTTGCAATGTATGAGATGTACAGTTGTGATCTTATTAATTATTCTTGTAATTATGTGGTTAATTAATGTTACTAATGTTGTGCCATATGGAATATCTAATTATTATCTTATTTCTTGAAACCTAAGTGTTTAATCGTAGTAAAAAAAATTAAAAAATTAATTAATTAAATTTTATTTAGTGGTTACCCCACCCTCATTATTTTATCATTTCAGAATCCGCAATTCAATATCGGCAATTCAATATAGAAATGGATATATACTCGATCTATATGACACTCTTTCCCCAACCTCCCCTTCTATCTCTCTGTTGAATTAAATATTCGTAGATTTAAACTTTTAGATGAGATAGTAACACATTTTTTGCTTATAACAAAAGGTAAATATATGTTAATATCTATCCTTATTTATCAATGATTAGCAGTAAAAAAGAAAAGTTTTTAAGTTCAAAATTTAAAAGTTTAAAAAGAAATAAAACTAAAAATCAGAAGAAAAAAAAGTACAAATCCTGAATCCCATGGCTGGGGGACTCTTGATTTATGCAAATTTTACTTTATTGGATATGAATGGCTAGGGTTACATTTGAAAAGCAATTTTACTCTGAAAATTGTCTATTTTTATGATTGCACATAAGTAATAAATTGTCTTTACCTTTGGGAAAGAGAGTTTGGTGGGGTATAGATAGTGGAGTCTAAATTTTCACTAAAAGAATTTAAATTATGAAAAAGTAAACACACGAAGATCAAAAACAAAAGGATTCAATATCTTCTACATTGACATAAAATATAATTTTAATGCAGTGTATTTTTTACCAAAAATGGTTCAGATGAACTCTCTCGCTCCCATTTGGCTCCTCCCCTAGCTCCTCCCATAGGTATGAAACTTAATTTATTTGGGAACACTTTATCCCAAACATGAAATTTTTCGAAACGAATCTAATTAATAACACTTCAATACAAGTATCGAATATTGAACCGAAAATTAAAAAATCAAAATCAAAGAACTGATATGCCTAATTAATCCAGACACTCTATTGAACAAAGAATGAAATGAATAAAGATTTTGTATTTGTTATTGTGTTATATATATATATATATATATTGTACATCGAAAAAGAAAATCTTAAAAATTAATATTACTCTATGGTTAATCCCATAGGTGGGATCGATAATTCAACATTTGAAATGTATTTTGAGAATAAAATCGTAAAGCTAGCCCTATCGATTGGATCAAATCAAAGCAGACAATACTTTGATAGTTGAGTTTAAGCCGTTACATAATCAACTTTGAAAAATATATTATCCAACTAAAATCCCCTTAGTTAACTCAATCAAATGAAACAAGATCAATATAGTTGAAGTGGATACACTTAATCCAATAAGTGCAGCCATGCCCAAAACCAAACTAGGTCTTGTATCCATCAATTGTGATTGCAACAATCCCAATGCTTGACAAATATTTGCATCGTAATTCGCGTATATACTCTTTTCCCAATCCATCCAATCAGATGGAGGCTCGTAATTCCTCTCGATCATTTTCATTTCATGAATTCTCTTACGTAGAATAATTAAATTCTCATCTACAATACGATTATTGTAGTAATTCCGATCCTGAGCTTCTCTCCCCATTGCCAACGTCGTTGTCCTCGAATGTCGTGATGATGATGATGGTCTTCTTCTTGATGGAAATGGAGAAGATGAAAACAAAGAAGTTGATGTTGTTGTTGACATTATTTAGAGTGATTAATTTTGAGAATTGTATAAATATTGAAAAATGTGATTTGTGTTATAATAGGCTTTGGGTGTTTGTATTTATAGATGTTGGGGACATAGGATGATGTTAATTAATAATTTATAGAAATGATTAGGCAAAACCGTGTTATATTAACTGTCATCACCAATAATTTATAGAAAAATAGTTCAAATGATATCATTTGTCAAGTAGACATAGTCAAGATATAATTTCGTCTTGCAACTTGCAAATATAATGAATATAATCTAGTCTTGCAACTTGCAAATATAATGAATATTAATCGGCAGCGTCAAGTATTTTCGCTAAAAGAATTCAAAATATATTTAAAAAATATATTACTAGAACTTTTTTCTATTTATTTGTTTTATAAAAAGTGTCTCCTTTTATATATGAAAACGATTCAATTTTAAATTTTCAATTCTACGAGTTGCTCTTACATGGTGTTTTTAATATTTCTTATGTCCTAATATATATGATATTTTTCTCTTTTCGAGAGTTAAATAAAAAAAACTGCCTGTAATTTATTCTTATGCCCTTTAAATATTTCAATATTGTTAATTTATCGTACTTTTGATGAGTATCTGAATATGTAAATTATTTTTCAAAATCCTTAAAAATTATGTCTGAATTCATGGTTAGAATAAAGAAATTTGAAAATCAAAATCTAAATGTGTCATATAAATTGACACGAAAGAAATATCTTAAATTTCAAAAGTTTTTATTGTCAAACATTTTTATGCTTAGTGTTTGGCTGAATATTTTTTGACTGTTATAACAAAATGATGTTTAGCTAATTTTAGTGCATAAATTCAAGTAGTCATTAAGGTGATATGGTTAGACTTTTGTGCAAGACGGTTCTTTTTTTAATTTTTAGTTCTCTGTATCTTCCCATTCTTTATTTTATTTTTCAGGTAGGGCTGGACGTTTTAATGTAAAGTATCTATTAAACAATAAATTAAAAGGCTATTCATTTGTTTATTTTTGAAAAAAAATGAAATCAGATAGTAGTTGGAAAGACCAGATCACCAGGGTGTTTCTATACTATAGTATTATTTTTTTTATTGGCTGACGCAAATTGAGATGGAAATAACTCTAAAAGATTATTAATCCAAAGAAAATGACTATAGATTGAACCTATATACGATAGCTGGTTGTTCACGGCTTAGCTGTATCCATCATCTTTATTTTGGGATCCATATCAACAATGCAGCTCATTCCACGATAAATTTAATCTGAATTATAGAACTACGACACAATCAAACCCGAAATTGAATTATACCAGTCTCTACTTGAACAATTTACATCTCAACCCCAACAAACAAAATGTTGAATCGAATTATACCAATCTATACTTGAACAATTTACATCTCATGAGTTAATTTTTGGATAGAGTTATGTTCAAAGTTTATTTTCTTAACGACTTATTGTAATATTAAAATCAAGAACATTTCAATCTTGATTTATCGATGTTGAACTCCATATTATAGTGGACTATATAAATCCTGCAATAATTATTTCAGTTTTAAGACGTGCTTAACCCAAACCTAGAAGACGTTTGACTTACTTTTGTCAACAAATTAATTAATGGATTCATTTTAAAGTCGAACAAATTCGAATATGATTCTGGTCAACGTTAAATGTATTCAGTTTTGAGATCTGCAATTTATCATTCTTGTTTCTTTTTTTTCTTTATTATTATTTCTGATGTTGTTATGTTATAACAAAGTGATTATAAATTAGTATTATTACAACAACACTTCTAAAATAATTTAACCAAACTCAAACTACTACTCTACCACCAAACATTTTTTTTAATAAAAAGTAATAATAAGAATTTTTGAATAGCTTGCGAGCACCTCAATTATTCTATTGGGTACCTAACCTCTCGACTCCCACAAATGCAAATATTGGATAAATCTGTCCACCAAAGTTAGTGAAATCCCACAAGTAGAATCTGAAGAGGATGAAATATACGCAAACCTTACTCTTACCTCCTACGACTAAAGCCAGTGTAATCCCACAAGTAGAATCTGAAGAGGATGAAATACACGCAAACCTTACTCTTACCTCCTACCTCATGGAGGTAGAGAGGTTGTTTCGAGAAGAGCCTCAACTCAAGTAACAAATAACAAAGCTGATTGAAAAGAAAAATACCGAAGTAAAGAGGACATAACAAACTTTTAACCATACATTTCAAGGATGAAAATGCCATTTGATATGACCTACTAAACTCATCATAGAAATTATTTGGTTCCAATGATCCAATCAACAGTTGAGCTTTTTTGGTTATGAAAATAGGCTAAGAAGTTCAAACTTAGAAGCTTTACATCACATTTCTGCTCATATTTACCATATTTCACGACTATTCTGGACGATCTTCATGGAGTTTCTAATGCTTTTGACCCCTAAAGTTAACAGGAAGGAGATGAAATTTACTGCATATTAACATTAGCTCAATAGCTCACATAAGAAAGACCTCCTTTTACTGCACAAGCATCTCCTTTTGATTAGCACCTGTAGGAGATAAATCAATAAAAAAGTCGCACATCTTTGTATCAACATCATCCATTTTTCCCAAGCAATTTACAAGCCGTCAAGGGTAAACAGATCAAGTGGATCAGCAGGAGAAGACTCCTGCTGCTCGTCGGGTTTACCTTCATCCGAGGGAGGAGATTCAACTTGTTGAGTTGGTTCAGGCAAATCATCATCCTTTACAGGCTGAAGCTTTGCCTCTTCCTCTGGCTCTTCTTCGATATCTTTGAGACGTGGTGGAGGTTCAAGCCGTTGATACTTGGGCTTATTTTTCTCCAGGAGAAGATACGTTGTGTAATACCAAAACATGAGTATTCTACTTTGAGCAATAATGGTATCACCTATTCGGCTGCCTCCAAATGATAGCCGCTCGAGTACCTGGAGAAGCAAGATTCAAGATGTTGTCATATAACGATGATAACAATTTGCTTCACTGCCAATGCTTGGGGATTTTGATCAGCAAGGATAAGATGAAGGGAGAGAGGATATGGTGAATTCAATCTTGAAGTTCGGACAGTGAGTAATATTTTTCTTGCAATGGAACCACCTCCGGAAGATCCAAGACGGAGCAGTATTCCATTTTTGGAAACGTGAAGCACTTTTAGTGTTGTCTACTACATATTTCAGGTATGTATTGACCTCAACTCTCCAGGTTGCCAGTTATCTATGTTAATTATCACCTTGGTTTAGCATTAGTCTAAAATGATAACTCTAAAATTGAACAAAGAAACTATTTTAGGTTAGAAATTGGCAAGGTGTCAAACTGATGCATGATACTGAAGAACAACAAAAGGAGGAAAACAACCAAAACGATACGTTTCCAAGTAAAGATAAAAAATGGAAAAAACAAAACCATGAAAAGGTTATAAAAAGGGGGGGTTGGGAGTTGAACAGAGGAGAAAACAATGGCTGCAGTATTGCTATAAGATATAACAATGCTATAGTGTGTTCATCATGTTAACCTTGGTATTTGTGCCTATCAGTCATAGACTAGTCCTTAAATGGTCATGCTTATACTCAGACGTAAAAGGTTCACGAGTCATCTAGAGCTAACCTTAGTTCTCTCTGCACCTAAGCCTAAGGTTTCGATTGCACAAGGAGTCAATACACCAACATGATTTTCTGGGTAAATTAGAGAAGCTTTTGCCATTTATTGGAGGTTTTAGTTTAGTGATCTAAAAATTGATGTCCATGCATAAAAATTTCTACTAAAGATAGTAGAGCAATTCAAAGGAGAATCTTATGAAGTAAAAAAAAGTCGTCTGTCTTCACTCACCTGTTCACCAGATTGTATGTCAAATGAGTTTTGATGCTCAAATTGAAGGCCACTAAATTCATTGATGCTAAGCCCCTGAAACGCCCTGAAAATAACAAGAAATTCGCCAACTATTGAAGTCCTTGGACAGAAAGACAGATAGACTCAAGGAATGGCCAAGTACTCTGGCATATGAAGGGACATTTAGTACCATCTTATTAGAGAAACTCGAGGAATCCACCGAAAAATAATTGGTGTGTTGTCTGAATTGACATAGTACCCTCCAAAGACAATAAAAACTGTCATAAGAGAGGGGCCTAATGCTAATGCAGCTTCAGTCGTTGGAGCCATAGCTCCCACAGTCAAGCCCATTGCAGATGCAGCAAAAGACTCCATCGTCACAATTCCGCAGAACTTCCCAAATCTACAAACCAAAGAAGAACGGTTTGAGCACTCAATGTGGAGTGTATTCTACTTTCCAACCTCTTTCTTCAACCAAATTCTTGTGTCTCATTTTATTGAAATACCATTTACCAAAAGCTACTGATAGCATCTGTCACTGGAGGGGCGGAAAGTCATGGGACCACTAAAATTCGGAAAGTGAATGCAAGAAACAACGAATGAACGCCATAGTGCAAAAAGATTGACTACGAAAACTCTTTTCTCAATAAAGGCACAGTAAGACTTCAGAGTAAATACCTTCGTTGAACCTGGCAAATATGAGCTCAGCAAGGTGACTGGTGAAGAAGCTTATATGACATCTTTACTGACTATGAAGTCATTAATTTGATGCTCAGAAAGTTAACGAAATAAGGAAACTATGCATACATGTGTCCCCATTTCAATTGCTTTGTTCATGAAAGATTTTGACAATCCATATAACATTAACCACAACCCTTTTTTGTAATAAAAATAGATGAAACTGATTATGATTGAGATGATTATATCCTTTGCTGCTATTCAACCTAGAAAACTTACTTGAATGTGGATATTCTAATAAAGATATTAAAAGTTGTCTTTCTGAAGGCCAAGTTTTTTCTGAGCTTGAGTTGATGTATTTATTGAGGTATTGCAGCTTAAGGCCTTCTCTGTCTTCTCCTAAGTATTAGTCACAGGAAAATGCATAGACATGCAGTTTCTCCATACTTTACTCAAAGCAGCCTCAGAGATCAGCCAGTAACTTAGATCTTTTCATTCTTAGGATCTCTTTTGTAATTACTTAAAGCGCCCATGATCCACCGAGTTCTAAATCTTGCATCACTGGCCCTGGGAATTTCTCGGTTATCAAAAAAAGAATTTCTTAAAGCAGGGAGACCTCTGTCCTTGAGAAAAACATGCTTGAATTCAGGGAGATCACATAAAATAGCCTTAATAGCTTCACCCTAATCAGCAACGCATATATGTGTACAACTAATAAACAGTGGTAAACTCACCTAGAAATGGTAGGATGAAGTCGAGCCATTGGGTATAGGATGCCACCAAAGAGTAGTGGAAATGCGGCTCCAACAGGAATCTCAGCAATCAACTTGGAAAGCAAATATGGTCCCAGAGAATAAGACCCTTTTGCACGTTCTCTATCAACAATTGCTCGTTCCTTGGGAAAGACACCAACTGTTTTTGTGAGAGCAGCCATAGCAGTGTTTATTGCAGCAACCTACGCATGAACACATGAAAATTGGAAGGATATTGATTAGGAACCCCATCACCTCATCAATTTGGCACTTATACTTTCATGTTTGATGTTTATTAATCGCTGGAAGTATGGCATCTTCACCCAATTTTGGTTACTTGCCCACAGATTATTAGGTGAGCCATTGGTTAAACTTTAAAGAATAAGAAAATCTTGCTTTTGAGCACAGAAAACTCGAGGAAAAGAACAGCTACTCTCTTCGTATTCATGCGCAATCAAGAGTACATGTTGACGCTACATTAATCTTATTGACAGAACCGATAAAAATATACTGGCATTTCTCACCTGAAGTAATCCCATCCTGTCTTGTATTGACGTTTGTGATCTGCCCATCCTCCAGAATACAGAACCAAATATCAAAGCTGAAGCAATTGACATCCTTGCCCGAACTTTGTTTGTTGGTCCATCACGAGAAGCCTATTCATCAATTTAATTGATCTCAATTATAATACATCCAAAACCAAAAAATGCAAAATTGCTCAAGTATCACTTTCTTTTTGGTCCATCACGAGAAGCCTATTCATCAATTTAATTGATCTCAATTATAATAGATCCAAAACCAAAAAATGCAAAATTGCTCAAGTATCACTTTCTTTTTCTTTTTCTTTTTTGCATAAGAAACGGATTAGAAGGAAGTCCTCAATCTGCAAGAAAATAAATAAATCATATCTAGTGGAGATAGGGTAAGCTCTAACTAGCTACATAGCATGGTAATGCAGTTAGACTCGAACAAATGACCTATAGCACACAACATGCTAAAATTCTCCATTTTACATCTGTTAAATTTTCCAGACAAATGAACAAACTCCTCCTTATCAGTGATCATTGCTATTTATATGATTTATAGTTCCAGCACTATTTATAATCAGCATGGTAACTACTTCCAATTTCCGTTAAAACAGATTAGTGACATCGGATGAGAATTAGATAGATGGGACTCACTTGCATCCATGCACGTTTGAGAAGTAACCTGAACTGCCTCCACCAACCACCTTTACGTGAAACAGATTTCTTTTTGAAGTTCACACGGGTCTTCGAGCTATCCCTTACAAGTGAAGTTGCATATAAAACCTCTGGTATCTTTTCTGAGAATGACTCAACTAGACCATTTATTCTCTTTTGAGAAGAATATACACTCTCTCGCGAACTATAGTCTATAGATATTAGATCAGCCAAAAATTCAGCAGGATTTACATGATCTGGACAAATGTACCTGCCATTTAGTAACCACCATCAATACTTGATTAACACATTGCAATTTTTACTTCACTGAATCATAGGAAATTAAGCTGGCTCCATATCCATATGGCAATGGCTTAACTTAAATGCATAAATTTACACAAGCACACATGTGTGCACGCACACACATATATACACATCCCTCGCCCCACACCCTCCCCCACAAAAATAACCAGAAAGAAAAAACCAAGAGTATATGTTACATCATAAACTGTTGCAACTCGCACCCTAAATTCATAAACAGTATTTCCTTATCATGCTAATTCATGCTCATTCCAAGATCGAAGTACCTATTCTACATATAAGAATCCCCTTCTTTACATGATTTCTTATCCTTATAGATAGATATAGCATCTATGATTTTCGCCTTACCACATTCTAACTTGATATCTATGTGTTTAAGAATAAAATGTGACACTAAAATCACCATCAAGTTTATCAAAGGGACATTTAGCTCTACTTGAAAGAATACATGTTTCAATTAACAAGCACCATGTAGACATATATGTTGTCAGACCACAAACCGCACAAATAAGCTACAGTTCCAGGAATACAGTGCCTGATTGAGAACCAAAGCACAATACTATAAGGTTATATAAATTATATAAGTAATTTTGGGAATCGATCCTATAACAAACCCGAATTTCGAGAAGTATGCTAGTACTTCATCACGTGCAGGACCAGCATAAATGAGCGAGCCCCCTGCCAACAGAACAATGTCGTCGAATTTTGCATAGACAGAACCTCTAGGCTGGTGTATAGAACATATAACAGTATGTCCATCTTGTGCAAGCTGTCTTAAGGTTTCCATCACTCTCTCTGCTTGAAAAGCATCAAGTCCTGAAAGCAGGGTTTTGTGGTGAAGGAGTAAAAAGGTGAACAAGCAACAATTGAAGTAAAACCTTGTCTTCGCATTAGTATTATGAATTCAATAATATATTCAATTGTTTCTACTAAAATCAAAATTTTGCTAACTTATAAATGTACTTCATCCTAGATTTAAAGAGCTAGTAATATCTCGCAACTGCCACCGAGGAAAGTTGATAGTTCATATCTTTTAGAAGTTTGGGTGGAAAACATTCTATTATTACTATGTGAATGATTCAAAGTAAGTTAAACATAATACGTCTAGCTTTCAAGCTGAACCTCCATTGTAGGAGGCTAAAACGGAATCCAGACACCAAAACCATTAACAAAAGAGGCATGACATTAACATAAAAGATCCTTACAAAAAAGAACACCACTAATATACAAGAGAATAGCTGGACAAAACTAGGATGCATAAATGAACTCTATATGAAAGAGGGAGAAATATTTATCAAGTCATTAACTAATAAATGTATAATATTGGTTTAGCTCCAGTCTGAATGTTTTTCCATCAGAAGCTCATCTTGTTAGCTTTCATTGTATATGTTTATTCCTTCCCCTTCTACATGTAGAAGCTTCTAAAATCAAATGGCAAATGCACTGTTTTACATACAAAAGTACTTCGAAATTAGTACCATATATCTAAATAAGACCCCACAAAATTTCCTTCACATAAAGAGAATCGAGCATACACATTTCCAGACAGTACAACAGCACAAGGAATACAGAATCCCAGATAATGGTTTTGAAGTCCTTAATAGCATCATAAGCAAACATTTGTTTTTGGACATTATTGAGTTCAACATATTGTCTGGGCAAGTAGAAGAACTAATTAAGCCTCTACAAGGATAGAAAAAATATTCAGATTCATTTTTTAGACTTCTCTAGAACCATATAATCACAGGATTTGGATGCCTACGCAAGCTCAACAATTTTTTATGCATCTCATCCGATAATTATTCCGACTTCTACATGAAAATTTGACACTGTCATATATTAAGGAGTCAGCACAGCCGGATAATGGTTGTGGCCAGGAGGTAAGCACCATTATAAGCGAAAGATAGAAGAGATAAAAGTAAAAATTGGGAGTCCCTGCTATTTTAACTTCATAGAGAAGACAACACTCTACAGGGAAGCATAGTGGCCAGAAATCTATAGTTATCCTACTTTAAGACCTTTGATTTTATAAAGACTCTCCTTGGTTTATATGTGCTTCTAGAAATGTTGTAATCGCTAGTTATTTATAAAAAATTAAAGCATATAATGTCAACCAGACGAAAATACTCACTGGTCAACTGAGTTGAATAAAGGCAGAAAAATTGGATGATACTATCATGATCAAAGCATAATGCTACCAAACGTGGACTAGCAAAAGCAATAGCATAACTTACCAGTGGTAGGTTCATCAGCAAAAACTACAGATGGACTGGCAATAAGCTCACATGCAAGCGACAGGCGCTTCTTTTCACCTCCACTAATTCCCCGAACTTTTGCATCACCAATGCGTGAATCAGCACAACTGACCTTTTGAAGAGACATGAAACCAACACTACTGAGGACAAAGTAGAGAGATTTCTCTATAAAATGCAGAAGTAATACTAACAGATTCCAGATTTTTTCAAGAAGCAGAAACTGAAGATAGAGCAGCAAACACATTAAAGAATGAAACGGGAATTAGCATGGAATAAGGGATTATTTGTTCATGGACAAATTATTCAGAGATTATAGTGCAAATTAGTAATACAATGGATATTAATCAAAAAAATATTTTGTTTAGTATCGGACGTTTGGTTCATCATATTAAAAGTTGGATGTGAGATGTACTATTTAAAACATTAAGTACCACGATAAGACAAAGGGAAACCTTACCAAACCTATTTTAAACAATAGATTGTTCACATATTCATCTCTCTCTTCTATTGAAGATACGTCCTGTAGCTGCAGTTCAGCTGCAAGAGAGAGAGTTTCTCGAACAGTCAACTGGGAAAAGAAAAGATCTTCTTGTCTAACATAAGCAAACCTGTAGGAGCAAAAAATTCCATCATCTTGTTAAGAGTTTCTCTCAAGAGAAAAGTAATTAGTCTAACTGACAGTGGACGTACTTGTATATTTTGTTTGAAAATGGCACCCCATTGATGTCCAAAAGACCAGACAAATTTAACTTAGGTGATGCTTTTGTTTGACCTGCCAGAACATTGAGAAGAGTAGTCTTTCCTGATCCTGATGGGCCCATTATTGCTAGCAATCGACCAGGTTTGGCTTCTCCTGTCATATTTTTTAGCAAAAACCGCACCTAGAGTTCGGGGGAGATGAAAAGATACAGAAAGATTTTGAATGTCAACGTCAATATCATATGAATCTGGCCCTCAGAATAACTACACAATTCCAATCATGGGAAACTTGCATGTTGCTTAAATCACTATAACCAGGAATTAGTTATCACAAAAAGCAAAATGAGCAAAAGTTAAAGGGAGAATAAAAGAATACGTAGGTGAGAATTAAAATTAAGGGGAAGCCACAGTTACTTATAAGGTCAATACACATAGTTGTGTTACTTACATTCTCAAAATGAAAAGGCCAAGCCACATAATTGGTCATAAAATTTGAGGAAATAGACTAGATTATGAAGATACCATCAAAGGTTAAACACTTAAACTGTGAAGTCACTTTGAAGTAACAATATCTGTTTGGCTACTAAGAAGGAAAGAGGTGAAAGTATGGGTGTTCTTTTCATAGTCATTGAGAATATTCATCTTCATTGGTTATAGTCTTACAGAGTTACAGCAGAACATGTATTTCCTTTCTTCTTTCTTTTTTCTTCTGATAAGACGAGATAAGCAATATATGTATTTCTGCTAACACACATAAAATTTCTCAGTTGTTCCCTCCAACAATCCATTAAGATAACTGTTCATTTCCTGTCACTTAACAGGACCAATATCTATTATAGTTTACTAGTAATATCTATATCTAATATACACAAACTAAAACATATAAGCCTCATCGACAATGGCAAACTGACGAAATTTACTAAAGAGAAGTTCATCATCTGGCTAAATGCCATATGTTATTCTACATTTCTACTACGACTATAGTAGCAAATTCTAGAATCTTAATCCCTGCAAAATAATCAAAAAAGTAAACATGAATCGAACTTCTACACACATTTGGCAACAAGCTCTGAGTTCTATCATCAATTTCAGCTTAATTACACAAAATTTTGAATAAAATAGCCAATCGAAGAACTATTCATAAGTTCACCAAATAATCTACTGTAACATTTATCAACATAAGCTCGCATGCTTTTCGGTTCACTTAACTTCTCCAAATGCTACGTGGAAAATTCAATCTATATTCGAAAAAAATGCAATGAACTCACTCACCGTATTTGCGGACTTATCAGAGAGCGAGCAAGTGATATTAGTCCATCTAATAGTAACCGGAAGTAATTTTCCAGTAACCGGAGCTTCGTTATTTTCACTTCCTCTCTCACCGTCATCATCGGGAACATCTTCATTCTCCGGTACAATCACCGGACCAGGAGAGGAGAAAAGTCGGAGCAGCAGCGCCGCCGCAACTGCTGCCAGTAACTGGCCAACTCCGCCGCCTTTGCCGGTAATCGGCAACATTTTCTCCGTTCACGTTTTGCTTCGTCTTCTTCTCACTCTCACAACTACACTGGTTCAGTTTTAAGAAGAAAAAAAATAATCAAATTGACAGTAAAACGGCGACGTTTTTTGGATTTTTAGTAAGACAAAAGTTTGTTGTGAACGAACACGTGTCCTTCAGGAGGAGATAAGGTTTGAAGGTTATGATAGTAATTTTGCTATTAACTTGTAAATTGTCAATTTAATTTTTAATTAGTCCTAATTCCTATATTTGATAATTTTCCTCAAAGTTTTTTTGTGTTAATAATCGAAATCAAAATAAAAATGGTTTTAAAATAGTAAATATTAAGATTAAAATATTTGAATTAGAAAGTATATGTGAAGAGAAAATGACCAAATGACCCTCCAATCTATTACCGAATTCTCAACTACACACTTATTCACCGCGGAAGTCCTATTGCCGACTTAAACTATCTTAAAGTGGAATTATTTGCTCCCTAAATGCTGAGGTGGCAAAGAAAGTGTAGTTCACTCTCTTTGAGAGAGTGAGAGGTAAAAATAATAATTAAATTTTAATTTTAAAATTATTTCTTTTATTTTATATTGGTTTTTTGTTTTTTAAAATTTTTATGTTTCCTTTCCGTTTTCGTTTTATTTTTTCTATTACCTTCTTTCTCTTCTTTCTTTTTCTTTTCACCGGCGGCAACTCAGTTCCACCGCCAAGTCACTGCCCTCATCAACCTTCCATCATTAAACTTATTTTCATCCTCAAATCACAAATTTTTTTATGGTAGATCCACTTTTCATTAGTATGAAAATTTTACAATAGCTTAAAATCAAACTCAAAAGTCAAGAGGATCAAATTTAGTGTCAGCCTCAGCTTTTAATTTATCCAACAAGTCAAAGACAGCGTTTTGAAAAATCAATTCGTCAATGTAAAGAAACAAAAGGAATAGAAAAAAAAAAGAGAAAGAGAAGAAGGGTAATATAAAAGGAAAAGTATAATAAAGGAAAAAACAATATTTTTTAATTTTTAAAAAGGTAAATTACGTAGCAGGCGCGTGCAACTTACCTTTTGATACAAATCTGGGTGTGGACTTTTAAGGTGTTATATATTATACTTTTAAAATGTTCAGGGGCATAATAGGACCCCCGTGAAGTATAAGTGTGTAGTTGAGAATCCGGCAATAGGTTAGAGGGGCTTTTGGCTATTTTCTCTATATGTGAATATTAAGATACTATATTAAAATTAAAATATTAAATATTTAAGATTGTTTATTTTTTTAATATTTGAATATATAAAAGTATTTGTGTTTATTTAAAAATTAATAAATATAAAATTCATTTAAAATATTAATTACTCTATGCAAAGATAAAAATATGAAGGCAAAATTAGATAGTGCAATCTTTGACTCTATCGATAATATCTAATTTGTTCAATTACTCGTGGAACTTGCTGCATTTAGATATATGAAGTTGCACCGAAAAACAATATAAAGCAATACTTAAATTGTATTTCTTGTAAATGAAAGAGCTCACGCCATGGCATGTCAATGAAGATCGGATGTTGGTGATGCTAACCAAAATAATTAATCTACTTTTTTAGTCTCTCCTAATAACTTGATAAATCATAAGAGTATGAAGAATCTTCACATAGAAAATCGTGCTTGTTATCTCCTTCATCTAAGTTATGTTAGAAGAAAAGAGCGAAAAACTTGATTTTAGAGAGTGAACTAAGCGCTGAGAAATGAACATCATGCTATTGAAATTATATGTTTTACACATGCAAGTGGTGTCGAGGGTGATAATTTGTGGGATGGTGTTGATTTATAATGATGGTTGATAGTGCATGCGTAATGCATTTGATGATGACGATTGATAATATGACGAATATAGTCATAACTAATTATGGGCTGATGCTTAATAATTATGATTGGCAATATATACTGATTAATTATTTCAAACTATTAATCAAACGACCCCTCAAGAACTCTTTCTAATTATTCTTCATTCTTTTTTTTTTCTTTTTGACAATATGGTTCATGAATCATGACTAACTTCAATTATTTCTAAATTGTTATGTAATCCATGACGACATTTTAGTGGTCAAAGCCTTACATTTTTTGTTTAACTTTTTCAAAATATGGCAAAGGCAGATTGCCTAACTTTACTTCATCCAAAAACTATTTATTTTGAAAATCTTAGATAATTTATTTTTTTCACCATAACAAAACAAATAAAAATTAGTTCGCGGGGAACTCTATTTTCAAATAAAATTCTCATAGAATTTCCTGCATTAATTAATCAGAGATTTCTTCACTCTTAATCAAAAGTCTCGAATTCGAGTGAATGAAAATGGAAAAGATCTTATTAGAAGCGCGTCACCTTCATAAATAAATTTTACAATGCACGAGTCTAAATTTAATCGAATCCTATACAAATATCGAGTAACAAAATCTAGAGCGTCTCTAGAATATTCTTGCTTCATTTAATATAAAATCGTATAGAATATTGGAAAATTGTACAATTGCCACGAACATAAATACCATCGTTTTCATAAACCTAACCTAAGGTTGTGGGTAATTCTAATTACTAGGCACGTGGTACCACCTAAGAAAGGATTAATTATTTAATTGGTTAATAATCATGTTAGGGCTTTCGGTCTTAATTAGAAGTGTCGAGTTTGGATATTGAGTATGGAATTATATTTGGTAAAAAGTGTTTTACTTTCAAAATGAGATTTTTTAACGTGAGTACTCATTAATCAGATTTCAAAGTGTGTAACGAATACTTGACTTGAGTTAAACTTAAATGAAATAACCCTGATCAATGAGGATTTATATAATCTATTCTAACTTATTTAAAACTGGGACGTAATTATGTATAATTGTAGTCAATGATCATGTTATATGATCTATTCAAGTTAAAGCTTAATTAAAAATCTTAACAACTTAATAAGAATATTCTTGACTTCACTAGTATTATATCTTACGAAAAGTGAGAATATTGTTGCCTAAAAATGAAAGATATATGGAAATATTTGTTTATTTTCTTGAGTACGATATTAAAAAAAAAAGCTTAGTGATATTACAATTCAAATCTACTCAAGATGAAAAATATCATTTGTTTCTAACAAGAAAGACATTCTAGAAAAAACTGAAATTAATGACAGATAAATTTTGTAATTGAATCGATGCAACGGTTAGGAAGAGTTCTACCGTTGTGTTCCTTCTTCTTACTCTTAATAATTTATATATGTAACTGATTATATATTATTTATCTCTCTTATATGGATTCAAATTGATCCATATTGATAACCAGATCTAATTTCCTTTAATAACTAAACAACAAAATTTGTTGTATATACTATTTTATGGTAGATATCTTCTGAGTAATCAAATCAATTTTTCTTTAATAACTAAACTTGTTTATCCTGTTTTATCGTAAATATCTCCGGAATGACTTGATATATATTAAAAAGATACTAACAATATAAATAACTTGGAACTCTTTTTAATACCTAAAACTTTTTTGATTTGATGAATTGCATTATTTGAAAAAACTGTCATATGATCGACAAAAACTTTTAACATGATTTATACCAATTTTATTAACTAAAATGATTCAAGATGTCCAGTAAACAAGAAAAATCAATTATGAGACATTCGTATACTAAAATAGATGGTCGTGGTGAGAAAATATTTTATTAGGAGCGCCGTCCTGAAATGACTCATACAATATATAATTTGGATTTAGTCGAATTTCGATGTGAATATTGAATGAGAAATAAAAAAATAAATGAGCGTTCTTACATAAGCACATAATAGAGCAAATTAATTATAAGTACAATAAGAATATAATTTGACATTAAAATTTAAATACATGTTAATTAGGTGATCCCATTCAGGTTAAAACTTGGTTCACACTCATAAACTATATTGATTAAGAGAAAGTCAAAGTAAAGTTGTAATTAACAAAGTTCTGACTGAATCTTACAAATAGCAACAAAGGGAATGAAACAAAATTAAAACAAAGAACATTTTCAATAAATAAATGACACATACCTTATTTTTGAAATTTGTTGAGATATCTAATCACTCTTAATTACCGTCAATAATATGTTTTTAGCCACATAAATATCATGACATATTTAAACTACGAGTTACAAATTTCGAATTTCTTTGAAATTGATAATCAATCCTATTTTCAATAGCTCAGGCAACTGACATTTGAATTAAACTTTGATCATTATTTTCATATTTATAATAGCGGAAAAAGCAAACTAATCTTCAAGGTGTTTAAGAATAGTGACATTAAGTCGATTTCTCAATCCTTTGATTTAGAATTAGCTAATTCTATCGTTTAATGAGACGGGAAGAAAATATAACTCAACGATAAAAAGTCATTACTTCTTTTCTAGTTGATTTTGCTCTTAGCTTTCTGATCACCATTTAATAAGAATGGATAAAAGACATATGAAACTAACATGAGGGGACAAGAATCACTATATTTGACTAAAAAAAGTTGAAATTGATTATGAACTTCCCTACTAAATTATTGTAGCCACCATTTTTTTAAAATAATTTATCACTAAATATAATTAATAAAAAAAATTAGTTGCTAATTATTTTTATGGTAGAAAACTCAGGCGATTATGAATACAAATTAGTATATCTTAAAAGAAGTTAAATATTTTTATACATTTTGTGCCTAATCAAACACGAAAAATACATTTCTTAAATTCCAATTTAGTTAATAATGATATAAAAGTTTAATTTTTTACCAATAAGGATCGTGGTGAAATGATAAGTAATCGTTCATTTTTAACCAGAGTCTTCGATTCGAGTTTCCACTCGATATCGGACACCGAGTGAAAAAAAAGTTTAATTTTTAGCTCTCCCAACTCCCAAAGTTCCAACAAAAGTAGATGTAAATTCACCTGTGATTTATCAATCCCACTCTCAACCTAAGCACGTCATCAACACATCTCTTACCAATAGCCCTTAGCGTGTTCCCACGCTCTTTATCCGCAAGTAATACAACAAATCTCCCTTTTACAAATAGCACTATTTTTATTTATTTGCTTAGCTAATAGATCAAAAATAGTGATTTCCATATCAATTTCATCAAAAAAAAAAAATTTTAAAAAAACTTTGCTTCCATTTCTGAATCTTCTTTGCTTAATTTTTCATTTTCATTTTTTTTTTAACTTATTATATACACACACCTCTTTCAAACCCTAACCCTAAATTCAGATTTCCACAATTTTTTGTTATAATTAGAAATAAAATTTCAGAAAGTTTAATGATTTACTATTTTGAAAAGGGTGTTTTCTTGATTTAGTATTAAGATCTCAAAAATCCTATTTTTGAGAAGAAAAAAAAAGATTCTTGATTTTGATGAAGTTAGTGAGAATTCTCTCTTTCACTGGATTGAAAGATCTCGAAAGAACCCATTTTTAGTTAAAGATTCTTAAACCCATTAATACCAAAACCATTTTTTTCACAACCCCAGATCAGAATTTTGGAAAATTCTGAAAAAGATTCAATTTTTATTTGGAAAATTCTGAAAAAGATTGAATTTTTATTTTCTATGTTGAGAGAAGTTTAAGATGGGAGCTGAAAAGAAATGGTTATATGCACTTTTTTGTGCAGCTTTTGTATCATTTTTGATATTTTTGTCTTCCATTTCTGGTTTTAGCTCATCATACTATGCATTTTCATCACAGAGAAGATTTGCTACGCCAGTGAATCACGGGCCGGGGCGTCCACCTGCTTTTGCATACTACATTTCAGGTGGAGGGGGAGATAGTGATAGGATTTTTAGACTTTTGTTAGCTGTGTATCATCCTAGGAATAGGTATTTGTTGCACATTGGTACTGATGGGAGTGAAGAAGAAAGGTGGAAGCTTGGGATGTTAGTGAAATCTGTGCCAGTAATTCAGGCTTTTGGGAATGTGGATGTGGTTGGAAAGCCTGATCCAGTTACTTTTATGGGTTCAACTAATATAGCGGCAATGCTAAGGGCGGTATCGATTTTGTTGAAGGTGGATGATGGATGGGATTGGTTTGTTAATCTAAGTGCCTCTGATTATCCTTTAATTACACAAGATGGTATGTTTTTGCTTCAGCTGAATTGGTTATTGTTTTGTTGGTTTTGTTCATAATTGAGTTTATTTGTTTGGATTAGATAGCTTCCAATCGACTAATTGATAAGGTAGAAGCTCATAATTGGTAAAAAGATTCATGGTTTTGAATTTTGGGGGTTAGTTTTGTTTAAAGTTTCAATTTTTTGCCCTCTGGATGAGTTAAGTTTTGGATGTGAGAATCAAAATTTTGATTTGTGGATCTCATGTCATTGTCCAAGAGGTAGGGGTAAGGTCTGCGTACACCCTATCCTTCCTAGATCCCACTTGTAGGATTACACTGAGTATGTTGTTGTTGGATCTCACGTTGTTGTACGATTGACTAATACTGTATTGCCTGCTGGATTAGTGTCTCAGTTTAGAAATTTGTTGCCAAGTGTATTTTAGGTATGTGGTTCTAGATCAAGCTCATTTTACTTGGAACATTGTGTTTTTATGGTATATGATTGGTGAGTAAAGTCAGAATGATATGACTATATTTCTTGTCGGGGTAATTACGTGGCAGTTCTCGTCTTCTGATTTGTGATAGTTTGATGTTGTTTGTCAATATGTATCTGCTTGTAGTTTTGCTCTCTAAAGAGATGTTGACATTTCGTGTTCACTTAAAATTAGATGACACACTAATTGATTGACCTATAATTTGAATAGCCTTTCAGAAGACCAGTTCATTTGCGGAAAGAGTTTAATGTACCGTTTTGACCTATATGGCGCCATCTTTCGCCCTTGAAAACAATGACTCTGCTTGAGTTTATTTGATCCAACTATGCAGACATCTAGCCTCCTGACCTGCATATTGTTGGCCAACTAATTTACTGACTATTATCTTTATATTAGAGCTATCTAAACTATGCTAGAGGGTGGTTCGTTTTCTTTCACTACCACTCGGGGGCACGAAGGATGTAAAAGTTTCATGTCCTGCTTATTTGCTAAAATTTGGTGGTAGATCTATTCCATGTGATGGAGATTCTTTTTTTTAGTTATATCAATTTAAATATGTTGAATGCAGTCAATTATAGAAGCCATTTGCAGAATAGGAATTTTCCAAATAACTATTAGATATATTCTTGAAGTAGCTTTAGTTTTATTATCATAATTCTTGATCAAAAGATCTGCTAAGTACATAAGACTAGTTGGATTGGTTCAGGCCATTGTTCTTTATGGATTTGGAAAAAAAATCATAACTTCTATAAATAGGAAATGATCCCAACAACTTTTCTCGAAGAAATATAAGTTTTAGCTTTAGCAGTTATTGCTTAATGAACTCTGGAAGCAAGAAAGGAAAGTTCGCTTGCAATTAACATCGTGATGAATGAAGGGTTCAAATCTGAATCATGTAGTGGGAAATCTATTGAATGTTGATATTTATTTACGTGTAATTGTCTTTGCCATTAACGACCTAATGACTATAGGAGTAAGAGATGGAGAATAATTTCCGTCTACATTTTGGTGGAGTTATCCTAAATAATAAGATGAAAAGAACCAACTATGTTCAGGATTGGGTTTTAATTGATTGAGGGATTGGTTGAAGGACAGGGAAGAAAATGAGTATTCTTCTATTTTCCTAAACTATTTAGATGAGAAGGGGATAAAATGATAGTTTCTCCTCATTTTTGGTGGGAGGGGAAGGGTGCGGAGGACAAAAGGGTCTATGATAAGTTGATAACAACAATAACATACCCAGTGTAATCCCACTAGTGACTGAGTGAGGTCTGGGGAGGGTAGTGTGTACGCAAACCTTACCCCTACAAGGTAGAGAGACTGTTTCCGATAGATCATCCACTCAAGTAAAAGCATTACAAAGAAGTTTGGAAAAAGAAACAACGGGAGTGAAGAAGCCAAGACAAAATGTTAAAGAAAGCATGACAAAGCATACTAAATAGGAAACAGTCACTACCACAAAATAATACGATAATCAAAGTGCCAGAAACAGTAGAGTGTGTGATAAGTTTAAGAGATCATCTGTTAAAACAGGTTTTGGGACGGAGTTCTTTTTGACGAATGGACAGGTGACTTCTCTTAACTTATATGACCATTATAGTCTGCTGATATGCCGAGTGATAAAGATAGGCCTTGCATATTGAATCGTATAGGAGTTTCCTTGATGATTGTTGAACCATCATGTGCAGGAGATATCCAGTTCCATGTTTAATCGGGAGATTTGCCTTGTTATGTTGAACCTAGGTCCTGCTTGTCTTTATTATAATTACTAGTACATAATATCTGTGGATTTTCTCCCTTGCTCATTTTTCTGACTCTGACATGGTTTCTACTCTGCTTTCAGACTTATCTCACGTCCTCTCATCTGTTAGTAGAGACATGAATTTCATCGACCACACCAGCGATCTTGGGTGGAAAGAGTAGGCAAAATCTTGTTTTCAATTTTTCTTTTTGTTATTAACACATACATTTGTTTGTCCAAAATCTTGAATAGTTGTTTTGTCTAATGGAATTGTAGGGGTCAACGAGTAAAGCCCATTGTAGTTGATCCAGGGCTTTACCTAGCACGAAAGACACAAATTTTTTATGCCACGGAAAAGCGGCCAATGCCTGATGCTTTCAAAGTTTTTACTGGTAGAGTTCTTCTTCATACTGCATTGTGATTGAGTTAACAGATTACACATTTTTTTTGAAAATTGATGCTGACTGAGGTACTTAAAATTTCAAATGCAGGTTCTCCTTGGGTTGTCTTGAGCCGACCATTTCTTGAGTTCTGTGTTTTTGGATGGGACAACCTTCCTAGAACCCTTTTAATGTATTTTACTAATGCAGTTTTGTCACAAGAAGTCTATTTCCATTCTGTTGTTTGCAATTCACCGGAGTTTAAGAATACGACAGTTAATAGTGACATGAGATATATGGTTTGGGATAACCCCCCTAAGATGGAGCCCCTCTTCCTTAACACTTCTGATTACGATCTGATGGCGCAAAGTGGAGCTGCTTTTGCTAGACAGTTTAATAAAGATGAGTCAGTACTTGACATGATCGATCAGAATATCCTTAAGCGCAGTCAGAACAGAGTGACGCCAGGTGCATGGTGCATTGGTCGCAAGAATTGGTGGATGGATCCTTGTTCCCGATGGGGTGATGTCAACGTGTTGAAACCTGGACCTCAAGTGAAAACGTTAGGGGATTCTGTACTAAGGCTGCTTCAAGATTTGAGTTCACAGCCAAATCAATGCAGATGACGAGCAAAGTATGACTTGAAAGTCTGGTATTTCTACGAGCCCTGAGTTGACGACCAGGTTTGTGTACTTTCAGCTTAGATGCATTTTTGGTCCACAATTCTTTTTTGGGAGATATGTTCTTAGTTATCCGCTTCTTCGGTGTTCATTTTGAGATTGCAAGTTGGAAGAAGCATCGGCAGGCTCTTTCCAAGTTTTGGATTGGGCTGTGGCCTTCGTACTACATAATCGTAGAGCCACATATATACTGTCTCCCAACAATAAGAGGAATCTCTCCTCTGTACCACGTCTATATTTTTCGATTGTAAGTTATTAATGAGTTTTCACATCTAGTACATGTATGCCTTTTTAAGTTTTATCATCACTTGACATTGTGTTACATACCTTTCAATTAGATCGATTCTTGAGTTCTCTGTGAACAAAATCATTGGACATTTTCTTTGTTTTTCAGCTTTGGTATCTATGTTATACTTTAGAAGTCTGGTACAAATGCTATCCAAGTTACTACTTTTGGATCTTCGAGCGTTTATGTTGGTTGTAAATGTAGCTACTATTGTGGTATCTCCTTTTATACTCGTTTTAATCATATTGTCAAGCGTATTAACAATAGATTGGTAGAACTACAAGTTCCATGTGAAATCAACTGGGGTTACTACTACTATTGTTTCCTCCATGGAAGTGAGTTTCACTGTTTCAGAAGTACTCTTTCTCTGCCCGCCTCTCGAAGGTAGTAGAGTTACACAATACGTTAGCTGGTGAGAGGTAGCAAGTATCTTGTGAATATAATTGACTTGCATACAAGTTGGCCACGATTTTCAATTTGAATTGAGTGCTTCATTCATTATCAAGAACATAGTGTTGATATTCTGCTGGAAATGTAGCTAGGATCTATTTACAACTATAACAATTATGCATTTGATAGTATTCATTTTTATGACGAGCCAAAAAAGTCTAAATGTCGTTTAAAAAAACATGCATTTGTATGTTTTCCCTTATCTCAAGTCTAACGTTGGCCTTCGGGGCTTTGGTCTAATGGTAAGAGCACAATATTGTGTAGACTCGATGCATATCACGATTCGCTACAGACAAAAAAAAGATATTTTAGTGGAGAAGGATAGAAGCGAGTTGAAGATCTGTCGAATTTATGCTTGCATTTTTGTCAATCCATTTATAATAAATTTCATGCATGATTAATCAATGGGACGTTAATCACAATTATATGCACGCAAGACCATGAACGACACAAAGTAGTATGAAAACGGTGATAATTGATTACCTTTTTTTAAAAAAATCGAGGTGTACACTAACTGACTAAATTATTAGACTAATATAGTAATATTCCTTGTTCATCCTGAAGGATTTATGGATTAACGAAAATGTGCAAATACTCTATTGTCCTCTTTCTTTTTTTCGCCTATGACGCAAAAACTTATTCACACGATAGAGGAGTAGCCTTATGTACAAAGTATATTGCGTTAGCAAGGTCTGACGAAGGACTGTACTTTAAGAGGTGTGATATAACAACCTAACCTAATGCAAGCATCTCGAACACATGATTCATAGGTCTGAGGAGATAATTTTATCATGCTCCAAGACTCCTGACGGATACATGATAAATTTTAAAAAAATAATTGTTTCAATTTTTTCAAATCTAACAAAAAAAATTAGTACTTTTTTCCTCTCATTTGCTTCGTCTTCCCTAATTCCATTTACCCTTCTTCTCCGTCGCCCATTTTCTCAGTTTTCAAAAACCGAACAGTAAAACTAGAGAAGCAGAAGAGTAATGGCTTCCCGTCGATTCCTCAGCAGCATTCCTAAAACCTCTAAAACCCTAATCCCTTCACTTCACAGCTCCAAAAAACCCATAAAAAATGGACCCCAAATCCACAAATTAATCTCTTTTTTTCGAATTTCTACCGTTAGTAGTAGTTATTTACCCTTAAACAGATCAATTCATTACGATTCAGTGAATTCCAATGCTAATCACCAAAACCCAAATCCCCAAAACCCAGAAATTATCCAGGAAGCAGAAAGAATCTGCAAAATTTTACTGAAAAACACCGATGTTTCAACGAACAGTGTTACTGATTCATTGAGTTCTGCTTCAGTAAATGTGAGTCCTTTATTAGTTAACGAGGTTATAAAGAAGCTCAGCAATTCTGGGATTTTAGCTTTATCTTTCTTCCGTTGGGCCGAAAAGCAGAACGGGTTCGTTCATACTGCAGAGAGTTATCATGGTTTGATTGAAGCTCTAGGAAAGATCAAGCAATTTAAAATGGTTTGGATTTTGGTCGATGAATTGAAAAACAGAGGGTTATTGTGTAAAGAGGCATTTGCACTTGTTTCGCGGAGATTTGCTCGTGCTAGGAAGGTTAAAGAAGCTATCGAGGCGTTTGAGAGGATGGAGAAGTATGGATTGTTACATGAATTGCAAGATTTTAATAGATTGCTTGATACATTGAGTAAGTCTAGGCATGTTGGGAATGCACAAGAGGTGTTTGATAAATGGAAGAATAGGAAATTTACACCTAATATTAAGTCGTATACGATATTGTTAGAAGGATGGGGTCAAGAAAAGAATTTGTTGAGGTTAAATGAAGTTTATCGCGAGATGATGGCTGATGGTATTGTGCCTGATGTTGTCAGCTATGGGATCATGATTCATGCTCATTGCAAGGTTAAGAAGTATGATGAGGCGATTGAGTTGTTACACGAAATGGAAAGGAAGAAGATCAAGGTGACGCCTCATGTGTATTGCACGTTGATAAATGGTTTGGGCTCGGAGAAAAGGTTGGTTGTGGCTCTTAAGTATTTCGAGCTGTATAAGGGTAGTGGTTTTGAGCTTGAGGTGTTCACGTATAACGCGATGGTGGGAGCTTATTGCTGGTCTCTGTGTATGGACGATGCGTATAGGTTAGTTGATGAGATGAGGAGATGTAAGATTGGTCCTAATACCCGAACTTATGACATCATTCTTCACCATCTTATAAAGGCTAGACGAATGAGTGAAGCTTATACGGTGTTTCAGAAAATGAGCAATGATCCTGGCTGTGAACCAACTGTGAGCACATACGAGATAATGGTGAGGATGTTCTGCAATGAGGACCGGACAGATATGGCTCTAAAGGTCTGGGATAAGATGAAAGCTAACGGAGTTCTTCCTGGTATGCATTCGTTTTCCACGTTGATTAACAGCTTTTGTCGTGAGAATAGATTGGATGATGCTTGCAGATACTTTCAAGAAATGCTTGATATGGGCATGAGACCTCCAATTCCATTGTTTGATAACCTAAAGCGCGCACTTCTTGATGAGGGAAAAGAAGATACTGTTAAAGCTTTGTGGAGGAAACTTGAGAAACTAAGGAAAAGTCCTTTAGTTGGATAAAGACAATCTTAAAGTAGGAGTAGAAACATGGTCATTAGGGATTCATATAGTCGACCTAAACTTGTCTGAGACTGAGAAGTAGTTGTTGTTTTCTATGTTTCTTCGTTAATATTGTTAGCTTAAGATGGAATCATTTTGACAATTGAATTTTTTTGTAACATTCATATGCTTTATTATGTCCATTTTCTTTCTTGTCCTCGCCATTCAGGATTCATCTAATCGATCCTAACTTGTTTGAGATTGAGACATAGTTATTGTTTTTCATGTTTCTTCGTTCATATTGTTATTCTACACTTCCCTAAGCACGTTAACTCGTCTCTACTTGGTCCAAAACTCATATCAAGCCAATTCTTGATCCTCAAAATCTAAAACTCAAGCATGATCAAGATCAACATGGTTACATAGCAGAAAATTAACATTCTAAAGATCAAACAGAGATAAATTGGAGATAAAACTCAATTCTATTCAAACAATTTCATCATACTCGAAATCAAGAAAATCTACAGAAGTGTAATTTCAACTCGAAAACTATGAAATCATCGATTTCCAGTATCACACACACAGACACAATCAATCAAACACGATGCTCGAAATGAACATAGAGATAGATACCTCAGAATTCACTACGATCAGGGGCGATAGAAACATCAATCATCCTCTCGGGTTTACCAGGATCTTCATCCATTGCACCATCAATCTCATCAGGTAATGGAATCAAGCTCTGTAATCCATGAACAGCAAGCCAATCATTGTAATACAAATCCGGGTAAGTGATTTCAACTCCATTAACAAAGCTCACATCATTCACCTTCGTTATCATCAAACTCAACCCATTTACATAGTTCTTAAACTCAGTTCCATTTACCATTTCATTCAAATCAGTCCAGTACAGTACACAAGGAACCAAATGCCTCAAAAACAGCTGCTGATACACGGGGAAATCCCCGGAAAACCCGACTAATGCATCGTCCATTGGAGCAAACACTGTCAATTTCAGCTCCGTATTCTTCAAAAACCCGATCAATTGTAACTCCAAAAACGAAGACATAATCAAATAACCCTTCGATTTCAACATCAACGACACCTCGTAAAACCGAGAAAATGGATCGAGCCTTATACACTGAGGGCTCGGTTTGAAATTCGGGTTCCGATTTGTTTCCGGCTGAGTGAAATTCTGGGTGAAGAAATCTTCAATTCCGAAAACGATTACAAACCCATCATCGTAAATCGGCGAACCAACGATTTCAACATTGTTGATAGAAACTCGTGAATCAGAACTAACACTCGTAACATAAAGTGAACTGGAAGGGGATAACGAAGGGATTTTGGAAGAAAACGGAAGGGATTGAAGAGAAGAGAGTGAAATCGAAACAGGGGAGAAATGGAGAAGAATATGAGAAAGGGAAGGCTGACCGAAATCGGAGAAAGACGAATCGGGTGGAGAGAAAATGGTGAGAGCAGAACCAGTAAGTGAATTTTTAGCAGCCAGTGAGATAACAGTGTCAGTAATGAGCTCAAGCGTGAGTGACATTGAAATATAGCCGGAGTTCGACAGAGTCTCGACAGCGTTAATTAGAGATTGTGGCGGTGGTGGTGGAGGCGGAGACTGGGCAGTGGAAAAACAGAGAAGAGAACTGAAGAAGAAGAAAAATGGTTTGAAGGACGCCATTGTTGTTGAGCTTTTCGCCATTGTTATGGAGTTTGTGAGGTTTATGTAGGGGTTTTAGCTTTTAGCGGTTATTTTATGGAATCAGAATTAGTTATAAGTTTGTTGAATTGTACAAGTCTTACCCTTTAGTTTAGAGAATTACAAAGTGATTAGAGTATGTTTTCTCGAAAACAACATCTCTTAACTCTCGAGACAGTGATAAGATTTGTGTATAATTCGACTTTTCTCGTATTCCACTTTTGTAGAATTACATTGAAATAATTGATAGACGATAGAAAATAAAAATTCAATGAAGGGAAATTCACCTTTATCGAAGAATTGTTTCAAATACCAATCGTTTTATTTATTTGATTTTTCTTCTAGTGTTCGAAATCGATATTTCGGTCTGATAAATTTAAATTTAAGTTGGAAAGTCCATAATAACAACAATATACCTAGTGGAATCCGAATTTTTTTATGGTGGGTGAGGGATAAATATGATGTGGCAGACAAAACTTATATGAAGCTCCTTTCAAAGTTTGCCAAGTGGATTATTGGGTCCTTTCCTTACCTTTAAATAATTTTATTTATAAAAAGTGTGAAATTTAGCCTAATTCATCCTACTTCTAATATTTGATGTTATATTTCCTATCCTATATTAATTATTTATATTACTGAAATTAATTATTTTATTTTCATTATCCTAATAATAAATTCTTCTTGAAAGTGCAATTATTTTTTGTAAAATTGTAAAAAATAAATTCTTAAGAAGTAAATTAATAAACTATCATTTTTATTCATAATTTCTTAAAGAAAATGTAAAAGAAAAAATAAATAATTGATACAAAAAATGAAAGGGGTATAAATTTTTTATTTAAAAAAAAAATGGTATAAATTATTTTTTTTCTCTTCTCAATAATTTCGTAATTTCATACACACTTAAATGCGTCAAATATTCTCCAACAAGAAAATATAATAAATAAAGCATAAATAATCTTGACAAATAATTACATAAGTTTTGGTACTATTTTCATGTAACCCAAAATCGAAAAATCATCCATAAACACATTCATATATACATACTCTTTCGTCAATTTAAATGATATCTTTTTATTCCCGAAATTCAAGCTATGTGAAATTTAATTAATATTTAAATTTTTTTAAAATTATTATATTAACATAACAATTGCAACTTATAATGTTTGTTTATAAATATATAAACCTTCCCACTAAGTTTCAATTCAACCCAAAAATACTATAAGTTGCAATTCTTATCATGTTAATATAATGAAAAAAGATACATTTTATAGCTTGGTTTTCGAGAACAAAAAATAGTCTAATAAATTGATGAAGAGAGTAAAATGAAAAAAAATGAATATTATATTTCGATTCTGTTATTTGACAAGTAATTTTAAATAACTATTCATGTTTATCCTACAACTAAAACAATTGATTTTTATGAGGTTAAGAGCACACATCTTAATTTAACTCTTTTCAAATACGTAATTATTTGACTTTAAATCTAAATTAGTGTTAACATATTTATCTCTATTTGATTTTTGACAAATGAATATTATGAACTATAAAAAAAATTGAAAATAAATTACTAATTTTAGGACATTTCTATTTTTTATTGGAGAACTGGAGAAATAGCGTGAGAGAGAAAAATAAAAAAATATAAATTTTAGGATGTTACTATTTTTATTTTGCTTTGATCTTGTTGTTGCATTATTTTAAATTTGTTTAACAAAATACATTTAAATTAAAAAAATGATAGTATAAAGTACTATATAAAGGGAAGGGTAAATAGAAGGTGAGGTGGAGAAGTGAGAAGAGAAATGGAGAAGTTGAAAAGGCATGGGACCCACAAAATATATTTTTATCTATTAAAATAGTCCCTCACATAAGTATGACATGGTGTGCCTCAACCACCATAAATTTTTTCAATGGAATCTGGAGAAGGTAGAGTGTATGCAGACCTTGCCACTACCTCGTGGAAGTAAAGAGATTGTTTCTAGAAGATTCTAGGTTCAAGTACAACAAATTAAAATAAGTAAGAAACAAAAAAATGACGGTGAAGAAAAATATAGAAACTAATACGGACACAATAGCAACAACAAAATAGTACTCGAGTATTGATGAAGGTGCTTTGATTAGTGAATTTAGTCTCTTATGATTCTTACAACAACTATACTTACCTCTACTTTGGCCGGTGCACTAAAGTTCCCTCTAGGCAGAGTAACGAAATGATTGAAGAGATTGTTTCTATGACTTGAACCTGTGACCTCTTGATCGCGTTATCGCTACACTTTATCATTGATCTAACTATAGTTATAGCAAATCAAGCATCATCTATCATTTTATTTGCTCAAATGTATCATAATCTATCTAAAACACAGTTATTCACCTAAAAAATATACAGTGTAGTATGAAGTTTATTCATCCAATAATTAACTTCTACTAATACTTAAATAGAAATAAAAACTACTTTCAAGATTGAACCACATGACTAGTGCAAAACTACATTTCATTTGCAATGCATTGAGGCTAACAAAAAGGAGAAAAATGGTTTGCTAACAACAAGAAGTTAGTTCAATTAGCACATTTTCTCAATTCAGATGGATCTAGAATTTGAACTTTAATTTATTGTTCTCAATTTTAGTACAATGACCTTAAGTGCTAGTAACTAAGTTTTGAATTTAGTTTTTGTATATATTTAGTGCATTTTAAAGCACATATACATGGTTTCGGTCAGAACTATCTAACTCTGATGAACTTGTATATTCAAGTCTATACATATATGAGTATATCATATATATAAAATGTAGATAAGTAAAAATAGAAATCATTTGAAGGAATGATAACACATACGTTATTATAACTACACATATGTCTAAGATTTGTTTGTTTGTTTTTTTGCTATAAATTTTAAAAAATATTTTCGTTATTTCATAGATTTTGTGTCAATCAAAAAGTCCTGAAAACACCAGAGCCAGGGGGCTGATCTTTGAATAGGAAAAAGAGTGAATCTGTAGGGTCCCAAATGAATTGGCTTATCCGTTACCAATATGTTCACTTCCACTGTAGGTAATGTATTTGGGTTCAAAGCCCTGCGCACTCTACGTCTAGAAGATCTGCGAATCCCTCCTGCTTATGTTAAAACTTTCCAAGGTCCACCGCATGGGATCCAAGTTGAAAGAGATAAAAACATATTGGCCTTTTATTTTTATTTCCAGTATTCTGCAACTTTCACATAACTTTTGCCAATCTCGATAATGTTTTATTTGAGGAGGACAACATTACTAATGTTCTAGGCCCATTACAGATATATACAGGTCATTGGGCCTTCAAAATGAACCTTAAACACTAAAAGTTGTCCAAAAATAGTGCTGGGCCTGGTGGCCTCGTTTAAACATGACGTACCTTCAAATTATAGTCGAAAAAATTCAAAATGATGATGAATCGTTTGAATAGTTGAAAATTAAATTTCACCGATGAGATTACCTTAGATATATTATTATTAATTCGCAGTTAGCATCTCTTCATCATTGCGCATATGCTAACAACTTAAATTTGAAACATCATTAAAATATCTGATCAACTTTTTTTTTGAAACTTAGACGTTTAATTGAAACATATTGCAATTTTATATAATTTCTAGTTTCTAGATATATATTATAAAAGTACATATTTTAATATATAAAAAGATAAGTATTTCTTTGATTCTAGAAAGTAGCTACAACCAATAACCAAATGGTGACATGTCAATTTTGGAGGCTTGCATTATTTTAACGGTGGATCCCTCAATTTTCATGATATGGGGCATGTTTATGGATTTTAATACAAACATTTTTTGTTATTTTTCGGTGCATAAGTAAAAAATATTGGTCTAAAAGTATTTGTATATAATCTAGATAAACATTACAGAGTTGTGATGAAAATAAAGCGTGTTGGAAGACCGGGAGGACACAATCTATATTTTGTAATGGAACATGTTTTCCATACTCCGACTGAGAAAGTTATTTTTCTTATTTTTAAGAAACTTATTTTACTAAAAAAATATTTTTTCAAAAATTTTGACCCGCCAAACATAATTTATTAATTGTGCTCAATAAACATAGTTTTTTTTTTCTCATCTCAGAGTTAGATCACATCTTACGATACAAGGGGAAAGCAAAATTTTGGGTGTCAATATAAAACTATATACTAGATAATTATTAAAGGATTATTTAGGGTTTCTAGAAATAACTGTTTTTCTATATAGAAGAATTTTGTTTAACGCAGCATAGAGTCAAGAAAGATAATTAGATGAAGACACTCATTGTCTAGATACATATGTATATAATGTTTTTGGTGAAAGTTAGAATATGATATTTGTGCTAGTCAAATTGGTGGGTTCTTATGTAAATAATTGGATAACTTTGTGGGGCAAGACTTCTTTTTTCAGTGGTTAGTATCCGAATTATTAAGAGTCTCGTACTTTTACAAGAGTTTGAGTTCACTTGCTATGTCATGTGGCAGATTGGGAGTGTATTTATTATTTAAATTCAGTTAGTTAAGTAGTGAGATATTTTTAAAACTATCAATAATTCGAAAACGGAACTAGTAATTCACATTAAATTTAAGAGTATTTTTAATACTTCTCTCGAAAGGTATAAACAGTTATATTGATTTGGATTTTTCAACCGCGGGTTGAATACGCCGTTTGAAACGCAAGTAATTTTCATTGACTAGTATCTCAAAATTGACCTCTAAAGTAACAAGTGAAAAAAAGAAGAAGTAAAACTCATGCCTTTTCGTAAAATATTTTTGATTTTCTATCTGATATTTAATATTTGTATTAGAGCCTGATTAATTTAAATTTGCGCCTCGTATACGATATATTCAGGAGAAACACTCTCTACCTACCAAGACTCGAAACTATAAGAGTTCTGATTAACAGGAGGAGTAACCCGAGGGTTGCACCACATTTTTGGAGGTGAAATTCAGATTTCAGAGTATAAAGGATTCAAACATTTTAATATATTATACATACAATTGTTTAAATGTTAAAAAGATATTAAAAATAAAAAACAATAGTCATTTGACTCTTAAAAAAAACAACTTTTTAGTAAAAGTAAAATAATACCTTTCCCTTTCATAGTTTTATAAAAATCTTTTAACACAAAAAAAGAAAATTATAAAATAAAAAAGAAGCATTTTCTAAGAAACCTCCTGTTTGCAATGGCTTGATAATTAAGCTAATCAGTAGACTAATATATTACAAATAGACTAATCAATGGATATCAATTTCCAAGTGAAAATGACATGAGTTAGGAAATCATGGGTAACAAAATGGCAATTTATTTTTCCTTTATTCATTTCATTTCCAAGAGAACTTACAATAACTTTTTTTTTTCTTATTCTTATTAATATTGACTTGAGATGAATATAAATATGACATTTGAGGATTATATAATCGATTTCAACTTGATTAGTGCTCATATTTATTGTTATGGTTTATTTCATTTCGTAACTTCTTTTATCATTGACAACAAAAACAATCTTATTTCTTGACAAATTCTAAGAATAAAAATCGATATTAGAATAACGTGAATTTTTAGTGAATATCCTATTGAAATGACATCAAAAATATAAAATTTCTGATAGAAAATCCATTGAAAACGTTATAAAAAATTAGTAAGTTACGTATGATGAGGGAGAAAATAGGTTTGGTCCAATAAGGTAAACATAGCGTCCAATTTTTGACTTAGATGAACCTTCCAGAGAAAATTTAATAACATATAGACTTGACTTTTACTCTCACTTAATTTTAGTCCGAATTTATTAGGTAGACAATTCTAATATATTCTTTAAATATTTTCTCTGTCTCAAATTATATGTCGTTTTATAAGTTAAAGATAAAATTGAGTGATTATTTTTCTATTTTACTCATAGAAGTAAGTTTTTTATAGAGTACAAATATCTTGATAGAGTAAATAATTCACGAAGAGATATTATATTATAAGATATAAATACAGATAAAACAGTCAAAAACTCTTCTTAATTAATTTTTTTAAAAGGCGTGTAAAAGAATAACAAGGTAAATAGTTTGAGACAAAGCTTTCCTCCATTTTAACTGTCATTTTAGATCAAAATAATTGTGATTTTAGAAATTCAAAATTAAAGTTGATAAGTAGTTTCAACTTCCAACTACCTCTAATATTAAAGAGGTAATTCTTTTAAAATAAACTATACCTTTTATATATATTATTTTCTTCATAATAAACGCGAAAAGAACTAAAGTTGTTACTTTTGAAATTTACAGATAAAGTTGACAATTGTTTTTGACCGCACTCCTATTACAGTTGTCAAAAAATTTCAAAAATCTTTTTTTCTTTCTTAAACTTTGTATCAAGTCAAACTAACTCATATAAACAGGAACGGAAGGAGTAACAATTAATGCACACATCTAACGCAGGTAGATTTTTAGTCAACATTCTTTGTCATCATATCTCTTCATAAATCATTTCTAAATTCACAAATTCGAAATTACAAAAATGTCTCCTCTTTGTGCCTTTCTCTTTATACTCTCTTTTTTCTCTCTCAAAAATTTAGCAAAAGCTAACAATTTCACAAGCCAAAATAGTTCAATTATTGGTAACACAATTGGTGGAAACAAATGGATTTCAATTGCTTCAACAATAGTTTCTACAAGTGGTAATTTTGAAATGGGATTCTTCACACCAGGTAACAATTCCAATTATTACATAGGTATATGGTACAAAAAAATAAGTAAACAAACTATAATTTGGGTTGCAAATAGAGAGACACCAATTTCCATATATGAAATGGATTTTGCACAGTTCAAGATTGATAATGGAAATTTAGTACTCATAAATGGTACTAGACACATAATTTGGTCCACAAATATCAATTTTACAACAAATTTCAACAATTCACAAGTTGTAGCAACACTTTTTGATGATGGTAATTTGATATTAAGCAATGGGGATACAACCAATTCGACGAATCATCTATGGACAAGTTTTGATCATCCGTCTCACACGTTCATGCCTAGTTCAAAATTTGGATACAATAAACGTACAAGACTGAAGCAGGTCCTTACTTCATGGAAAAACGCGAACGATCCATCACCAGGACCCTATACACATGAAGTTGACATGGAAAAGTATAGTGGACAAGGTGTTAATATGTGGAACCATAGTGTTATTTATTGGAATAGTGGTCCTTGGACAGGTAACAATTTTACAGGGGTACCATATCAACCAAATCCTATGTTTAATTATACATATGTTAATAATGATGATGAGGTTTATTATATGTATAGTTTTTTTAACCCTTCATTAATTTCAAATTTTATTATGGATGTTAATGGACAAACAAAACAAGTATTATGGATGGATAGTACTAATGATTGGAATGTATTTTACACTGATCCAAAACAAGTTTGTGATGTTTATTCTTATTGTGGAGGTTTTGGTATTTGTAATGAGGTAAACTCTACTTCAACATGTGAGTGTTTGAATGGTTTTAAGCCTAAGTTTGAGAAAGATTGGAAATTGAGTAGTTTTTCAAGTGGATGTATGAGGAAAACAAGTTTGAATTGTGGTGATTTTGGTGAAAATAAGGATAAGTTTTGGATATATAAGAATATGAGATTACCTCCAAATAATGAGAGTTTGGGAGTTGGAAATGAAGTAGAGTGTGAAAGTGCTTGTTTGGAGAAGTGTGATTGTGTTGGTTATGCTTATGGTAGTGGAAATATGGGGTGTTTGATATGGAAAGGGGAGATGTTGAATTTGCAACAACTTTCTCAAGATAATGTTAATGGAAGCACCATTTATGTTAGGCTTGCAGCATCTGAGTTTTCAAGTAACCAAGGTAATGACTTGCTATTTCTCCTATTTTTTTGAATTTTACATGCATGATGCACTTTATTTTGTTTTTTGGTTCTCGTTTGGTGTCTGATATCTGTTTTGGAATCTGACTAAGGTGTATTCGGGCTACTTTAGGGGTGGGGTGGTTGGGTGGGAGGGAAGGGGCTAAGACGACTTCATTCTCAGAGTTTGAACCTGAGACATCTAGTTTAGGATAGAGGAGTACTTACCAGTTACCACTCCACCACAAACTTTGACAATGCATATATAATTCAAATTGTTACCTCTATAGGTAGAGTGGACTTACCTAATTTATATAGTTCTTTTGAGTCCAAATTTGAATTTCACAATTACTTCTCTTTTTTCTCTATATCAAGAAAATGAAAACCAAAAACACATATTTTCTTTGTTTAACTATCTAGTATTTGAAGTTTATTGACTTGATTAATTCGAATTTACGCCGGGAAGGCCTAATTAAGGGTTTAAGCACTTCCTATCAAGTTGTTGTCTATTTCCAAAGATCGAACTCGAGACTTCTGATTAAAGATGGAGGGATCTCAACCATTCCGTCACAATTAGTGGCACATTAAAATACTAACTTTTTCTTCTTTCTCACTTTTTGTTATTTTTCTATTTATGAACTTGTTATTTCTCTTTTCATTTTACTTAGTAAAAATGTGTTCTTTATTCTCTTGATTAACAGATACAAATCAAAAGCAAACTTCAACAAAGCTGAAAATTGCAATTCCTATTGGTGTAATTGCTGCACTTCTCATTCTTTCATGTTTTACCTACATATACTATAGAAAAAGAAGAAGCTCAAAAGTCAAAGGTAAGAACAAATGTCCTTTTTTAATGACATTTTTCTCCTTTTTATTAATAAAAATGTACAAAATTTAGTATTATCAAGTTTCTAAACTCATTTTTATTTTTAAATATAGAGAGTACTACAAAATTTCTCAGGCAGAATACAGAAGGAAAAGGACTAGAATTGATAGATATTCAAGATGATGATATTGAGGTTCCATTCTTTAGTTTTGAAAGCATATTAGTGGCAACAGATGACTTCTCTGAACAAAATAAGCTTGGTCAAGGGGGATTTGGTCCTGTTTACAAGGTATTTATATAATATTATTTTGTAATTTATTTTTATAAGTGAGAAATTTTTGGAAGGTAGTGGCACACGGTTTGAAACTCGATTTGTATAGGGTCTAAGCTACAAGATTGTTTACAGGTTCGACAGAATTTAATAGTTTTGGCTCAGACCTTATATTTGTGTTTAAAAAATCAATTAATAAGAATAAATATTTTATCCTGATCCCAATAAGCTTCAAGAATCTGAAATCTATACACTCAAAATTCTAGTTCCTTTTCTGATTAAATGCTAGACATTTGTTTACATGTACTGCTTTCCTTATTAGTTGTCATTTCTTTTTTATTGCCACTTTTTCTTTTTCTTTTTCTCAAACTGCTTTGAAATGTTTTTCTTGAGCCGAGTGTCTATTGGAAACAACTTCTCTATTTCCATGACGTTTGAGTAAGGTCTACATATTGTCTACTCTCTCTAGACTCCACTTATGAAATTACACTACTGAGTATGTTATTGTTATTATTTTTAATGTATTGACCGAACCCGTGACATGCGCCTAACCAACCTAATCACTTTTTTTTATTAAAAAAAATTGTGTCATAGTATTATCAAGTACTACTCTTTTCTTGATTGTAATTAATAAGACTTGTAAATTTTTTGTAGGGAATATTTCCAGGGGGAAGAGAAATTGCATTAAAAAGGTTATCAAGTCATTCTGGACAAGGGATAAATGAATTCAAGAATGAAGTAATGTTGATTGCAAGGCTTCAACATAGAAATCTAGTTAGACTTTTGGGTTATTGCATTCAATCAAATGAAAAGATTTTACTCTATGAGTATATGGCAAACAAAAGTCTAGACACCTTCATATTTGGTTAGTATTTTTTTTTACGATTATCTTTATACTGTCGATGTATATAAGTTAATTAATTCTTTGATTGTTTTCTTGCATGACGTACGACTCCATAAGATCGAAAACAAAGCGTGATATTGGATTGGAGAAAAAGATTTGAGATTATAGAGGGAATTGCTAAAGGACTTCTTTATCTACACCATGATTCAAGATTAAGGATCATTCATAGAGATCTAAAAACAAGTAACATATTATTAGATGAAGAGTTGAATCCAAAAATATCAGATTTTGGATTAGCCAGAGTTGTTGAAGGGAAAATTACACAAGCAAATACAAATAAAGTGGTTGGAACCTAGTAAGTACTCATAATCCCTATTGTAATGTGGCCCTTCTCCAGAATTTGCTAACACGGGATGCTTTGTGCATCAGATTGTCCCTTTTTAAAAGAATTGCCAATTGTGTTGATTTTCTTGTTCATTAATATGTTTTTTTGATACTATTTATGCAGTGGTTATATGGCTCCGGAGTATGCAATAGATGGATTATTCTCAATTAAATCAGATGTATTTAGTTTTGGAATAGTTATACTCGAGATCATAAGTGGAAGAAGAAATACTGGATTTTTTCATCAAGAAGAAGCATCGAATCTCTTAGGCCTTGTAAGTAAATAATTATTTAAATTCGTGCTTTTTTTTTCAACATTGTCATGGAGTTTCAAACTTCATAGGTTAAACTTCAGTACATTCTCATGGAATTTCACCTATGAAATTTGAATCGGTCTCCATGACATTTATTTCTCAAGTACATGACTGAAAAGTGACTAGTCCGCGCTATTTATTACAACTTTATGTTCATTTATGTGTACTATATATTTTAGGCATGGAGATTGTGGACAGAGGATAAGTCAATGGACTTAGTGGATCAATTACTACATGATTCATGCAACAAAGAAGAAGCAATTAAATTGATGAATATTGGGCTTTTGTGTGTACAAGAAAATCCAAAAGATAGGCCCAATACATCAAATATAATAATGATGCTTGGTAGTGAAAATTCCAATATTATTTCACTTCCAAGACCAAATCAACCAGCTTTTATGACAAGAAAAGGTGGTAATAACACATCTTCTTCTTCTAATGCTAAGTCTGATGGTATCTCCAATAATCAGCTTACTGTCACCATTGAAATGGGTCGATAACGCGCTAATAGAAATCAGTCAATTTTTCATGAATATGTTCATCGACTGATAGAATGTCTGTCGAAAATTGACTGATTTATGATAGTGACAAGAGTGAGGTGCAATCAAGTTTTGACATAGCAAATTTACTGTATATTGTAGTTTTATCTTTACTTATTCAATGTATATATTCAACTAATTTATGTACATTAGAAACATCTTTAGTAATTAAATTATGTATTTTTACATGGCCATTTGCTCTATTTTTTTGGGGTTTCCCATTCGGTATTCGGAGCCTATATTGGAGCTCCGACTGAATCTGAATTGCGCATTGCAAGGTCCATTTGGGGGTGACGCTTCCAACAGAATTCTCTCCATAGCCAAGGTTCGAACTCTAAACTTCTGGTTAAGGGTGAAGCGATCTCATCACTGCACCACAATTTATGTTGGTGTCATTTGCTCTATTTGTTTGTTCCTCTTGTAATTTACTATTGCAAAATGGGACAATTGAATGTCGAAAGAAAACAACAATTTCATTGCTCTCCATAAGAGGGACATTATGTAACAACTAGAACTGTGTCTCCTGTATGTAGGGTATATATACTAAGTCTCCATACATGAGGACTTTAGTACTCAGGCAAAAAAAAATAAAAAATTGAGTTGTCTATCAATAGCTAGAGGACCTACTCTTTTATATCCTCATTCTTTTGAAGAGTCGGATACAGAATTTTAAGTTTATAGATTTTGATTTTTTGAAAAGACAGCCTTTTGAATTTTTAATAAATTACGTTTATATATTCAATGAATTTCTTAACACATACAAAGTTTTAGCTAAAGTTATGAATTCTGATACGTAGCTTGAACTCTAGCTTCACTTAAGCTTCTCCTTATGTTGCATTTGAAGAAAAGAAAAGGATTGTAATAGAAGTTGCTCGTAATACGATATTAAAGGTTCTTGATATTCCAAGTGGAGTATACATTATTTGTAAGTACGCTTAACGAAATTTCTGATTTCATTGTTGGACTATTGCAACATTCTACCTCTCATATAATAATTTGGTTAATAATTGAAGCGCGATAAATTCCATCAAGTTTAAAACTTACTTTTAAAATTTAAATATTCAAAAAATACCAGAAGACACCTTGTCACAAATTATCAATCAATTTTGGACTGAAAATATGATTTGGATTATTCTTTTTGTTTTGGTGCTCAAAGAATATTTTTTATTGACATAATTTCATCCATTCAAATATGAAGTTATTTGTTGAAATACTGACAATTGATTAGTCATTTCCTTAACCCTCCCCACCTTTAACAATATCCAAAGCAAATCAATTTTGGGCCCCTAAATTAGACAATGTAAATAGTGGGCCACTTGGGCCTGTAGAATTATGTACCCAAAATGTTTTGTCTCTTTACTAAACTTTTCACTTCATATTTTGAATTTTTGATTAGTACATTATTTTGCTATATCATGTATATGTTGATTTTGCTTTCTTGTCTTTGAAATGGCAAGTTAAAGAAATGATGATGAAGCTGACCAAAGGTTTGCTTCGAGCCTTGAATATGAAAAAATCTTTAGTATGAAGCGTTTTTTTCAAAAGAATCTTACTCAATGTGAATTTGAATTAGTCGAACTTTAATGCAAGTACTAGACATGTAATGGAAACCCAATATAAAAAGATGATGATGAAGTTGAAAATGTAAAAAAATATTTGCTAATTGTTTCACATTTTTTGAGAATGAGATGTTAGTTTCTCGAATCTTTGACAATTTTCACCTAATGAGGTAGTTTTTGAGTTGAGTTAAACGCAAAATTGATATGACATAAGAGTCTGACCTAATATATCCATTCTTCTTGAGCGTCCAAACAATATTAATAAATGTCTTACTGTATTGTTGTACACTTATTCCTTCCATCCTATTTTAATACAGGTACTGGACATATGATAGGAACCCAATAAAAGATGATGATAAAGTTGAAAATGTGAAAAAACATCTACTAATTGTTCCACATTTGTTGAGAATGAGATGTTAATTTCTCAAATCTTGGACAATTTTCACCTGACGAGGTAGCTATTGGATTGAGTTATACTCAAAATTCATATGATATTAGAGTTTGACCTGATATATCGATTCTTAATTTATACGATGGTGAGCTTTTATGTTATGTTGTACATGTCATAAATATCTAGTCTTAACCGTGCAAACAATATTGACAAATGTCTTACATTGATGAATAAATGTATTATTTGTACACTTATTTCTTTCGTCCTATTTTACGTGACAAGATTCAGACACTACAAGGTAGGGGCCAAGTAGTAGTGATAGACCACCACCGACAAAATTGTGGTGGCACGATCTTAATTTTTATTTTTAATTAGAGGTTTTGAACTCAATCTATGATCACGAATAGGTTAAAAACTCAATCAATATTATAGATGCGAATTAAAATTAATCGTAGTTTCAATACGGATATCGGTAATCAGTACACTATGCAACTTTTTTCCAATTTTTTTTTTTTTGTGAATTTGCGTGCAGGGTATGTGCTATGTCTTACACTGGTTGCTGCCTCCAAAATGTCTTGTTTTAAAGTCTATTCACAGACACAAAAACAAACTCTTTGGATAGAGAGCCAATGTAGCTTTATTCACAAGTCAGTCATATTTCTCATCTTCCTAAGCACACTACCTCTAAAACAAATGCTAAAAAATTAATTAATTTTTTTAAAAAAATTATTCATCATAGTACAAATAACTATTTATATTATGAGATTATATAAAAAAAAATATCTACAATTCATCGGATATGTTTGTTTCATCGAGTCTCTCTTTGAAATAATTTCAAGATTATATTATTTAGAGAGGTTAAAATTTACTCGATAAGATATTTTGCTATCTTACGACCATAATATACTTGAATTGCTAACTCAATAATTTATTTTATAAGTACCCACTTTTAATAAATTTAAAAGACTAATGATGTTCAAGAATAGATTTAAGGGGCTATTAAGGAATATTTTTGGCCTTTACTTTTAATTTTTTTGTTGTTCTCTATTCAATGTTTGATATCGATTATGAAATTCAAAAAACTAAAATTTTGCGTTACATAAAACATATTTGGATGAAACACTCTCTATTACTATTTTTTATTATATTCAGAACTTGAAATCCAACCCTCTAATTAAGAAAGAAGCTAGTTACTATTATGCATAATACATAAATTGACCCTTTTTAAAAATATATTTATGTTTTTTAACTCTGGGTGTGCATACATAAACACTTTAACTTATATAAAATTGAATAAATAGACACATGCATCTTATGCAGCATAATACACGTATAATTTCAATTATTATGTTGAATGTCATATTAGAAAGTATGTTTATATATTATGTCTTTTAATTATATAAAAAAAGTGTGTTTAGGACTATGAACCCAAAAAGGTTAAAATATGAACTTTGCTTTCTAAAGTTTCTTTATTTTTACTACTATTTTGAGTCAATTATCAATACAAGATTATTTCTTCTTTGGGACTCTTCTTTCAGTCAACTTTAAGTACTTGAATTATTTTTCTTATATTTAGAAGGTTTAAATGCATTTAAATAATGTAACACATGTAGAGTACAGTACTAGGTATGGGTATAAATAAATTAAAATAGATTTATATAAAAGTCATTTCTGTTAGTATTTCTTTTGACCATACTGTTATTAAAAAAAAATTACTATAGTAGTATTTTATTCAAGATTCTTTTTTTTTTCTCAACCCCCAACAAAAAAGGGTCAACTAAAGAGAATAATATTTCCTACTTTTGTCTTAAAAGTTGGTTTTCATAAAGTTAAAAAATTTCATGCTTGTTCAGTCATTTTTTGACATCCAATGTAATTGGAATATAAAATACTTTTTGATATGATATAATATGATATTGTTCGTTTTGAAATAATCTTAATGATTTTCTTCAGAAAGTTTCATATCATATAGAATATCATTACATAATATATATAATCTTTTTTTCTTTTCAATTATCAATGTGAAATTTATTGAAATGTCAAATAATATCTCGCCCTTGAACTAAATTCGACATGAATCATTACTGATTATGAAATTATATGCAATTAGAAGTGATTCATGCATATCAATCAAGAATTTATGGTTATGGATAAATATAGTATAACGGACGATACACTAGCTAGTAAAGAGAGACTAAATTAACCCACACGCCATAACTTTATTATCTTAATAGTAGTTTTGTTGAATCATTGACTCACATACTATTACCTGGTATTGAGCTAAAATAATTCAAAAATATTCTTTAATAATGTGTGATATTATTTACTTTTAATATAATCTTCTATATGTAATCAGTGGTACTAATTAATTCACTCATGTTCTGATCAACTTTTAAATTTCCGTTGTTAAATACCTAAAGTTGAAAGATGTTAAATTTGAAAGTAAACTTTTTATTTAACACAACTTTTCAAGTATTTCCAACTTGTTTATTGAATATATTTGAAGTTGAGGAGTTGTTTAAACTTGAATTTCTGTTGGAAAAAAAAAACATTTCAAGTGAAACAATTGTAGTCAAACCTATGTTTTTCAAATTTTAAAATTAAATAATGGACCAATTTTATTTTATTTTTATTTATAAAAAAGTTATTGTTGTGCGACTGAACCAAGATATTTATTACGCCAAAGGATACTCTATCCGTTCCTATTTGCATGTCGTGATTGCTAAAAATAGATATTCCGTAATATTTGTCGTTTTACAAAATTAATACATAAACGAGACTATTCTTCCTGTTATACCTTTTAAAGTTATTAACCTTGAAAATATGCATTTGACCAATATAAGAAAACTAAGTAATAAATTATGTTCATTCGTCAAATTAATTAATTATAATAAATTTATTAATGCTCATTTATTGAAAACTTAGCTTCAATAGGATACTAAATAAATGTACAATAATAAATTTACCTAGTATCTTAAAGTGCGTAAAATTTAAAATGGTAACACTTAAATAAGACCGGAGAGAGTATTTTCTTAATCAATAGTCTCAATCTCAAGTTTTGATATTGAGAAATCTCGAAAAGTCCCACATTGGGGGGCAAAACGCTCTCTAAATAAGGCGTATGGAGACTCCATACCCAAGGGGACTCGAATTTGAGATCTCTTGGTTAAGGATGAAGGAGAGTACTTACCACTCCACCACAATACTTGTTGGTGATATTGAGAAATCTTTAGTAGGAAGGACTACAATCCTGAAGAGGCTTTAATGAATATAAATTTAGATTAATCGAATTTTAATATGTATATCGAACATCGAACGAAAAAAAAGATATTTATTAGAGTTACTGTATTAGCACAATAAATTTCACGTGATGGACTGAACAAAAAACTGTTCTGACGACAGAAAAGAACAAAATGGATTTAAAGTTACGAGAAGCAAATTAAAAAATAAAGGTCAAAAAGGAATTCAACCTTTTTTTCTTACTTTATTGTATTAATTAATAAAAAATACCACATATTATACCTTCCTTTTTTCAACAATTTAAAATTAAGAAACAAAATACTCTCTTAATTTCAAATTATTTATCCTAATTTCTAAAAATCATTATTTCAAATTCTTATTTTCTCATTTTGGAAATTGAAGATAAAATTATTGATATTATCTGTTGTGATTTCTCAAAAAAAAAAATATATTTTGAGTCGAGGATTTATTAGAAACAATATTTTTACTCCATAAAAGGTTGTATAAGATCTATATATATTCTATAGTGTTCAAAGATCATTTGTGAGATTATACAAGATATGTTATTATTGTTGTTATTTTTTCTGCAAAAATAGTAGACAATATCTCTTAATTGATATTTTCCTATTAATGGACAACGTGCTATGCCTGGGATAACAAAAAAGAAATTCGACACATAATTTGAGACGGAGAAGGTATCTTTTAGGAATAGAGAATACATAGCTGCAATTTTTGGCTTCTTTAGGTTATTATTGTGGTGACAGTTAGATAATGAAATTGATTCATAATTTATAGTATATGCAATTATTGAAGAATAAAGATGGACATGAACAAACATTCTTTCAAGGTTTTATATTGTTCACTACTCATTCATTTTGGCATTATGAAAAATCAAGTGCATATTCATTGGGAGGGACATTCCTTTGGGAGTATATATAGAGAGAGAATTTCTAAAACTTGTCCGTAAATTTCATTTATATACTCAAATGATGGCTTGTTTTTATTGAGGATCATTATAAAGTATTTGTATTAAATATATTTTGATTCAAATTATGAAAACGAAATTAAGTATTGTCACGTTAAATATGTTTATTAAAGGAGGTTTTTATGATTGGGTAGAGAGGGGGTTTTGAACCCACAACCCTAGCGTGAAAAGTATTTTTACGGTCCCTTCTTTACCACTGAAGCATCAATCAATTTTGTTAAAGGTTCACGAGTTAATATACATATTTATTTAATTTTCTAGTACAAATACAGGATCTACAGAAAAAAAACTGGGTTCGTCTGAACCCATGAACCCCACCTAGCTCCGCCTCTATACATGACGTTTAATGATTTATTGAAGTAAATGTGTATATTAATGAAAGCGACGTATTTAAGTGGTTAACTCTCTACGTAATGAATACTTGTGAATGCACACAATTAATTTTCTAAAATTGAAACCAAAGTGCTTAATTTAAACACTTTATTATATTTTTAGGTGTTCAATAATATCTAAATTATATGTATTGACAAGTTTAAAAAACTCACATTTCATTGTAAATGAGTTAGTACATGTAGATATATAGAAACTTCCATTTTCTCTAGAATAAAAAATATAAAAATATAAAATAAAAATATATTTATTGTTGTAAAATCAAGCTCAGAATAATATAATATAAAGAGAAGGAGACAAGATAAGTAGATGAAGGAGACGATTTTTCTTCTTATTCAAGTGTGTCTTCCAAATGTTGAATGATTTCTATTTATAGTGTTGAGATATCACTCCCAAAGGTCACCAAACTAGTAGATACATGGTTATCCAAAAAGGTTCTTATCACCTTGGAAGCATACATATATGAATTGAATTAATTCTAGAATAAATCAAATGGACAATCCACTCATTCAATGGATTTATAACATTTACAATGTTCTATGTAAATCGCACATCGTAGACGCGTTTTATGCCTTAAGTGGATGTAATTTTTTTTTGTCTAAATAAAATAAAATTTAGGGATATATAGGAACTTCCATAAAAATACTTTTAAAAAATTTATTTCGTGAATTCGAACGCGATTTATATGACTAAAACTCAAAGAATGAATAAGTTTCAACCATCGTATTGTACCATCAATAGTATTACACACAAGGATATCAGGGAGATTCATATGTTTCTTTCGTATGTAAATCACGTATGTGTCACAATATTAAACTGAAAGAGTGTACACGCAAATAAATTTAGATACACAAGTTTAGATGGAGAGAGAGAGAGAGTGTGTGAGCTAGTTACGCCAGTATAATCTCTTCTCTTCGATTATATATCGATCTCACATAAAAAGGAAGGATCATACTATGAGTTATAACCAAATCAATAAAGTGAAGCAGAATAATAAGCAAAAGGAATTTGTTTTATTTCCATTTGTGAAACAGAATAAAATATTTTAAATTTAGTAAAAGTTGTAAAAAAGGAAAAGAATATTATAATTATAATTTATAGTATAATATAAGTCTGAATTAACAAAAAGAGAAAAGACGATCCATCATTTCACAGTGTCCCTTCCTGCCTGCAGAATTTTGTGATGCAACATTTTTTCTGTAAAGGATTTTTACTCTTTACTGAGCATATCTCTGATTAAAATCATTTTATTATTTTACTTTTTATTTTTAAAAATTAATTTAGTGTACTTAATACAAGAATATGTTGTAACCTTTGCTATAAATGGATCTTTGAAAACTAACCGAATCCGCCGAACCTAATCGAACAGAATCTCGTGCTTTAAACTTCTAAATTAGGTTATACATAGTTTTATTTTGAATTTTTGCTAAAGATTATTTTTACGAGTCGAAAGTAACCTAAATTTTAATTTGAAATAAACATTTGATTTATTTTGGAGATCAAGAAAGCAGTGTCGTATAACTAGAATTCAATTCCAATCTCGATATTATTGGAATCGGTCTTGAAGAAGCGATGCCTGTGAAAGCCATAGCCCTTTCTTTCATCTTCCTAATTCCTTATGTAAGGTTAGTGCGACTAAGGTAAGGGGGACACCTCATTTCATCATTCATATCTATTCGTCTTAGCCTTAGTCAATCGGTGTAAATTTGAATTAATTGAGTCCAATTGGCTTCTAATGTGTCATTTTTTATTTTCTCTAGAATAAGTATTAAATATTCAAACTTCATCAAATATTATGGGGAAGTAATTTGTATTCTTCTATCTTTAATAAAAGATTTGAATTTTAAAAAAGAAATAAGTACATCTTTAATAGCGGACGTACCATACGAATTTTGATTCTTCACACCCCGTATAATGATACTTAGATATATAAATTTTGTCCAATATAGATATCGAACACAAAGTGCAGGTACTTTAGTGAAATAGAAAGTGAAGGGGAAAGAGCCAAAAGAAGAACAAAAACAAATCCCTTTGAAATTTGGAGTTTTGCACACTCAAATACAAAGAGCCGTTGTGCACAGAAAAATTCACAAACTCACACAAATTCAAGAAAATATAGAGGTATTGGGAAAATGTGCATTATTTCCTTAGTTTTAATTAATTAATTTTATTTTATCTGATATATATGATTTTCAATTTTAAGTGTAAATAAGTAGATAATTAAATTTGTACAAGGTTAAATAAGCAGATCCATAAGACTTTATATATGATGTCGTGAAGGATGTGAATTGCTACGTAGGACATGCGTGTCTATTTAGTCATAAATTTGTACATTCAAAATAAAAAAACCATAAATACCATATAAAATCAAGTTAAAGAACACGTTTATGTATTATTTGCTTTATATTTATATCATATAGTTTTTTTTTTTGCTTTCCCATTTGATGTCCGATATACACATTGGAATCCGACAAAATTCCGAAAAGTTCCACATTGAGATAAAACATTCCCTAATAAAGGTGACTCCGTATTCAGAAGGACTCAAACCCGAAATCTCTGACTAAGCATGAAGGAATACTTATCACTTTACCACAATCCTCGCTAATTATATTATAAAGTTGATAGATATAGCATGTGACAAAGAGGACAGGGATTGAAGTCAGCTTGTCAAGTCACTGTTCTTCATTTCAAAATTATTTTCTTTATATATTTTTTTCTCTTTTGTTTTTTTCACAGTATTTAACATTAAATCACATCATCTCACAATTTAGAGTTAAAGCTAATTCACTATACAACTTTACTTCAGTACACACTTCTCCCTTTACTCTGTAAGTAAAGTCTACAAATTTTTCTTTTTTTCAATTTTTTGTGTGTTGTTTGCATTTGTTTTGTTTGATAAAATGTCTCTCTTCCCCCTTTTTTAAGAACACCCCATTTGCTGTTCTTTGTTTTTTTTGAGTTAAACTTGAGAAAAAAGTGAAAAAAAATAGAATCTTGAAACTCATATAGTCTATTTAACCCTCCCACATTTGCCTATTTTATATTTTACTGTTTCTTTTTGTAGAACTTTGAAGATATGACTAAAGATGAAGACTTTAAGCTACTCAAGATTCAGGTGTTTTTTCCCCCTTTTGTGAAAAGTTGGGTTTTTTTCTGTTTTTTTGTAAAGTTATTTGCTTGTTTGTTTTGCCTTTTGCCCTTTACCTCTTTTTTGGTTTTGGTTAATGTTTGTTTAAGCACATTTTCTTGCTCTTTTTTTTAGACCTGTGAGCTCAGAGTGAACATACATTGTGATGGTTGCAAGCAGAAAGTGAAGAAGCTCCTTCAGAGAATTGAAGGTTTTGTAAAGATTTTAGCTTTTTCTTAGTTTCATTCTTGAAAGTTCATTAGCAACTTTTTCTTGCATATTGGGATGATTAGTTGTTAATTGAGTGATTAGTGTTGCATTAATTATTTTTGTCATGAAAAGACTAGAACTTGATGTTGTAAAGATTAATTTAGTGTTTAATTGACTTTAAACATGCTTGTCTTTTGTCATTACTCTTTTCACTATTTGAAGATAGTTGTAAAGATTGTAGCTTTTCAGTTTTTGTTTGTCTGGTGTTCACTAACTGATTATTTTTGCATTTTCAGATGAAATAATAGTTTATTGAGTGATTTTTGATTTTTTAGGTAATCATTTCATGAAAAGACTAGATTTTGTTGTTTTTACTTTACTTAACCATTTGGGGTTTCATTAATTATGAACATGCTTGTCTTTTTCTCTACTGTTCTAACTATTTTGGAATAGTTGTTAAGATTGTAGCTTTTTCTCAGTTTCATTCTTGAAAGTTTAAGCATGTGTTGTGTTTTTTAATGGTGTTTATTAACTACTTTTCCTTGCCTTTTGGGGTTAATTAGTAATTTATTAAGTGATTTTTGTTTGATTAGTGAATCTTGGCATGAAAAGACCAGAACTTATTGTTGTTTGATTCCTTTTGCGGTTTGATTAATAGGTGTTTATCAAGTAAACATTGATTTTGAGCATCAAAAAGTGACTGTTTATGGTAGTGTTGATTCTGGAACTTTGATTAAAAGATTAGTCAAGGCTCGTAAGCATGCAGAGCTTTGGTCTCAGAATAACACTAATCATACTCAGAAACAACAAAATCCCAACTGCATCAAAGATAACAACAAGAACAAGCAAAATCAAAAGCAACAAGGTATAATCAAGAACCAGCACCAGCAAAAGTTCAATCTTGTGCCAGAGGAAAACGATTATCTCGATGAGGGTGATGAGGATGAGGATGATGATGGTTATCCTGAGGAAGAAATGAGGTTTGTGAGAGATGGAGCAAGACAAATGGCTATTCTTAGACAACAAGCAGAAGCAAATAACAAGAAAGCTATGGCGGCTGCTATGGTTAATGGGAAAGTGAACAACAATAATGTTGCTGCTCATGGCAAGAAAACAGGCCCTATTCAGAATATGCCAATGAAGGCAAATCCCGGAAACGGTGGCATTGACCAAAGAACAATATCTGCTATGAAAATGAACATGAACATGAACAATGCTGCTGCTGCTGGTCAATTAGGTCCAAATGTCAACATCAGTGAGGCTGCGAAAATGGGAATGGTGGGAGGAAACGACATAAACGCAGTGATGAATTTTGCTGGTTTTCATGGGAATAACAACAATGGTACTAGTACTAACAATAATAACAACAATGGTGCTGCATTCTTGAATGCTGGTGGATTTCATGGTCATCAAAACAATGCTATACCGGGATCTTTATCCACTGGTGGTCATCATCATCCATCATCTGCCTCGATGCTAATGAACATGAACAACGGAGGCCAACAACAACAGTACAATCCATCACAAATGCTAATGAATTTTCAAAACAGGCATGCTATGCAACATCAACAACAACAACAACCTCAGATGATGTACAATCGATCACCTTTCGTTCCTCCAGCCACCGGTTATTACTATAACAATAGTAACAATAATTATGGTCAAGTCCCTTGCACTACATATGCTGATCCTTATTATTACACTTCTGCTGCTGCTGCTGCTGCTGCTGCTGATCAATCTGCCACTAATACTCATATGTTTAGTGATGAGAATCCTAGTAGTTGTAGTATTATGTGAGTTGGTTTTTAGTGTGTATTTTGTAATGTGGGAATTGAAGTTATGGTCTGAGGATGAGGAGTATTTTAGGTCCTCAAGCTTTTTCTTTTTAACATCAGAAGATATATGATGTTTAATATGTATTTTCTTGCTTACTGCTACAATTCTATATTGTTGTATAATTCTCCTTATTTTAGTTGTTTGTATTATTATTATTATTAAGATGGTGGAAGATTATGTTTTATCAACAATGTATGTCTAATATTTTTTTTTTGAAGAATATATAGTCAACTAAGACTTGGATGTATGAGTTTTTGAAGTACTAAAATGAGAGTTTGTGAAATGGTATGTTCTCTTTTTTTTTTTTTAATCGAAATATAGTCTTTATTTCAAGTCTTAAATATGAAAACGTCTTTGTTCGAGAGCTCTTGAACATCATGATCGAGTTTTTAGTATTGAAGTGGGAGTTTGAACCAACAAAGGTTATGGTGAATTACTACACACTTTGGTCTTGAATTTCGTGACCTTAGTATGTAATCGTTCCTTATTAGATCATGATTCACCTCTCATATGAGAATTTGCAACGAGAATTAGACCTCAATATAGATATCAGATATCGAGGTTGAAAACCAACACAAGTGGTAGTTTGAAGAGACAAGGTGTGACATTGGGCAATGTAAATGTTGTAAGAATTTTGGTTTGTGTTTGGACAGATGAGTAACTTTTGGTTGTACTGCAAAGTTATAATTATGGGCTATGGGGAATTGTTTGTTAGGTGGATTGGCATGCGCTAATCACGTGGTTGCTGTGAAATTTATGTCACCTTAACATATATGGACCACCAAAAGTTAAAGAAATGCTAGGGAGTGGGTATATATTTGTGTCTTCGAATAAAGTTTATTTTACTAGTAGTTGAGAGTAGGACATACTGTGTAGGTACACTTTCCAACAAGTGGATTGATCATTTGGTACCTCCCCGTGGCGGCGGAGCTAGGAATTTCGAGATGGGTGTGCAAATTTTCTTCTCACCTATGTTAAGGATGTGCAAAATCAAATATACACTCATAATAACTAACCTTTAACCTTTATACACTATATAATTTTCTGGCGAAGGGTGTTCACCGGAACAGCCTTCGCCTAAGGTGGCTCCGCCCCCTCCCCCCTCCCCCCTCCCCCCTTCTTTTACATTACTAGGTTTTATGGTTTGTTTCGATAACTAATCTCGTGAAATATCACAATTCATGAAAATGTCTTATTATTGGTGGTGGTAGTAGTGACGATGGTTTGTAATGGTATGGTTGACAGTTGGGATTGTGCAATAAAACGGGTGGTATGGGAAGTTTTGACGATAATATGGTTGACTGTTATGATTGTGTGGTAAAAGTTGGTGGTAGGGGTGGAGTGGGGGATTGGCGATGATGATGTTTAACGGTTGTGATGGTGAAGATGATTGATAGTAATCGTAATGGTAAAAAAATAAAGTAGCGGTAAAAGTTACGTTTGCCTTAGCTTTTAAAACGAATGTTTCAATGATTTTAAAACTAAAATTTGAATGATTAAGATTTACATAGAGTTAAAAAGTGATTGTGAATCAAACAAACATACTTAATAAGTTGACATGTATATTATCAAGATTCAAACTTCAATTAAATGGAAACAAATTAAGCTTTACTCCCTTGTGTATGCTCTAAACAAAGGGTCATTTGCACTTTTCCTCCATTTATGTTGGATCTTTAATTTTTGTTCCTTAGGGAAAATATTTTTTTACGGAGCACAAATTTATATTTTTGGCATTATTATAGTCCACAAGTAATGGCCCGCATTCTTATAGAACTTATGCCTTACTAGACATAAATTCGGATTCAAATGACAAAAAATAAAAATTAATTCATGTAAAGGTCAAATCGTGCAATGAAATGCTAAATGATAAATATCTCCTAAACTCCCAATGTGTAGAACATAGTCAAATTTGATTCTAAGCCCAAGCCCACTCATAGGTAGAAAAGAACTTGCAGCCCATTATCTGAGATTATATGATCCAAAGTAGGCCCAAGTTTTCTGAGCCCAGAGGTTAACCGCCGAGCTAATTCACTCATCTGAATTTTAAGTTATATATATTGACAGTATAAAATTCTTTTATAATATTATTTTAGCTTAACCTAATTTATTAGGCTATTTTTCTGTTTTATTATGTTACTAATAATTAATGATTATCATAAAAAGTTACCGTATTAGTTATTTTATTGTGCAAACATTTTTAATACCATGAGTGTATTGAGCATAAATATAAAGTATGTGTACCTAAACAAAAAAGGGCAATTTGGGACACAAAGCATTCTGCGTTTACATATGATTTGAAAAAGAGACGTACCTCAAAGGGTGTGGTATAGATAGCGACAACTTATCCTAATGCAAATATTAGTGGCTGTTTGCATGACTCAAATCCATGACCTACAAGTTACACGAAAATAACTTTACTGTTACTACAAAACTCACCGCCCCGCCCTTTATGATCAACCTAACAACAAAATGGGAATAATATTTTCTGTATTATAAGAATTTGAATTCTTTTGGTGGGTAAGTGCAAAAATGACTACAAGAGACAGGAAGTTGGTGAAGAATTTATATAGGCTAAAGTGCTTAACACATTGGAAATCCACAATATATATATTAATGTACATGTAATTTAATTTTTCTTCCACTTTAGCTGGATAGTTAAACAAGTTGGACAATTCCATAACAGAAAATTCAAGGATCATGGGGTGTGGTGGGATGGCTGAGAATTGGATATTCCTCCCTTTTATTTAAATGTGTCGGATTCGAATGTTGAGTATGATTTTTTTTTGTTGTTGAAAGTACCGCTCTCAGAAATGGGCTAATTCGATTAATTGAGTTACAATATGGATACTGAATATCGAGTGAGAAAAAAAAACACATATTTATCATTACTCAAAAGTTTAGGTTGCATCTATAGAAAAATGTGTCATGATTTCTGATTGAATAAACTGAAATCAGTGGGCTTAGTATACATTCATGAATAATTGTCAATGAAATGCAATGATGATCAATAATATTAGTAGTTAAAAAAAGGTATTATTTTATTGAAGAAAAGTCTTTTTTTGTGGTGGAATTTTGAATTCAATAGTTAGATTGAAGTTGTTTGAGGAAAACAACGTTGTTAAGTTGTTGTATTTTGAAGGGGACAAATCAAGAATTATACTACTGAATCAGTAAGATTATATCATAGGGAACATAAATCTCCTTAAAAAGAGTAAGATATTTGTGTCTCAGTTTAGAAATTTTCTTTTTCATGTTTATTTTAATTTGCAACTATAAGAATTGTTTTTTTTACCACCACTTATGACACACCTAATGACTAATGTATATATCAAGCTATATAAAATTGCTGTTACGTGTACGAACAAAATTATTTATTGAAAATAAATTTCGTATAAATTATATAAATATTTTTAATGATGTTAAATTTTTTTCTCCAAAAAATCAAGCAGGGTTAGGTTTGATATAAGTAGCATCATATCGCATTCTCAATAGGTTTTCAATTCTGATTAGGAAAGAAGAAATCATGAAAAACGCATTATCAATAACGTTACTATTTTTATTACAAGATAATTCATGATGCTCATATCGATCATATTAAAAATATCTAAGGCTGACTAAATAGCCCAACAATTTGACTCATCCATGTACATACATAATCCAAGTCTTTGAGTCAATATAGGAGGTCCCACCTCAAGAAAATGTTCATGTATCAAGTAAACACCAAGTAGTGGCTAAATACCTCGAGTTGGCTTAGTGAGCAATGAGTTGGGTGAACAAAACTATGGGGCATTGATTTAAAATTTTCAAATAAAACACACACGACCAAACATAACTTTCATTTTCAAATATTGTTTTTCAATTTTATTTTATGTACAACTTTTTTTAAAATATCACAACTTTTTTGTTGAATTGCGTATTTAGTAATGCAACTATATATTAGTTCAACTTTTTCTTATACCCTTACTTTTAAGAGCTTTTAAATTATTCCACTATAGTGATCACATAGTCAGAACTTTCATTAATAAAATTTAAAGGGAAAAGGGTCAAAAATACCCCTCAATTTTGTTTTATTGGTTGACTATGCTCTCGCCGTTAAAAGAAAATTATTCTTACCTCTGCCATCACCAAACTTATCACTCGTACCCCTCTTTTAACGGAAAACCCCAAATCAAAATAAATTACCCGAAAATGAAAAAAAAAACCATCATCCCTAATCTAACCCGTACCCGACCCAACAAACAAGTAACCCAAATAAATATATCTTTTCATCTAACATAAATCAATTACTAACCCTACAACTTCAAATCAATCTTCAAGAACTCCAAAAATTAAAAAATCTAAGAAAAAATAATTTTTTTTCTCTTTGCTACGGATGGAAGGTGTTTTACAAACAAAAGGGTTTTCTCTATCCTCAAATGGGTTTCAAAAAGTTCAAGCTTTGACACAAGAAGAGATATTTTCCAATATGCAAAGTTTAGACTTTTGTTGCTGCAGAAAATCTAAGAATTGTTCGAAATTTGTTTCAAAAATTGCATCTTGAGGTTGCTGAAATTGAAATTGCAGCACAATCTAGTGGGTGATCTAAAAAAAATCATTAAAGTCAAAATTTTGAATCGGCAAGCTGATGAATCCACAAGAATATATAGGTTATTGTTGTTGCAAATCTATGAAGTTTTTATGGAGTAAGGAGAGGGAGGAAGAAGATGATTTTGGAATTTAATTTGTCATGAATTTTGTTTTGTAGGTTGGGTTTGGATTTGGGTAAAAAAGATGAAATCGGGTAATTTCAATTGAAATTGGTCAATTTGGGGTTTTCTGTTAAATTAAAGGGCAGATCTATTAAGTTTTGTAACGGCAGGGGTAAGAATAACTTTCTTTTAACGGCGAGGGCATAGTCAACCAATAAAACAAAGTTGAGGGGTATTTTTGACCCTTTTCCCAAATTTAAAATATAAAAAATATAAAAAAAAGTCAAGAAGGTTAATTTTACTTGGTTACACCACATTTCAGTACTGTTATATCTTGATTATACAATATAATTTTACCTGGCTACGACATCTTCATACAATGATTCTATCTTGAATATACAATATAATTTCTTGTCGGATATAAACCCCTTACTTTTACTTGGCTACGCCATGTTCCGTTTTGTTACATCTTGAATATACAATATAATTTTATATGGCTACGACATCTTCATACAATAGTTCTATCTTACATATACAATATAATTTTCTACTAGATATGAACCCCTTGCTTTTACTTGACTACGCCATGTTCCACTGTTACATCCTTTGCTTATAAGGACTAGAATTTCCAACAATGGTCCAGAAGTGATGGCTTTTTTTCTTGGATGATTTGACAACTTTTTTTGTCCTTTAGGTTTTGGTTTGGAGTGGAAAAAGGATATTATATGTAGACATAAAGAAACTCAAAAGTAAACAAGAAAAGGCATGAAGAAATTCCCAATCAAAAGATTAATGGTCTTGTTCAATTGGCTAAATCTATGTGTATGTGGTACTAAAAGAGTTCACATGACTCATCTAATTATCATAAAAGGAAAAATCACATCTCATCACAAATATGATTGTACAATACTTTTTGATTTGGTTTTTATTTTGACTTTTATAAAAAAAATGTGTGTCATATATGCATTATGTCGAAATTATTAGGTTTGATTGAATTCAGGGGCAGGATCACCTTAGGGGAAACTGATACTCTTTCGTTAGAATATTTTATTGTATATATGCGCAAATAGAATTATATACATAAAATATTATTACTTAAAACTTAACGACCAACAATTGGGGATTCACTTGTTGAGACTTGGGTGTATCGTTTTTCTAGTTAAGATTATCGATTTGAATCTTCTTGAAAATGTGATTTGCAATAGTAATAACAAATTATTTCAGTTGTAACATTTTATGCAATTATGAACAAAGAAGGAAAAACTTGTGAAGGAGAGTTGTAATTCTGAATTGTATTTTAAAGAGGAAAGTATTGAAAATATTTTTGAACCTGACGCAGATTATTAGTTTTATCCTCGAACTATTAGCATCTTTTAAAACACCCTCTGCCACATGACATAGCAAGTAGTCTCAAACTCTTGTAGGAGCATGACGATCTTCATAAAAAGCCGAGAGAAGTGTTGAAAACACCCTTAAAGTTGACTAGGATTTAGGGGTGTATTTCACTCATGTTGTGAGATCGGGGGTGTATTTAAATTCAGTTAGTCAAGTAGATGAGTGTTTTTAAGATTGTCCATGGTTCATAGACGAAACTAATAATTCGTGTCAAGTTTAGAGGTGTTTTCTATACTTCTCTCTGTTTATTTCTTTAAATATTAGTACTGATTATAGAAAATTCTACATATACCACTGCTTGAATGATATACTTATGCTTGTATACATATACTAATATATATCGTGACTTGTGCATAAATTGATTCGAACATTATGATTATCATTTTTTTTTTAAAAAGTTCCATACACTTGATATGGCTCCAATTGTACCTTTTGTTAATGGCCAGCACACAAGAGAATAAACTTTGAAAGTTGAAACCTAATAACTAAGAATTAATTAATTAGATTGAATTAGGTCCTAAATATTTAATAAAATCTATTTTTATATATGCAACTTTTTTTCTACATTGTACACTATTTAGTATTATGACTTTGGTGCTCCTTTTTTCATATTTGTCGGTAATTCACTTTTAAGAATGTAATACTATTCTATTTTAGATGGTGGGGAATTAATTTTGTATAGAAGCAAAAGGGAATATGCATAACCCTTCCGTCTCAAATTATCTGTCGTGATTTTTAAAAATAGTTATCTTGAATTATTTATCATATCAGAAGTTCATGATAATTTTTTCTTTTCATTTTATCCGTAACAGTAATTGTTAATAAAGACTACAAACATCTCAATGGGGTAAATATTTAACGAAGAGAACAAAATAACCAAAAACTCCTCCTTTTAAATTAATATTTTCTTAAAAAGCATGTAAAAAAATACGACTGATAATTTGAGACGGAGGATGTGGTTGTTGAGTCAACTAAAATGTTATAATCCATAGAATAAATTATGTTCTCATTATCATGTTCATATACTAGCTAGTTGCAAGAAATTCGAGTATAACTTTCCAATGCCATTAATATAACGTAATTTCGATCCAATAAAAACCATACACTTCAGATTCCAATAATATTATTGTAAAAAAAATATTAGAACAATGTCCATGCTTGAATAGTTTCACAATTTCAAAAGTAAAAAGTGAGTCCGAAAACGTATTTATTTGTTATTTTCTAGATTTGAGTACAACTTCAAATTGAATTTATTTTGAATTTTTTATGACAAACATTAAAGTTTTGTTCTTAAATTAAAAATATGTAAAATGAACTAAAATGATTTTTAATATATTTTATTATCTTAAATATGTCATATAATTTTTATTTTTAAGAAAATATTTTTAAAAAAAATGAAAGTAATTGTTAAAGTGACATATTGATGTGATGTAAAGGTAGAATTAAACAGAAGCCAGATCAACTCATCTTGAGTCAACTTGGATTAGATAAAATTTGGATACTAATTGGTTAAATTAAATAATTTAAAAAATAATTTTTGTTGAATATTTCATAAGATAGTTTTCAAGAAATCAACAAAGATTTGACATAATTCTATTTTGTTGTATGATAAATCCTTTTTAGCAACTCGATTGTTTAGTCAACTATCGATTAACTAGTAAGAGATAATTCGTGTTACGGATTATGGTGTAGTGATGATACTGCTTCACCCTTAATAAGGGATTTCAAGTTTGAGCCTTAAGTATGAAAAATCCTGTTGGGAGCGTCAGCTCTCTCTAGTTTGAGCCTTGGGCATGGAAAAAAATTCTGTTAGGAGCTCCAACCCCGAAGGTACCCTATAGTGTGCTATTCGAAATTAGTCAGGGCTCCATATAGGCTCCGAACACCGAGTGGGAAAAAAATAAAAAAATAATTGGTGTTGCGCATGGCCTCAATAATAGTATACTAAATATTATTATGGCTTTTTTGTTATTAAAGAACTCTTTTTTATAGTTCATTTCCAATGAATTTGGAAGTTAATCTTAAATCACTCAAAGTAATTGAAAAGGATTTTTAATTGATTTTTTTAATGATCTTTGATTTGAACAATTACTTAAAAATCAATTTTAAATTCAACTTGCTTATAGAACAAGTAAATTTTTTTTGTTCAAACTTATGTGAAATGATATAAGAAATCATTTCTATCAATTATTACATAAAAAATATAGACTTTGTAAACACGAAATTCTATAAAAGTGATTGTGATATTTTGTCAAAATATAATATTTTACTTATCTACTACACCATAAAAAATTTGGTGACACCTTTAGTAAGAAATTCATTTTGAGACTTTTTCAAAAAATGAGCTTTTCTTTTAGTTCACATGGAATTGACACGTGAATTATCATATTTGTAACACGAAGAAATTGATCTTAATCTTAACTCAATCAAAAAGTAATAGCTAACACATGAAAATAGTTTGCTTTAAGTCTATATAAGAAATTTAAATTCTCTTCATCCGCAATAAAAAAATAGCGGCTAACGCATGAAAATAATTTGCGTAAGTCTATATAAGAAGTTTAAATTCTCTTCATCCCATCGACATGAGATTTAACAATAGTATGTGATGAAGCCATAAAATTAATTATAAAAAAGAGCCTAATTTCAAGTATCATTCCAAAAAAAAATTGCAAAGAAATATTCTAAAGGCGTATAATGCTTCAAAATACATGCCAAAAGAAGATTTTTTTTAATCATATTCTCTGTGTTCACCTTTACTTATCACGTTTTATTTTTTGAGAGTTAAATTATATGAACTTTAATTTACATTTTAAGATGTATTTTTTCATTATATCATATAAAAAGAATTGCAACTTATAGTATTTTCGTATAATTTTCAAACACCTGAATTTAAAATTTAAAATATTAATTTAAAAATTAAAATTAACTCCGTAAAAAATAAAAGTGAATGAGAAAATATTAATTTAAAAAGAAATTTCATGTGATATAAAAATCAAAGGTAAAAATAGGGTCATGGATCATCCAATGAATTTAATTATTTCACACTAAATGTAAGAGTTAATTGTAGTCAACAAAACATATTTCTACAAAAAAATATTTAAGGAAATAAATTAAAAGTATTTTTCACTATTATCCTTTCCTTAAATTAGTCTTTCTAAAATATAAAATAGTTAAAAACCTTAAATAAATAAAAATACAAATTTACCTCGTTTCTAACAAAAGTCTTTCAAATAAAACCAAAAAATAAAAGTCATTTTTTCAACAGATATTTTATTTTCATATATATAAAAAAGAACTAAAACATCAAAGAAACAGACAAAAAAAATTCTGAAACTTTTTTTATAACCTCAACTTTTTCTGAGACAGCGAAGCCCACCTTATTTCCCTCGAGAAAGTGACAAAATTGACCCTTTATATTTTTGGAATAAATTTAAATTAGTCCTTTAAATAAAATAATTAGAATAATACTAATAAAATCCTATCAAATTTAGAAATACAAAAGGAAAAAAATTTACTACCCTACACACCAAAAATGAATTAAAACAATATAAATTGCTCTAAAATCTAGAAATATACCAAATATAACCCAAACTACAAAAGTTGTACCTTCAAGCTCCCACTATATTTATTAAATACTCTCACGTCGAATAATAGTTGTTCACTATTGACTTGACATACACATTAAGAAACAATAAAATAATAGAAGTAATATGATTGTATTACCCTTGAAATATATTAAATTTAATGCTTTGGAAAATATATCAGATATTGAACAGTATTTAATGTCAAGGGTAAAATATACACAAAAGGGAAAATTATTTCTTAATTTTCCAAACTGAAATAAGTATTATTAGATAACTATTTTTAATATAATAGACAAATAAAATTGACGGTGAGAGTATTTGATTAAACTAAAAGTACTCAATTTTAACAAAGCTTAAAGGACTAAAAGTGCTATATTAAAACACACATAAAATAGAATGAATCTTTTTTGTTATTATCACATTAAACAAAAAAAACAAAGGCTCTCAATTTTCAATACTATAAATTTAATACTTTTCATTATTCTTCTTCTTTTCTTCTTGTGAACTCATAACCAAACCTTTGTCCTCTATATATTCTCCAATTCTTTCTTTCTTATCTATCAACCCCCACCCCCCACCCCCACCCCTCTCCTTCTTCTAAAACTTCAAGAAGAAGAAAAAGGGGTGTTTTTGGTGACTTTGGTCCTCAAATATAAAAAAAAATGATGACAAAAATGTTGTTTTTGGTGTATTTAATTAATTTCTTGGGAATTTTCATGGCTTCAACAATGGCAAAAGATTCTAATGATCAATTAATGAGCCTTTCAAAATTAAAAATGTTTGTTGATGAACTCCAAGACATGCCAAGAATCAAAGGTTATGATGTTATCAATGGTGTTCATGTTCCTAAATCTCTCGAGATTGGCATGTACCAAAAAAAATGGGTAAGTAATTCGTTACGAATTTCATCGTTAAATTGTTCATAGCTAATAATTTTTTTGGATGGTTTGTTGGTTATAAATAGAATTAGAGATTGAAATTTGTTGTTTAGCTGCAAAATTCGTCCGTCTAGAGAATTATAAGTTGTGAGGGGATTTTATTATGTGTCAATTTTTTTTGTAAAATTAAATGTCGTGTTTGATTAAACACTACTTCCTCTAGTCCATTTTAAATGAAGTATTGTGACTTTTTTAATAATTCAAATTAAGTAAAAATTTTAAAGTTCTAGAGAATTCTTTTGACTTATTTTTTCTTCCTATTTTGTAAGAGAATAGTTTAGAAATAATAAAAATGTAATAATAGAAAGTAATCTTTAATTTTTTTCCTAAAATGTTCTTCTTAAATGTATTGATATTTTAATAACTCACTTAATAGAAAATATTATATAAAATAAATTGACTAGAGTAATTTTCATTCTATAGACTTCTTTTTAGTTTGATGTTCAATATTTATTTTAAAGATCACTAATTCGGGTATCGGGTAGAAAGTGTCGATATGGAGAATTATGAGCATAAACCACTCTTACAAAGACATATTCATTTCAAAACTCGAACTCAAAATTTCTAACTTAAAATGATGGAATACTTATCGCTCAACAAGTTTTTCGTGGTTGTGTGTATGGTTTTTTTTTTCTTCCTTTTTCACACTGTTTTTTTCAGCTTTTCAATGTGCCACTTTTTAACTTTTTTCACTCACAAAGACACAAAACATGTAGTGGTTCACGAGGTTCATAGTTTGTGATTTTAGCAATTTGAATTATGAGTAACATGAAAATGATAGAGGAATTATTTAATTTTTTTATTAATTATTAAATTGATATTTTTTGAGCTAAAGGTATATCAGAAACAATTTTTCTATTATAAAAATAAGATAAAATTTGTGTACATTCTACTCCATTTCAAGCCATGCTTACGAGATTAATATTATTATTGTTATTGTTAAGCTGATAAAAGGGAGTAGGGGTGGGGTGGGGTGAATTTGACAATCCACAATAATATTTGGTTCATCATAAATGTGTTCGAGCTCTGAAAATGAATTCATCTTTGATAGAATACATTTTACTCCGTACTTATTAGTGAAACTTTTCTATATGAATTTAAATTATTTGATGTCAAAATGGACATTTTAGTGTTTTGTTTGGTTGTCATGTTTGGGATAACTTATTCCTTAATTTATACCATAGTGATGAGATAAGTTGTCCCATATACATATATAGTGAGATAACTTCTCTCAGAATTGCTAATTTCAGGATAATTAATGTTGGATAACTTGTTTTCAACCAAACGACCCCGGCAACATTTCATTCAAAAATTTTGCTGATATTAAATTTGTACCAATGCTTTTTCCACCAAGTGTGGAAAAAGTTACTCTCAACCTTAATTAGCACTTTAAAATAAATATTACAAGAATTAATTAATTTCTTTGTTATTTTGGATGTCCAAAGTCCAGATCATATGTCCACTTACATCACTTATCTTAATCATCATTACTTTGGAATAAAATGCAATGTACTTGAGAATGGAGAAAAATATTATTTTTATAAAGTACTCCTATAAAATCACTACATATATGCTAATTAAACCAGATTCTTTTAATGTATAGAAACTTTCATTCTTTCTTGTTGTTTATTCTAACTTTATGCTATACTTTAATTCGTTATAGTAATTCAATCATCATCTATACATCCCTTTCTATCTTTAGTTCGAAGTTTTGTATTTGAGTCATAAAAATAGAATCACATTTAGTAAAAGACCGTGTTTTACCTCTCAAAATGAAATTTTAGATCCTAGTAGATTTAAACGGACAGTATCAAACATTATAATCATCTGCTACCTATCGAGCAGTAACTTTTATATCGTTAGTATATAGAAATTAAACTTTTAATTATATATTTTTTGCTTTTGTAGAAATTCCATAGGGACCTTCCAGCAACTAGAGTGTTTGCATATGGTACATCGCGGCACACAGCAACAGTCCCTGGTCCTACAATCGAGGCCGTTCATCGAGTTGACTCTTATATTACGTGGCAAAATCACCTCCCTTCAAACCACATACTTCCATGGGACCCAACAATTCCAATTGCTACACCTTCTTTTAAGCAAGGAATTCCAACTGTGGTGCACCTACATGGTGGAATTGATGAACCACAAAGTGATGGACACTCTGAGGCATGGTTCACTAAAAATTTCAAACATCATGGTCCAAAATGGACTATAAAAAAGTATCATTATCATAATTTTCAACATCCTGGTACTATGTGGTACCACGATCACGCGATGGGGTTGACTAGGATCAACATTCTAGCTGGTCTGATGGGTGCTTATGTTATAAGTCAACCAAGTGTTGAGGGGCCATTGGGATTGATATATGGTGAAGAGTATGATCGTCCGTTGGTTGTTTTTGATCGTGGTTTTCGATCAGATGGTTCGATTTACATGAATTCTACAGGAAACAATCCTTCTATACATCCTCAGTGGCAACCTGAATATTTTGGTGATGCGATCATAGTCAATGGCAAAGCATGGCCTTACATGAAGGTGAAACGAAGGAAGTATCGATTTAGGATCATCAATGCGAGTAACGCAAGGTTTTTCAAATTCTTCTTCACTAATAACATGACGTTTACACACGTGGCGTCTGATTCAGCTTATCATGAAAGACCGGTAGAGCTTCATGACCTACTATTAGCCCCATCCGAAATAGCTGATGTGATTGTTGACTTTTCAAAGTCAAAGTCAAACTCGGCGATTTTAGCCAATGATGCCGCTTATCCTTATCCGTCTGGCGATCCGGTCAATGAAGAAAATAGTAAGGTCATGAAGTTCATTATCAACCCTCATCACGAGGTTCAAACGGAGCATATTCCGCAAAAATTGATAACATATACGTCTCCAGACGTATCAAAGGCCTCGAATACAAGGTACATTGCTTTTTACGAGTATGCTAGTGATATCGATGAGCCTACGCATCTATATATTAACGGGAAATCGTTTGAAGCTCCTGTAACCGAGATGCCAAGAGTAGGGACTAGTGAGATATGGAATATCATCAATCTAACTGAGGATAATCATCCATTGCACATACATTTAGGTCTATTTGTTGTGTTGGAACAAGTAGAATTGGTGAATATTGAAGAGTTTAAAGCTTGTATGATGAAGTTGAATGATGCAATTAAGTGCAAAATTGACAAGTATTCACATGGGAAAAGGACTAAGGTGCTTCTACATGAGAAAGGGTGGAAAAATGTGTACAAAATGATGCCTGGACATGTTACAAAAATATTTGTGAAATTTTCTTTCATTCATTCAAATGAATCATATCCATTTGATGCAACAAAAGAGCCTGGCTATGTTTATCATTGCCATGTAAGTGTTTCTTATTCTTCAACTTTGTACATTTCACACACTAATTTTTCATTTTCTTATTCGATGTTCCATGCCTGTATTGGACCACTGTTTAATCTGGATTCTCGTCGCATAAGACCTATTAAAGGGGAAAACATTTTTCATACTCAGAGCTTAATTTTGAGATCTCTGATTAAGAGTGGAGCGTTCTTATCTATCTCACCACAATCTTTGATTCTTGTGTTGATAATATAATGATTTCATCTCTTTTTTTTTCTTCTTAAATGCAGATTCTTGATCATGAAGATAATGTCATGATGAGGCCTTTAAAGTTTGTCAATTGATAGGAAAAAAAGGCTAGAATGATGAAAGAGAGAAAGGGGAAACTAATTGCCATTTCTTTTCTTAATTTTGACAATTATCAAATATATTAGTGGGTGCATATGATGTAATGTAATACATTGAATTTTAAGCAATGAAAATTGAACCCACCCTCTTATCAATGGTGTTCATCATGTTCTCAAGTATCTCAAGATTGGCATGTACCACAAAAAATGGGTAAGTAATTACTCATGACTTTCATCGTTAAATTGTTCGTACCTAATAATTTTTTATTTAATGATTTGTTAGTAAATAGAATTAAAGATAGAAATTTGTTGTTCAGCTGCAAAATTCGTCCATAGCTAATTTCTATTTTTGAGAATTATTAGTTGTGAGAGGATTTTATTATGTCATGTCAATTCTTTTTAGTAAACAAAAATGTCGTGTTTGATTAAAAAATACTTCCTCTAGTTCATATTAAATGAACTGTTAAAAACTTTTTTAATAATTCAATTTAAGTAAATTTTTCAAAGTTTTAAGAGGTTTTTTTGGATTTCCTTTTTCTTCATATTTTGTAAGAAAATAATTTAAAAATAATAAAAAATGTAATAATGGGAAGTAACCTTTAGTTTTTTTTTCCTTAAATGTTTTTTTAAAGAAATGTACTAATATCCCAACAATTCTCTTAATATAGACTAGAGAAAGTATAGTATAAAATGAATTGACTGGATTAATTTTCATTTTGTCGACTTCTTTTTAATTTGATGTTCGATATTTATTTTGAAGATTATTAATTCGGATATCGTATAAAACATTAGGTGAAAAAAAAGAGTTACTCATCATTTATTTTACGTTACCTAGCAATTATTCCTAAGTAATTCGATTGGACATTAATTTTTATATTGTTTTAATATATAGAAATTAAACTCTTAATATAGATATATATATATATAGCATACTCCTCTCCGTCAACATGCCTGCTCGGCATATGGGTAATATTGGTATTTTTTAATTATTTTGTTCAAGACTATTATACGTTGTGATCTTAAATGTGTATTGTCTTCGAATTTGATAAAACAGCCACAACGATATTTAAGCTTTTTCATATTACTTCAATCTATTCTTTCAAAGTAAAGAAGAAAAAAACAATTACTCTACCAATTTATTAACCAAATAAAATATTATATTTAATTTTATAACTGTGTATACAATATAATATAAGGCCAACTTACATTATCTTAGTACTAATTACATGTAATCTTAATAATAGAATAAAATTTTTATTCAAAGTGATCTATTTTTTTTAGTTATTATTAGTGTATCGTACAAATATTTAGAATGTAATTGAAAATTCAATAAATAAACATTGTTCAAAAGTATTTTTTATGAAAACAACCAAAAAAAATAAAAGATTCGCATAATGAAATATTTTTACGAGCAATCAAATTTTAGTTTATTCTAATTTTTAAGTATAAGGATTGTATATAATATAATAATACATAAATTTCCGCGGAACATACTTTATTTATAAAAAAAAACACCAAATGTTATATGAAATAACAATGTTTTATATATTTATGTTGTGAATTATAATATAACTATTAGTAATGTAGAAATTTTAATTTAAAATTTGGTGTTGCATGAATTAGTAATGAAATTATACATAAATTTTCAAATAAATTCCATGATTTAAGAGGAAAACAACCAAATGTTATATGAATTAATAATGATTTTTATATATGTTGATTAATTTTTTAACTAAATAAAATAAAATATACAATTTTTGACATTGCTATTTAAATTTTTTTTTAGAAAATAAAGGACAATGTCTACTCACATAAATTTTTTGAGAAAGAAGAACGAGATCATTTGCTATCATACAAATACGTATAACTTATTTTAGATAAAAAAAATTAAAATTATTTAATCAAAATTACTTAAAATTATCGAAGTTAGTTATATTTATCAGGTATTCATTTTACAGTTAATATGAACGTTTACTACCATATAAATATACATATAACTTATTCAAATTTAAAATTTAAAATCATTTGATCAAAATCAATACATCAATATTGAGCTCGAGCACTAACATATATATAGTGTTTCCCCTCCCACTTTTTTTTTTAAAAAAAATCCATTTTCCGAACTTTTGAGTCAAAATATAGTTTCGGTGAAAATAATCCGTTAGTTTCCCAACCACTCTTTTTTTTTTCTTTCTAAAAATTCTATTTTCCAGTTCTTGATCTTTGATTTCACAATTACCCTATCGAGTACTCATTTACTTTTTGTCATCTTTTTGAAGCTAGTGCCCACTGACTTGCAACATTGCTGGATGACTTGTTCAAGTTGGAAATGAGTTATCGAGAAGTCTGTTTTCATCCGAGAGCATTACCAATCACATTAATGGCCACCTTCTGGAGGTTTTTTTTTGGTGTTTTCTAATAGCTATGATGATGGAGAACCTGTCACGAGAATTTTTTATCAGTTCTCGCGTAATCTTGGAATGACACCCTTACCAATATCGGATGAAATAAGAGGCTATATGTTATGTTGTATTTTAAATGGGGTGTTCTGTCTGTCAAACTACGAACGTCCATACAACATTCTACTTTGAAACCCGCTACTGCATCATCACATACACATTCCTATCCATGCCGAGGGATGCACTTCCATGGCTTGGTATGAAGGCGATATAATCTTGATCCATATTTTGATCCCTAGTAGCTATACCCGTGCCGAAACCGTTTGGGAATGTTCTAGGTTGTCTAATTGGATTGAAATCCCATTAGGTAATCACCTAGGAATATCAAGTTACATCAGAGAGGTTATCCTGCAAGGGATACCTTATTTCAATAGTACCTTTCAACGTCCCAACAGATATGTAGTATTCAATCCAACAGACCGCAGTTTCACAGTTCTAAACATTCCAGTTCAGGTAAATGCCAATGATCCAAGAAACTTGGTAGAGATCAATCATCATACGTGTCTTATAACTATGCACCTAGAGTCGATTATAGAAATTTACAAGCTTAACGGGAATAATTGGACCCAATTCATAAAATGTGTTTGCCAAACCAAACAAAGTGTAACTTGGATGTTATTGTAAAAACTTTATTTATTAATATGAATATATGAATTATTTAATTCAAAATTTTAAAACATTTTATAAAATATAGATAGTTTTTCCTTTTTTTTAATATGTATATAAATTTTGATTTTTTTTTACGATCTTCAATATTATTTTAGATAAAAATAAAATGACAAAATTAATCATTAAATTTTTTTGGGACCTCAATATTTTGGGGTCCAAAGCAAACGTCTTACTAGCTTCCTATTTTTCCCTTGGACCACCCATGTCTACAACTAGGAATCGTTCACTATAAAAAGTACAATTCTAAAAGATGTTTTTGAATAGAGTCTCGGGCTGAGCCTTAGGGGCGGGAAGGTGCATAGTAAAAACACACGAGCGATCTGTGAGGTGTAAGCCCCTTTTGTTTTAGGGTGTAAGTAAAAAAAACTTTGCTAATTAAAATTAAAATCCCTAAACAAGTCTTAAACTAATACCAACAAAATACAAAGTCATCAAGTAATTAAGTGGCATGAGCATCACACACACCTTAAATTTAAATAATTAAAAAGACAATATATACGTATGAATACTATTCCACTCTGAGAGAAGTATTGAAAACACAATTAAATTTGGTGTGAATTATAAGTTTAATTTCCGAACTATTGATAGCCTTGAAAACACTTATTTACTTGACTCACTGAACTTAAATACACCCGATCTTGTAACATGAGTGAAATACACTCCTAAATTCTCGTCAAATTTAGGGTTGTTTTCAACACTTCTCTTGGCTTTTTATTAAGAGTCTCCTGCTCCTACAAGAGTTTGAAACCACTTGTTATGCCATGTGACGGTAGTGTATCTAAGTTTAGTTAATCAATAGATGAGATATTTTTAAGGCTGTCAATAACTAGGGAAGAAATTAATAATTTGCGTCAAATTCGGGTATATTTTCAATACTTCTCTATTTCAATTTTTAATTTATGGAAAAAGGGTCAAAAATACCTTATACTATGTGATATGATAAAAAATGTCCTTCATTTATACTTTAGTTCATTTATGCCCTTATTGTTAGAGAAATGGGCCAAAAATGGCCTTAATGAAACGGAAGCAAACGGAAAAATCCTAAATGATTAATTAGTTTTAATTTATTTACTCTCTTCTCTTTATCTGAACTCAACTCCATTTTTCTCACAAGATTTATTTCTTCCTCCTTCAAAACCCTAGTCCCCTCTTCTAGATTTCTCAAATATACTTAATTGAGTGGAACTTTTTCTTCATTTATGATGATATCGAGTTAGCTCTTGACATTTCATTGTTTATGGAATGTCTCAACGTTCTAACTTTTCATATAGATATAAGAGCATATGTACTTTATCAATTGATGACAAATTGAATATCAATTTTTTGTGACGTTAACTTAAATTCTTTCTCGAATGACGAATTTAATTTTACGTGTCATCATGACATTATTAAAGATGGAATAAGATGAATAATTAGTCACCACACTCCAACTCTTAAATGATGAATTCACCTTCAAAATCATATTTTTATAGTAATTTTTCTTTACACAGCTCTTTACACTGTATTTTCCTTAATTTCTCACAAACAACTCTCATTTACTCTCTAAAATGAGAATTATCCAATATTACATTATCATCGTCTCATGAGTTTTCATTAATAAATAGCATTACTACTTAGTAGTTGATTTCTTATTTGTTTGGATTAGTGTCATAAAAAAGTGGGTAATGGATTATGGTGATACATATTTGAGAGCTGTGAATTCTTTCATTATATTTATGTTAGCTTTTCAGAACTACAAGGAGGAGATTTTGATCTAGAAATGTTTAGAAGAAGAGTAAATAGAAGGGTGGGTCGGGTCAAATGGTAAATGGATCAAGGTAAAAATAATTCAAAATTAAAAATCTAATAAATGAAAATGTTAATCAAGGGCTTGTTTGGCATTGCTGCTAAAAACTGCTTATTTATACCATCGCTTTTGTAAAATAGCTTTTCAGAAAAGTGATTTTCAAAAAAAAAAAAACAATTTGTCTTTGACAAATTCATTTGAAAAGTGTTTTTGATAAGCAATTTGTGTTTGACTAATTTTTTAAAAAAAAAAGTATTTTCGAGAGTCAAATTACATAAAATGACAAATATGTATGTGCTTTTAATATTAAAATTATTGTTAAAGAGAAACTATTTCAAATATATAATACAAGAACTTTAATTAAAATTTTATTTTAAATAAATTAAAATATACATATTCAAATTTCACATTTTTGGCCTATATATTTCTCTAACAATAAGGGCATAAATGAAACAGAAGGACGGTTTTCAATTCACTTCTTATATATATAGAACAGTTATCGTCATCTTCTCCATCTAAACACTTCTTCGAGCTTCAATTCTTCGTCAATGGTGTAACCTTCAAAATACCCACATTTTGCTTTCTGTGTTCAAAAGATCTCCATTCCAAGGAAGGATTGAAACAGCACAATCAAAGAAAGCATAAACATCTAAAGTTCTCCTGCGGAAAGTGTCACTCGAAGTATAAGTCGTTAGACTTATTACAGGTTCACAAAAAAAGAAAAACCAATCGTTCTCCGTTTTTACATAAATGTCACACATTCATAGTTTAAAGGGAAAAGGGTCAAAAATGCCCTTGGTATCAATTCTTTGGTTAAAAAATGCCCTTGTATTCAATACTTTGGTCCAGAAATGCCCCTATAGTTACTAAATGGGTCAAAAATGCCCTTTTCCGAATAAATATATTATTTATTTTCTTTTTGAACACATCTTCTTCCTAATTAAAATATTATAAAAAAATCCTATACTTATTTTTCTTTCTTTTAAAATCACTTTAACAAATAAAAATGTAGGAAATAATTTTTTTCTTCTTAATCTCACTTTATCAAATAAAATAAAATAACTTAATGTATCCTTTCGACCGATAATATATGTCATATATATAAGATCATAGTATATCCATCATTAATTTTATTTATATAACGATAAAAAATAATTATAATAAAATTAAAAAAAATTTATTTTTTATTTTTTTTGAATTGAAGTAGGATAAACATTTGCTAATTTAAAAAAATATTATTAGAAAAAGAATGTGTTAAAAAGAAAATAAATAATATATTTATTTGGAAAATGGGCATTTTTGACCCATTAAAATAACAATAAGGGCATTTTTGAATCAAAGTATTGACACCAAGGACATTTTTGGACCAAACTACAAACGGAGGACATTTTTGTTCCTTTATCATGGTTTAAGGGCATTTTTGACCCTTTTCCCTAATTTAAATGATAAATCTATGACAGAAGTATGACACAAGATAAAGTTACTATGAACAAGTAGGATAAAAGATAAATATGATTATTAAATAATAAATAAAGATAACATGAGAAGAAAATATTAAGGTAACAACATGATCACACCAAATCGTCCGTTACATAAAATGGGTCTTTTCGTTGTTATCTAACCATGAATTTAAATTATACAATACAATAGAATTTAAGTAACAATCAAAACAAACCAAACAAAGTGTAACTTGGATGTTAGTGTAAAAACTTTATTTATTAATATGAATATATTTAATTGAAAGTTTTAAAATGTTTCATAAAATATGGATAGTTTTCCCCCTTTTTATATGTATATAAATTTTGATTTTTTTACAATCTTCAATATTTTTTTAAATAAAAAAATGATAAACTTAATCATTAATTTTTTTTTTGGGACCTCAATATTTTGGGGGTCCAAAGCAAACGTTTTACGAGCTTACTATTTTTCCCTTGGACCACCCATGTCTACAAATAGGAATTGTTCACTATAAAAAGTACAATTCTAAAAGACATTTTTGGAGCGAGTCTTGGGCTGAGACTTAAAGGAGGGGGAGGTGCATTGTAAAAACATACAAGGGCGATCAGTTAGGTGTAAGCCCCATCAGTTTGGACTTACGCCTTTTGTTTTAGGGCGTAAGTAAGAAAGAACTTTCCTAATTAAAATTAAAATTGCTAAACAAGTCTTAAAGTAATACCAACAAAATACAAATTCAACTTATTATTAATTTTAAGAATTTACTCAATCTTTATTCACCTTCAATGGGTCATCAATGTATACTTCCAAAATCCCAATATTCACCATCCAATTTCAAAATTTCATGTTCAAGTTTGTTCAGGCAAAATTTGTGTCTGGATACTAAAAGGGGAATACGAATATCAAGTCTCATCCAAAAAAAAAAGACTAGTCAACATAAAACATCCATTCCATTCTTATAGAAATAGAGGATCTCGAGATGTGTGTAAGCTGACTTGCACACTATCATATTGAAATACGATTTCTCCTTTATTTTGCATGTGAAGGTGTCCAACTACTGGGAAGCCATAGGTGTAATTGCAGCTCACAAGGCAGGAATTGATCCAAATTCTCTTAGAATGAATAAAATCAACAACATAACACCAACTACTTTTGTTCCTTCAAATGGTTATTTGCTATATCATTTGTTTTTTTAATAGAGAAAACCATAAAATAGACCTTCATTATAATATTCTTCCTTTATTTTCATTCAATATACCTACAAAATCAGTGCAAAGAAAATTAAATATTAGAGAGAAGTATTGAAAACACTTTCAAACTTGAATTTGACGTGAATTATTAGTTTCATTTCCGAGCTATTGATAGCCTTAAAAATATCTTTCTACTTGACTAGGGGTGTTTTCAATACTTCTCTTTAAATATTATAAAACAATAAAATTTCCTGACGTAAATATAATAATCAAACAAGAAAGAACAACCCAAAAAATTGAAGAAGAATAATGTTCGCAAGAACTCTACATAGAATAAAATTGATCACATACCCATATGTATTAATATTTTGGTAAGTATTACCCTCTTTGTCTAATAGTAGTTGTCCACTAATATTGACTTGGCATAATCCTTTAGAAACAATAAATAATAGGGATAATCATTATCGATTTTTTTTATAACTAGTGTTGACTAACATATCATATTCTTCTCCAACGGTTGAGTGAGACTATTTTTTCATGCCTTTTGTTTTCAAGATCCTAAAATTATGTTTTCTTTGGCTTTGAAGAAGATCCTAAAATTACTTTGCTATCTTTTTGTTTTCTCTGGATTTGACCGGAGTCGTAGCTCTTGACTTATTTGATTGGCTTGTCTTTTTCCTTGCAACTTGCGAGTATTTAAATGTAAACTAGATAAAGTTTATTCATTCTTGTGAAGAAGATGAAGAAGACTAGAGAGATGGGTTTGGAGTTTTAATTTGGATAGGAATTCATTTGGTTTAGTGGGTCGGATTTGGATTAAAAGAGAAAATCGGGTCATTTCAATTGAAATTGGGTAATTTTAGTTGATTTGAAGCTTTCCATCCAATTGAGGGATACACGTGACAAGTATAGTAACTGTGAGGGTAAAAACAACTCTATTTTAACAGCGAAAGCTTAGTCAACCAATAAAACAAAATTAAAGGGTATTTTTGACCCTTTTCGAAAAAAAAAAAAAAAATAAATTAACAAATAGCTCAAATTTTAAACCTATAACACAAGTAAAATGACATCTTGTAGTTTTACAAGGGGTGAAATTGATAAATACCCTTTTCTCATAAACCTCATATCACCATTATCCTCTTTCTTTCCAAATTCCATTCATGCCACAGTAAGCCAAACAGATAAATTATACTAGTAAAATTAGCTGCAACAATGGCTACATTAGGCCTTAATCTTTACTCACCTTCAATGGGTCATCAATTTACTCTCCCAAAATTCCAATATTCACCTTCCAAGTTCAGAATTTCATGTTCCAGCTTGTTCTTGCAAAATAACAAGGTAAAATTTTTATTCACCAAGACTTGATTTTTATTTGTTGGGATTTCAAGAAAATAGATTTTATGAGTACCCAATTGAGTTAATTGTTGTTTGTGTGTGTTTTGATGGTTATTTGAGCAGTTTAAGAGGGATTATACAAGTGTGATGATAGTGCCTACTGGTGTTGGAGCAGCTATTGGTGGTTATGCTGGTGATGCTTTGCCTGTAGCTCGAGCTCTTTCCTCTGTTGTTGACTGCCTTATTTCTCATCCTAATGTATGATTTTTTCTGATCTTGTTTTATTATGGCAGTATTTATCTGTTATTTATTTGTTTCCATGGATTTGTCTTGATGGAATTTTACTTTGTGTATACCCTTATGTGGAGTATAATATTAAGGCCTCTCTAGCGAAGAATTACTAGGTCGTACTAGTTTGACGAAAAAATACTAGGTGATTTCCTCCATTATGTCTAAGCCTAGGTGGATAGAGTTATCTAGTACCTGTGTGTTGATAAGAGGTAGTTGGTAATCTGTAGAATAGTCGAGGTGTGCACAAGCTGACCTGAATACCACCACCGTTATTAGAAAAAACATTAGTAGGCCTCTATTTGCCAAACAATGTGCTCACCCTTGATTATTTTTGAACTATTGGCTGACCATTTATTATAGTATTTGAATAAGGACTGATATGATAGAGTTTGATGAAGAAGCTAATCTATCCGTCTAAACTTACACATTGCATAGACATTGAATCGTTAGTTGGGAGTTAAGATATATTAAGAATTCAATTTAGGGAAACTTCAACTTGAACTGAAATTTATTGACAGCTGGTTTGCGACTTTGAAATGCAGGTGGTAGCTTTTCTTTTCAGAAAAATTCTTAGGCTTCGAATGTAGGCTGTCCTTAATATAATACTAGTGTTTTTATAGAGAAAATGATGCAGGATCGTTGTACCTATAATCTTACTTCTTATGATATCTCATTAATAGTCAAATGATGCACCGGTGTATTGAGTGTGAAAGATGTCTTGTTTGGTTGAACATTTAAGCAGACTTTGTCTCTCAGCCATTTCTCTTAATCTTGACTTCAACGAGCTGTTTGGTACTTAGTATAGTGATGAAATCGAACTTCTAGTCAAGTACTTGCCTCATAATCTAGCTATAGGCATCATATTGGCAGAGGCATTTCCGCTGATCTAAAAGGCTAAAGCTCTAATACCTTGTGTGTCTAGCCTTTTTGAATCTGGATAAAAGAATATGTGGTAAGTAAAAGTAGCTCGGATAAGTTAGTGTACCTCAACTGAAAGTATCTTCAAGAGTTAGCTTCTGCTCTGCTTCAAAGGATATTGTGGAATCGATGAATCCTATTCGACATTCTTACACTACTGACAAGGTGTTTGACCACTGAAAATGAAAATGAAATTGGTTCATACTCTATCTAAAGGAACTGGACATTGGAAAATAGGAAACTGGTAAAAATTGTTTAATTTGCTTGACAGTTGAGTTCTCCACACTTCCTAGTTAGTACTTAGTAGTTCGTGATCAGTCTAATGGACTGAATAGCTTTTTAGATCCATAATACTTTGAGCCTTGCTTTCCTCAATTAATTTATTAGTCTCTGCAACATTGGATTTACATTCTGTACTATTGCACTTCCTAGCTGAGTCACTAACTGGAACTTAAACTCTTGGTATATCACAAAAATTCTTGGAACGAAAAATACAATATGGAGAGACAAGTCAAGGAACTGAGCAATTTTATGGGATTAGATCCACAACAATAGAAACTGAAAAATGTTTCATGTACTTAAGGGCCAAAATAGCATCAGTTCTAGTAGCTTCTTTAAATTGTCAATAAATAAGGAACCATCATTGCACCCAAGGGCGTGGCTTGGCCAATGAAGTGATTTGAGAACCATGAAGTCTCAGATCAAATTCCAGAGGAGACAAAAACACTTGGTGATTTTTCCCATCTGTCCAAGCGTTGGTTAATAGAGTCACCCGGTGCTTGTGGTGGTGGAGGTAGCAGGTACACCGTTAAATTAGTCAAGGTGCGCGCTAGCTAGCTCGGATACCATGGCCATCAAAAAGAAAAAAAAGGAATCAACATTTAAACATCAGGTCAGGAGAAGAAAAATGATTGAAATTTTGTGGCAATAATTGTGTGGATGAAGTAACTTGGGCTGTCAATCTAGAGTAGGAAGCACGATCTGCTGTTTGGATTCACATGCATTTTCCTAGCTCTCTGTAAATTTTTAAGTCATACAGGTTCTTAATGCAGCAATGCTGTACTGGCCCATGCCGAATGCACTCTATGTTGAAGGCTATGCACTTGATCGATTTGCTGAAGGTCTCTGGGCACTGCAACCAGTTCATCAAAATAGGGTATGCTGTAAAATATTTTACTCGTTTATCCTGTGAAATCTGAACTCTATTCCAGTTGTTGCTACATCCCTGATGCTTCCAAGCTTTTATCCTCCGTTCAGCTTGCAATCACATTATGAACTTGTAACATGGAGCAGGTAGGATTGGTTTTTGATGCTGGGATAGAGGAAGAGCTTCTTATGCGCCATCTACAAGTGGTTGATGCAACAAGAGCTTCCCTTGGATTGCCAATAGTGGGATACACTGTAACTGACACCCCTTTACTGGTATGCTTTTTTATCTTCTAAGTTGAATTTTCATAGGCTCGATGTTATGCACAGTAATGATATCCCTGGATATTTAATATGAGCAGAGCAATATATGTAGTTTTTTGACAACTTTCCTGAGGGAAGTCCTTTGCATTGCTTTCAGTGCTCATAATTAAAATTGTTTCTCAATCTTAATATAGAATCTTTTGGGACTAATGAGGAAAAATATGGGAAATGCTGGAAGTTGTTCAGAGAAGGTTGGGAGCACCAGCAACAGTTAGGCAAAGAATTCACCCAAGGGTGTGGCGTAGTGGACAAGAACCATGAGGTCTCGGGTTTAAATCCCAGCAGAGGCAAAAACACTAGGTGATTTCTTCACATCTGTCCTAGCGCTGGTTGACAAAGTTACCTGACACCTGTTGATGGTGGGAGGTGGCAGGTATCCCATGGAATTAGTCGAGGTGCGTGCAACTTGGTCTAGACTCCACGGTTATAAAAAAAACAGTTAGGAAAGAAATAAGATATATAAGAAAATGTTCAAAGGAAAAGAGCTACCAAAGCATTTTAAAATTGTAGACTTTCGGGACAAAGAGTGGAATGAGAAAGAGGATAAATCAACTGTTGATCCCTTCTCTAAGGAAGATAAGTTATGTTTTAATGTGCAGCTTCAGCTTTATTTTGCTTTGGACCTAGGTTGTATGGACATATCATCATCATGACACATGCAAGTAAAAGCTTTATTGCTAACCAGAGATTGTTGCTCTTAGTTAGGGACATTAAGGTTGATGAATTCATTTAGATACTATTTCATATCTCATAATATTTCCGTTTACTTATAAAAGAAAAACATATCTTATGGTAGATAAAAAATATATACTCTGTTTTTCCTTGATGACAGTGTCATTATCACGTCTATATTAATTATTAACTTCTAAATGGATCGCAAGTAGCTAACACCTAGTGTATGTAAAGGTGGAGAAATGGGTTGACCCAACAAGTGGCCAATCAACAGGGAGGATTCAGTGTCCAGATTCACTACTGAGAGCTGTGGAGAACTTGCAAAATGGGTCTAAGGTAGATGCTGTTGCGGTGGTGGCACGTTTTCCAGACGATGATACTGAAAACTTGGATGATTATCGACAAGGAGTGGTATTAAGTTTTTCTATGACTAGCTTCTTATTTCATTGCAAATGTAGTCCTCAATAGTATCTATTGGAAATTTCTAGATAAATATAATTCTTTTTTCTTCTCATGGCTATAGGCAGTTCTACTTCCACCATTCAATGATTTTTCAGCAACTCCAAAGTATTATTTCTGAAAGTTTTGAGTCTCTACAATTTTTCCATAACGTATGTGTGTGAAATCATCTAAATAGAAGCTGTAATATTTAAGTTTTGTATAAACATCAGTTTGAATTACCTTCTTCCGTTGATTGCTTGCTGGTTGTGCTGTTTAATTTTATACTGTTTGTAAGAGAGGAAATTCATTGTATTGTTTAATATGTAAATTCCTGATCTCAATTTAATTTTGTACCCTTAATTCTATAGGGGATAGATCTTTTGGCAGGTGTGGAGGCTGTTATAAGTCACTTAGTGGTGAAGAATTTTCAGATTCCTTGCGCACATGCTCCTGCAGTATTGCCTCCTCAATTAAACATGGCAGTATGCCCAAAATCAGCTGCTGAAGAGGTAAGTGATTGTCCCATCAATCTAACAATATTTAAGCTCACACCATGTGTGCTGTTTAATCATGAAGAAATTTATTTTTCATTAAAGACTGGGTACTTATGTGGAATAGCCAGGACATAGCTCCTCTGCGACTTGGTTTGCTACGTGAGGATAGTTCAGGAGAGTTTTTCTTTTTAGTTTCTTCATAGGTGAGTTTTTTAGTCATCGTAAAATGGAAACATGATAATTTTAGCCATGAAAATGTTCTCTTGCGTGAGATGTTCACTCTCAAGAGGAGCTTAAATAGTTTATAAGATTTTTAAAGCATGATGTTGAAATGCTTTCTTGTGCATTCACAATGAGTAAGAGGGAGATATGACTTGGTTTAGAAAACCATGAAGATGTATAAACTGCTAATACTGCACCCTTTTTAGCGTCTTTTGCATTCTCACAATAGCTTTTTTGTTTTGGGTTTTTGTCCTTTTCTCTACCACAATCTTCTGACAGATAGGATTTACATTCTTGCCGTGTGTCCTTGCTGGGCTTAGCACTGCACCACAGTATTTGGTCAAGGGCAATAATTTTTCAGACGACTGCATTGTAGCTGGTGATGTTGACAGTGTGATTCTACCGATTGATGCTTGTCGTGGAGATGGTGCTCTTGCATTTGCCAATCGTAAAAGAAACAAGGTAATTGGCTCTTTATCTATTGACATCAACTGGGTGAGTTTAGTGTTTGCTAGGCTTCGAGTTAGGCATTTTCCTTGCGACAGCTGACTCTGTTGATTAAATCAGAATCACCCCACTCCCCTATCCCTTCCAACGGTTGGATAGAAAGAAAAGAAAGCGCCTCATCCTTTTCATCTTTATGAATATTCCGTGCCCCAGCTTACACTACTTCTCTCTTCTACCTTTGTCATGACAGTAGTACCATATGGTTGCCTAAACTTCCTCTAATACTACTATTTTTTTAGTATTTTTTTAAAACTGATTCTAGTACTACTATTATTAGATAGGGGACTAATTGTCTGCTGATATTCTTGGTTTAGTTTTGTTCTATACTTTTTTCCTTTTTGATAGGAGAGGAGTATACTTTTACCTTTTCTTTTTCATTGGAGATAAAGTAAGCTGGAAGGAATGACTTTGCCTGCGAGTTAGGCACTCGTTGGGATTGAGGCATGCAAGGGGAAAATAAAGGATATAAAATTTAGCAGCTGATATTGTATTATTTGCTATTGCTACTGTTTTCTTATTCATTATTTCCATTATTTTCTTTATGAGTCGATGGTCTTTCAAAAACAGCCTCTCTCTCAACCTTCCCAAGGCTGGGAAGGTGGTCCACGTACACACCACCCTCCCCACTACCCTCCCAGTCCCCACTTATGGGATTATACTGGGTATGTTGTTGTACAATTTAGCAGCTTATGAAGGAACTAGTAGGGGTTAAATTTAGCAGATGCAGCTTATGAAGGAACTAGAAGGGGTTAAATTTAGCGGATGATGTAGGAACTAAGTACAGGGAGGAAGAATAAGAGAGATAAATAACAACCTTTTCTTTTGTCGTCATATTTGGTCTAATTATCACTCTTCATTTTTGGTGATTTGATTTGGGAAGGTGAAGTATGAAGTGTTTACTAACGTCATTCTTCGTGGCATGTGAACTGAAGTGTCTATCAATAGAATATGGCTTGCAACTCCAAATCTAGTCATGCTGCCCAAATTAGTCATTTGGGAGGGAGGAGCGTATTTTCAACAGCCAGTCAAACATCTTCTGCTTTCTCGACAGTAATCCCATTTTTCCTATTTGCTCATTTTTTGCAGCCTCTTATAATTGCTGTTGAAGAGAATCAAACAGTTCTGAATGATACACCAGACTCACTTGGTATTGAAGCTGTAAGTTCAAATGTTAATTGCAAATATCTTATTTATTGTCTAGTTGTTCTATTAGCAACCTGCAACTTAGCATGAAGAAGTGTCGATGCATGTTTCATATTCAGAGTAGAGAGCTTTAGCTTGTAGCATGTACACTGCGCAAGGATTATTTACCTGCACCACGCATAATATCAATAATCTTGATTTTGATATGAAATGAGCTTAAATAAAGAAGCGAGATTCATATAGCCGACCCCAACTTGTTTGTGACTGAGGCGTAGTAGTTGATGTTATTGATTATGGGGTCGTTTGGTTTGGAACAAGGTTACCCAGAGTCTGAAGTTGCTTGGACTCTCTAAAAAGGCTGCCACAACCGTGTCGGATCCTCCAAAAATGCACTATTTTTGAAGGATTCGACACGCATCCTGCGACATTTTTGAAGAGTCTGAGCAACATATTCCAGACAATACCAAGATTTTGGTATAAATTACACTGATATCAGCTAAAGCCAATAACCAATCACCGAGAGATACTTAAAGGGAAATACGAATACTAAACCCGCCTCGTCCCCCCCCCCCAAAAAAAAGTTCATTCCTTTCTTATAGAAATAGAACCTGGAGGTGCGTGCAAGCTGGTCTGGACACTATCATATTGACGTACGACTTCTCCTTTATTTTGCAGGTGAAGGTGTCAAACTACTGGGAAGCCATAGGTGTAATTGCAGCACACAAGGCAGGAATAGATCCAAATTCTCTTAGAAGGAATAGAATCAACAACATAACACCAACTACTTTTGTTCCTTCAAATGGTTATGCTAAATCAAGTATCAAATCATTTGTTTGAATATAGAAAACTATAGGATAGACATTCATCACATTATAAGGACTAATTTGATTTGTATAGTGCAAAAGTTAAGGCTAAATGGAAACATGGTCAGTGAGGATTCATATATTCGACCCCAACGACCAACTAGTTGGAGACTGAGGTGTAGTTGTTGTAATATAACGGGAAAAGATTTATATTCTTAATTTTCTCTCTTACCTTTTGTGTTATAATATAATCTGTTCAATTTTAATTTTTTAACATAGAGTTTAAATTCTGAATACGACTCTCGATTACAAATATAACATAGAACAATACACAAATAGAAAATAATTAAATATCAAATGTATCAACAGTCCATTGTATTTTTTTTTTTAATATCAGTATTGGAACAATTCCTTCTTGCACCTACTTCATTGACCAATTAAATAAAACAAATGGATAATATAATTTTCATACTCTTAATTCATCATGCAAGTTGCAAGATTTGGATCTAGGATCTATTTAGTATGACATTTGATTAATTATTTGTCACTAGTAAAATTACCCGCGCCTCACGCGGGAATTTAGCATCATGGAATTTATAAAATAATACTTTTATCCATACTTCATATTGAATATGAGCAATTAATTTATTGTGTAGTTATCTATGTCTTTGGGATTAAAAGAGGCTCCAGTATAGTCATATTCCTCTACAGGTCATCCAGCGAAATATCCTTGAAGCCATGTCAAAAGTTTATTAATTCTTGTTTTCTTTTCCTGGTTCACTTCGCACATCAAAGTACAATAAGGTTTTTAAGGTTTTTATGTTCTTACAATGGCATACCAAATTTGAATTTTGTCTTCAAGAGATGGTAGTATAGATCTTTAAGGAATTTTTATTGTATCTTGAACAACTTCAGTAGAGAAAACTTGCATGAATACTCAATTAACGTGTGTTATTTAATCTGTACGAACAAATACTTATAACAATAACTTTGCAAAAACATAAACAACAAAGTTTAAAGCATGTACTCAAAAACAACAATTAATAACATAAGCAGAAATTATTGACTATAAAAAAACATACCAGGATTTGTAGCAATAGAATGAAATAGAAAGAAAAAATCGAGGCCACTGAATGCATATTGTCCCCTTAATTAAGAAAATTATTCCCCTCTAGTACCTGAGGTTTAAAGGAATAGATCCTCTCAGGAAAGAACAATTCTATTCACCAGTGTATTGATACAAAAACAATGGTGTCAGTGAGCCACTCAACAGGAGCAAAGTAGCGAATATTTAATTTTTAATTGTGCAGAAGAAGAAGAAAATAAGAATTTTCGTTGTTTTAAAATGTCCTCTATTTATAGACAACAAAGTGCAGTGTAAACAAATATTTATTGTGCCTTATGGGAAATGTTACAACTCTTTGGAAATATTACAACCCTTCGGAAAGGTCAAAACCTTTCATATAAGTCACAACTTTTCATAAAAGTCGCAATTCTGCATAAAAGTCGCAACTATTCATAAAAGTCACAACTCTTCATAAAAGTCACAACTATTCATAAAAGTCACAATTTTTCATGAAAGACTAGTTTTGAAAATAAATAAATTGAAAGAGAATCCTGATTTGAGGTAGCGCCACGTAGGTGGGCTTAGGGTTCTCTTTTATATATATATATATATGATTTTTAAATTACTTGATAAGTCAACACTTAAAAATTTTATTGTACATATTTGCATGATATAATTTTGTCAAGTTTATAGTCAAATACTCATTCCATTTTAATTTATCTGACGAATTTTCTTTTCAAATTCATTTAAAAAGATAACACACTTTTAAATTGAAAAATAATTAAGTTTATAGCCCTATTTTTCCTGTCACATAAATAATTGGAATGAAAGGAGTAGGTTTTAAGTCCTATCACATTGTAACAAATATTTTTAATTAAATTTCTTTCCTTAATTAACCACAAATTTATGGACTATAGTTTTCATGTCCTTTTTTAAAGTTGGTATTATAAGACTTTTATAATTTTTACAATTAAATAAACGTTGGCTAAATTAGCCACCTTCTCTCTCTCACTGACTATTCAAGAACACATGAAAGACAGCTCTTTTTTTATTAATTTTTTTAATTTTTAATTTTTAAATTTTCAGTTCACAAAGATTACAGATCACACTTGTTTACATTTTTGAATTAATATACTCCTTAATCATCCACGATCTTTAGATCATACAGCATCAAGACAAATTTTTTAATGAAAAAAAAGATTCAGAAAACAAATTTAAAAAATCAAGAAACCTTTGACCTTTTACCAAAATCATGAAATTGAGATCAATACAGAGATACCCATTTGAGTTTTGGTGTTTATGATGGAGAAAAAAGCAATCTTTGTGTTTTTGGTGCTGACATTGAGTTTAATTAGTGGTCAAGAACCAGAAAAGATTGACACCCAAAAGGCACCATGGAGGATCCACACTTTATTTTCTGTAGAATGTCAGAATTACTTCGATTGGCAAACGGTTGGACTTATGCATAGTTACAGGAAGGCTCAGCAACCTGGACCTATTACAAGATTGTTGAGCTGTACTGAGGAAGAGAGGAAGGGGTATAGAGGGATGGAGTTGGCTCCTACTTTTGAGGTTCCTTCTATGAGTAGACATCCTAAAACTGGTGACTGGTAAATTCTTGAGCTTTAATGTTTTGTGGGGTTTTTGAGTTTTTTTGTGGATGCATGTGGTGTGTATGATGAAATGCTGAATTGGGTTTTTGATTGTTGTGGTTTTGATTGATGGGTTTGAGGTATTGAGAAGATGAAAAATTGATACTTTTTGGGTTTTTTGTGGATGCATGAGTTGTTGATTGTAAAATGCTGAATTGGGTTTTTGATTGTTGTGATTTTGATGGCTTTGAGCTCTTAAGAAGATGAAAAATTGATACTTTTTGGGTTTTTTTGTGGATGCATGAGTTGTTGATGATAAAATGCTGAATTGGGTTTTTGATTCTTGTGATTTTGGTGGCTTTGAGCTATTAAGAAGATGAAAAATTGATACTTTTCAGTTTTTTTTTGTGGATGCATGAGTTGTTGATGATAAAATGCTGAATTGGGTTTTTGATTCTCGTGATTATGATGGCTATGAGCTATTAAGAAGATAAAAAATTGATACTTTTCGGGTTTTTTGTGGATGCATGAGTTGTTGATGATAAAAATGTTGAATTGGGTTTTTGATTCTTGTGATTTTGATGGCTTTGAGCAATTAAGATTGAGAGAAAAATGATATTTTGTTTTGTTTTTTCCAAGAGGGTCAGCTTTGCCTAGTGTGTTTGGTGATAAAAATGCTGGATTGGGTTTTTGATTCTTGTGACTTTGATGGCTTTGAACTGTTAAGATGATGAACAGATGATATATTATTGTTTTTCCAACTGAGATATAAGCTCCGTTTACGTTTGTGTGATTGCCACCATTATTTGGTTTTTGCGTTAAATTCTATGTATGTATTCAATGCTGCATTGGGTTTCTGATTGTTGTGGATTTGTGGCTTTGAATAATTTTGAATACGAGCACATTGAGTTATGATGTTTTTTTCTGATGAGGAAGATCAACTTTATTCAGTGTTGTGTGATTGCCAGCTTTATTTGGTTTTTGCCTTCGGTTTTATGTGTTTATTGCTGAACTGGGTTTTTTATTATTGTGACTTTGATTCTTTTTCTCGCAAGAAGGTATCAACTTTGTCTAGTGTATGCCACCTTTATTTTATTTTTTTCCTTCACTTTACTATGTTGACTTCAATGTTGAGTTGGATTTTCAGTTCTTATGGCTTTTGGCTTTGAACGGTTAAGAATATGAAGAAATGAAATTATGTTGTTTTTCCAGCAAAGGTATCATCTTTGTCTGTGTTTGTGTCGTTGCAACCTTTATTTGGTTTTTGCCCTCAATTTTACATGTTTGATTTAATGCTGACCTTGATGGCTTTAATCATTTAAAAATGTGGATAGATAAAAATATGTTGTTTTCGATGAAGATGTCGGAACAGACTTATAAAATGTTGTGTGATTGATCCTTCTTTATTTTCCTTCTACTTTTGGATATGCAATTGTGTATAGAAATTAGTGTTGATTGTTGTTACAGTGGTTTTGAAATATCCAGAATTTAATGATATAAAAAGTTCAAAGGCGATTGAGATATCACGATAATAGAAAGATTGGATTTCGTCCCGATTATTAATTTTGAATTGGATATCCTTGAGTTCTATGTTAACTGCTCCAGTATTGATGATTGATAAAGATAAAATTTGGTCTTTTGACGTTTATTTTACTTGGAGAAGGAGAAAAGGAGAATACGTAGTAATTGCAGTTCCATTAGATTGGTGAGATAATTTGCTCTTATATTGCAACTCCTGGTTTTTCTTTGCTCAATGTGTCCCTATTTTTTATTGTCTTGGTAACTATTTCAGTTCTTTTAATCATCTTGCTAACTGCTTTGATTGTTCGCTTCTAGCTTTATTTACTTGTGTAGAATTTTTCCATACTCTCTTTTCCTTCTAGTGGAAGATGTTATTCATTATTTGAGTTGGATATATTCAACTATAGAATCTGTGCACAAAGAACCATCGCTGGATCCTCCTCGGCAGCACAAATCATTCTGCCATTGTGTTATTCACAACATTTCAACCTGTTTTTCCTTCCTAGAAAAAAAATAAATGCAATTTATGTTTTTTCTTGATATCTTTGTCAATTCTCTTTGTTTCTTCTTATTTATGTCATGATCTTCCTCTTATCTGATTTGGAAGAACTTGTGTTGTTTAAAGGCAACAGTAAAAGCTTGTAATCCCGTTCAGAGAAGATAATACTGTTCTATTTGTTCTGCAGGTATCCTGCAATTAACAAACCAGCTGGAGTTGTTCACTGGCTTAAACACAGCAAAGAGGCTGAAAATGTTGATTGGGTAGTCATACTGGATGCAGACATGATCATTCGAGGTCCAATCGTACCATGGGATATTGGGGCAGAGAAAGGGAAGCCTGTTTCTGCATATTATGGGTAAAACCAAATTCTCATTTTACCCATTTTAAGTTTCACTATTTTGGTAAGATCTTGATGTGGAAGCAAAAGAATTTCTTGATGGAAGCAAATCTAATTTGCAATCATGTCTTACAAATATGTAACTTAACGGTTACTTGATCAATATATGTCCAGGAAGCACCTATATTTCTCAAAATATGTCTAAAAAACATCTTAGATTTTTCGCCATGGAGTGAAAATCTACATAACCAAAGTGAACTAGAAAAGGAATAATCCCTTGCTCATCCTCTATAGATTAGTATCAACTCTTATTGCACTTGGCACGTGAAAGTAGATTCCTGATTCAAAAAAAGCCATAAACGTCAAAGAATTGAAAACGCACGTAGAAGATGTTTGTATGACGACTATTTTTGGTGTTTTCTTGATAACCTGCAGCATCCCTTTTCAAAATTTCACGATCCTTAATTATATAAACCTTTCTGTCAGATTGATTGCTTATCATAATACCCGCCCTCTACCCTCTGTTGTTGAGGACTTGTTGATCCCAAAGAGTTTATTTTATAATTAGGTATTTAATTGGATGCGATAATATTCTTGCAAAGCTGCATACAAAGCATCCTGAACTTTGTGACAAGGTTGGTGGCCTATTAGCCATGCATATAGATGATCTTCGAGCTTTGGCACCCCTATGGCTTTCAAAGACTGAAGAAGTACGGGAAGACAGAGCTCACTGGCCAACCAACTATACTGGTGATATCTATGGAACAGGGTGGATTAGTGAGATGTATGGATATTCATTTGGTGCTGCCGAGGCAAGTTGTTTTATTGATTCTTCTTTTATTTGCAGATATCTGTTGCTGCTTTTTTAATCTTTTATTAAGATTATATATATATATCCTTGATGTTTGATTTGTCAGGTAGGACTCCGGCATAAGATCAATGATAACTTGATGATATACCCTGGCTATACCCCACGAGAGGGTGTGGAGCCTATTCTTATGCATTATGGCTTACCTTTTAATGTTGGAAACTGGTCATTCAGTAAACTAGACCACCATGAAGACGACATTGTCTATGATTGCAGCCGGCTCTTCCCTGAACCTCCTTATCCCCGAGAGGTAAAATTTTGTGCACACCATTAAAATAGATCATTTGTCTATGCATATTATAAATTTATTTTTGTTTCTTACCAGCATGGCTTCCATTTTGTGAATGACTCAGCTGAATATGCTCTGAAGGAAACAATTCAATGTCAATTGATACTAAAACTTGTTAAATGACAAATTCATATATACAGCAAGTGCAGGTGGTTGGGGTGAGCGTTAGAGTATGTTTAATCTTGTTGCCTTCTATGGGTGATGCTTCGACCACCACGTTACCTTTGTTTGTTCCAACGTGTTTAAAAAAGTAAGATTGATGAAGTAAATTAGGCTGACTTGAGCTGATATAAGCTATGCTATCTGTTAAATCTTTCATAAACTAAGATACTTACTGTCTTAAATTTCTTATTATTCTTTTGTCTTCAAAATCTCTGGCTGAAAGGAACATGTATTATCGGCAATATAGTAACAAATTCATCAGTAGTTTAATACCCTAAATTTCTTTTGCAGGTTGAACCTATTTTTGTCTTCCTCATTTGATTTATACTAGTAAACCTAAACTTTCATATACTTAAATAAGTATAAGTGACATCAGAGATGCTCGTCAATAAAAACAAACTTCAGTGTATCAAATTTGCTGTTTTGTGATACGATTAAAGCAGTGCATTTTTAATCAGTTCTTTCTATCAAATACGTGGCCATTTAGAAAGTCAATGAACAAGCAAGTGATGCTATGCTGGCTCACTAATGTGGTGAACTATGATCACTTGCTCATAGACATAATAGTACAAGTTTTAAAAGTTGGAGTTCAAAACACTTAACCAGCTGAAAGCTTCCGTGTTGAGGCTTCTGAAACATATATTTAGATCTAAGTTTTATTGATTTAGAATATGATGTGAATGAGTTTACTTCATTGTGCGGTCATCCATGCCTGGTAATGATCCCTTTTGGATTATTCATTCAACCAGATAACTTGCTTTCTGTTTTCTTGCAACGTTCATTAGAATCTCATGATTTTTTGCTTCTTGCAGATAACACAGATGGAATCTGATCATAACAAAAGGAGGGCACTGTTTCTGAATATTGAGTGCATTAATACCATGAATGAGGGCCTTTTATTACAGCATGCTGCCTTTAAATGCCCTAAGCCAAAGTGGTCAAAGTATCTTAGCTTCCTGAAGAGTAAAACATTCGCTGAACTAAGTCGGCCAAAACGTTTGACTGCCCAAAGTCGACTGATAATGGAGGTTGAAATTCATAAAGAAGTTGATAATGAACCTGAAAAGCCAGACCCAAAAATTGAGGTTAAAACTCATAAAGAAGTTGATAATGAGCCTGAAAAGCCACACCCAAAAATCCACACCATTTTCTCTACAGAATGCTCATCTTACTTTGATTGGCAAACAGTGGGACTTGTCCACAGTTTTTACAAGAGTGGTCAGCCAGGGAACATCACAAGACTTCTAAGCTGTACCGATGAAGATTTAAAGCAATACAAAGGCCATGATCTAGCTCCCACCCACTATGTACCATCCATGAGCCGACATCCATTAACTGGAGATTGGTAATTTATTGTTTCCTAGTTTTTTGTTCTTGTCAATACATATGGCCTTTTGATCAAAGCCATCTTTCACATTCGGCGATTTTTTAAAAGGAAATGAAACAGAGTAGTCAGAGCACTGGAGGGAGCATATAAAATATTAAATGAAACATTTGTCACTCACCTCAACTATCTCTCCCCCTTCTTAATAAAATAAGAAAAACTAAGCCCTAAGGTCAATGTGGAAATTTTTGACGTCAAGCTGGATCTAGTTTTTGCTTATTTCAGGTATCCAGCTATCAACAAACCGGCTGCAGTTCTTCATTGGATGAATCATGTGAAGACAGATGCTGAATACATTGTAATTCTTGATGCCGATATGATCATGAGAGGACCAATAACACCATGGGAATTCAATGCAGGCCGCAGTCGACCTGCTTCAACTCCTTATGAGTAAGGGTTATAAGTTTGTGATCTTCATTTTCATTCTGTTGGAGGATTGCTTGGTTCATTACAAATTTACAATTGTTTCGGTGAATCAGTTTATGCCTTATATTCTTGCATGAAATTCACATTGCACGGATTTTTACGAGTCTACTACTTTTGTTCCTATTCTGAACCAGCTACCTTATCGGCTGTGACAACATATTGGCAAAGCTCCACACTCGCCATCCTGAAGCTTGTGACAAGGTTGGGGGCGTAATCATTATGCATGTAGATGATCTACGGAAATTTGCGCTGCAGTGGCTGCACAAAACCATGGAGGTCCGACTTGATAGATCTCATTGGTCCAAGAACATAACAGGAGATATCTATGAATCTGGATGGATTAGTGAGATGTATGGTTACTCATTTGGTGCTGCAGAGGTACTTTTCTAGGCTTATTATCAAAAATTAGTTCTCTTAATCAGTTTATATAATGAAATGATGTTATAACGAGGTTTGACTGTAGCTACTGAGTGCTGTACTCTCTAATCGGCAATCTGTTTAATCTGAGTTTTGATGTTGTGCAGTTGAACCTGCGGCACGTCATAAGCGACGAGATTCTGATATACCCAGGATATGTTCCTAAGCCCGATGTTAATTATAGAGTCTTCCACTATGGCTTGGAATATAGGGTTGGTGACTGGAGTTTTGACAAAGCAAACTGGAGACACGCCGACTTGGTTAACAAATGTTGGGCTAAGTTTCCTGATCCTCCTGATCCATCATCACTTGATCAAACTGAAAACAATTCCCTACAGCGCGACTTGCTTAGCATAGAATGTGCAACAACGTTGAATGAAGCTCTTCGTTTACACCACGAGAGGAGAAAATGTCCAGATCCTAACACTATTTCCACGCCCAAACGTGAAAGAGTAAATCAGGACAGAGTCGATGAAACTAGAACCAATGCTGAAACAAGAACCAGTGCTGAAACTAGAACCGATGCTGAAACAAGAACCAGTGCTGAAACTAGAACCAATGCTGAAACTAGAACCAGTGCTGAAACTAAAACCAACGGTGAAGCTAGAACCGATGCTGAAACTAGAACCGATGCTGAAACTAGAACCAATGCTGAAGATAGAGCCGATGCTGAAACTAGAACCAATGCTGAAGCTAGAATGGCTGTTGAAACTACAACATCAAGGAAGTTTGGAAACGTTGACGACGTTCAAGCCTTGAGGCATGATGAAATCCCCAAAAATAGTTCTCAGAAATCCTCCCAAGTTGAAACGTCAAACGGAACATTCACTTCCATGAGATTTTGGATCATGGTTTTGTGGGCAGTGTCAATCTTTGGCTTCCTAGGTGTCATGTCCGTCATGCTTAGAGGGCGTAAGGGATTGAAAAAGAGAGGTAAAGGCTACAAGTCTAAGAGAAGAACTACATATTCCGGTTTCTGGGATACCAATGGACAGGACAGACATCTACGCAACGTTGAAACAGCATAGAAACCTCTGTTCTTGGTACAAATGTCAAAGTTCTTTGCACATCAAACATGGTCATTCGCGCCAAGGTCCCTGTAAGTTCATTGTTTTAGCAGAGACGGAAAAAAGACGTTTCTTTTAATCGAGTTAGTATATAGTCCTATGCTGCTGGATGGAATGGAAGATGTTTTTCTATGTTCTGTTTGATTAAATCAATTTCACATGAAGCTGTTAGTCTACAATTGCCTAAACAGGACTATGGCTAGGGAAAAAAACATGAGATTAGTACAAGTTCAGAAATAGAGTTTTTTTTTTTCCAGAAAGAGTAGTAAAGTTTCTTTTTTTGTTTAAAATAATTACAATTTTTTTTTGTATTGTAATTTTCTGCTGGTGTAAGTTTCATAAGTATAATAAGTTTCAATGTTTCATTTCAAGCTGTGTTGTTTCACAAGTAATGAGGTATATCAAGAGTACTTACTAGCGAGCTGTCTGTAACAGTCATCTTCTATAACAATATTTCACTGTAACGGCTAAGCTTTTTTTGGAATCGATTTTTCATGTTATGTTATATTATGTGTTCTCGATAACAATATTTTGTTGTCTTATTAAATTGAAATCAAATTTTGCCCATCCTCCTCTTATTTTTCATTGCTTAAAGATGTCATATATTTTTTCTTTTTTTCATAATAATAAAAATGGGTCAGACTAGTTGGTGGGCATGTGCTTCAAGTGAAAGATGGGTGGAGGAAAGTAAGAAAAAATAAACAAAGAAGTAAATATCTCAAGTAGGGAACCAACTTTTCTTGCCCCACCACCCCCAACGTTTAAGTTAAAACTATTGAACCCATAACTTGTGTTATTACGAGCCATTTTGAACCTTATTATAAGTAGTAATAATAAGTTTTATTTCATGAATGATCACTCAATTTTTTCACTTTATTCTACTAAAATTATTAAATTATGTTTTATGACGAGAAAGTTACTCAACTTAATCAAATATTATTTACATACGATGATACAAACACAAAGATGTGAGTAAATTTTTATTTTTGATCGGGTGATTATCAAAATGACAATTGGTTAGAGCATTACTTAGCTCAATTCTGACGTTATTCTAATCATATGATCTTTTTTTCACGAATATGAGTAAAAAATAACATAAGAAATATATCAATTTAGTAATATATAAAAGATCTTTATAATGTTTTATTTTTAAAAAATTCAAGTAATTGTCCCACCTGGCGAAATGTTATTGGCATTTCAAGATTCTTGCCACGTGACAACATCCTTCATTATGCTTACAAGATTTTCAAGAATACTAAAACTTAACATTTCATAAAAAAAAATAAAAAATTATAAGAACAACATGACATACTTAAAAATACAAAAAATTAAACGTATGGTTAATATGTTATACATATTAATTTAAATAAAAAATCACAATATTTTAAATTTCTTTTTCATATTTTTAAAATTAATTCTACAAAATTAAGACAGATAAAATGAAACGATATTAGCAAATTTGATAGATCCGGAGAATTAGTAAGGGGCTTTAAACATATTTTGTTTAGTTCAAACATTAAAACCAAAAATAACGACTATACACATATTTTGAATGCTTTAATATTTGAAAAAATTACGTGACACAATAAGTCAATGTCCTATATTTATTCAAAATGGTGATAGTTTTAAAATTTTAAAAATAAATAATATAGCGATGATTTGAAATTTTATAGTAGATACAAATAGATATATCTATTATCTGTGTCGATAAAGTTAGACAAAGATATTATATAGCATAAATATACTTATTAAGTGTTTGAATACAATATATTTTACTATTGTTATGTACGCAAATATAATATACTTTGCTATAGAAATATTGTATATGTATAAATATACTTATTAATTATTATATTTCTCGTGAATACAGGGTATTCCGCTATATTTTGAAATCAAAATGCTATTATGTTTCATAATTAAGCAAATACAACTATTTACGAAGAAGTTTCTCGTATTACTATTAACCCTCATTTATTTTAGTCTATATCTATTATACAAACGCTATTTTAATTATATGATTCATTTTAATAAGGGGATCAATAAATAATAATATAGAGATTTTTATTTTTAAAAAAGAAAATATTCAAATTATAAGAAATTATTTTCTCTTTTTTGTTTTTTCTAGTACTTTGTCCCACATATGAAATATCATTGGCTTACCAAGAATCTTCCCACGTGACAACATCCTCAAAATAAATCGATTGACACGATATATTTAAAATTATGAAATTTAAAGAGTTATATTTGATAATGTTATACGTATATTTAATTTAAAAGATCATAATAATTATTTTTAAAAAAAGAAGAAGAAGAAGAAAGAATTGAAAGTAGAGGAAATTACAAGGTGAGAATCGAACTCACGATAATAAAGTGAAAGTTCAGATAGTTAATTAATTGAGCGGATAAAATTTAATGTTCGAATAAAAATTAAGACAGATAAAATAAAACGAAATATTAATTGGAATGATATGGAGTTTTCGAACTATGAGGGGCCACTTCACGTGAAGGGGCTTTTTTAACGTTTGTTGCACATTAAAAACAAACATGGCACTATGCTAGATGATAGTTACCTTCAAATGTCTTTTCACATTTTGATATTGATTGATATTATATATAGATTTAGTACTATATACTATAAAAGTTGATAAAAATAATCTTATAATTAGTACTTAATTATAACCTAAAATATCACGTTCATAGTGATTAGTACCACAAATCAACTAACAATGTGACACTTAAAATTAAGTGGAATGGAATGAGTCCATTAATATAAGATCTTTCTTGATGATTTGAGACCTAATTATTTGTAACTGCAATTATATATTTACTCTATCTGTTTCATATTTTAATTGCTTTTCAAGAGTCGAATAAATTAAGATAATAATTATGTCCACCTAAAGACTAAACACTATTAAAAAAACACTGAATTTAGTTACGATTTTTATCGTTGGTCTGTCATTATTTTACTCGTAGTTAATGAAAATTTGTCATTAATTCATCGCTAAGTAAGGTTAGTAACAAATTTTATTGTTTAGCTATAAAATTTGTTCGTTGCTAAATTCAGTTTTTTAATAGTGAAAGTTTAGAGTAATTTCCCTAGATAGTCCACTAGGTTTGGAAAATTACCTAGTAATATCACTTATGTTTGTTTTAGGACTACAATATCACCCAACTTTGCATATTTTTCTCAAAATATACTTGACAAATAAAAAGCATCCTTCTCTTTCCTAATGGATGCCATGTAACATTATTTTTTCTTATTAATAATGATAAAATTTAACTTTTTAAAACAATCCATATGTTATATTCGGTAAAAAAATTTTAATTACATAACGCAAAGTGAACATTTTTAAACAACTCATATTTAATTTCCGTTATTACAATTAACATTAATTATTTATTCTAAATCATTCATTCTTTAAGCTCTTAATTAAGAATGTGCAAAGTTGAGCATTAAAAACAAGTAAAAGTGAACGAAAAAAGAAAAAAAATGACGTTAGAGAACAATTTTTACGTACTCATAAAAAATCAAGAGTATTATATCAACTAACTCATTTTACAGACTTTTTTTTCTAGCAACTATTCCCTCTGTCCATTTTTATTTATTCATTACATTACAAATAATTATTCATTTTTTACTTATTTACTTTAGAAAATCAAGAGAAAATTTATCATTTAATTTCTAATTCACTCTTATTATTAATTATAGTCATTTGTCAATGCATTTTTCAAAATATTAAATTTATAATATTCAGATATTGATATAGTTAGATAATCTTTAGTATTTCTTAAGAGAGGTATCAAATTAATATTGAACAAGTAAAGATGTAAAGATGAACGGAAGGAGTAGAAACTAAATTTCCCCTATAGAGAGATTCTAGAACTAAAGTAATTATAATAAGTGCAGTTTTCAAAAAATTAAAAAAGAAAAATATTATTATTAAAAAAAAGAATAATATGACATGACATCCCATTAAGAGTGTACACTTTGCATATTCTTTAAGAAATTAAAGAATGAATGATTTGAGAAATAATTTAGAATAAATAATTAGTGTTAAATGTAATTATAGAAAAAAAATGTCTATCACTTAATATGCTAAAGTAAACAACTAAAAATGATAAATAGTTTAGATTTTTTTTTACTGAATATAACATATGAGTTATTTTAAAAGGTTAATATTTTTAATAAAAAAAGAATAATATGACATGACATCCATTAGGAAAGAGAAGGATGCTTTTTATTTGTCAAGTATATTTTTGAGGAAAATATACAAAGTTGGGTGATATTGTAGTCCTAAAACAAACATAAGTGATATTACTAGGTAATTTTCCAAACATGGGTGACTATCTAGGGAAATTACTCGAAAGTTTACTTGAATGACGAATTAAGATAAATTAAAGTTAAAGTTAATATGGTATAAAAAGTGATAGTAATACATATGGTGGAGTTAAAATATTCGCTAAGAGAATTTAAAATAATAAGAAATAGATATACTATACAAAACATTAAGGGTACGGTATCCAATATACACCATATATGTATAAAAAAAATTAATTTTAATCTTATATATAATATAAGATTTTGATGAAGAGGGTTTGAATTAACCCGTTATGCCCTTAGCTTTACCCTTGATAACACATACATATAAATATTAAAATTCTTGTTGAATAATATATTGTTGGTGATCACACATGCACAACCTACCACACTTGAGAGTGTGGTGTAATAATCGACGAGCGTAAGGAGAATCATGAGGTCGTGCATTCAAATCCTAACAAAGGTAAAAGAAAGATATATAACGTGCTTTTTTCTATCTATTTAAGCTTTGATGAGTTGTGTTATTAAGGGAGATATATAACAGATATTCGATAAAATAATTGAAGTGCATACAAATGGATGAACTCAGTCACCTCGTATTCATTCTAGTGGGAAGTAACATGTGCTCATAAGCTGATGGGTTGCACCACTCATATTTGTCCTAGTGAAAGATAATAAATTTGATAAAATAGTCAAAGTGTGTACAAACTGATTCTGCCATTATTGTTAAAAACAAATAAAGTTAATCCAACCCTAACATTATATAGTACTACTCTTTCCGTTCCTATTTATATATCGCAATTTTAGATTTCACCTGAATTAAGAAATTAAGAGCCTGTTTGGATTGGCTTAAAAGTAGCTTTTAAGTCAAAAATAAAAAGTCAAACTTAAATGACTTTTAAGTCAAAAAATAAAAAGTAGGGGGAGATCTACTTTTGGTTTTTGACTTATTTTAAGCTATTTTGCCAAACACTTCCTAGCTTATTTTAAGTCATTTTTGACTTATTTTAAGTTATTTTTAATATTGTCAAACACTTCCGGAAGTCAAAAACTGGCTTAAAAGTTGGTCAAACACCCTCTAAGTAAGTTTACTATTCTACCCCTATTTAATGTTTTCTTGAAGTCAAGTTTTCAATCAATGAACATGCATTAATTTGAACAATGGACATAATTAAATTATTTACTTAGTTTTTCTAGCTTGGTCAAATATTGTATATTTTCAAGACTGATAACTCACAAGGATAAAATTGGAAGAATAATGTCATTTATGTATTGATTTTGTGAAATGACAAATATTAAGGACCATATATTTTTAGTAATGACGACATATAAATAGGAACGGAGGAGTGCTGACAAGCCATATATAGACACTAACAAACCTACTAGTATTTTCCAAATTTGGAATTGGGAAAGTTGGGAATTATCACGCCTTGCATGCATGCAAAGACCAAACCACCAGTCCAACTTTCCAAGTTTCCAAAGTCAACACTTTCTATCTTCATTTATTTGTTTATAAAAGCATACCCTCTCCACTTCCAAAATACAAACACCCTATCTCTTTTTCTTTCTCCACATTCAAATCTTTATAGTATATATCTTCTTCACATAGTCTGATCCATCCAAAAATAAAAACATATTATAAAACTATAGAATATAATATCAAATATATAGAATTATGAGAAAGCCTTGTTGTGATAACAAAGAGGAAATGCATAAAGGAGCTTGGTCTAAACAAGAAGACCAAAAACTTATTGATTATATCACTAAACATGGTGAAGGTTGCTGGAGAAATTTACCTAAAGCTGCTGGTAAGTATATATATGTTCACCCTTTATTTATTTAGATGTCGAGGTAATACAAGTCCCTGAAAAGTCTAGGGTTGCACCCAACTACATCTCGATTGACATCTTGCTCTCGAGGGAGTGGGGTCCTAGAGTGAACTACTCATTATGGTGTTTTCCTTTGGTGAGGATCAAATCATTGTTTTCAAGGAGAGAAAGCGTGATTTTTTTTTTTAAAAAAAAATTCGTTATGTGAGTTCAACTGAGCCTATTGGTTTCTATTTGAAGTATGTGTACATGTGCAAAAGAAATTAAGATGTATATATATTAAGCTCATCACATTCGTTCTGAATTTATTCATATATTGACTCTAAATTCTGAATTCGTTTTTAATTATAGGTCTGCTTCGTTGTGGAAAAAGTTGTAGGCTAAGATGGATGAATTATCTTAATCCAAATCTAAAAAGAGGAAATTTTTCTGAGGATGAAGATGATCTAATCATCAAGCTTCATGCTCTCCTTGGCAATAGGTAACTTTTCCACTATTTATCCCTTAAAAAGGAAATTTTAGATTTCATTTGTTTGCTTTGAAAATAAAAACTATTAACAAAACTCGTAATTAATTAGCTATGAGATTCATTTCTAAATAGGTCATAGCTAATAATCTGTTGTTAAATAGAATTAGTGACAAATTTATATTGTTTTAATGCATGACAAAAGTTGTCTATCGCTAATTTATGTTTTTCTGCTAGTGAACTGATTTATATTGTTTAGATATAAGTACTTTTTGAACGATTGACAATAACAATAATCAGTTGCACTAAATGATGCTTGTTCATTACTCCTGCGATATCAATTTATATGATACTATTTGACTCGCTCGTCAAGGAGATTATGAAGAAAAAAGTCTTTGAAATTTGTGATATCTCAAACAAGTCATGTGTGATAATACCATTTTTATGCCTATAAAATGTGAAGTTTAAATTAAACATTTTTCATTTTTAAAAGATGATGAAAGAGTGTCACGTAAAATAAAACTGAGGGGAGTTTTTGTTTGTGTGCAAGGTGGTTATGTTAAACAATAAATATATATACATATATGCTTTGATAATAATAAATTTTGTTAAAATTAGTTCATTTGGGTGAAATATATCCAAATCAAATCAAGAAAGTTTCAGGTAGCTAGGTGTTTGTTATTTTTTTTAAAATTGACACTTATTTTTCAGGTGGTCGCTAATAGCAGGAAGATTGCCAGGAAGAACTGATAATGAAGTGAAGAATTATTGGAATTCTCATTTGAGAAGAAAACTTATAAAAATGGGAATTGATCCAAAAAATCATAGGATAACTCATTATCTTAACATAAAAAGACTTGAATTTCTTCACGAAAATAGCACAAGATCAAATAATGATGGAGTAATATCTGATGCTGCAAGTTCTTGTGCTACTAAAGATCAACAAATTACAAGTTCATTGCTTGATCTCAATTCACTTCCATAGATAATATCGGCGACGTTATCGATTATCTCCTTCGAGAGTTAATTAGCTGACTAATAATATGTACTATGGTTGGTTTGGACACCATCGTTATGAACTCAACGTATTTTTTAAGAAACTTTTTTAGAGAAAAGTAGAATGTATGATTATTATAGGTTTATTGTTTTGTTATTGTCACATTTACTTATTAATTTTAAGTACTAGCATTTCCCTTTCTATTTTGTTCCTAGAGAGCTGCATAGAAGCGAATTCATGATCTGAACGTTATGAACGAGCTATTTGGTATGTTATTATATGCTAAATAATTATTGAGTTTGAAATCTGATATTTACAATTATTTAGTGAATTTTTAAATATATATATTACATATTACCTATTCTATACTAGATCAACCCTTGAAGAGCTATAACTTATGTGTTTAAGAGAACGTTGCTTGAAATGAAAATAAATTGTTCAAATTACATTTCGAATTTTCATATGGTAATTAAGTTACATTTCTTTATTATAAAATTAGCGTCTGGTCATAAATTTTGAAATATTTTTGAGAAAATAGATCTTGGTGAAGTTTGAATTGAAGTGATTATAGTTTTCGGAAGACATATTTCTCTTTTTAAAGAAAGACATTAAACATGATTTATAACTATAAGATCTAAAAATTACTATTAAAATATCTATAATTGACACAAAATTATTATTTTTACAATGAACTAGATAATACAGTATTCAAAAATTATAACACAGTATTGTAATAAAAATTACTAATAACACAATTACCAGTTATTACAATTAGTTAGATGCAAAAAAAATAATAGTAAATTATAACAACAACTGTAGTAACTAGTTATTCTTTAATATAATCTTCTCACATTCTACGAATAATCTTTTCACGGTGAGTATGGATTTTCGTATAAGATGACCGAGAAGAGGAAATAACATTGTTACTCTGATGGGTTAGGTAGATAGAATTATAGTTGGAGTCATAATTAATGACTTTTTTATATATATATAAAAAAAAGATTTCAGGATTTTTGTCCAAATTTTTTTTTCCAAAACATGATAAATTTTATGGCCAATAAATTTTGCCAAAAATTTAAGAGGGGTGGATGAAGTTCTCTTATTATATGTGGCCAAATGATAAGTTGTTTCTTGGTGAGAGCAACTTGTCAATACATAAGTTATTACAGTACACAACATGCATAAAGATCCAAAATAAATTAAAATATCAGTCTACATTAATTTTGCACTATTATTTTGTGAATATTAGGTGCGGACAACCTAAGCAACCAAAATTTATATTTCATGATATATCACATCAAGCAATTTCTTGGGCTATTCCTAAGTAATACTTATGGGAAAAAAGGGATGAGTGGTTAGCACAAAAAAAAATAAAAAAATAAAAAAAATAAAAAAATAATAATAATCATTATTATTATTATTATTATTATTTCTGTTTTCTTTTCCCCTTTTTCGAATTAATGTTTGTTCCATTATTATATATCTCAGGTACAACTTTCCTTTTAAGGAAAAATTACTAAATTACATAGCTTTAAGTAAACAATTTTTTTCATATTTTCCTATATCTTTTAAAAATTTCTAAAATTTCTTATTTTAATAAAGTATCCGTATTAATGTATCCGTGCTTTCACTAATGTATCCGGATTGGGAAATCTCTTATTTTAATAATGTATCTGTATAAATGTATTAATGTATCCGCGCTTTCACTAATGTATCCGGATTGTTGTATTAATGATAATGTATCCGGATTGAAAAATCCCTTATTTTAATAATGTATCTGTATTAATGTATCCGCGCTTTCATTAATGTATCCGGATTGGGTTAATTTTAAGGGATTATTGTAATTAGAAAAAAAGTAGGAATAGATAATAATTTCATGACAAAAATTACATAGATATGCAAACATAGCCCAACAAATAGTGAAGAAAATTTTGTTTCTCAATTTCATCATCCCAAATATACGCTAATATTGAAGTTTGATAAATTTAAATTCGCATATTGTAGGGGTCTATTTCTGAAGACGTAGCTTTCATTAAAAAAAATTTCATTCTCAAAACTTGAATCTGAAACCTCTGAATCTCTATCCATGTCGGTAGGAGTACGTACACACTAGCTTCAAAGTTGTATTTTTTAAAAAACCAAATTGTCTTATCTTCACTCGAAGTATCATTGGGCTACATGGGTAAGAACTTTACCCTTACCAAACCAAATAATTAATTTAAATTTAACATATCTAGCTTGATTTGACGTAAAAATCGAGTGCATATACATTATACATGGTTAATATATATATAAGAAATGAGAAAATACTCCACCATACATTCTATAAATAAGGCCACTTACCCTAACAATCACATGCCTTTCTTGTCAATTCCAAATTTACACTCTTTGCCCCATTTTACTTTGTTGGGCTAGACCAGAAAAATCTCTTGAAGGTAAGAAGATATAATAGTATCTTCGTTGTATCACATATATACCTATGGTTTTTCAAAAAGATTTACATGTATTTTATGTTGTATATGTATTTTTTTTTAAATCTTTCAACTATTAATGTGAGATTATTTTAGCAAGCCTTTATAATCTCCCTTTAGAAATAAGTTTTATGTGATTTATGGATCAATTTTTGAGATTCATTGTTGTCATTCACATGATCGGGGAATATGACAATTTAAAATAACTAGGCTTACATTCTTGTGCAGATGCATCTCCAAGCTATTTTTAATTTGGAAATTGTAGTAAATTATCATTATATTATTTTTACACTCGTTTGGTCAAACTATTAATTCTGATATTGATTGTTGAGGTGAATTGGTTTAGCGATACTCTTAATATGGTGTGATATTCTTCACTTTGACCAAAGGGTTAAGTTAGACCGTTTGGGTTTTTTCCGTCTATCGAAGGCAGTTAGCGTGTTAGCCATTCTTTCCCATTAGACTTGTCAGTTCTTTGCTCTTTTTCTTTCTCTCTTCCAGTTCTCCCTCTCTACTTTATTTGACAGGGCCGCCGGAGAACACCCCTCTATCAAGAACAAGAAAAAAGTAGCAATTTTATTTCAAATGGTTTGAGCTTGAAAGCAACACGAGAACATACTACTATTGACCAAATTCATACGATTTTTTTAATAGGCAGCATGACATTACTTATCTGTATAGCTTCCTAATCGTTTCAATATACTATCAATGTGAGTTTTGTTAGTACACGTAATATATATATATATATATATATTTGACACATTTTTCTTTTTGAGTTTATCTTTAAAAAAATGATACATTTTTCTTTTCCAAAACTATTTTATCTTAATAGCATTATATTCTTGTTTTATTCTTAATGAGTTGAAAGTTACTTCCTCAAAAAAGTTCAGATTTTTAAGAGTGAGACATGAAAACTCAAGTGAAACTCTCACAACCACTTATTTAAAAGGATAATTTTGACACTTTACATATATCTGACAACTATAATAATAGCTTTTAAATTTCTTGAATTCCTATTCAATCAATTAAACACCTCGTATAAATTAAGACAGAAAGAGACTATTTCTGTAAAGTATCTACAAAAAAAAAACACTAAAGAAAAAATGAGCATGCCTTCTTGTGATCATAACAAGGATATAATACAAGAAGTTTGGTCTAAAGATGATGGTGAGTACATTTATATTTTGTTTTACATTGTATTTGTATAGCACCAGTAGTGTTAGTATATCTGAGACTTTTTAATTAATTGATTATATTTTTTTCTTGTTTTAATATTTATTGTATAGAAGATGAGATTATCCGTCCTTGTTATAATTTCAAAATTATAATTTTGTTTTGAATCAAACGAGTGCATAATTTAATTAATTTGTTTTGTGTTTATAGGTATGATTAGTTGTTACTCCAAAAGGGGCAATTTTTCTGAGGAAGAAGATGATCTTATCATTAGGTTTCATGCTCTCCTTGGTGACAGGTTTATGAAGCCAACTCGGACTTATATGACATGATCGATTAATAAATTCACTTAATTTTTTCATGTAGTATATTGATTTAATGATTGGTCATGTCCAAGTTTATTAGTTTTGAATTTAATATAAATTTATATTTTTTTTTGAAAATTAGTTAAGACTATTTCCATCTATTGTGTAAAATAATAATATTAATTTCTTAATGTTTTCATATTTCAGATGGTCACTTATAGCAGAAAGATTGCCCGGGCATAGTGATATTGAAGTGAAGAATTATTGGAACTCTCATTTGAAACTAAAACTAACAAAAATGGGAATCGATCCAATGAATTATCGTATACATGAGTATGTTCATAAGAAAAATGTTGAATTTTTTTCGTTGAAAAATAAAGGATTTTATGCAGAAATTTCAGATGCTGAAAGTTCTTCTGGACAATAATATATCATCTTATTTATCGTTTATTTTAATTTTAGTTTATGATGTTGAAAGTTCTTCCATACAATAATATATATTATCTTATTTATCTTTTTCTTGTATTTTGTCTTTTACATCATCTTTTATCATCTAATTAAGGTTATGATTTCCATGAATCTCGTCAGTGTTTTACAACTTAACCACGCGTTAAATAAAATTTGTGATATTATTATTTATTTACTGTTGGAAAACTATATGCACAACGGAAGCATATCAGGATCATACTGCTTACATGAATAATAGATAAGCTATAGTTTATGCTAGAACATATACACTTGCTAGAACCTGAAATTTAATTCAAGAATTACCTTTTGAAGCGTGAACAAATATCTTCAAGCGAATCCACAAGCTAGACAGACCTTCAAGCGAATCCACGGTCAAATAGATATACGAATCAAGAACAAAATTCTAAAAACTATTTACATTATCTAAGTACTATTTTCCAAAAATCAGCATGTTTATGTATACATTGAATATTAAAATTCAAAACACACCTCATAGATATCCATGCATCTTGAACGATAAATTTTGATGAAAAAATAGCTACTCATACAACATACATATGTGGTGTGAGATATTCACTCTAATAAATTTAGAACAAAAGCTAACTCAGATGGAGAGTATATGTTAAATTAAGTCAAATGAATATCATTATCACTAGATCCATTGATCCAATCATATATTACTCAGATAGGGAGAGTCAATACAGATTATCAAAACTAGAGATCAAATTAAATCTAGTGACTTGTATTAATTTCATCCGATATGGAGGAAGGTCTAAAGCCAGCACATGAACTTAATACTTCACTAAAATTTAGTCATGAAGACCATAAAGAACAAATTCTATCACCACTATATCATAGTCGAGTAATTTTCATTAAAATTAAATTTCAAGATACAAAAAAAATATACAAAAACATTATCTAAACGATCTCAAATTGCCAAATCACTGCATAGCCGTGATTACTTTCAATTTGATCGTTTCTGATGAACCTACCGAATTTCAGATCAATCAGAATTCAAAATAATATTTATCTCCAAAGCTATGATCAAATTCAGATTCAAACGATTTAAGGAAAAATAATCAGATCTATATCCTTATCATATATCAATTCATGTTAACTCATTACGTGTCATCATGTACCACATTTAACATAAATTAAATCGACAAAAAGGATTATTTTCATACTAAGTCACATTTTAATTTGAAAGAACAACTTAAAACCCATCTTAACGGCCTCAAAAAATATAACCACATAACAATGAATATTTCTTACTAGGCCGTTGTCAATGAACTTACCAAATTTCAAGTTAATTGGAGTGTATAAAAAAAATTATTCCCAAAGTTATGACCAAATTCAAATTCAAGTGATTTAAGCATCTTTATGAATTTAAAACAATATGACATACATTCTTATCACATATCAATTTATGTTAAATTACCATGTGTAACCATATTCTAGATTCAAGATAAATATAACTGACATGAAGATTGATCTTATCATATTCAAATCAAATTTTAATCCGACAAACTATCTAAAACCCATCTAAACGATTTTCGATGGAACCATCAAATTTCAAGTCAATTAGAGATCATAAAATTCATGACCACCTAAACTATGACCAAGTTTGAAAAATAACCATTTAGGCATAGTTAAAGATTAAAATAACATGATTCAAATTTTCATTCTCTTTTAATAATTATCTCATGAGCACAAGGCATACGCTATGTTCTTTCTTTGGCTAAGACACATAATTAACCTCCTTACAACAAATTGTCCTCTCGATTAATACATCTGAAAATTCAAGATATTACGTTACTACCTTTCAGACCGGTGGAAACCTTTAATATCTATTCTCATGAATTAATTAAGCATTACTGGCATCTTAAGGTAAATCTCCATTCAAGTAAATAAATATTCACCACCAATATCACTTAAGACAATTTATACATGAAACATTGAGGATATTCTAATGACTCAAATAAACAGATCACTTTCGTAAATCCTATTTATTTATTAATCATAATTCTCAATTCATATATCGAAATCTCATATGTATAAAATATTAAAATTTAATAATTCCAATAAACAAACTATTTTAATAATAATTGTTTATTAATTATAAAATTCATAATATATATCTCGTAAGAAAATTTTTTATGCCCATGAAAGTGATAAGCTGCTCAAGGGTCTCTGAGATTTGAACCAATCAAAACAAAAGTAATGAAAAAAAAAAATGTCCGTATTATGCTGCCAGAAGGAGAAATCGGCACCAACACTTTCATTCCTCTTTTGTTTATTAAATGATGGCGATATTCACAGCCTTTTTCTTTAACAAGTTAAAATAAACGGAAGAAAAATTATGTTCATGTACATAATTGAACGTACATACAAACATATTTCAAGTTATCTATTTAGATGCAGCATGACTCTTGATGCCAATTGTTGGAAAACTATATGCACAGCGGAAGCATATCAGGATCATACTGCTTACATGAATAATAGATAAGCTATAGTTTATGCTAGAACATATACACTTGCTAGAACCTGAAATTTCATTCAAGAATTACCTCTTGAAGTGTGAACAAATATCTTCAAGCGAATCCACAAGCTAGACAGACCTTCAAGCGAATCCACGGTCTTCTACAGTGATCCCAAGTTCACATCCGAACTCTCACAATACTTGGGTGGGCAAGTATCAATAGAAACCTTTTGTTTTTCTAGGTTAGGAGAATCCCTATTTAAAGAGATTTTCTCCCAATCCAAAAAGGAGAAGAAAAACTCAGTTTTCTTATAATTCCTTTTCCCATAGGATTCTGAGTTCTAGCTAAATATGGGCACTGGAGGGACCACAAAATTAATTATTGAGCCTTCCTATTATGGAAATAATTCCAAAAATTAATTTGAATTATTCTTACCATAATAAATTACAAATCATTCCACCAAAAATTTGTAATTGCACTCCTCTATTTATATTTCGAAATTCCCCATGTTAAGATTACAGATACTAATCAATAAATTAAATTACTGACGAATTTAATTTAATGATTAATTTCCTTTAGAGCACTACTTAACTTATTTCATGTGTCGGATTCATAAATCCACTTGCAATGTTTGACACGATGAAAACTTATAAGTTTCTCAAAAATGCATATCAATCAATCTCTATAACGAGACATGGATTCGATCAACTAACTTATTATTTCACCAATATATATTGTTATCATCCAATCTACCAGGCATATTGACCCATCTCAGAATCTCACCTTTTAATAAATCAAAACGATAATTAATATATACAGATCATAATAGTTATATCAAGATTAAGAATATAAATACATTTAACAGTTTAAAGAATATGTTTTTGTCAGTCAGTCTAAAACAACTATCTATACTCAGTCCCGTTCAATACATACAAAATGCACTAGCACAAGAAGTTGGAACTATACCATTCCCATAATCAAGATAAATTACATATAATCTTGTGCTACAATCGTACCGATGGCAAGTCCAATTTCCATCTCAGATTGTGAACAAATTTTTTTATACTTATAAGAACCGATGATTTAATCCTCTGTGTATAAGCTAAAACTCTATACACTAAATCATCTACTATATAAGTAAACAGACACCATAAACGAATATATGATCTATTAAAACTGAATAAATAATTATTCTATAATAAATACTATATCTAAACATATGATTAATAGTATATATCTCAACAATCTCCACTTAGACTTTTAACCATCATAATTGTTATAATGTATTATATCTAAATGCATGGTTAATAGTATATACCCTAACAATCTCCTACTTAGATATTTAATCTTGAAAATTATTAGAATACTATATCTAAACATATGATTAATAGTATATACCCTAACATTTACACCCCTCACGAATGTGATGAGATAATAAATTTATCTATATTAATTAGATATCTCGATTCAAGCCACCCTCTAGGAATAAAAAATTTCTTGTTTAGGACTAAAGATTTGTTTACTCCGATCCCTTCATAAATTTACTCAATATGAATTTGGATTAACTATTCCATGGATTACACATACCAAATGGCTAAAATAAATAAATAAAAACTTATATATTCTCTCAGAGGTGGGACTTTTTTTTTTCAACTTGGCTGGTCGATTCTTTTGCCAAAATTTTTATTTTACGAAATTAGTGAAATTTATATATTATTTCTTATTTAAGCCCTAAAAAGATTTTATGACTTCCTCCCTTCAAGGAAAAATAAGTAGCTAATATATTATTTACTATATGAAGCATTGGATGAGCGATAAATCATAACACATATGCATTAACACTACATTAAAAATATTTTTTAATAATTATTGCTAAAATATATTTTTATAGAGGTAATTAATATTAACAATTACTCCCTCTGTTCAACTTTCTACCTGACATGTTTAAGATCACAAGATTAAAGGGCATTTGAGTATATTCTACGCATCTTTAGTTTAACACCACAAGATTCAAAAGTTCTCTTTATTTTCTTGAACTCTGTGCCAAGTCAAAACCAAACAATCAAATTAAATCGAAGGGAGTATATCAGTGGATGTTGAGAGCTACATTATAGGACTTCATTTGCCCTGATCATCTCATGTCTGATGGGTAATGTATATTTATTGTAAATTTATGTGCTATCAAGTTCTTTTATTAATGTTGGCCTCCAGTTAGCTTTTACGCATTTCGACTATTTCACCGATACATGCAATCAGTGTTATCAAGGCACGTTTAAAGTGCGCTTAAGCTCTGAAGTAAGGCTCAAAACATGTTGTGCACTTTACCTCACTTAATGTGCATGCGTATGGTGTCGTCATCAAAGCTCTAAGACAATTTCTTCCTTGTGAATGAGCGTTTTTGTAGAGATGGCACTAAACAATTGATATTCCACTTTATCATAAAAAAATTCAATTTCTATGTCCATTACTATCCATGCTTATAATTATCAATCTTGGATGACTAAACATGTTTACTTGTATTTTTTTCTCCATTGTGCCTTTTTCATTAAAGCCCACACTTTATTTGCACTTTGCTCTTAAAGCTCCAATGAACCTTAGATCTTTTTTGCGTTTATTCGCTTTGATAATACTGCATGCAATTTCCCACTAGCACATGTATTGGGTAACTTTGCTCAGCACAACTTAAATACTTAGGCAGATAAGAAGAAATTACGTAGATCTCAATTACTGGGTTTTCATATTGCTAGGTCTCACCCTCAGGTGCATATTGCATCATTGGCCCTCCGGAATTTTTTGGTTATAGTAAAAAGTAGACAGAAAAAACTAATTTTCTTTGTCTATGTTATTTGAAACTTCAGCATGAAAATGGTACTAGATTTGACTGAACCCGTAAGCTATATTCTAGCTCAGCCTCTGCATTATGTCATGTGTGTATTGAAACTTCACTTTGAATTTGTTTGTTTTCATTTAGGTGTGGTTGTATTGGCATTGCCACTGATCCTTTTGTTAGCCCATATGTTTGGGCTGCATTGTTATTAGGCCCATATGTTTAGGCCATTCTCTTAGTTAGGTTTTTCTATATAATCTCCTACTTCCTTTGTATTTAGATAAGCCTTCAGATTATAATGAAACTCTATTCTCTTGTTCTCAAAAGCATCTTCTATTCATAACATGGTATCAAGAGCTAAAGCGATCCATGCTCTTTGATTTGTTTGTTGAAGATTTTGTAGCAGTCACCTACTGTGCGGATCGAACTCCGCGGTGAGTTCGCTGGGGGGTACGGGGGGCCGATCTAGAGTTCTTGATTTGCTGCTTCCGCTACTGTCTTCGTTTGATGCCACTGCTGGGTTCTCGATTTGTTTTCGTTTACTGCTACTGCTATTCGTTTGGATTGGGTTCTTGATTTGGTTGGGTTCTTGATTTGCTGCTTCCGATCTAGGGTTCTTCGTTTGATGCTATTGCTGTTCGTTTGGATTGAGTCATTGTTTTCTTCCGTTGCTGCTGCTGCTGTTTGTTGATTGGTTCGACCTAGGTATTTTACTTTTTACTTTGGAATTGTTTGTGTCTTGCTGTCTTTGCCATCCCTTTTGACAATATGACTGGAAAGGATGATTCTCTCCAGTCCATTAGTACTCAATTAGATGGTAAAAACTATGCATATTGGAGTTATGTCATGAAAAATTTTCTTCGTGGGAAGAATATGTGGGGCTATGTCACTGGAGTTAAAGCCAAACCTACGGATGATAAGGTTGAGAATTTTGCACTGTTGGTCGACTCATGGGAAACTGATAACTCCAAGGTTATCACTTGGATCAACAACTCTGTAACTCAGTCAATTGGTATACAATTGGCTAAGTATGACACCGCAAAGGAAGTTTGGGATCATTTGGAGAGACTGTATACTCAGTCTAATTTTGCTAAGCAGTACCAGTTGGAATATGATATTCGTGCTCTTCAACAGAATGATATGTGTATTCAAGACTTCTATGCTGCCATGTCGGATTTGTGGGATCAATTGGCCCTTACTGAATCTGCAGATTTACAAGGTTTTGCGCCATACATTGCTAGGAGGGAAGGACAGCGGCTGGTTCAGTTTTTAATGGCATTACGTTCTGATTTTGAAGGACTGCGTGGAAACTGATTGCAGAAGAGACTCGTATTAAGTCTCAAGTCGATAAAGGGTCTAAAGCAACTACTACCCCTGCCGTGTTTGCTGTTTCAACGGATCAGTCTAGACTACCACGTTCTCAGACTTCAAATCAATCTAGACAATCTCCTAAAGTTGCATTTGATGAGTGTGCATTCTGCAAACAGAAAAATCATTGGAAGGGTCAGTGCCCGCTATTGCTGAACAAGGCTAAACAGGCTCAATCTGGGCAGCAGCAGAAGTATGGGCAGCATAAGTCTTGGAAGTCTCAGTCCCAATCCTCTGGTGCTCTTCCATGGTCCCCTCATCCTCCACAGTGGAGTGCTGCTGCTGCTGCTGCACCATCTGAGTCTGTTAGCACTATGCCACCCTCTGCGTTGGATCCCCATGTTTTCGAACAGTTCAGACAGTTTCTGGCTTCTAATCCTAGTGCCATGTCAGCATCTATGTCTCCTTCAGGTCCTGCTACTTCTAGTACCTCAGGTATTCCTTCATCCCTGTGGATTTTGGATTCTGGTGCGTCTCATCATATGTCACCCTATTTGTCGTCGTTTGGTTCTTTGTCACCCATTTCACCAATCTCTATTATGTCTGCTAGTGCTGCATCTATGACAGTCGAGGGTGTGGGTTCTGTCACTACTCCTCACATTGTTCTCTCTGATGTTTATTACATTCCCAAACTTGCTTTGAATCTTGCTTCGGTCTGTCAGTTGTGTAAGGCTGGTAATTGGGTGCTCTTTTCTGATTCTGTTTGTGTTGTACAGGACCAACACACTCAGAAAGTGATTGGGATTGGCCGTAGGGTGGGGGAACTCTATGTCTTGGAGATTCTCAAAGTGTCTGCTGTTGCTGCCTCTAGTATTGATTTGTCTTCGTTTCGTTTGAGTCATTTGTCTTCTCAGTTTTATCTTTGGCATTCCCGTTTGGGACATGTGTCAGTGTCACGTTTGCGTTTTTTAGCCTCTACTGGTGCTTTGGGTCATTTGAACACTTGTGATATTTCGGATTGTAGTGGTTGTAAACTGGCCAAATTCTCTGCTTTACCGTTTAATAAAAGTGTGTCTTATTCTGTTGCTCCTTTTGATATTATTCATTCTGATGTGTGGGGCCCATCGCCAATATCCACTAAGGGTGGCTCGACCTATTATGTTTCGTTTATAGATGACTATACTCGTTATACCTGGGTTTATCTTATGAAACGCAGATCAGATTTCTTTGGCATTTACAGCAACTTTAGAGCCCTTGTTAAAACGCAACATTCAGTTGTGATAAAGTGTTTCAGGTGTGACTTAGGGGGTGAATATACCTCTAATGATTTCACTCAGTTACTGGCCTCTGATGGTACCATACACCAGTCATCTTGTACCGACACTCCTGAGCAGAATGGTGTTGCCGAAAGGAAACACCGCCATATTGTTGAGACAGCACGCTCTTTGCTCTTATCTGCAGAGGGTCCTAGTATTTTTTGGGGAGAAGCAGTCCTAACTGCTGTATATGTGATTAATCATATCCCTACTGCATTGACTTCAGGGATGTCTCCATTCGAGAAATTATATGGTCACCTACCAGATTATTCTGCATTACGAGTTTTTGGATGTACTTGCTTTGTGCTTCGTCCTCATGTTGAACGAAATAAGCTGGGGCCAAAATCAGCTATATGTGTGTTTTTGGGGTATGGTGTTGGACAAAAAGGATATCGTTGCTATGACCCTGTTAGTCTGAAATTATATGTCTCACGGCATGTCACTTTTTTGGAACATATTCCTTTGTATTCGGTTCCAGCTAAATCCCATGATGTAATGAAATCAGATCTTCGGCATATTGATCCCTTTGGCGTTGACATGGAGGTTCCAGTTCCAGATTCATCCATGCCACCTGATAGTGCTTCAGATCCGTCTGTACCTGAGTCTGCTCCTTTGATTGTTGAGACTGGAGACCCACCACCTTTGAGGAGGTCTACTCGTCCCTCTAAGTCCACCAAACTACCTGATTTCGCTTACTCTGCATACTCAGACTCATTTGCTACCTTTATTGCAAACATACATCATTTGTCTAAGCCTGAGTCGTATCGAGAGGCTGTGACTGATCCTCTTTGGCAGAATGCTATGGCTGAGGAACTTGCTGCTCTTTATCAGACACATACATGGGATTTGGTTACCCTACCACCAGGTAAACATACGATTGGCTGTCGATGGGTGTATAAGATAAAAACAAAGTCTGATGGGTCTGTTGAGCGATATAAGGCCAGACTTGTGGCAAAAGGGTACTCACAAAAATATGGTATGGACTATGAGGAGACTTTTGCCCCGGTGGCAAAGATGACGACTGTTCGCACTATTATTGCTATTGCATCCGTTCGACAGTGGAAGATATTTCAAATGGATGTAAAGAATGCATTTTTGAATGGTGATCTCCATGATGAAGTTTATATGACTCCTCCCCCAGGTATTGACCACCAGCCGGGTGAAGTTTGTCGGCTTCGAAAAGCTTTATATGGTCTCAAGCAAGCCCCTCGT